>CM040244.1:117209270-117875124 GCA_022545495.1 Chrysanthemum lavandulifolium
GAAGAACATGCGGAACATCTGAGAACTGTCCTGAAGTTACTCAAGGATGAAGAATTGTACGCAAAGTTTTCCAAATGTGATTTTTGGATTGAGACAGTCCAATTTCTTGGTCATGTGATCGACAGTGAAGGAATCCACGTGGATCCCGCAAAGATCGAATCAGTAAAGAATTGGCCAGTACCCACCAACCCCACTGAGATTCATCAATTCTTAGGACTTGCTGGTTATTATCGAAGATTCATCGAAGGTTTCTCGAAGATAGCCAAACCATTGACCGAGTTAACCCAGAAAATGAAGAAATTCGAATGGGGAGACGATCAAGAATCAGCTTTTCAACTCTAAAGAAACAGTTGCGAAGCACCCTATTTGGCACTACGGAAGGAGCCGAAGATTTTGTAGTATATGCGATGCTTCACACATGGGTTTAGCATTGTTCTTGTAGATATTGGATTTCACAAACGCTCTAAACCATGATCAAAGTAGGCGTATAAGTATGTTAGAGAGAGAAAGTTCTAGTGAGAGAAAGGAAGAGATTTGGGAACTATAGTGAGAGAAAGAAAATATTATTATGAGCTCCAACTCTCTACCTTGGAAGGTAGAGAGTATTTATAGTCTTACAATAAAACGCCACACAACGGGCTGTGGATCAGGCATACATTGGGTAAAGACCCGTCCGTCCTCCACGGTGTTACTTAACTAAATACTACTTAACATAAAATAACTACGACTACGAGCTTTCTAACGATTACATATACTTGAGGTGACCGACTCTTTAATACCTGGAATTTCTAATTCCTAACAATCTCCCCCTAAGGGAGGTCACCTCAAACATATACTATAATTACATTAAATACAAACAGATATAACATTAACAATTGTTCTTCGTATGGTTCATTGGATTATGGAATGTGTTTCTACCACTTTTTCGATCGGTGTGAATGGTATTCTTCACGGTTATTTTAAGGGCAGCGTGGGCTTAGGCAAGGAGATCCTCTTTCTCTATATTTGTTTACTCTTGTTATGGAAGTGTTAACGCTTATGCTTCAGCGGAGGGTTAGGGATTCCGGGCTTTTTACTTATCATCACAAATGCTCTCAATTACGTATTACTAATCTTTGTTTTGCTGATGATTTGTTTTTGTTCGCTTATGGGGATGTGGATTCGGCCGGGGTCATTATGGAGTCTTTGGAAGAATTTAAACATGCTTCGGGTATTACTCCTAGTTTACCCAAAAGCACGGCTTAATTCTCAGAATGTTCTTAATTATGTAAAATTGCTATTCTTGATTCTTCCGCTTACGTAGGGGTGTTTCTGTCAAGTATCTTGGGGTTCCTTTGATTACTACGCCGCTTATTTTTAGGATCGCAAAGAATTAGTCGAGCGGTTATCTAATCGTATCAAGGATTGGCGTAACAAATCGTTATAATTTCTTTGGTCGTCTTCACTTATTCATCGGTCTTGTCGTCTATGCATATTTATTGGGCTTCGATATTTATTCTCCCATCTAGTATTGTTCAGGATCTTAAGCAGCTTATGAGAGGGTTTTTATGGAGTTATGGAGATGGTGCGAGAGGTAAGTCTAAGGTTGCGTGGGAAGTTGTTTGTTTGCCCAAGCATGAGGGTGGTCTTGGCATTCGTTGTATTGTTTAATTTAATAATGCTCTTATTGCTTCTCATATTTGGCGCTTGTTTACTTGTAAGGATTCCCTATGGGTCAAGTGGATCCATATCTATAGGTTGAAGGGTGTCACTTTGGGATACCCGTGTAAGGTAATATAACTTGGGTTGGCGGAAGATTCTTGACTTAGACCGCTTGTTCGTAGGTTCTTTGGTATAAGCTTGGTAATGGGAGGTCGGCTTCGCTTGGTTTGATCGATGGTGCCGGAGGCCTTTATCGCATGTTGTTTCTTCAGAGACATACATCGTGCGGGCTTTTCTCCTAGTTCTACTGTTTATGATGTGCATAATGGGGTTTCGTGGTCGTGGCCTAGTAATTGGATTGCTCGATATCCTGGTATTATTTCTATTACGGTCCCGAGTTTGAATGAGGATTTGGAGGATAAATTATTTTGGCGTTATGGCGATTCCATAAAGCCATTTTCGGTTTCTCTTGCCTGGGGCTGTATTCGCCCAAGGGGTCCTCAAGTGGATTGGTATCATCTTGTTTGGTTCTCTCATCGTATCCTGATACTTTGGCTGGTCTTAAAAAGACGTTTACGGACTCAAGACATGTTGAGATTTCATGATGGCCATAATGACCCTAATAGTGTTACGTTGGAGTGTCCTATGTGCAGGACTCAACCTGATTCACACGATCATCTTTTCTTTGATTGTGTGTTCTCTTTTCAGGTTTGGTTTTCTTTGAAGTCTTTTGCGAGGTTTTCGGGATATCCGGATCTTTGGATGATGTGACTCGCTATCTCATTCCTTTATCAAGTCACGGTCGGTCAAAGTGTTGTCTCCAAGCTTCTTTTCGCGGCTTCTACTTATTTCATATGGCAATAGAGGAACAACAGGATTTTTAAGCATCAAAGAAGATCGGAAGTTCAAATTATTGATATTATCAAGTCTATGGTTCGGCTTAAGCTTCTCACATGCAAATTCAAGAAGACGTCGAATACTAGAGATTTGTTGTGGGTTTCGCAGTTGCCTCTTTCTCTCTTACATTCCTAATGGTGGGTTCCAATGCTAATGATTCTTGGCGCTAGTGGTTTGCAGATAGAGGTGTTTCGTTTGCTTACGTGTTTGGAGGTTGTGGTGTTTGGTTGGAGATCCGTGAGTGTTGTACTCTTTTCCCTACTCCAAGGTTTTCCGTTGGGTTTTACTTGAAAGGGTTTTTAAGGAGGCGAGCTCATCGATTCATCAATCTCCATCGAAAAGGTGCGCGGATAGGTGGTGTCATTCATGTGTTCTTAGATGGATGTTCCTTGTTGGTGTTTTAGCTTTTGTATTCTAGTGCTTTTGTAATGCTTAGTGGCATGTCACTAGCAATTTTCATTGGTTGTTCAAGCCTAGCTTGAGGTTAATGTGTACGTCGGTCATATTCCATTGTACTTATTCGGTTGATTATTAATATATTTTACGGGGTGAATCCTTTTACCCAAAAAAAGAAACAACAATTAAGTAACTTAACCAATACCAAATAATTTAAAAGCTAGCTTTCCATAATTTAAGATGAATGGGTTGAAGGGTTTTGAAGATGTGTTAGACGATTAGCCTTACCATATCGATCGGTGATGAAAAACAAACAAGTAAAACGTCGACCGCCTCTTCTTGGTAAGAGTAAGAGGTTAGTAAGAATTTTTATTATTTTTATTTATTTATTTATTTATTTTTTAAACAAACACACCCTTAGACTTTCTTGCTCTTTGTCTATAAGGTTTCAATACTTCTTTACCATGTCTAGTAAGATTATTTTTTAATTTTGTTTTATCATGGTTATTTAAGAATAAAAACATTTTTGTATTTGTTAGATGAAAATTTCTTTTCAATTGGTGTAAACAGCTTTTTTAAATGCTTTTACTAAATGATAACTATAATATAGTGGTAAATTTTGTCCGGTTTCAGTCAGTTTGTATGCTCAACTATGTTTTTGGAAGGCTTTGCTCATCCTTACTATATACAACTTTAAAGTGTAAGTTTTTCCTTAAATTTTCATATTTTCAACTTTTAAAAGGGCATATCTTAGAGGTCGGAAATAGTATCCAACAACATCTTTGTATTGACTTAGGTGTTCACCTACTAAAAACCTCTTTAAGTTTTTTGAATGGGTTAATACTATTAACTTTATATATTGGGTTCTTGCATTGGATCTAGGCTAAAAATGCTATTAACCTTAAGTTTTTCTTATGGTGTTGGTGACTATTTGGTTCTTTTTCCAGGTTTAAAATTTGTGTTGTAGTATATTTTTGTAATTTAGATTTTTGCTTTTGTTGTCGATGTGTTTGGCTGTATTATTGTAATTTAGCATCAAATATATGAATTTTCATGATGATGATCTTTTAGGCGTCTTTTTGTCGAAGGTAAAATGTAATGTTATTTATATCGTGTTTTGATATCCGGCTTCAATCGTATGTCTTTGCTATTAAAGTATACATATTTTTTAGGGTTTTTTTTAAACGAAATTGAAGTGTAAGGTTATTTATATCGTTTTTTCATTGTTGCTTTAGTTTATGATATAATAGTTTTATATGGGATAAAAAATTCATTCTTTCAGCCAGTGTTTCAGTTATGTTTTGCAATCATTCTTTTCGATTGCGGTTTTACATTTTATTATGTTTTCATAAGTATGGGTTATTTTGCGTATTTATAAATCTTTTATCTACCATGTTGATTATTCAATAGTCGACCTACTTCTTTCTTCATCCATGGCGGCTATGCAAAACATCGATGAGCTAAGACTACGCCACCGGTTACGATAATGTTGCCACATGTTTCAAATTTACATTCAACGGTGAAATTCTTTGAAGATCGTGGGTTTTGCTTCGAAAGGAAGAAGAGTGTAGGCGATTGCGTGAAAAAATTGCAAAGAGACAGTAGACTATAAGGGAGGCTCACTTTCTTGGCCCTTTTAATGGAAAGGCGTTGATGATTTGGGGTGTCCGTAAAATTGTATGCGTTGAACGCGATACACTTTAGGCACTTGAAGTTGTTGTTGCTTGGAATGCGATGGCATTCAACAAAAGGAAAAACATGTCGTTGATGGAAAATGATGAGGAGTTGTCGGACTAGTAAAGTCGTGAAGTCCTCAAGATTTTTGTTAGGATTTAGAAAATCCATGTAGAAGTGTCGGTCACCCCAACAATTTTTTAGCATAATATGGCTCGTAGACATAACGTTATATTAGTTAGCTTATTAGTAGTTTAAGTAACACCGTGGAAGAAGGACGGGTCTTTACCCATTGTATGCCTGATCCACAGCCCGAAGGAGGGCGTAGTCATTTGTATAAATAGCCCTCTCCCCACAAGGGTGAGGGTTGGATGTTCACTTGCTAATCTAACCTTTCATTTGGATTTTATCTCTCTAGAACATCTCATCTTTCTCTCTCTAAAACTTACTCCATTCGACCCAACTTGTGTTTATGTGTGTGATTGTGAAAACCAATATATTACAATTGGTATCAAGAGCCATGGTTTGATCATTCATCTTTCATGTTCTTGGATTTCTAGTGGTTTTCATAAGGTTTTTGGGTTTGAATGAGTTTTGAGTAGTTCTCATCATTTGGATCACTTTTGGTGTTAAAGTTTGAATTTTGATAGTACTTTTCTGTTTATAATCATCATAAGTGTTTAGGTTTTGAATTAGAAGGTCTCAATCATCTTGGTTGTAGTGTTTTGGAGTGAGAAAGTTTGGTTTTTGAAAGTTTCTTTGAAGCGGTTTGATAGCCAAATCAAGCGGTTTGTCTCAATTTTAAGCGGTTTGTCTCATTTCTTTGAAGCGGTTTGTCAAAGAAGCGGTTTGTCTATTGAGACAAAAAGACAAGAAAGGACAAAGTAGTGGAAGTAGTGGGTGTACTTGTGTTCCCCTGGGGTTTGAGTATTAAGTGATTTGTTTCTTAAGAGATTTGTCAAGTAGGCGGTTTGACACTTAAGTGATTTGTCAGGTAAGCGATTTGAATAGGAAGCGATTTGACTAAAGTGGTTTGTCATCTGTGCGATTTTTCAGAAGCGGTTTGTCAAAAAGGGCTGTCAGAAGCGGTTTGTCTGAAGAGGCTTGACAGAAGCGGTTTGTGTTTAATGGTTTGCTATTGACTTGACATCTGATATTAACACAATGTCTTACACTACTGATCCTGTAATTTCAAATGTACTCAAATTATATGATACTATGGACAAAAAAGAAAGTATTAGTTACTCTGAAAGGTTAAACATGATTGAACAATCAATGATGATTTGAGATCTTCACGCTCAGGGTCCGATGAGAGAGAATTGCACCTGTTCAAGCTACAGAATGCCATGCAAAAGGAATGTTGCATTTTACCCTATCAACAACTTCACTCTTACCTCATGCTACTTCTACCTATAAGAATGGAAAAAAAAACCCTAATTCTCTCTCTTCCTAGGGGAGATTTGCGGCCGCCACCCTTGTTCCTTTTCCGGTCAAAATTCCAATTCGATCCGTCCTCTCTACCCTTTATGGGTATGCAATACGGATTATCGATTTTGGTATTCTACTAAGGGTGTCTGGTTATGCCTTCCATCTTACATCTGATCGAAATCTCCTTTTATTCTTGGGTGACGATCTTGGCGAGATGGTTAAAACCCTAACTGCTTCAATAGATTCGTTTATTCTGATCTGATTTCTTCCCTTTTTAAACAGGTCATTATGATTTGTTGGGGTTTCGGATCGATTTTAGAGTTGCGGTTACTATCTTTTTAGGGTTTGCCATTATCGTTGATTTCTATTGGTCTTATTTTTTGATCGTTACTCGTTCTTATTACTGCACAAAGGGTCTCGCTATTTTCTATGATCCTTTTTTAGGGTTTCGTTATTGGTTGTGCAGATTTATCCTGGTCTTAACCTGCTATATCTATCTATTGTTTTGGTTCGGTTTGTGCTTAAACAAAAACCTTTAGGGTTTTGATATTATCGCCTTGCAAGTAATCCCTTTTTAGGGTTCTTGTTACATGTAAGTTCCATTTGGATTCTTCGTTGAAGTGTAAGTGGGTTTGTGAGAGAGATGGTCGATTTTCCTGGTCGTTATCTGTATGTGGGTACATGTTGATATTGGTACGCGTGTTATGGGATGATATAGCTGGTTATCTATCAGTTTTAATCTGTCCTATGATGTGCGTTTGGATGTTCATTGATAGTACACGTACATGGTATGCTCGTTTGATTGTGGATCTCTGCTTATCTGATTTAATTTCAAACATATGTGGGCTGTTTGCTGTGTACGTGTGGTTAGTTTGAAGATGAAGATGATAGTCACTCTTGCTGCAATTATAGGTAAAATGACGGCGTAATAGCTGTGATTTGAGTTTTTCATCTTCGTACTCTATTGGAGGTTAGGGTCTGGTTAACCTTATGTATTGTTTCCTGATGGGTCCATACTGTATTGTACTGTTTAGATGTTTTGCTTGGTGGCAATGTTGGTTTGTGCTGGTACAAGTCTTTGGTTATGATGGGTGGCTGATTAGTTGGACTTGTGGTAAGTTGGTTGGAGTCCTATGGTATGGGGTTGTGGCTTGGCGTCATTCTTGCCATACTATATGTGATCTCTATTCGTGGAAGTTAAAGTGGATTGCCACAATGATCTAGAAGGCTCAAGTGCTTGTACTTGAGTAGTATTGTTATGTCTTATGTACTTGTGGTCATTTTTGATAGTTCATTTTGTTAAGTTATCGGTATGATATGTAAGTCATAAGAATGTCTTGTCATTCTTATATAGTGGTCGAGGTAAGTGTCCTAAGGGACTGAGGCGAGGAACTCACCTCTTCTTTGTACTTCATTGTTTTTGGTTAATATATTTTACCGAGTGCGGGATTACTCCCTTTACCCAAAAACATGCAATGCCCTCTTCACAAGACTTATCCACAGAATGGGAACGTTCTCGTTAAACTTAGAACAATTGGAACAACAACTTGACAAAGAGAAGGTTCAAAAGGATAGTTCCAGTGCTACACTTCAAGTGATCGACAAACAACTTTAGTCGTTCATCAGTGGGGAATATTCGTCAGATTATGATCAACACATGACTGAAATGTCTTTCAAAAGACACACTGGAATGGAAATCAATGAGTTCATTGAGATACTTATCCATCTTATGGACAATGTGAAGAAGTACATTGAGGAAGCTACCCATAACAGTGATAACATGAATGAAGTTGGGTGCAGTCAATAGAGAGTTGTGATGAGTTGGGGAACTTATTAGTCGAATCATCGGGTATTGCTGAAGTCAGAATGACAGATACATTAAAAATGGATGCAACAAGATGTTCAGAAATTCTTGTCTCACAGAAGGTGGATCCCGAGTGCAGAATCGTGAATGAACAAGCATCGGGTGCAGAACCTTTGGTAACTATTATTAATGATGCATTTGTGATTACTTCTGTGCAAACTGATGACTTTACAGAACAGAATGTTGATAAATGTTCTGTAACTGAGGCTGAGTCAAAGATAAAGCATATCATGACTAACAATGTGGTTGATAAGAAAATTTTTGACGAACTTTCAAACAAATACTCAATTCTTGAAAACACTGCATTTCTCTGGAAATTGCAATACAAAGAAAAGAAGAAAGTTTTCAAGCTACAAAACCATGCATAAATCCGAATTCCACAATTTCGTGAATTTTGAAATCAACCAAGAAAAGCTCGACTGTGATGACTCAACCATATGTAATTTGAAAAAACACATCTCTGACATGCATAAGGAAAGCAATTTGGGTGTGAACAATCTTGATATAGAGAGCAGTGATGCCATTAAAGCTAGGAATGATGAATTAGCGTTATGTGTGGCCAAATTATTAAGGGAGAATGAGTCTCTAAGAAATATTCACATAGAACAATGTGTCCCTGCTAAAGAAGATAGAACTAAGTCTTTAGATCAAACAAGCTCTTTGTTAGTAGACATTGAAGTTCTCAAAGCTCAACTTCAAGATAGGAGTTTTGCAATAGTTGCCTTAAAAAATGAGCTTAGAAAAACTATAGGGAAGAGTGTGAACACTAAGTTTGCAAAACCATCAACCTTGGGGAAGCCAGTTTCTAATATCACTAAAGAACGGTCTATAGTTAGGCAGCCTAATGCATTTATGTCAGAAAGATCTAAACCTTCAAAATTAAGGCTTGCCTCCCAAGTTGATAAGAACATAGTTTTGTCAAAACCAGTCACTTCACTACCTCATTCCGATAAAAATGAAAGATAATGCTCAGGTTAAAATTCAAACTTCTAAGACCAGGGATGTAAGAAGATCATCTAGTGCACTTAAGAAGTCTCAAAAGGTTGACCACTCCCTAAGAAACCGATTAGCGACAAAGCGTCTAAAATTAGGAATAGGAAAATGGTTACATCTTCATCGTGACTAAGGGATCTAACACTCCTAGTTCTTGTCTTAAGTGGATGCCTCTTGGTAGACTTTTAAGAACATTGAATCCAAATGGAATAACACTCCTAGCTCTTGCCTTAAGTGGATGCCTCTTGGAAAAATCTTTAAGAATGTTGGATTCAAATGGATTCCCATCGAATCTCGGCTACTAATGACATCACAAAGGTCGATCAGAATCATCCAAATGACGAGATACTACTACTACCAACCCATTTGAATACAATTCTACATGTGCTATTAGTGCAGATACTCCTCATTCTTTTATAGGTACAATGCTCAATTCAATCATGAACATCATGACTTGGTTTCCAACGAAATGAAGCCTCTTTATTCGGAGCTTACGCATGTCGAATTGATATGCATGTACTATGACTCTGATCACCTCATTTCGGACTCGTACCTCATCACTTGATGGTTAATCCAATCTTGATACATTCTTTAAAAATAAATAAATAAATAAATAAAAATAAAAATAAAAACTTTCTTTAAAAATTTTTATATACATATACAAGATATTTCATTAAAATTCTTTAAAATCCATAAAAATTGAAAAATCAGAAAATTACAACAATAGATTCAAAGGCATGTCTTCTGGTATTGCTAACATCTACGGTCCTAGAAATGTCATTTAGTAATGACACGGGTTTTTAGATGAAGTTCAAACAGAAGTTCAACTGTTTTTAAAACATGTCTATTATTCATCTACACTTACGTACCTATGAAACTTTGGGTTCATAAATGGGTTTACTTCAATAAATGATCACTCATGTCTATTGGTGTCACTGATTGAGGGGGGAATTAATTTCATCTTGCTATTCATGTATGTCAATTTGTCTCGCATGCTTGCCTCTATATGATTTCTTGCGGTATGTATGTGTTTTGAGTAACTAATTGGTGCAAAGATATTCGTTCAATACATGTCATCATGCTTCCGCATTATATGTATTGTTTGAATTGGCTTGTGTATCTCTTGTATGCATTCATCAAGAGTGATATGTCCTATTAGGATTTTTATGGTCTTAGAAAAGTTGATGGTCATTGCATGTTACTTAGAGGATAGAATCGCCAAATAAGGTTCGGATAGGTGTTGTGTGTATGAGATTTGTCTAAATCAATATGTGGTATGCGGTTTGTCAAGTCCATGTGTAGCATGCGACTTGTCTAAATCAATATGTTGTATGCGGTTTGTCAAGTCCAAGTGTTGCATGCGATTTGTCAATCGCAGGACTAAATGTCAAAATTGAAAACTTGTTCTTTGGTACAAAGATGCGTTTGTCTTCCTTGGTCAAACCTAACCAAATCCTAGTCAAACAAAGCATTTTTATCTCTAAACATTCACGTAAGCGATTTGACATTCTTGTGCTCTCGTGGTAGGTTAAATAACTAAGATCTACATATATTTGCTAATAACCTATCACGAATTACACATCTAATTATCATTTCTTTGCAGATTATCTCTTTCTAATTCCACTCGAAAAATCCTCACCTAGGTTTGTTCTCGTTATTGTGTCTAATTTCTGGTTTTTGATTGGATATCGTAGTGGTATTAGTGTTGTATATAGGCTTAGTTTGCTTGTGATGGTTCCCTTTAAGATCTCGTGCCCCTCGTAATGAATTGATTTAGTTGGAGGGTAGTGGTTTGGATGATTTTTGTGCTAATTGTGTGCGTTTAATAAATATGTCTATGATGCATATTGAAGTTTTTGTATGCCTGATGAGTATGTTGGTTAAAATCTGTTCGTAGAAATTGTTTCACAAGTTGTATGCTTGAAAGCGGTTTGAGAGTTATGCTTGTAAGAAATTTTTCATTTCAAATTCTTGAAAGCGGTTTGTCTGTTTATAAATCTAATACGTTTTGTCATATGCGGTTTGTTGAATGCATTTTGATCTATGCGACTTGATGAATGCGTTTTGTTCTATGCGACTTGATGAATGCGGTTTGATCTATGTGGTTTGGTATATGCGACTTGTCCATAGCGTTTTGACCTATGTGATTTGATATATGCGGTTTGACCCATGCGATTTGATGTGTGCGGTTTGACCCATGCGACTTGACCATAGCGTTTTGACCTATGCGATTTGACATATGCGATTTGACCAAAACCTTGACCAATGCGGTTTGATGCATGCGGTTTGACCCATGCGACTTGTCTGCTTTAACTATGTGGTTTAATCCATGCGGTTTGATTGCCATGCGACTTGTCCCTATGCAATTTGATCCTAAGCGGTTTGTCCATATATAGGTTGATCTTATGCGATTTGTCTTATATGTTGATTGCTATGTGACTTCTCCATCATTATATTTCTTTTGTCATGTGTGTTGTTCAGATACTTGCTATGTCTTTGTGCACTTAGCCTGATCATCATTTACTTTCAATACTCTGTGGTGTTTATGAGATTCCATTACTTGATGTGCCTTTGCCTCATTGATATCATGTTCACTACTATGTGTATGCTATGTCATAAACATGAATTAATAATTTAGTGACTAAGATACTTTGTTGCAAATGAGGTTATTCTGCTGTCCTTGTCTAACATAACAAATTTCCAAATATTGTTGTTGAATGTGTGCTCTACAGAAATACAATGGCAGGCACCACATCTTCTGAGAATCAAGCTACCGCTGCACCACCCACTGTACTTACTGATTAGGAAATTCTTCCTTTTAAGGAATGGGTTAATATTGCTAGAAGCAATTGCTTTGTGGACGTAGAAATAAATCAACCAAATCACATCTACAGAATGGCAATCGATCTTCTAAAGATCACCAACTTCTTTGGTGCCTTAACTATGCGGTGTACAATTCCCTCAATATACCTGCAACAATTCTGGAATACAGTAACATGGGACAAGATCACAGCTGTATACACTTGTCAACTGGAAGACAAGTGGTATGACATAACCGCAGACACTCTCAGGGGGCTCTCTAAATCACTCCAAGAGACCCCACAAGTCCATTCATCACTCCACCTACAGCTGAAGAGCTAATGGAATTTGTTGAAGAATTGGGGCACCCAGGCAAGATCACAAAGATCTCAAGAATCATCACCAATGAAATGTATCAACCATGGAGAGCTATTATCATTATACTCAACCTTTGCTTAACGGTAGGACTTACGGGTTTAAGAGAGAGGGCTCAATGCTACAAATTACGTGGGGAGTAGTGAAAAGGGTAAACATTAACTGCGGAATGCATTTGGGAAGAATTCTCCTTAGCTATGGACACCTTCATTCTTGATAAACAAAACTTTCGAATCAAATCAAGGAAAGAAATCCAAAGACAAAAGGGTGATTCGGCATAAGGTTCTCAAAGCTCATTGTCCAAACACCGCAACAAAAGCATCGGTTTACTCCAAGAAGCGGGTGCGCTCTCCATGAAGCCGGTGATGAATTTCTTCTTGGAAGTTTGAAGTTTGTAGCTAAAGGATCGAACAAAGAGATCTTTGGAATGCCGATCCTTGAAACACTTCTCCTCGATAGAATCAAGAAAGCCGACTACTTCAAGAAATATATGAAAAGGCTTGAGCATAGCATTGATGACACACCCAATCCTACTCCCACACCATCCAAATCAAAAATCATCCTCAAAGTCATCTTATGCCAACCTCCCTAAGAAAAGACAAGAAAGGTCAAAATCTGTGACTCACCTCAAAAAGCAAAAGAGAGAAGGAGTGACACTGGAAGGGAAATGTAAAGGGTCTAAGGAACCCAAGAAATATATGACCTTGATGGATGAAGACGATGTTGCACTCCAACAAGGCATTGAAGAAAGCTTGAAGAGTCTAGAAGTGTCTCAGAGACAGTCAAGGAAGGGGGTTACAATACATGAACCAGAATCTGTACCACGTCAAACCCCTCCGGTTGCTCCAGGCAAAAGAAAGGGGAAAGCCATTGAAGAAGTGGAGCAAGCTACTCAGATGTTGCTAACTATTTCCACTCCAACTCCAAAGACTACGAACCAATTTGAGCTCAAGAAAAGAAATGTTGAATCATCTTCTGCACAAGAGCAAATTGAAGTGGAAGGTGAAGAATCTGCTACACAGGAGGACACTCTTGACTCCAGTGATACACAGTCAGAGAGTCATGAATCAGAACTTCTGAAAAAGGTGCAGACAGAGACTATTACAGGAACTGTACCTGAACCGAAACCGGAAACTGAACAAACTGATGCTAATAGACAAGGCACAGAGTTAGGCGGGAATGAACTGTTGCCAAAAACACATTCAAACCATTAAGAAACTCTAAATCCAAGATCTGAAGAACAAGTGTGTCTTGAAGAAGCAAACGTTTCAACGGGATCCCTATCTTCTCTGAAGAACCTTGATACTGACATTACCTATGGCGACCAATTCCTTAAGGATAGACCCTCAGATGCTGAGTCGGACAAAAATAATGATGAAAAGGAAGAGGTTGAATCCATGTTTTCAGTCACTATTCAGCAGGATACATCAACCGTTCTTCCTATGTCTGCACCAATTGTCTCTGTGTCAACAACAGCTCCAGCAACCACACTTCCACCACCGGTACCCCTCGTATCAACTGCACTTCCACCACCTGTTATTTTACCAAAGGTCATCAATGTCAATGACCCTACTACACTACCCACATCACCACCTCCCAGCAAGACAACGGAACAACTACTTGATGAGGCATTAAAGCGAATCGATGCTCTCGAGAAACACCGCCTGCCCGAATAAGTCAATCATCTTGAACGTCGTCTATCTAAGTTGGAGGGTTTTGATTTTAATATTGAAGTGATAAATGCCATTGAAACAGAAGTCAAGGATGAAGTTGAATGGGCAATGATAGCTCCGCTTCATAAGAGGTTCAAAGACTTACCTACTTGAGATATGAGATCGGTCCTCCTCGATAGAATGTTTAAAACAGTGAGCATAAGGAGGACGAAGTTCACATGAAGTTGTATGAAGCTCTCAAGAACTCTATCGATCATGATAAGCATTTGCGCTTCTTGGAAGACACTCGTGAAAGGGAGGTAAGAAGAAAAAGAGAGTGGTGATGCTTGAATCTAAGTCCGAAGCTCTAAACCACCACCTCCTCCTCCTCAAACGGTGGGCTGGTTCTTCGTGCAGGTGGATCACAGGTACAACAGAAACTCGTAGGCGAATCCACCTACTCTACCTCCAAGCCTTCAAACCAACTCGTTACTCAACAGGCAAGAGTCTCGAAAGACTTCAAAACCTTATCCTATCTGACATGGACCACGGTTGACTCGGTTTACACCCACCTTCACCACAATCCCGTAAGAGCGGTGATGAATGAAGAGTCTTATGTTGTTCAAGAATTAGATTAAGAGGATGATGATGCTTCCATAAAACACATTCCTAAGCCCTCGATGATGAAGATTGGTGGAATGCATACATAGGGGAAAAGCATTAAATCTGTTAGGATTTAGAAAATCCATAGTTAAATAGTCGGTCACCTCAAGTATATGTATTAGTCGAAAGCTCGTAGTCGTACTTATTTAGTGTTAATAAGTAGTTTGTTAAGCAACACCGTGGAGGACGGATGGGTCTTTACCCACCTGTATGCACGATCCACAACACGTGGGAGGCGTGTCTTGTAAGAACCTATAAATACCTTTTGCCTTGCTAGGCAAGGGTTGGAGCTTTCAATATCATTTTATTTGTCTTACTAAGCTCCCAACACTCATCACTTTCTCTCTAGAACATCATTTATATTCCCATATGATTGTTTGATTATGTGTTTTGAAAACCAATATCTAACAATTGGTATCAAAAGCCATGGTTTGATCACTCATCTTTCATGTTCTTGGATTTCTAGTGGTTTTCATAAGGTTTTGGGTTTGAATGAGTTTAGAGTAGTTAGCATCATTTGGATTACTTCTTGTGTTAAAGTTTGGATTTTGATAGTACTTTTGTGTTTAGAATCATTATAAGTGTTTAGGTTTTGATTTGGAAGGCTTGAATCATCGTGGTTGGGTTGTTTTTGGATTGAAAAGTAGTGTTTTTGAATACTTCTTGGATGCGATTTGACTATCGTATAGAAATTCTTCTATGCGATTTGTCAAGTTTTCTATGCGATTTGTCCTTTTTTGATCATTTATTGAAGCTATTTGTCATACTCAGAGTGCGATTTGTCACTTTCTGTAAAGTGACTTGTCTTTTATGCGATTTTTCTATTAAGACAAAATGACAAGAAAGGACAAAGTAGTGGAAGAAGGGGTGTACTTGTGTACTATGCGACCGATTTGTTTGTCGACTTATCGCGATTAGTCTAGGGTCGTTGCTCACCCTAGGACAATTTGTACTATTAAGCGATTTGTCGATTAGTCTAGCGATTTGTCTAATCATTTGTGATTTGGTAATCAGGTGTGATTTGACTAGTTTTGTCAAAGTGTGCTATTTGTCTGGACTGCGATTTATCTGGGGTGCGTTTTGTCAAGTGTGTGATTTGTCTATTGAGACTTGTCGTTTCTTCGTGTTACATTTTATGGTTTTCTCTTGATTTAGTAAAGTCCCATGAAAGAATCTATTTCCCGGTTTAATCAAAGAGTAGTAAAATCCCATGGAATCTGTAATCATGTCCACAATCACTTCTTCCGTTGCTGATGAGGTTCAAGCTGCAGGATCTGATACTCATCCTCCCATGTTGGATTGAACCGATTATGACTCTTGGGCTCAAAGAATCAGACTGTATTGCTTAGGAAAGCAAAATGGGGTTAACATACTTAAGTCAATTGATGAAGGAACATATCAAATTGAGACTACTAGAGACATCCTCGAAACTGCTGCTGATGGTTCAGTTGTATTGGGATTAGACAGACCAAAGATGTATGATGAGCTTGATGATAAGGAGAAAAAGAGATACGATGTAGACATCAGAGCTTCAAACATCATACTTCAAGGTTTACCTAAGGATATCTACAAGCTGATCAATCACAACACTGAAGCTAAGGCTGTATGGGATAATGTTAAGATGCTTCTCTCGATTCGAGGCCGACAAAAGAAGATGCGGAGTCTCGACTTTATGATGAATTTGAGAATTTCAAAATGAAACCGAGGGAAAGTGTTATGGAATATCATGTAAGATTACACAATCTTGTGAATGATATGAGGAACATCAAAATGACAATGCCAAATATCCGATTAATTCAAAGTTTGTGAACAACATGAATCGCGAATGGCACAAATTTGTCAATGCGATCAAGTCAACAAAGGATTGAGGAACACCAATTACGAGCAATTGTATGATTATTTGCTCCAAAATGAGAAGCATCTTGCATTTGAAAGAATTGTCATGGAAAATTTTGGTACCGATCTTGGTGATGCAAGTTCTTCAAATGATTCAACCGCATTCTTCACTAATGTAGGAATAACCACCAAAGCATCACAAGTCATACCTACTAGGGATGGTAATCACAAACTTATTCGGATCCAAGCTATAAGCCTTGGACTCATTCTTGGAACAAGTTGCTCATCAAGTGCCTCTAATTAAACAAAATCGAACTTTGCCCACCTACCAACAATCATCTCAAAGCGCTTCTAATCTTCACAATCATACTACGGTTAAAGATGGAAGGGTAGTTGTGCAAAACGTGCGAGGAAGCGAATGCTTATCTTCCACATAATGAGCAAGGAAATGTTGGGGTTGGTGTTGGTTATGGAAATCTTGGTATAGGTGGAGGATATGTGAGTAATCGAAATCGTGGAAGTAACATGGCCGAGGACAAGGAAACCCAATCAAGTGCTACAAGCGTGGTGGAGAAGGACACATAGCAAGGCGCACTCTTCCAAAACGTCCACAAAATGCAGTACTTGAGGACAAAATGCTACTAGTACAAGCTCAAGATAATGGAGCTGTGTTAAATGAGGAAGAATTATTGTTCCTTCTTGAGGAAATGCCAAAACTTATGATTCGATGTGGATGAGCAGCCGGTCACGGTATGGGTCGAAACAATCGCAATGCATTTCAAGTTGCGATTGTGATGCGTTTGACTCGATGTCGACGATGAACCAAGCGCCTACCATTTTCATGGCTAGCATTTCACCAATGGTCTCTCAAAGGTCTCCTCACTACAACAGGCCGGTCCTCCAAGGAATCGATCATATCGTAGGTATTAAAATTATCGATGAGATTGATGGGCAAAGATTCACGACGGTACAATCAATCGAACTCATTGAATCAAATATTGAAAATATGGGAAATAGCAATGTTGTCCCATATGATCAATATGTGATACAAGATGAAGGTGAAATTGTACCAAGTGATGCATCTTCTGCGTCAATGATGACTATATTTTGATGAATACCTTTGCATGTGCTTCGATGATTCCATAACCTCTTAACTAAATGCCTATAAAGAACAAGTTGCCATATATGATGAACGTGCTAAATTTGAACCGACCACCCGTGAGCGGGGAGATGGATAACTAAATACGTGCAGTTATTAGAAAAAGTAACTTTAGGGAAGAAATGTTAAAACAAGAGTTAAAATCCTTACAAGTAAAGCTCAATAAAGCTGTTAAGCAAAAGCAAGAACTTCAAGAAAATGTAAAAGTGCTTAAGCAGAGTTTCGCTAAGGAATCAAAACTTTAAATGACTTTTCCAACCTAAAAACTTTGAAAAACAAACTTGATGTAAGCTCTGGAAAATTTCAATGTACTTAAAGCTTGAATAAGAAATTAAGCATGATTTATTTTATCATGAAATTTTCTAAACATCACATTTGCATATCATTTGGCATATGCATGATCAACGCAGCTTGAGCGTTCATAAAACATACCGTTGTTATCAGAACGAAATTCCCCACGATCTTGATAACCTTAGAATACGTAATGAATACCTAAAAATTTGTAAAAATACGAATTTAATTATAATAAAAATATATTAAAATTCGTATTGGGCCTCTACTGCTACTTCACCACCATTGCCACCTACTGTGTTCTACCATCAGACCACCACTGTTCCTGTTTCATCACCGCCTACCGCATCACCTCTGTTGGACACTTTTAGTGAGCCACTTTTACCGCTTTTCATCAAGTGTTATCCACCATCACTATATGATCCTGACATGCCTACTCAAGTGGACGTTGAGATCGGACCAAGGAAGAAGGCCGGTGCTAGGCGATGGTCAGTCTTGATACCATTACTTCGTCGTTGGAGAGAAGAGGAGGGAGCACCTAGTTCATTCGAGCTTGGAGAGAGCTCAACTCGCACCGACCCAGTTACGCATGTTACGGTGAGCACATACACCACACCATTCCTCTGTTGGCTACGAGACTCATTAGACACGAAGACCGGTTGAGTGAGCTCTGGCGCATTATGATCGATTCATTGGTTAGGATAGAGAGCTTGGAGGAGGAGGTCGAGAACCTCATGATAGGTCACTACTCCATTGAGATTGTGTTTGATATGATGAGTACTCGGTTGTGGAGGCGAGAGATGTCGTGAACCGATTGACCCACATGCTTGAGACTCTTGTTTGGGATGCTAGTACTTTGAGAGACCTTGCCTTAGGTCGAGAGAGTCTTGCATCATGAGCTTGCATCCACTCATGCTTACTGCTATCCTAGAGGAGAGGATTGATGATCTAGGCGAGAGATCGAGCACGTGAGCGGCATATCCGAGATTTGACAGCCATGGTTAAAGAGATTCACCGTCGTCATGATGATGCATCAGGAGATGCGTAGATTCTAGTCATCTTTATCTTAGTATGTATCATAAAGCCGCCATATGAGGCATTAAGGCTTGTATCCTTTTGGTTTATAACTTCGGAACAAGAACTATAATGATGTAACCTATGGTTGTGAACAATACTATGTAATGATGTATTCTATGTATCCTACGGTTGTATTTCTTATATTCTTGTGTTGTGATATTATTCATCGGTAACGTATACCGAACCGATCCTTATGTCCTTATATATATGTTATGATTTGTTGATAAAAATCATGATTCACTTATCGTCATTCATAACGATATCACATCATTGATTTAAAGTGGTGATCTTGACTATTATGATATTTATAATGTATAATCACTCTTATTATCGATCGATAATTTCTTAATCTTGGTGTTTATTTCTTGGAAACTTTAGAAAATGGTCAAGAAGAAAGCTACCTCATCCACCATCACACCCGCATGACTATTCGAAAAATGGTCATTTGAAAGCGTTAAGCGTTCTGATAACAACATGTCACCGACACTATAAGAGCCGGTGAACGCATTGCCGGTGAACGAATTGCCCAAGAGGCACGTGAGCGAAGCTGCTGCAAGAGAAGCGAAATTGCAAGACAAGTGAGATTGCAAGAGAAGTGAAGTTGCAAGAGAAGCGAGATTGCCCGAGAAGCGGAAATCGCTCGAGAGGTGAAGGCGAGCGTGTTGCTCAAGCGACGTGAGGTCAAGTCGTCTTCTTGAAGAGAATCGTGCCACGTGTCGCACGTCTTGTTAAATTGGCAAACTCAAATGCAACTAACACACCGACAAATCAAAGTGAGCCCATTGTAACTCGTAAGTGTAGTTACAAAGAGTTCATGAACCGCAGTTTACATTCTTCAAGGCAATGAAGGTGCTATTGGTTTCTTGTAACTCGTAAGTGTAATTGCTTCTTCCACATCGGTTGAGTAATTCCCCACACCCTTGCGTTGTACTCATCTTTAGTACACGATACCCCTAGTTAACCCCTCGAGCCTATCCTTTTCTCGGTTCTTGTGATGTTTCGGTTTTACGGAATATCAATGAAGAGCATTGTTTACACCCCACCTCAAATGTACACCCAAATCGCCTTAGCCTACCTTGTATACACTCACTTTTAGTGCATTATTGTTATCACCCTAAAACCCTTAGTTCAATTATCTAGTTGCTTTCATAAGTTGCTAAGTCGAGTCATATCCTTTGTACAGTTTTGGGACGATTGGGACTCATGGGAAAAGTTAAAGTTTATGAAATGACGGAAGGGCGTTAAATTCAAATTCCCTTTATTTGCGTAATAATGTACTCCAAGTGTTTTGATCTTTTCAATTCGGGTCAAATTAGTGTTAGAGTAATAAAAACTCAAGTGTAGGGATGTGTATAAATCCCTATCATGTTGATATTTATGTTTGTTTGTTTCAGTTATCTAGAGTTTAGAGTGTCGAGTCTTGGCTTAGCAACGCCATTTTTCATATGCTTGTAACATAAAGATTTTTGACTTGCCACCACTAAATAGCCTATCCCACCAAACCCTTTGTTTCCCTACCGTAAGCCTAACATTACAACCCTTTAAAAGACCTCTTTGATAGTCTTTCCTAGGTGCTTACGTCAAAGCGATGGAGGTTTGATCTAGTCTCAAGCCTATGGTAATCTATGTACTAGGACCGGTTAATGAGTGTTTATCTTCCATTTCCAACTTGTTATATTCCATATACACCCAAGAGATGTGAGTATCCAAACACCCCATGTGAGGTGCTAGTATGTAATTCCGTGCTTGTTATGACTTTCTTGGGGCTTATATGTGTTGTGGATTGTTCTAAACCAATGCTTCATGACCCCAACTTATAAATTAATTGGCTAAAAGCACATTTGCTTGAGGACAAGCAAATACCAAGTGTAGGGATATTTGATATGGTTTTAAAATTTACCTTTTGAGGGTCGTTTAAGCCATATTTGATCACTTTTGTGTCCGTTATTACTTAATATCGTTCCTTTTCACTTTTAGGTATCTTGAAGGAAAATTCTTTGGAATGACACTTATTCGGACGAAAAGGCGTGGATATCTGAAGAAAATGGCCAAAGTCAAGAATCGAGACACTCAAGTCTTTGAAACACAAGGGGATGGCGTCAAGTGTTATCTGCGACGCCGTCGGAGCACATGTTGTGACGATACGGTGGCAAATTGCTTATTTTCAAGTGGCGGTGTCGGGGCTTTAAAGAGTAGGTCGTCGCAACTCGGACGGCCTAGATTTGATCCGAGGCGTCGAGGAGGTGAAGAGGACGGCGTCACAAGCATAAGGTGACGCCATCGCAAGACTAACGTGGCCAAGACGAAACCCTAATGGCGGCGACCGGCGGCGTCACAAATCATAAGGTGGCGCCGTCGCGAATGTAATCTTATATATAGAATCGAATTTTTAGTTTTCGGTGTGTAGTCTTTTGGAGTAAAACACATTGAAACAAACAGACCTTGATAGATCTTGAGCTCGTGGATCGTTATGTATGCCTATGTAATTACAAGCACAATAAAGACAATCTCTACTACTTATATTTATCGTGAATATAAACACAAGTAATAACTAAGAACTTCTTGATCCTCTATGGATCTTTATATTAACTAAAGCGAGTTTTCCAATCGGTACATAGTTCATTCTAATGTGTTCCTTTTATAGACAAGGAACCCTAAACAATATCGCTAAACCGTTTCCCAAAAACGTATAAACATAAAACTAAATAAGATATACACAATCACTTCTAATAAAGCTCATGTATATCCACACTAAATAAACTAAACACGGAATAAACACTTGGTAGAAACAGACTAATAACTATTATACTTGATGATTATGTCTTGATGAGAATCTACTTCATCTTCGATAGAAACACTTGGCATTAATTTGACATAATCCAAACTTCACATAATTCCCAACAATCCTCCCTAAACCTGGAATTTGACTTGGTTAAGTTCCGGTTTCACAGTAGATCTTTAACAAAAATAGCTCCGAGGATTGTATACAAAAACAACAAAGAATCCAAATAAGAACATCTCTATGATGAAGAAACTACGAAACTCCATATCTTTGCGAAGAACAAATGACAATAGGTACATCAAAACAAATTAGTTACAAACTATTCTCATCACATCCGGTGTGTTAACTCTGTGAGAGGTGAATCATTGAAAATAATGGATTTGATGTCTCTTTACCAATAGCCATCACTCTTGGAGTAGCCATATGTTTAAGTTAAGTAAACTATGGTACACCGATAACCATCGATTTATTGGCAAACCAAGAACCATGAGCGGATTTGATATGTCTTTACATAGCCGTTTGCTCGGGACTAGTCAATTCTTAGAATTGGTGAATTGATAACCAAATATGGAATGCCACGCCTTTACCACAAGCCATATACATGTGGGCTAGTCAATTCTTGGATTCCAAAAGGAATAGACCATGGTGAATTGAAAACCATACAACACTCAAAGAATGAAGCATGGGTGGTTGCATACCCTATGATTTTAGCAAATCATTACACTATCAACAGTTTGATGTGTCTTTACCAAAGTCAGCCCTTTGGACTAGCTAACTCTTTGACATACACAAGGTATTTCTGGTGAGTCAATAACCATGAAAAGTATACAACAAACCTGCAGAAAAAGTTAGATAAAACCAAAAACATTTTTTTTTTAACTAATAAATAAAGAAAACAAAAGTTACAAAATAATACAATCAAGATGAACCTTTATGTGACAGAAGCTGATTTTTAATCAAACCAACACATTGAGAAGCATGAAGTTCATCATTGCCAACAGGATTAGAAGGCACTTCCAACACATCTCGAAGAACCGTTCCATAAAAGTAACGAGATAAAGGATAAAGCTTATCGATAGCATACACAAAATCATCCCACATGTAGTCGAACCACATGAACACAAGGCGAGGATAAAATCTCAACTCTTAATCTCCCACTTATGAGAATTCTTCCAAATAGAATACCCTTTACCATTTGGAGAATGAGAATCGAACATAACACGAAGATCACCCAACAAATATAAACCGAACTCATTCTTGGATGAAACTTATAATCTTGAATGACATGTTCATACAACATCTTCAAATCATGTCTAGTCACCAAATGAAGAATGTCCTTCAAGAAGTTGAACTCAAGAACGATTTATCCACCTATAAAAGTTAGATAAAACCAAAAACATTTTTTTAACTAATAAATAAAGAAAACAAAAGTTACAAAATAATACAATCTAGATGAACCTTTATGTGATGATGATTTTTAATCAAACCAACACATTGAGAAGCATGAAGTTCATCATTGCCAACAGATTAGAAGGCACTTCCAACTTGATCTCAAAGAACGTTCCATAAAAGTAACGAGATAAAGGATAAAGCTTATCGATAGCATACACAAAATCATCCACATGTAGTCGAACCACATGAACACAAAGCGAGGATAAAATCTCCAACTCTCAATCTCCCACTTATGAGAATTCTTCCAAATAGAATACCCTTTACCATTTGGAGAATGAGAATCGAACATAACTCAAGATCACCCAACAAATATAAACCGAACACATTCTTTGGATGAAACTTATAATCTTGAATGACATGTTCATACTGACATCTTCAAATCATGTCTAGTCACCAAATGAAGAATGTCCTTCAAGAAGTTGAACTCAAAACGATATTATCCGACCTATAAGCAATGTTAAGCTTTCCGACTTTCCAATTAGCCAATACCACATGAATTCCTTCAGGAAAACTTCAACAGTCCAACTTCAATAAAAGTAGATTCATCGACCTTGAGATCTAAAGCGGTATTCCTTGAAGAATGTTTCCTAGCCAATCTGTCGAACTCCTTTTAACCAAGCTCTTACGCCTCTTACCAACACTATGATCATATCAATCTTAAGATCATCATCGACCCAATGAGTTACCCAAAGCCACACTTGGCATTGCTTGAAGAAACCAAAGAAGATTCAGTGAAACAATCACATCGGAAGAAGTCATAGCTTGAAGTTGTTTGAAGTAACAATGAAGAGAGCACCAGAGGCAAAACTTCATCAAAATTATCCACTATTTCAACTGTTTTCAGTCTCTTAGCTTTAGGAACATCAGACATTGAAGCAATGCTTTCCAATTGAGAAGAAGAAGTAGAACCAGAAGAAGAAAGCTTCATAACCATATTATACTTTCTGATCAAAGCATCATCAGACAACTCACTTATTTGCTTCATTGACATCCCAGAATTATAAATAGCAGAATTCTTCACAACTCTCCTCATATGATTTCTCTTCTGAACAACAGTCATGGGTTTGTCTCTTTTAGCTTGATATCTTTGAGCAATAATAGTTGTCCTCTTTGCAGCCGCTTCTTGCTTCCGTAGATTACCAAGAGTCACCATTTGATCCACAAAATTCTCATCATCAAAAGATGCTCCTAAAATGAGTTTTGCAAGATTTGAATCGAGATGCACCTTGAGTAGTATAAGCATCCATTGATCATCGATAATCTTAGGAAGTAATGCATCAAGCTCTAATTTCCTTCGGAGACAAATTAGAAGCATCTTGATCTTGAAGAAATTTAGCAACAACACGACTCTTACGCATATTCTCATAATCGGCAAATATCCGAGCACGAGCTTGATTTTCTTCTTGATCACTATACGAATTAAGCATATCATCAATCACGGTCCTGTCCTTGATAGATGGCTCGGAAGAACCAATTTCAATGAGAACCAATGTGAGCTTGAAGGAACAATCAATCCCACATCGGAGGAAACATATTGAGACAATTCCTCAACAGGTGTAGAGAAAACTTCAGAGGAAGAATTCAACTTATACATTCTCCCAGCAATAAAAACCTCTTCATCATCTGCTGAAGGTGAAACATTTGGTTGTTCTTGTATAGATGGGGTTTGACCATGATCAGAAGCAACCTCCTCAACAAGAACATCAGCAGATGCATCAACCATATTTGGCTCCTTTGAAGTTTCAGCAGATACCTTATTCAAATATTGTCTTCTTCTGTTTCTAGCAAATACAATAGGTACCTTACTCCTTGAAAATTCAGCAACTGGAGAAGAAACATCAGGTGTAAGAGCTGCATCAGCCAAGATTCCAAGAGATGCATGAAGATTCTCTTTGTCCTCCTCCTCAGAAGAAACCAAACTTCTCTTTTACCCTCGACTCAAAGAATTCCTCCAAGTTCTCAACTTTAGTCTCCAATGCCACAATCTTATTACCAAGAATAGACTTGGTTTCGCAAGTTCTTTCTTAAGACCGATCACCTCACCAGAACTTGTTCATCGAGCATATAATGAGGTAAGTGTAATAGGATCCTCATCGGTATCAATTGATTGCTCGGTTGGAATTGGAACTTCATTAGGCATTCGGGAGTAACATTAACTGATCAACATTAGAACATCCTTCACCAAATGGAGTCCTAACGAGGACTTGGTGTAAGCAATCTATCAATATCAACCCGAACTTCATCAATAGAAACTTGTGTAGGTGCTTGACTAGGACATGGTCTAGGTGAAGGTATAGATGCCTCATTAACGTGAAAGGACCTCATCAACATCAACTAAAATATTGCTATCGGTAGTATTGGAAGAAGGTAAATGACATTAACCTCATCGCGATCTCATTACTTTGAGGCAACATGGCGACTAACAAAGGAAAATGTGTCCCTCAAATTTAGTTCTCATCGTGGCAAATAACTTAGGAGTCAAAACACTTATGGGATGAAAAGCTTGGGTTTGTGTAGAAACATTCAATATCATCTGTAAGAACCTAGGGTACATCAAAACTTACCCTTTTCCTAGTTATATTTTCAACCATATTATCAAAAATAAACTTAGAAAATTATAAGTCAAACCCTTAGATAAACAAACAATACCACATCCCATTTGGGTTGGCGATCCCATCCTCCGGACTTATTGCTTACACTTTGAAGCAACGTATGAACCAAAACCTCCACATAGGACAAATCTTATTTTTAACCACATATCGTCCTCGTACTTTGATATCCAATTGCTCTAAGTCCTTCAAGTACCATCGTAGAATCGAATGATAAACTCCATTCTCATCATCTAAGCGAAGTTGTCTTCTGATCAGTTCCTCTGTCACCACATACTCTCTTCCATCAACACTTGCAACTATCTCAGTATCACTTCTTCTTTCTGCCGACGCCCAAAATTGAGTAACCAAGGATTCATATATAGCATTTGGAGAATGCGTTAATGCATAATGAATCTTTGATCTTTGTAAGAATGAAATCATCGGCCTATACAACTCATCTCCTCGAGCGGTTCAAGAAAAGCAACCTTATTATGATCATGTTTAAATTGAGCGCCATTAGAGATTTTGAAGATTAGGGTTATGATTTGCACAAAAGGAAGTGTTTTGAATGAGGTAATAATCGAATCACTTAATATGGGCGAATATATGCGGTAGAGATTAAATAGAAATTTCCCAATTTTGGTCAAAGTTGACTAACGATGGCGTGGTTTCTACTTTTACTCATATTCACTTTTAACCGGTGGAAGCGAAACCATTAGCGATGTAGAACAATCGTGAACAGATTACTTATTCAAGAAGCTTCAGTAAATATCTTTTTACTGTTTCACCCACTTGCATTAAATCTCATCACCACCAGAAACTGTCTATAAAACAATCCCAATGCACATATTCCTCTTCATAAAAAACCCCCAAATATTCTTCCAAACCCTAATTCCACCAATACTCCAAAATTACCCATAATAAACCATGAGTACCAAACCTGAGATCATAGATCTCACAACATCATCCTCATCATCATCATCATCATCAAGTGAAGACACCAATCCATGGCTTCATTACTTTCCAAAACCGTATCCACGACCAAAGAAATCACCCTTTCTCCCTTCATCGGAAGATGAAAGTGTAGTGAATCAAGTGATTCTGCGATGATTACGATGACTCCTATAAGGAGGAACATCTTACTCCCAACCCCAAAGACCTTGGCCTCAACGAAGGCCACGAGCCAAAATCCACCACTTCCAAAAGATAAAGAGGTGGTTCTTGGTCTTCTCGCATCGGGTTTTGGTGCATCATCACATATCGTTTAAGGGAAGAACTTAAGGAGAGTAGATGGATTGCATTTTGGTTGAAATAAATAGATGAAGCACAAAGGACACATTGTTTTTCTCCATCATCAAATGTGGTCATTGTCATCATCATCGTTTGCATCAATCCATCCTCTCCATTTTGATCCTTAGCATCTTGTTAGGGTTGGTTATGCACGTCACAAAAGCATAGCCAGCATTTAGTGTGAAAGATGTGAGCGATCATGCATATCCAACAGCCTGTTAGATGTTGTAACGGATGATATGTAATAGATTAGGATTAGTAGATCATGTAGATGCATTTGATGTTACTAGTACTCTGTAAGCTGTAAACTGTAAACTGTTTCTTGAATGAATGAATGATCAATTTGCTTCAGTACTTCTTTTGATTGAATCATTTAACTTCAGTACATCATCTTCAGAGGAAACAAATGACACTCTTCAGCACTTTAAAATCAGTAGAAACAAGCTTAAGTTTCTTTGACCATATCTCAACTGAACAGAACAGACACTCTGCAAAACAAAACAAACACAGAAACAAACACAAACCAACAAAGAAACACACTAAGATTACATTAGCAGGTTAGAGTTAGTTAAAATCTACCAAATATACAAAATTACATAGCAAAATGCAAAGTTATACACAAATCCTCCCCTGAGGCATATGCCTCCCGAGGCCTATGCCTCCCTTAAACTTTGCGGTTAAGGGTTAAGCATGCCAATATGGACCACAAGGTGTTGAAACCTTGGTCCCTCAAAAGCCTTTGTTAACAAATCGCCACATTATCATTAGTGTGAATTTTGACCACATTTATCAAATTTTTATCATATGCATCTCTTATAAAGTGGTGCACGATTTCAATATGTTTTGTTCATTGTGAAAAGCGGATTTTTAACAATGCATATGGTACTTTGATTATCAATAAAATTGTTGTGTTCATGAAATTATACCCATAATCCAACAAGCGATTTTGAATCCAAAGAACACATCATGACAATTTGCGTGACAACGTACTACTGCTTGATAGATGAGGTAGCCACAATAGTCTGTTTCTTGCATTGCCAAGAAATCAATCTCTTTCAAGGCCCGACAACCTCCGGTGGTGGACCTCCTATCCAGTTAGCACCGGCATAGTCACTATCACTATATGCTTCCAACTTAAAGGAGACTCTTTTGGGTACCAAAGACCTAGAAGAGGTTGGCCTTTGAGGTACTTAAAGATCTTCTTAACAACATTGAGATGGGAAGTCGGTGGAGTAACTTGATGTCGTGAACAAACACTCACGGCAAAAGTAATATCGGGCCTTGAAGTCATTAAATACATCAAAGAGCCAATCATGGACTGTCTGGATGAACATTCACATGTGGATCGGCTTCATTGTTGGTCTTTGTCTTTGGAGCTTCATAAGGTGTAGTGGCGGTCCTTACACCTCCATACCAAACTTCTTCAAGATGTCCCTTACATATTTGTCTGGTGATAAAGATACCATCGAGTTTCTGCTGAACTTGAAGACCCAAAAGAAAGTCAACTCTCCCATGGCACTCATCCGAAACTCTTCCTTCATAAGCTCCTCAAACTCCACGCACCAAGCTTCCTTTGTGGATCCAAAATAATGTCATCCACATACACTTGCACAAGAATAATGTCGGTGGAATTCTTCTTGATGAAAAGAGTCTTATCAATTGCACCTCTTACGTAACCGTGCTTGAAAGAAATGTAGAGAGCCTAGCATACCGGGCTCGGGTGCTGATGTAGTCCATACAGAGCTTTGACTACCTTATAAACATGATTGGGATGATCGGATCTTCAAATCCTTTAGGTTGAGTGACATACACCTCTCTTCAATTTCACCATACAAGAAGGCTCCTTTAACATCCATCGATAGACCATAAAACCCATATAGGATGCATAAGCTAAGAAAATCCGTATAGCCTCAACTCTTGCCACTGGTGCAAACACTTCATCATAATCGATCCCTCCTCTTGTCATGCCCTTGTGCAACTAATCTAGCTTTGTTCTTAATGACAACACCTCGAGCATCTCTCTTATTCTTGAGAATCCATTTAGTCCCAATAGCATACTTACCATCGGTAGTGGTACCAATATCCAAACCTGCGATTTTGAAATTGTTGCATCTCATCTGCATTGCTTCAAGCCAACTTGAGTCTTCAAGAGCACGAGTAACACCGGTTGGTTCCACTTGTGAGAGAAAACAAGCAAGCAGACAATGTTCATAGTGCGTGTGATTGTCTCTCTGATTTGAGACATAAGAGATAAAAGCCACTGTCCATATTTAGAGCGCGCCACGGTACCTCTTGTTCTAACAGTGCATTAGGATCACCAATAATATTAGGCGTGGATGAACATTGTTGATCCTTGTAGTAGTGGTGGTTTTGACATCAATGGAGGAATCAAGATTAGTCACGATGGGTTCAAAGTCGATATCATAGGAAGGTGTGTTGAAGATGCACCTTTAGGTGGATGATGACCAAGATCTCAAGGTTTTGGAAACCTTGTATAAGGTTCTCCAAGGTGCATTGACACTCTAGTAGAAATAGGAGTAGAGTCAACATGTCTTTCGGCCGAATTGGAGAGGTGAGGAGAAAGCAGAACAACTTTCGCAGAATTGGTGTTTCCACAGATTGCTTTACTTGTACTATTTTCAACATTCCTCTCGACTTCTAAATTGGTCGCATACTCTTGTTTCTTTAGTCAGCAAGGTCCTCGGCATAATAGAATTCAT
Source organism: Chrysanthemum lavandulifolium (assembly GCA_022545495.1). Lineage (NCBI taxonomy): Eukaryota > Viridiplantae > Streptophyta > Magnoliopsida > Asterales > Asteraceae > Chrysanthemum > Chrysanthemum lavandulifolium. The sequence continues at coordinate 117,238,851 of CM040244.1, forward strand.
CTTCACCCACATCGGTATAATCGTTAGAAGTGTCACCTACAAAATTGTTAGGAGAGAAGGAAGGTACTACAATGGGTTGTTCATCATCATCGGACCCATTGTCGAATGAGCTTCAAAGTTTACGCACTAGCGTTGGAGATGCTTGAGAATCGCATTTTGGTTAGCCATATGTCTAGCATAACCCAAGTAATCGGTCAAGTAATCAAGGTCAAATGACCAAATATGACCTGTCCTTGAACATTAGGCTTGTCTTCAAGATACCTCAGTTCAATGTCTCCTCAATCTTCTTAGCGATACATTGTAAACTATGTATGCCTTACTATGAGCGAATACCCCACAATGTAACCATCATCGACTTTCTCATCAAATTTGCCCAATGGATCACTTGTATTCAAAATTGTCACTTGGCGACCAAGCGGTTTAAGGTAATGAATAACGAGAACTTTCCCAAAAGAAGTTCATATGGTGTTTTAAGATGTGGTCTAGTAATGGACACTCTATTGAGTACATAACAAAATGTACCAGCGACTTGATCAAAACATGGTTGGAAGTTTAGAGTCTGCTAGCATTGATCTTGCGACCTCTATTAAGGTTCTATTTTTCTTTCGCCACCCCATTTTGTTGAGGGGTTCTTGGAGTGCTATAGTCCTTTTGATTCCTTTAACTGCGAGTTCTATCGAATTGCATTTTGAACTCGTACCATTATCACACCTAATTCCTTTCACCTTTTGTTCAACCGATTCTCAATAAGGGTAATGAAGTCTTTCAATACTTGGATGTTTCATCTTTGGTCCTTAGAAAGAATACCCAACAAAATTTGCTATAACCATCGGTGATCACCGGATAAAATATTTATGATCAATGCTTCTCACTTTAGTTGGACCAAACAGATCCATATGAAGCGGTGAAGAGGTTCGAAATAATGCTTCTATTGTAACAGAACACCTTTGTATGAGGCTCGTGTTGCTTTCCTTTGTTGCATGCAACACGCTTATGATCATTGGTGAATACTTTGGCGGAAGACCTTGAACAAGGCCCGGTTTAGAAAGTCGGTTTATGGTCTTGAAATTGACATGGGCCATCCTTACATGCCATTTGGTGGACTCATCCACGGATGCTTTAGCCACCAAACATGTTAAATCACTATTTGGTTGGACATTAGTTAAGTTGAATGTATAAAGATTGTATTGCGAGGAACCTTGATGAAATTGAAGTTTCTTACGGGAGTTTGAAGTCTTTAGACGACAAGACATTCATCCTCTGTGAAGAGTACTTTGTTCTTAGTGTCACGAGTTTGTGAGGCCGAAAACAAATTGAAGTGTTGAAGTTCCTTGACATAATAAACATTCTCAAAATCCGGTGAGGTGTTTTGATGGTCCCTTTTCGATGGTCGTCCATCACTTCCTCCAAAGGTTACATTGCCTCCTCCTTCAATGGGTACAAAGTTATGCATCATGTCCTGTTTCTGACATACTTCTAGAACAACCATCATCAACAATTCCAACATCTTTATGCTTAAGGGATGATCCTACAACAACAAAAATATACAGATAATTAGTACACTATGGAGCTCAAGTCATTCTTGACTTGAACACGCCTTGTGGATCATATGAGTTGTGCCATGTAGAAGTATAAGATCCACTATTGTTCTTGGGTTTCCAATGAAACTTAGGTCCTGTGTATTCCAAGAACAACTTCTTTGAGGTCTTGACAGCGATATCGATACCCTTTCCCATCGGTCATAGAGTTAACATATCTAGGCCAAAACCATTTTAAAATATTCACTAGTTGGTTGAACATATGGTTTTACAACCTGTTTCCTCCAAGAAAAAGGAGTATTATACTTTGTATCTTGTGGAACATAAGGTGGTATGTCATTTACATTTGTCCACATTGGTCTAGATTTCCTAGAAGCACCACACCTACTCATCCTTTGCTCATAATAATCACAATCCTTAATTAAATGAGATTTACTTCCACACACAAAACATTTCTTCTGATTAGAAGATTTATTTAAACCAAAAGAAGTATTATTACAAGCGAAGTATTCAAACCAAAACCATGAAAAGAATTGTTTTAACAATATTATTATGCAAAGAATTAAAATGCAAGTCTTGAGGCAACTGTCTTGGAAGTGGATTCCTTAGCGACAACTCGACATGCTTATTGGTAGTCTTGGGTGCGAGCGGGGTGAAGACTTGGGAAGGCGGAGACTTGGGAAGGTCGGACTTGTCATTTGAATCACACTCTGTAGACCCTTGCTTGGAGGACTTGTCATTTGTTAACACAAGAGACAAAGTCATTAGTAGAAGTAATAGGTCCTGCATGTCTCTTGACTTTTGCCATACGGATGGTGTGATCCATCAAAGTCTTTAAGAGTGGAAAGGTCAATGGGCATGTGCTCACCTCTAATTGGTCCACGTCAAACATGTAGGTCACCTTCTTTCACAAAATTAGCTAGGCTCTGTTGATGTAGATTTACGTGTGTCATCCCTAGCTTCTAATCCTACATATTTCTTAAAGCCTAAAGCCACTTGTAGAATTGGAAGCTTGACTACTATAAATGAGACCACTAACTTATTTCCATTCATCATCCATTCTTTATGCCTAGCAATTTCCTCCTTAAGTTTCTCCTTAATCTCTAGATTTTCGACTCTACATACGCTCTTAACTTCTCGGACCATTTTAATTCATTTGTAGCACATTCTAGATCTCTTTCTAAAACACCTATTTTCTCATCATAAGCTATTTGATTCTTACGAAACCAAACCTTTTGTCTTTCTAGTGTTTTTAAAGCACTGTTTATAAGCTTCTACTTCACATAGCATTCATTATATTTAGGTTCCAAAATATCAAAAGCTTGTTTGAGTTCATTATAACGTTCACTACAACCAAACAAACAATTTTGTACACGAGAGATGCCCATCAAGGCAATCGATCATGCCTATCCTCGTAGTACGACTTGCAATCAACCCAACATTATCGGGACCATCATTATCGGTCTCCTCATGTTGCTTCCGGTCCACATTGCTATCGGAGTGACCAGCGGTGAACCCTTTGAAGTTCACGCCTCCTTACGATCTGGCGATAAGTAGAGTATCTTGTCTCATCACCGACTTTCTGTCTTTGCATTCTCTAGAAAAGTGACCCATCTGTTGACATGTGAAGCATTTAACCTTCCTCTGTCAAACCTGGTTGGATCGCGTCCTTTGAATCAAACCTTACGCTACTTTGCGCTCAAAGTTCTTGATATCCATGGAAAGCATGGCCACCGCCACCTCGACTTCATCTCTTCCATCTCAATCGGATCCACAGATCAAAATCCTCATAAGCCAAATCCTGCGAGGATCATAATCGACAAAGAAGGATCCTAGAACATCTTCCATAATGTTACTCGATTTAGGTGAGAACTTGATGAAGGAGCGACATAAGATGATGATGGATATGGGCATGGACCATAATTTGTCTTTGGAGTAGAGGCTCTGACAAATGCGATGTGACTAGCGAAGAAGATGATCGAAAAGGGCTTCACATCATGTTCAAGAGCTTTAAGTTTGTGATCTGACTCATCAAAGGTAATCATGTCCAAACCACCTTTAGCTTTTAAAGCTATGCTACGTGTAGCCGGGATGGAGTAAAGACCTCGAAACTTAGAGTTACAATCATCATTATCGGCTTTGCACATGGTGATTCAATGACTTAAGATCTTGTGAAACTTGTCATAGCCCTTGTGTATTCCTTCTTCTTGATGATTTGAAAGTCCTGGCTGTTGTCTTAGCATGGACTTCTTGATCTCCTAGACTCCTCATTCCCACCGAACTTCGCCTTAATTGCTAACCATATATCCTTAGCATCTTGCATGAAGTGAAAATCACTCAAGTGATCCTCGGGAATAGCTTGCGAAGAATAGTTCGACCTTGGTTTCTCTCTCGAGCTGCCAAAGAACTCTTGGCGGCTTTGGGAGGAACATTCATCATATTACCAAGAACATCCGTGGTAGTTCTCTTCAAACTTCCCCTTCATAATTATCGCCATAGATTCCAATCAATGTTGGAGATCCATTCGCATCTTCATCGCCCAAAGATCATATTCCTCCCTTTTAAGGTAAGGAAACTTAGCATTGCTATTAGAGACTTAGTTGTTGCGGATGGGTGGAGTTTTGGTTGTTGGTGAGTTCGGTATCAACATCCGAACCGGGCATGATGATTTTGTTATGGTTGTATGGGTGTTTAGAAAAACTTGTCCTTAGTATCGTAGAGACTCTCACGAGGCTCGATACCACTTGTTGAAACAAGCAGACCTTGATAGATCTTGAGCTCGTGGATCGTTATGTATGCCTATGTAATCACAAGCACAATAAAGACAATCTCTACTACTTATATTTATCGGTGAATATAAACACAAGTAATAACTAAGAACTTCTTGATCCTCTATGGATCTTTATATTAACTAAAGCGGGTTTTCCAATCGGTACATAGTTCATTCTAATGTGTTCCTTTTATAGACAAGGAACCTAAACAATATCGCTAAACCGTTTCCCAAGAAACGTATAAACATAAAACTAAATAAGATATACACAATCACTTCCTAATAAAGCTCATGTATATCCAAACTAAATAAACTAAACACGGAATAAACACTTCCGTAGAAACGACTAATAACTATTATACTTGATGATTATGTCTTGATGAATCTACTTCATCTTCGATAGAAACACTTGGCATTAATTTCAAAGATAATCCAAACTTCACATAATTCCCAACAAAACCTAAACCGAACCAAGGCTGTCTTGTACGGTATTTTAGGGTTCCAAACCCTATCTTACACCAAGATAAGTGTTTTACTTCATTAATTCAATTATGTCTTCAATTATTTGTGTGTATGCTTGCATGTTCTCCATGTCCGCTAATTTACTTGTGTGTTTGTTTAGGAATATGAAACTTAACTATTGAATATTGATTGGTTGTCTCTTATCTTAATTGTTAATGATCTAGCAATGCGATAGGTCATTCGTTGTGTAGTTAATGCTTGATTAATCTTTGTGAACCTTAGACTATAACACCTAGAGTAGTTGTAGGCTAAACCATCAAAGAGTACCTTAGAGTTAGAGTTTATAAATCCTAGAGATTTTGTAGGCGAGACCCTTTGGTAGTTTCAAAGAGTTAGGGATAAGCGCATACCCTACGACCTTAGATACACAACGCGATTAAGAATAAGGGCGTGACAATTCAACCATCAATAGGAGATAATTAAGAGTAATAAAACCTAAGTAAACACATCTTTAAATCATCATACGAGCACACAATAATTAGACATAGACTACCCTCACCTTAGTTAATTAGATAATTAGATAGTAAAGTAATCGGTGAAATACCAACCCCAAAATCCAAACCTCGAGATTCGTACTTTTCCATTTCCTAAAAACATAAAAGATAAAAATAATCTTCCTCAACCCCAACCTTAGCGTAGTAACTCCTCACTAGCATTCCTATTCCCTAGAGAGCGATATCAATTCCGTGGCTTACCCTAATACTACACTACAACGATTAGGTTCATTGCCTAGGGTGTTGAAAAACTTGCTCGACGAAAGGAAGTTCCTTTGACCCCGAGCGACGCGTGTAGCGTTATCAAGTTTTGGCACATTGCCGGAATAGAATAGCTAGTTAGTAGTCCACCTCGTTTAGGTTTCTTTACTTGATTCCTATCAAGTAAAATTTTCTCATTTTAGCTTCCTCGTAGTCTATCCCCTTCTTCGTGACCTTTGTTCGTAACCCCATCACTTTTCATCATGGAAGGTGATAACCAACCACCATTCATCAACCTACCACCAAATGACCCGCCAAGAGGCCGTACTCTTGGTGAATACTCGAGACCAAGCCACCTAGGATATAGGAACACCATTGAGCTTCCGACCAAGCCCAAACTATGGCCTGCGATCCGACACCATCCGGTTGGTGCAAAATGGATGTGCATTCCATGGACTTCATTCAGAAGATCCTAATCGACATCTTAAGTTTCCTTAAAATTGTCGATTCTATCGACCTTGATGCTACTACTCGGGAGACCACGTGTGCGTGTCTCTTCCAATTCTCTCTCGGGACCAAGCTAGTAATTGGCTTAGCGACTTCCATGAGCTCCATCTCAAGTTGGGATGATCTCACCTCTCGCTTCCTTGCTCAATTTTTCCCACGGGAGAACCACTAAGCTTAGGAATGACATCTTGATGTTCCAACAACGTCAAGGTGAGTCTCTTTACGAAGCATGGACTCGATTCAAGGACTTACTCCATAAAGTCCCTCATCACGGCATTGATCTTTGGCTTCAAGTCTAACTCTTCTATGATCATGTCAACTTCCCCACTAAGCGATCCATTAACCAAGCGGCTGGTGGAAAACTTAGTGATCTCACCGTGGAAGAATCGTGGGGTATAATAGAGGACCTTGCTCTCTATGACAACAAAAGTTGGAATGACCCCCCGTGAGTTGCCCAAAACCGTTAAGGCAATCTCCTTGCCTCCAATCGACTCACAATCTTCCGACCGTAGGATGCTCGAGCTTGAAGATCAAGTAAAATTCCTAATGAGCTCCTACGAAAATCCTAAGTCCTCACATCAAGTGAATAAAATCACTCTACCTTGTGAGTTATGTAGTGGTCCCCATGACACTCGTAATTGCACAAGACTCCCCGAACAAGCTTTTGCGGACTACGCATCCACACGTACCGACGGAGCGGGAGAGAAGTGGTACACTTTCAAGCCCGAACAAAACAACTTAGGAAACTCTTACAACCCCTCATGGAGAAATCACCGTAACCTTAAGTGGAACCAAAATCAAGCACACCCCAAAGTTCATCTAGTCCACCTAATAGGTTCAATTCTCTAAACACCGGAACCCACTAGTCTTGAGGCAATCGCATCTAGATTCATGTCATCTCAAGAAACTCGATTGACTAAGCTTGAAGCCGATTTTAAGCGAAGACAAGGCGAGATGACAAATAAGCTTGATGCCCTCTTAAAAGCCTTTAATGACAGGGAAATTGGAGCACTCCCAAGTGATACTATAAAGAACCAAAAAGTGAGTTCGATTTCATCGACTTCATGTTCTTGCTCACCATGGCAGAGTGCACATGCATGCCCCTCACACCCAACGGTTCACTTGGTAAATGCTATCAACAAGGGTTCCAAGCAATCCAAAATGAGGTACCAAGGCCCCGCACCATTGGTGGAACCTACTCTTGAAAAACCCGTCAACCAAGAACCCAAGCTTAATCTAGAGGAGGAGTACAAGGAACTCCATCAAGAAAAACCGGTTCTTGAAGTCTTAGCTCATGCACCTTATTATAATGCTTTAAAAGAAAAGTATGAGTTAGAACTTAAACTTGGAAAACATGGGTCCGATTTTATGCGAAATAATTTACCTAAGAGTTAGGCGATCCGGGCTATTTACTCTTCCGTGTAGGCTTGGAACTTCCAAATATCTCGATGCTCTAGCCGACTTAGGATCATGCATCAATCTTGTTCGTTGTCGCTCCATAGAAGCCTTAACTTAGGTAAGATAGAACCAACGGAAACCATCTTAGGTCTTGCGGACGGTAGTGTTGCATATCCGGTAGGGATAATAAAAGACATGGTAGTACACGTGGGAGAATTGACTCTTTTGGCCGACTTAGTGTGCTAGACATGAATAAGGACCCGACATGCCCATTGCTAGTAGGAAGAGGATTCTTAGCTACCGCTAGTGCCATCATTGATTGTAAGATGTCCAAAATAGTGGTAGGAGAGGGAGTGCTAGGTCAATTCACGATGTCAAAAGCATACCTACTACAAGGAAGAGGAACTCCCACATGAGATTAGGTTGGATAGGCGCCATCTAGATACGGACCTTGGATAGATAAGAATTTCATAGGTCCCCAACGACCTTTCTACCTAGATGAAGCCTTTACTAGTAAAGCAACTTTCCAAGAAAAGAAATGGCTAGGGACATGGAAGTGAACCCGTTCGAGGACGCCTTAGTATTTAGGAAGATGACCGAGTTTCTAGGAAGCTTGCCCATCAACCTTGTCATGAATAAGTGGAAAGTTGAGAGCGATAAGCCTAAACATAAATGGGATTGGGATAGACCACCTAGTGATGGTAATGGAGAGTGGCACATTAGAATAACGATCTATGGTCCCGATGGAGAGAAGTTTGAAAAGGCATATCGAACCAAACGTATTACTAGGAACTTAAATGATAAGTTTGATCCTTATGACATTGTTAAGGATAGGCTTACTTATATCGGTACGTAGGAGCACGACTACGAGTCTAGCTACAAGACTCATAAATAAAGAAAAGCGCTTCGTGGGAGGCAACCCATGCTTAATTGTTTGCTTGTTTGTGTCATATATCTTTTATTGATTGTTTATTCTCATGTTTAAATTTGTAAAATGCTTTATTTTGTTTTAACCTCGTCTTAATCACATATAAAGGTATTTTACATAAAGGATAAGTGTAGGGAGGATTACACACGTTTTCAAAAGAAACGTAAACATGAGAATTGCAATTAATTAAAAGATATACATGTGTGTTTGTTCGAGTCAAATGCTTGTATCGAGTCATAATGGATGTTTTGCGAAAATTCTTCCATTTTAAAGATGTAAATTTTCCGGAAAATCGCAGACCGATTTTTGTCGGGATCGCAACTGGCGTCGAGAAGGAGCAAAAAGGCGATTATTTTTCTCGTTTTGAGCTACTTATAAATTTTGGAATTTTCGGTCTTAATTTTCCGAATTGCATAAACATCCATTCCACAAGCATTATATCCTAGTTTAGTAGAGTGTTATATATATTATTACCGCCGATTTTACGCGAAGGTTTTGTTTGTTTTCTTCAAGTGTGCGATTTTATTTATCAAGAAGAAGATACATAAGGTTGGAAGGAGCTTTTCACGCATACATTCTTCTTGGAAAGGATTTAACCAATACTTCACACGGATCTACCGAGCTAATCGGGGAGTATTAGTTTCTTTCGTTTTTATTACCTTCCATTATCATAACTTTGATACTTCGGGGAACATTGGGGACAATGTTCGGTTTAAGTGTAGGGAGGAAAATAAAGCGAGAACTTTGAAACTATGCTTATCCTTGATTATTTGCTTTGTCAATTGTATTTGTGAAATAAACCATGAGAAAATGTCGGTTAGGGTAATTTTGGCACCAAATTTAAAATTTTTCATGACATATAGGAGTGGGCCATTAGTCTTAACAAAAGCGTCTCACGGATAGGAAATTACATGACTAGCACAAAAACCCTTTACCACCTAAATTCCACCTAAAATATGAGGATCAACCTTAGACTAGTAGGAATTAAAGCATTCATCTTTAATGCTTAGTGTGTGAACCGGTAGTATAATAGATTCTAGAACTTGTTTTGTGATGCATCCCGAGATCGCTAGTAAGACTACACTTGTGTAGTTAGGAATAACTAAATGATAAGAGGCATTAGGATAACCCTTGTTTGATACCGTAATATAAATGCTTCTTCCACATCGGTTGAGTAATTCCCCACACCCTTACGTTGTACTCATCTTTAGTATCGATACCCTAGTTAACCCCTCGAGCCTATCCTTTTCGCGGTTCTCGTAATGTTTGGTTTTCGAATATCAGCGAATAACATTGTTTACACCCCCCCCAAATGTACACCCAAATCGCCTTAGCCTACCTTGTATGCACTCACTTTTAGTGCATTATTGTTATCACCCTAAAACCCTTAGTTCAATTATCTAGTTGCTTGCATAAGTTGCTAAGTCGAGTCATATCCTTTGTACACGTTTTGGGACGATTGGGACTCATGGGAAAAGTTAAAGTTTATGAAATGACGGAAGGGCGTTAAATTCAAATTCCCTTTATTTGCGTAATAATGTACTCCAAGTGTTTTGATCTTTTCAATTCGGGTCAAATTAGTGTTAGAGTAATAAAAACTCAAGTGTAGGGATGTGTATAAATCCCTATCATGTTGATATTTATGTTTGTTTGTTTGATTATCTAGAGTTTAGAGTGTCGAGTCTTGGCTTAGCAACTCCATTCTTCATATGCTTGTAACATAAAGATTTTGACTTGCCACCACTAAATAGCCTATCCCACCAAACCTTTTGTTTCCCTACCGTAAGCCTAACATTACAACCCTTTAAAAGACCTCTTTGATAGTCTTTCCTAGCTCGCTTCGCCAAAGCGATTGAGGTTTGATCTAGTCTCAAGCCTATGGTAATCTATGTACTAGGACCGGTTAATGAGTGTTTATCTTCCATTTCCAACTTGTTATATTCCATATACACCGAGAGATGTGAGTATCAAACACCCCATGTGAGGTGCTAGTATGTAATTCCGTGCTTGTTATGACTTTCTTGGGGCTTATATGTGTTGTGGATTGTTCTAAACCAATGCTTCATGACTCCTAACTTATAAATTAATTGGCTAAAAGCACATTTGCTTAAGGACAAGCAAATACCAAGTGTAGGGATATTTGATGAGGTTTTAAAATGTACCTTTTTGAGGGGTCGTTTAAGCCCCTATTTGATCACTTTTGTATCCGTTATTACTTAATATCGTTCCATTTCACTTTTTAGGTATCTTGAAGGCAAATTTCTGGAATGACACTTATTCGGACGAAAAGGCGCGGATATACGAAGAAAATGGCCAAAGCCAAGAATCAAGACACTCAAGTCTTTGAAACACAAGGGGATGGCGTCGGTGTTATCTGCGACGCCGTCAAAGCACATGTTGTGACGATCTGATAGCCAAATTGTTTATTTTCGGTGTGGTGTCGGGCTTTAAAAGAGTAGGTCGTCGCAACTCAAACGGCCTAGATTTGATCGAGACGCGTCGGAGAGGGTGAAGAGGACGGCGTCACAAGCATAAGGTGGCGCCGTCGCAAGACTAATGTGGCCATGGCGAAACCCTAATGGCGACCCGCGGCGTCACAAATCATAAGGTGGCGTCGTCATGAATGTAATCTTATATATAGAATCCGAATTTTTAGTTTTCGATGTGTAGTCTTTTGGGTAAAACCTAAACCGAACCAAGGTTGTCTTATACAGTATTTTAGGGTTCCAAACCCTATCTTACACCAAGATAAGTGTTTTACTTCATCAATTCAATTATGTCTTCAATTATTTGTGTGTATGCTTGCATGTTCTCCATGTCCGGCTAATTTACTTGTGTGTTTGCTTAGGGAATATGAAACTTAACTATTGAATATTGATTGGTTGTCTCTTATCTTAATTGTTAATGATCTAGTAATGCGATAGGTCATTCGTTGTGTAGTTAATGCTTGATTAATCTTTGTAAACCTTAGACTATAACACCTAGAGTAGTTGTAGGCTAAACCATCAAAGAGTACCTTAGAGTTAGAGTTATATAAATCCTAGAGATTTTGTAGGCGAGACCCTTTGGTAGTTTCAAAGAGTTAGGGATAAGCGATACCCTACGACCTTAGACACACAGCGCGATTAAGAATAAGGACGTGACAATTCAACCATCAATAGGAGATAATTAAGGAGTAATAAAACTTAAGTAAACACATCTTTAAATCATCATACGAGCACACAATAATTAGACATAGACTACCTCACCTTAGTTAATTAGATAATTAGATAGTAAAGTAATCGGTGAAATACCAACCCCCAAATCCAAACCCGAGATTCGTACTTTTCCATTTCCTAAAAACATAAAAGATATAAAAATAATCTTCCTCAACCCCAACCTTAGCGTAGTAACTCCTCGCTATCATTTCTATTCCCCTAGAGAACGATATCAATTCCCGTGGCTTACCCTAATACTACACTACAACGATTAGGTTCACTGCCTAGGGTGTTGAAAAACTTGATCGACAAAAAGGAAGTTCCTTTGACCCCGAGCGACGCGTGTAGCGTTATCACTGCTAAAGGTAATGATCTCAAGACATACTTCAAGAGATTCCATGAGCTGAGAGCTCTGTGTCCTCATCTGTTTCCCACAAATGAAAAGCTTTTGGAAGCTTTGATCGGAGGTTTACCTCGAAGCATGGAAGGAGATGTCATCGCTTCGAATGTAAAGACTGTTGAAGAAGTTGTCATTGTTGTTGGAGTATGCTTGTGTCATAATAAATAATTATATGGCTAGTCATATGTGAGCCTATGGGGTCACACATATATACACTTAGACACCATTTATTATAATATATTTATCGTATTTACGTTATTAATAACCTTCGCAACTCGGGATCAATAACGGGCCATTAAACATCAAGTTAGACTTTATCTTTCGGGACTCAGGCCAACAATGGGCATGCCCATTGAAGGCACTATGTATGGCCGGCCACATAGGGGTGTAAAGAGGAGACTTTGGACTTTGAAGGACCTAATGTGTAACTTGTGGATTGACATCAATTATGTTTAACGCTAATTATGATGATTGATATTGTTAGCGAGGTTACAATTAGCTACTTAAATTCCCTCCCCTCCCCTTTCAATGTGACGCCTCACATTTATCACCAAGAGAGGTTTTTGGTTTTGATTCTCATTCCTTGATAATTCTAGTTGTAGTCTTGTGCAAGGTGTTGGTGAAAAAGGTTAGACTAGCATCAAGGGTGATTGGTTGACGTGTAGTGTGTTTCATTCATTGGGAAAGGCCAACATCATTGGTCTTTTAGTTTCTTGGTTCATTTCGTGGTGGTGATTGGTGTCTTGCAACCGGATTCACGCTTCAAAGGTATAAACCTTATGTTTTGTTTTATTTGATTGATCATATGGCTATATAGATCCCTTGTTGGTGATGATTCCGCTGCGTTTATATGTTTACTTTATGTTTATTATATTCATCATCACCTATAGTGGTATCACGAGCCATCATATGTGCCATATGATTATCGGGTATGCGAAAAAATGGTCAAAACGCGTGTTTTAAGTGTTTTTGTAACCACTTTCAAAACAGCCCCGAGGGCTCCATTTTTCATGGATTAATAATGTTATAAGTAATATAAAGATCTGTGATTTTTGGTCCTATGGCCATTGGTTTCGCATACATTAATTAAACAATGTGTTCGGTACGCTAAAAATGGCTTTAATAGCGTTGTTTTAATCGATTCTTGAAACGATTTGAAAACAGCCCCAAAGGCTAAATTTTCTGTGGTAAAATAATTTTTAGAAGGTCTAATATCAGTAGGTTTGAGATCCTAAATCCATTTTACACGCGTACCAATCGGGGTTTTAATTCTTGTTGATTATTTCTTCGATTAGTTGGCTAATTCTTTTATTTCATGTCATTTAAATTGTTTCCATGGCAAATACATGCATGTTTGCTCATGGGATTAGCCAACACCTTGTTATGTTCATAATTTTATGGTATTATTATGTGTATATGCCAAGCCGATAAAAACCTAGACCACTTGTGCCATGAATGATTGTGATTGTCGTTTATTTCTTGTTATTTGGGGTTTGCCATTGTTTCGGCCTTTATGTATGTATTTTAATTTGGTTTTTTCCATTGTTTGGGCATTTTACAATAGATAGATAGTAGATTAGTTGTATTTTACATTCTATATATTGTAACCGATGCTTGGAATGGAATGGCAAAGCATAAAAGACATAAAGACGCATAATGGCTGCTTGGACAAGCTGCAGTAAAATGGAGTTTCCCGGTGATTGGTAGGGTATTTTTAACCACTTTTTTACTGTAGGTAGAAAACTCATGGGCCCACAACTTTGTAGTTTTATGCTAAGCTCGGGGAGGAATCCTTCTTGGCCTATTGGGCCTCCAAATGCGAAAGTGCAGGTTTGCGATTCACTATTCATGTGCATAATGGGCTTCTACTTGTCCTAGCTTGGTCTTGGAGCAAGTGGGAGTCCTCCGTGTGGTTGTGGTTTATGTCCCTAGATGACTCTTGGTTCTCGTGATGGCTCACGAAACCAAGCATAGGTTCTTTCATCAGTTGAGGCTTTGCATATTGTGGTTGTGTGTTGGTTGTTTGCTTATTATGTATGTTGTGAATGTATATAACTTGCAAATCGTTTTCTAAAACTTCAAACGCAACACAAACCATTTTCAAACTAAATCTTATGATTTAGTTTAACTAAGTTTAAATACGGATTTAACTTAAAGTCATTGGTTTAAAAATAACACTTAACTTGTTATGTATGTTATTCGATTTATGTATTGTCCTATCTCTATTATAATCCACATAGGTTCTATATTCGACTTGAAAATGGACAACTTGACACACATAAATTAAAACAATGATTAGACTTAGTTAAGAAGAGTTTTTAACTTGTGCTACGAAGAATGAATGCATGCTTTTTTGTGCACCTTTTTTTTATTCACATCAAAATATTTTACCCGTCACAAATTTAAGTCATGCCGTCTAATCGCTTGAGAACACTTGCAATTACTTTTTGCCTATGCGTGGGACCTAGGTTGAATTGTAACCCAAGGTGATTATTGTCTATGCGTGGGACCTAGATATATTTTTGCACGTTCACAAATTGGATGACTTAATTGATGAGTTAAGCGGTGAGACCTTGACCCGAGGCAAGGATGGGACTAAACATGCCAGCTTGACACTAGATGCTTGTTCACTAGTGCCATGGGTCCCATAACGATCTAAGAGCTGCACTTGATTTGCAATTGGTCGACGTTACCTACCTATTGAATCCACCATTACTAGCAGATCAACTGATGTGATGGTGGAATCTCGATGAGGATCTTAGCCTTTTTCGCAAAATTAATTGTTTTTCTTATAAAACTTGGGTAGTTAATTTTAAAAAGGATTAATTATTGAATCATACTAAAATTTGAACTTTATTTGTTTTGTAGATGATAACTCCAACTCAAACCATCAACAACTCGTCAATCAGATCAATTCTTGAGAAAGAGAGATTGAATGGTAACAACTTTTTGGACTGGTACCGAAACTTGAGGATTGTCCTCAAGTCTGAACAAAAGTTTTACCATCTGGAACAGGCTTTACCTGAGTCTCCTGCTGAAAATGCCACTGCTGCTGTGCGTAATGCCTACACTCGTAGGTTTAATGAACAACAGGAAGTCGCTTGTCTTATGCTTGCGAGCATGATCCCAGAAATTCAAAAGAATTTAGAGGACCTCACAGCATTTGACATGATAACCGAACTAAGAACAATGTTCGAACAGCAAGCTGAGCAGGAATTATTTGAAACTGTCAAATCATTCCATGCTTGCAAGCAGGAGGAAGGACAATCGGTCAGTAGCCACATCATGAAAATGAAAGGCTATTTGGATCAGATGGAGCGGCTTGGATACCCCATGCCTCAGATCCTTGGAGTGAGCATGATACTAGCCTCACTTTCAAAGGAATTTGAACAATTTGTGCAAAAATGCAACATGCACAACATGGGCAAGACCATACATGAACTGCATAATATGCTCAAACTTGCAGAAAAAGGTATGCCCAAGAAAGCTCCAGTTGTCCTAGCTATCAAGCAAGGCAAAATCCAGAAAAAGAACAAGGGGAAACCGCTAGCACCTGGCAAAGGACAAGGGAAAGGCAAGGGTAAGCTTGCTTACGCCCCCAAACCTAAAGTACCCCCACCTGCTAAAAAGGAGCACCCAGCCAAGGACGCACCCTGCCATCACTGTGGAATGGTAGGGCACTGGAAAAGAAAATGTCCGGTGTACCTGGCAGAGTTGAAGAAGAGCAAGGCTAGCGGGGCTAGTTCATCATGTATCTTCACTATAGAACTCTATACTTTTCCTAATAAATCCTGGGTATATGATACAGGTTGTGGGACTCACATTTGTAATGATGTGCAGGGTCTTAGGGGAAGTCGAAAGTTGAAGCATGGCGCTTTGGACCTGTACGTTGGTAATGGCAATCATGCACCAGTCAAAGCGATAGGAAGCCATGATTTAATCCTTCCTAATGGACTAGTTATTGTTTTGAATAATTGTCATTTCGCACCTACTATTACTAGAGGTGTTGTTTCACTTTCTCATTTGAAGGATGATGGATTCATTCATGTTTTTACGGATTTTGGCATTTCGGTTTCTAAGGATAATGTTTTTTTATTGTAATGCTATTCCTAGAGATGGTATTTTTGAAATTGATATGCGTGATCCTAATTCAAACAATGGTTCTATATATAACGTTAGCAACAAGAAATCCAAACGTAACATGGATTCCACTTTTCTATGGCATTGTCGTCTTTGCCACATAAACAAGAAATGCATTACGAAGCTGCAACAAGATGGGCTTTTAGAATCAATTGACGGTACGTCTTTTGATAAATGTGTTTCCTGCATATCTGTTAAGATGGCGTGCAAGCCTTTTTCCCATGTTGGATAAAGAGCTAAAGACCTACTTGGACTCATACATACTGATGTATGTGGCCCATTTAGGATCATGTCTAGGGAAGGAGCTAACTACTTTGTCACTTTTACAGACGACTTCAGTCGATATGGTTATGTTTACTTGATTAAACATAAACATAAAGTCTTTGAAACGTTCAAAATCAACTCGATAAGACTATAAAGGCTCTTCGATCTGATCGTTAGCAACAAGAAATCCAAACGTAACATGGATTCCACTTTTCTATGGCATTGTCGTCTTTGCCACATAAACAAGAAATGCATTACGAAGCTGCAACAAGATGGGCTTTTAGAATCAATTGACGGTACGTCTTTTGATAAATGTGTTTCCTGCATATCTGTTAAGATGGCGTGCAAGCCTTTTTCCCATGTTGGATAAAGAACTAAAGACCTACTTGGACTCATACATACTGATGTATGTGGCCCATTTAGGATCATGTCTAGGGAAGGAGCTAACTACTTCGTCACTTTTACAGACGACTTCAGTCGATATGGTTATGTTTACTTGATTAAACATAAACATAAAGTCTTTGAAACGTTCAAAATCAACTCGATAAGACTATAAAGGCTCTTCGATCTGATCGTGGAGGCGAATATATGAGTCAAGAGTTTTTAGATCATCTAAAAAAGTGTGGGATAGTCTCACAATTCACTCCTCCACATACACCACAACATAATGGTATATCTGAAAGGAGAAATCGAACTTTGCTAGACATGGTTCGATCTATGATGAGTCTAACAACGTTGCCAATGACCTTTTGGGGTTATGCTCTAGAGTCTGTTGCTCGCATTCTCAACATGGTTCCAACCAAGAAGGTAGATAAGACTCCATACGAAATATGGCATGGGAAAGTCCCTAACTTGTCTTACTTGAAGGTCTGGGGTTGTGAGGCCCTCGTGAAAGGAGAAACGCCAAACAAACTTAAGTCTAGATCTATCAAGTGTATCTTCGTAGGATACCCAAAGGAAACGATGGGTTACTACTTCTACTACCCACCCGAGAACAAAATATTTGTTGCTCGTTATCTTTGAGTTTCTTGAGAACAGTCTCATTTCACAAGAAGCAAGTGGGAGCACCGTAGACTTTGACGAAATTCAAAGTGAAGATGCACAACCTTCTGGTAACACTAGTGAGCATCGAAATGAGACTGAACATGAAAATGTCGAGCCTCATAGAGATGTTGCTCCGATTCGTAGATCCGCAAGGATACCTCAAGCACCTGAGCGATATGGTTTCTATGTCGATGCTAAGGAACATGAGTTAGGGGATCAAGATGAACCTGCTAACTATAGAGCTGCATTATCAAGTTCTGAATGCGATAAATGGCTCAAAGCTATGAAAGCTGATATGCAATCCATGAAAAACAATGTAGTCTGGGTCGAAGTTGACCTACCTCCTAATGCTAAAACCATTGGGAGTAAATGGCTCTTCAAGAAGAAGACCGACATGGATGGCAATGTACACACCTATAAAGCGCGTCTAGTAGCAAAAGGTCACACTCAAACCTACGGGATTGACTATGAAGAGACCTTCTCGCTGTTGCTGACGTTAAAGCTATTAGGATTCTTATAGCCATAGCAGCGTACTATGACTATGAGATTTGGAAAATGGATGTCAAGGCGACCTTCTTGAGCGGCCACTGAGCGAAGATGTTTATATGGTGCAACCCGAGGGCTTCGTGAATCCTAAACATCCCAACAAAGTTTGCAAGCTTCAAAGATCCTTTTATGGATTAAAGCAAGCATCTAGAAGTTGGAACAAGAGATTTGATGAGGAAATCAAAAAGATTGGTTTCGCTCAAAATTTTGATGAGCCATGTGTATATATGAAAACTAGTGGAAGTAATGTCGTATTCCTAGTCTTATACGTCGATGACATATTACTCATGGGAAACAACATTCCAATGCTACAAGATGTAAAATACTGGCTTGGAAATTGTTTTGAAATGAAAGACTTGGGCGAAGCTGCGTACATACTTGGAATCAAGATCTACAGGGATAGATCAAAGCGGTTAATCGGCTTGAGTCAAAGTGCATACATTGACAAAATCCTAAAGCGATTTAGGATGCAAGATTCCAAACGTGGAAGTCTTCCAATGCAACCGAATACGGAATTGAGTAAAACTCAAGAACCCTCTACACCCGAAGAGGTGAAAAGGATGAAGGGTATCCCATATGCTTATGCTGTGGGATCCATCATGTATGCGGCTTGCACTAGACCTAATGTAGCGTTCTCTCAGAACCTGACAAGTAGGTATCAACAGAATCCAGGTGAATGTCACTGGACTGCTGTTAAGAACATATTAAAGTATCTTCGTAATACTAAGGATATGTTTCTTGTTTATGGTGGTGATGACAACCGCAAGCTCGATATCACTTGCTATCTTGATGCTTGGGTTGGCAGAACCGATCGTGATGACACCAAGTCCCAATGGATTTGTTTTCATCATGAATGGAGTCTTGTTGTGTGGAAGAGTTCAAAAGCGAGCACGATTGCAATGTCCTCTGAGCGAGAATACATTCTTTTTCGAGGCAAATGGAGGTGATTTGGATACGAAAATTCATTTGTGGGCTTGGTGTGGTCCCTAGCAATGAACTGCCCATGGATATGTATTGTGATAATACCGGTGCCATTATCATTGCAAATGAACCTGGTGTTCAAAAGGGTGCCAAAACACTTTCGTCAGAAAGTTCATTTGCAATGATAATTTACATTCGAGAAGTCATCGAAAGTGGTGATATTCGTCTTCTAAAAGTTCACACAGATGACAACTTAGCTGATCCTCTTACAAAGGCAATGCCATGCATAAAACATGTTGGGCATGCCAGGAACATTGGACTTCGACCAGCTAGTAGTCTCATGTAGATCTGTTTATTTTAGTATTTGAATAATTGGAATGTTAAGCAGTTTATATTTTGTAATGAATTGATGTAATGGTTATTATCGTTTTCATTTATATCAACTGTATTCTATATTTGCATGTTTAAATCCATGAATGATTTTCTTCATTCAAAATTTGTCCATTGTCGGTTGACGGTATGGGAGTGCCATCAAATTAAGACAATTGTGAGTGTGTTGGTGACTATTTGCCAATCTCACATGTTGTTCATTGTGATGAGCATTGGACTGACCCAACCTACGAGTATTCACATCATGGATCGGCGTTATATAGTGAATCTCGAAAATGGTTATGTCTATTATCCTTAGACTTGATATGCAAGTAGGTCTTGCATGTGTGGAGTTTCATTCCTTGATATGGTTAAACGCTGTCCTGAACAAGGTAGTTATAAAGGCCACTATCAGAAATGATCCGAAGCACATAAATGACAAGTGCAGTCAAAATAGGATTTGTTCCTCCACATGATATGGAGTTAGATACTACTGGGCCCCTCGATGATCTGAACAGATATTTGTATGGCCGTACCCAAATGAGATTAAGATGAATCTTAATTCACTTGGTAACCTTGTTCAGTATCAAGATCGAGAACATAATAGTTGAACAATTAGAATGACTTTTGATCCATGTCTAAAGTTCAACACGGTATCTGAAACAAAGGGATATATGACATATAAACCATTTAATGAAATGTTTGAGAAACTGACCTCACATATCACTAGGGGCATTGGCGTGTTGCTACACGCTAACCATTGCTTGTATAATTACTTGACTATTATGACGTCGCAAGTGGGAGCTGTTGGAGTATGCTTGTGTCATAATAAATAATTATATGGCTAGTCACATGTGGGCTTATGGGGTCACACACATATAAACTTAGACACTATTTATTATAATGTATTTATCGTATATACGTTATTAATAACCTTCGCAACTCGGGATCAATAACGGGCCATTAAACATCAAGTTAGGCTTTATGTTTCGGGACTCGGGCCAACAATGGGCATGCCCATTGAAGGCACTATGTATGGCCGGCCACATAGGGGTGTAAAGAGGAGACTTTGGACTTTGAAGGACCTAATGTGTAACTTGTGGATTGATATCAATTATCTTTAATGCTAATTATGATGATTGATATTGATTAAGGAGGTTACAATTAGCTACTTAAATTCCCTCCCCTCCCTTTCAATGTGACGCCTCACATTTATCACCAAGAGAGGTTTTTGGTTTTGATTCTCATTCCTTGATAATTCTAGTTGTAGTCTTGTGCAAGGTGTTGGTGAAAAAGGTTAGACTAGCATTAAAGGGTGATTGGTTGACGTGTAGTGTGTTTCATTCATTGGGAAAGGCCAACATCATTGGTCTTTTGGTTTCTTGGTTCCTTTCGTGGTGGTGATTGGTGTCTTGCAACCGGATTCACGCTTCAAAGGTATAAACCTTATGTTTTGTTTTATTTGATTGATCATATGCCTATATGAATCCGTTGTTGGTGATGATTCCACTGCGTTTATATGTTTACTTTATGTTTATTATATTCATCATCACCTATAATTGTATCCCACCGCCATATGTAACCGATATTGAAGCTTGCAAATTCACAAGGCTCAAGTGACAACAAAAGAAAGCTTGATGATCGGAAAAGCTCGAATTCCAACGACCATCATCACAATCGGCAAAACCGAAGGCAAGAAGCCGCAATGGCTTATGCTGCACCAACTGCTGGAAAAGGGTATGTAGGTCCACATCCC
Organism: Chrysanthemum lavandulifolium; assembly: GCA_022545495.1. Taxonomy (NCBI): domain Eukaryota; kingdom Viridiplantae; phylum Streptophyta; class Magnoliopsida; order Asterales; family Asteraceae; genus Chrysanthemum; species Chrysanthemum lavandulifolium. The sequence continues at coordinate 117,259,846 of CM040244.1, forward strand.
CAGTGTAACAGATGTTTGATGCACCATTCTGGACCTTGTACTGTAAAGTGTGACAAGTGAAACAAGGTAAGTCATCAAGGAAAGTATTGCCGAAACCCTGGATGGGGAAACACTGTGGCAAACATGAAATGTTATGGATGTGGAGAAAAAGGTCATTTCAAGAGTCAATGCCCAAAGATGAATGCAGCTCAACCCAACGATGCACGTGCAAGAGCGTACGTGCTAGAGCGTACGTGCTAGGAGATGGAGATGTGCCGTTGAACCATGATGTTGTGACGGGTACGTATTCTCTTAACAATCATTCTGCAAAAATTTTGTTTGACTCTGAAGCCGATAAGAGTTTTGTATCTACTACTTTTGCACCATTACTTGAAATATCCCCAATCGCCTTAGATACAACTTATGAGATAGAGCTTGTCGATGGAAAGATAATAGGAACCGACACCGTAATTCGTAATTGCCCTATTCTTTTACAAGACCACTCGTTCCTCATAGATCTTTTTCCAATCAAACTTGGTAGTTTTGATGTCGTAATTGGCATGGATTGGTTTTCCAAACACCGTGCTAGGATTGTTTGCGATGAGAAAACCGTTCATATCCCGATCAATGGTGAAACTTTGGTTATCCAAGGAGATCAAAGTAGAAAGTACTTAAGTATCATATCCTGTGCGAAATCGATAAAGTACATGGAGAAAGGATATTATGCCTTCTTAGATCAAGTAACAGAAAAGAAGTCGGAAGAGAAACAACTAGCGGATGTACCTGTAGTCAAAGAATTTCCTGAGGTGTTTCCAGAAGATTTTCCTGGACTCCCACCTGCTCGACAAGTTGAATTTCAAATCGATCTTATCCCTGGAGCTACCCCCGTAGCACGAGCACCATACCATTTAGCGCCCTCAGAAATGCAAGAATTGTCCAAACAACTAGAAGAGCTATTTGATAAAGGATTCATTAGACCAAGTTCCTCACCTTGGGGAGCACCGGTTTTATTCGTTAAGAAGAAAGATGGATCATTACGGATGTGTATCGATTATAGAGAATTGAACAAGCTCACAATCAAGAACCGTTATCCCTTACCAAGAATCGATGATCTGTTTGATAAGTTACAAGGCTCGAGTGTATACTCAAAGATTGATTTAAGATCTGGATATCATCAGTTAAGGGTAAAAGAGGAAGATATACCCAAGACCGCGTATAGAACTCGATATGGCCATTATGAATTCCAAGTAATGCCATTCGGTTTAACTAATGCACCCGCTGTATTTATGGAACTCATGAATAGAGTCTGTAAACCCTATCTGGATAAATTCGTCATTGTGTTCATCGACGATATCCTTATCTACTCCCGTGATAAAGAAGAACATGCGGAACATATGAGAACTGTCCTGAAGTTACTCAAGGATGAATAATTGTACGCAAAGTTTTCCAAATGTGATTTTTGGATTGAGAAAGTCCAATTTCTTGGTCATGTGATCAACGATGAAGGAATCCACGTGGATCCCGCAAAGATCGAATCGATAAAGAATTGGCGGTGCCTCACCAACCCCATCGAGATTCATCAATTCTTAGGACTTGCTGGTTATTGTCGAAGATTCATCGAAGGTTTCTCGAAGATAGCCAAACCATTGACCAAGTTAACCCAGAAAATGAAGAAATTCGAATGGGGACACGATCAAGAATCAGCTTTTCAACTCTTAAAGAACAAGCTTTGCGAAGCACCTATATTGGCACTACCGGAAGGAGCCGAAGATTTTGTAGTATATTGCGATGCTTCACACATGGGTTTAGGCATTGTTCTTGTAAGATATTGGATTTCACAAACGCTCTAAACCATGATCAAAGTAGGCGTATAAGTATGTTAGAGAGAGAAAGTTCTAGTGAGAGAAAGGAAGAGATTTGGGAACTATAGTGAGAGAAAGAAAATATTATTATGAGCTCCAACTCTCTACCTTGGAAGGTAGAGAGTATTTATAGTCTTACAATAAAACGCCACACAACGGGTGTGGATCGGGCATACATTGGGTAAAGACCGTCAGTCCTCCACGGTGTTACTTAACTAAATACTACTTAACATAAAATAACTACGACTACGAGCTTTCTACGATTACATATACTTGAGGTGACCGACTCTTTAATACCGGAATTTCTAATTCCTAACAATCTCCCCAAGGAGGTCACCTCAAACATATACTATAATTACATTAAATACAAACGGATATAACATTAACAATTGTTCTTGCATTCTTGATGTAGCACTTTGCTCAAGCTCGTAGACAATGATTCTTCTCATTGCATGTTTGGTTAATCCAAGTGAAGGTCTTTAACTTGATCCACGTGATAATAATTTTGAGCCGACTTTTGAGATCATCGACTAACAAAAATCTCGAGACATCCATTGTGGTGTTGCTATTATGTGATGTTGTGACTTTCGGACCGACATGCTCACATTACGGATCATGATATCTTCTCATCGAGTAGTGGAAGCTTTCGTTGATTCATGATATTGGCGGCGTAGCGAAGCATGGAGTGAAAAATATCGAGTCATTGATGCACTTATCATGATTTCTTTTGAGATGAATGTGTAGTGTGAGCATGCGGCTATGGATTGATCGCTTCATTACGATCATTGCAAACGTCGGTGTACACGCATAAAGCAGTTAGCAATAAAGCCCACAAAAGTGTCTTTGATCACTTTTGTTGAATTGAGTACACGACCCACGGTTCCCGTTGATCGATTACAATCTTTGTGATCGGTATAATTCCAAAGAATTTCCTTGACGAGGTTTCGCGGTTGCTCTATTTGTTCTCAAACCGGAACATCTCAAAGAAGACAACACGGAGTGAGTGAACCAAATGAATAGAAATTCACCGATTGATGAAAAGAGATTTTGAAAGACAATCGTGTGTTGCTCAATAGAAATTGTTTTGCAATACAACGAAGGTTTTAATGAAAATCAATTATCAATCATAAAACACCTTTGATTTGAAATATTCAAACACGGTCAATGTGCTAAAGAAAAGAGTTTTTAAGCACAATGACCGGTTTTCAAAGGTATCCGTCAATCCATAACTGAACTAGGATTGATTCAAAGATTGAATCGCCCATTGTTTCATTCGGTTGTCACATGGTTGATCTATTGAATAGATCTCACATGCCACCCACCGGAGCTTGTTTGATGTTGGCTCGAGAGGGCTTTCCATCTTCATTGTGAATATGTTTGCATATCACTCGGATGTTACAGCAATACCACAAGGATAATGCGTGGGACTCAAGATATAATCTCTCTTTCCACATTATGTGAAGCAGAGTCTTCATTGAAAGTGTCCTAATGGGATTTATTGATGATCTCGTGGTTCTAGACTCAATATGTGCATATTTGGATCTTGTGCTCGGAGACTAGGAGAGGGTCTCCTTCTTAAATATCAACAATCTCTAAGAGAAAGTCGATAGATAATGTCGGTTCCCGTGAGAATGAAACAAGTCCTTTTAAGAGGAACTTGAGTGGTTTGGAAAGATGAAGTGCGGTCGTCCTTTGGTCCATGACGTCTTGTCTTCAATACCGATGTTACCATCGGTAGCATATGAATTGAACCCGGTTTACGCCTAAAGTTGAATATATGGAGGCTATTTGTTTTCACCCTTTTCTCATTCAATTCTTTTAATTCTTCAACCCCTTGGTGCTTACGATACTTCATAGCTAGAACCTTGTTGGGTTTATTCTAGTACTAGCTCGGTCTCGATCCGCACTCTTCCCATATCTCATTTTCTCCTTTTATCATCATACCTAAGAACTCTACACTTACTAGTGGATAGTCCTGGTAGATCCCTCAGGTTCGGCGGATCATGGGAACAAATACCTAACCTTATCATCCTTATATTACCGTACATAAAGTAAAGTTGGTCGGTCTATTTGGTATTGTTCATCCGCCATTTGAACCAATTGAAAACCATTTGAAAATCAATCCGGATACTTGTGATATAGTATCAAAACATTTTGTACTGAATTGTTTTGATATTTTTAGAACAAGTGCTCCCCTCAACATGTGCATCAAATGTTTGAAATCGTTTTGCACACGGAGGCAAGAGGAAGAATTAACTTCTTTGATTACCATTTTCTAAAAGATATCAACCTCACTTCCTGATCAAATCAAGTAGATAAAGCATTTTGGGAAGGATGAGATTTTCATAATTTTCTCCCCTCAATATGTGCCTCGAGATTTGAAAAGAGTTTTGCACATACTAGAGGAACTGCACATTGAGATAAGTGATCACGTTTCAAATCATAGGTTTAAGATAGATGCTCCCCCTCAACATGTGCATGGAAAATTTGAAATCGTTTGTCACATGTGGGAAGGAGAGCTTGTACATCCTTATAAAACCATTTACCGAATTATCAGTTTAAATCCAATTTAAATCACACATTCTCCCCCGATCACAATTATCAAATCATTTGAGATTTGTGATCTCTTAAAGATTTAAATTAATTTTGAAAGATTTTGAGGAGAATTGTGACTTGATTATGAAAGCGTTTTAACTGATAAGGATCAGATTTTAAGACTTTAAACTCCATTGATAAAACATGCATGAATATCTTTTGAAAAACAATTGAATGACAAATAACTTTTTAATTTGATTGAAATCATTCTCCCCTCAATCAATGACATAGGTTGTTGATTGAGATAGATATTTTGACAAATAAATCCGGATGATTATCAAAAATAGAGTCCGAGTTATTTTTTCAAAGCGATTAGTTTTCGGCAGATAAATGTTTATAGAATCGAGCATGGAATTTTGAAAACATGATAAAGTATGGCTCTGTTCTTTCTTTGAAAAGCGGGTTCTTGCTGACATGACAATAAACCATTTTTCACTTTCTCCCAAAATATATATATATATTTTTTAAGAATTCGAACAACATCTAAAGTCCGTGTCATTCTTTGAATGACACAGACAAAGACCGTAGATATTGTCGAGCCGAAAAAACATAACAAAATGATAATTTTTTTTTTTTTTTTTTTTGAAGATTTTTGAATTTTCATATTTTATGGATTTTGAAGGTTTTATAATTTTTATTTTGTTTTTCGAATAGATATATACAAGAGATAGATGAAGATAGACCTTTACTCCTCGTCTTCCTCCTAAAGGCGTTTGAGTGTTTACGGTTGAAGGCTTTTCAAGCCAAGGCGTGGAAGAATAAACTCAAAACGTTCTCTTGGAAGAGCTTTGGTGAAGATGTCGCTAGCGATATTCGGACCTCACAAAATAGAGTTCCACCACACCTTTTCCACTTGTTCCACGATGAAATGATGTCGAATGTCGATATGCTTTGCTCTTGAGTGTTGAGCGTTGTTGCATGAGAGAGCAATAGCACTTTATTATCACGAGATGAGAGGATTTTGTTGAATTCAAAGCCATAGTCGATAATTGAGATCTCATCCATAAGATTTGAGCAAAACAAGATGACATGGCTATGTATTCACCTCTGTAGAGAAATAGAAGTACTCATTTGCTTCTTTGAAGACCACTCACAAGCTTATCACCCAAAAATGAGCACCTCCAGACGTGCTTGACGTGTATCTTGACAACTGCATGATCGGCATCGCATAGGCCGTTAGTGACATACGGTGTCCTTGGTACCATAGTCCCATATTGATGGTTCCTTGGAATACCGAAGACCCGTTTAACCGCTTCAAGGTGCTTTTAGTAGGCTTAGGCGATATCTAGCACACATGCACACAATGAACAAGATGTCGGTCTACTAGTGTGAGATACATCGGGGATCCAATCATACTACGATATTTCGTTTGATCTACCATGATCCCCGAGTGGTCCTCATCCGCTTGGTTCGTTCAATAATGGGAGTGTCAGCGGGGTCACTAGAATCAAATCCAAATTTCTTTAAAATCTCATTTGCATATTTAGATTGATTTATGAAAATGCTTAGGGACTTTGTGAAATTTGTAATCCCAAGAAAAATGACATTTGTCCCATCATTGACATTTGAAATTTTGAACTCATTTCATTCAAAAACGGTCACACTCATTGGGGTCGGTCGAGGAAAAGATGATATCATCGACATAAATTTGAACATGAATTAAATATTTGCACGACTTCACGGTGAACAATGTTGGATCAATGCTCCTTTGCTAAATCCGGTAGATAGAAGAAACTTTGACGATGTATCATACCATGCCCTTGGAGCTTGCTTTAAACCGTAAAGAGCCTTCTTCAAGCGATAAGCGTGAGTAGAATGCTCTTGATTCACAAATCCTTCGGGTTGGTGGCGTGAGCGACTTCTTTAAGATCTCCGTTCGAAATGCCGTCTTTACATCCATCGATAGACTACCGATTCTTACTAGCGAAGATTAGCCAAAATATTACGATTGCCTCGATTCGAGCAACAGGAGCAAAAGATTCTTCAAAGTCAATACCCTCCTCTTGACGGTATCCTTTAGCAACTAATCGAGCCTTGTTCTTCAACACATCACCATGCTCATCAAGTTTCACTTTGAAGATCCACTTAAGAGCAATGATCATAGCACAATCTGGAGCTGGTACTAATTCCCATACATCTAATCGATCAAACTCATGAATTTCATCTTGCATGGCATTGAACCAGTTGTCTTCATTCATAGCGGTTTAACATCTTTAGGTTTGATCTTAGAAGTCTTGAGTTAAAGAAGCACCATAAGGCATCGATGTAAGTTGTTTACTGAGTGGATACGGACGAGAAGGATTTCCAATGATGTTGTCTAATGGATGATCGTGAGTCCATTTTAAAGTGTTCATGTGGTAGTTGTTGAGGGATGAAGTAGCAGAGTCGATGTCTCTGAAGAAGATGGTTACGATGAAGATTCGGGAGCAAATATGTTTTCAAATGGAGCATCTTGAGGAGTAGCAAAGGATTAACTTCATCATTGATGCGAAGCAGTTCCATGATGTACAATTGAAGAATGATGATTTGTTGATGAGGCGAAGGATCGGCGCAGCGCTTCTTGACTTAATGATATTGAGGCGGAAGGATTGACTTCATTCACGGGAATATGGCGACCTCTGCTGAGGAGTCGTCAGTTCATTAGCACTTGGATCATCTTGTTCATCAAACATAGGATCAAACAATTTCTTTAAATCATCTTCAGATGGAGGTACATATGAAGTTTCTTGAGAAGAGTTTGGAACAAGGGATGAACCAATGGGACTGTTTTGAAGTGCGAATCCTGAACTGGATTGTCCAGGAGCCGTTTGACCGGTCATCTCATCAAATGTAACGTGAATTGTTTCCATGATATTTCGGGTTCTTTTGTTGTAGATTCGGTATCCCTTTTTGTTTGGTGCATACCCTACAAAAACTCCAATGTCTACTTTAGCTCTCAGTTGCCTAAGTCTTGACCCTCATTAGTTGGATAACACGGTGCACCAAACACACGAAGGAAAGAGATTAGGTTTTCTGTTGTGGACCGAGTTCATATGGAGTTTTCCATGAGCAGTGTGAATCGAGGAGCGATTTTGTGTGTAGCATGCGTGGCAATAGCTTACGCGGAGAAACATTGGAACCTTTGAGTAAATCGGCATTGTTCTAGCGGCTTCCACAAGAGTTCGATTTAGTCTTTCAACTACACCGTTCATTGAGGAGTTCGTGGAACACTTCTTTGATGGTGATTCCAATGCTTTCATAAAATTCACTAAGTTGTTTGTTAACAAACTCGGTGCCATTGTCTGTTCGGATAATTACGACGGTTTTGTTAAGTCGAACTGCAATTTGTTTGATGAGTTTGATGATGATATCGGGAGTTTCATCCTTTGTCCTTAAGAACTTGACCCGTGAATCTAGGTATTCATCAACCACAACTAACATATTTCTTCCCAAAGATATTCGCTCTCATTGGTCCACATAAATCCATATGAAGGGTATGAAGAACTTCTATAATTGAGTTTGTAGGTTTGGGTTTATGGGTATACTTTTGCTTTTTCCCAATTGGCATCTTGAACAAAGATGATCTTTTCATACTTTAGTCTAGGTAAACCTACAACTAAGTCCTTTTGGAGAGATCATTTATGGTGCAAGTTCAAGTGATTGAGGCGACGATGCCATAACCACGACTTTGTTTTGAAGCCTTTGACAACAAGCAAATTGGAGAAGACTTCATCATATCATCGATAGAGATGGTGTATAGATTTGAACCACGAGTTCCTCTTAGAGTTCCTTACCATCAAGTTCTCTTACAAAACAAGTATGTTTTCGAAGGCTACTTCTAGATCGGAATCACGAATTGACCAACAGAGAAGTTATGACCAAGACCTTCCACATAGTATATTCTAGAGATAACACTATCACCAACAACATAATCACCATAACCCATAATTGCACCGAAATGATCATTACGAATCTAAGCATCGATGAATTTGCTCACGAAGTTCATGAGCCGCGACCGGTCGCCATCATATGCTTGGAACGACTGAGTCCATGTACCACGAGCGATTTGAGCGATGCGCAATTGAACACGAGACAAGAGTGGATAACTTGATAATTGGGATCCCATGCAAGAATGGGTTCCATTTGGTTAGAAATAGAGATTGGATCACCCACATCGAAATAGAAGCGTCCATATCGGATATTGAAGCAATGGAATCATTATAAATAGATGCGATACTTGTGTCCGTATTGCCCTATTCAAAGTATGTCCACTTCTTAAGGGAATAGTTCTACCGTAAGCATCCATTTTCTAGTGGGCATTGTCGATTAACCTTACGGCCAACGGTATCCATCTATATCCTATCTTACAGAATGTTCTTCCTGTGGGTTTCCATTGTTTTCTAACTTTCTTACGTTTTGCCTTTTTGCCTTTTAACATGATTTCTTGCATTAACAATATTAGCTGGAAAATTAACATCATTAGGCAAAACATTAACACTACTTTCATGATTAGAAAGCAATTCAAGCGAGACATCATTACAAGGTTTGCAAATAGTATCGAATTCGACTTAATTACGATGCGCCTATGGCTAATACTAGAATCAACACGATTCGTTTATTAAACTCAAACTTAAAGTTCCTAGGTTGGTCTTCTCTCTTCCAATGCACATTCTTAGCTTGCGGTCGTGTCCTTCCTTGTATTGTCTTGAGACTTTGACACCTTACTTTAATGTCATGATTACTCACAGAGAGGAATGGGAACATTAGTTTTGCTACTCTTTGCATCCCTGTTTAGATGTTCGGGATCCGAATTACATGCAGGCACACCAAGGTTCACTTTCTTAACACTAGAGTCTTGGGATTGTACTCTAAAGGCACACTAGAGTTCTCTTTCTTAGCATTGATGATCTGGAATCGAACTACTTACAGGCACCCTAAGGTTCACATTCAAAACATTTGGCACGAATGAATATCATACTTGGCACTAGGCATCGAACATGGAATCAAAGGATTAACTCTCTCACCTAAGGACTTTGGGAATAATGTGATTAAGCATTCTAGAATTGTCACACCCCAATTACTGCTTTTGCGTGGAATGGAATTCACGGGATTGTTGTCATAGCATCACGATTCTGAGATATATTGAGCGACCTAAAGTGTCGTTTGAAAAGAACATCGTTTGATTTAATAAAACAATCGAGTTTACAAAGTATAGGTCCCAAATGAAAATCAACTTGCGGAAATAAGTTTATTACAACTCAAACGATGTTTTAATGTGAGTAAAACCCAAGTGAGGCAGCGTCGTCACCGCGACTCTAAGATGTGTCCACATGCATGCCATGAAGTGTATGCCTTAGATACGAGATAAAAACATGCTAAAAGTGTCAACACAAAGGTTGAGTGAGTTCATAGAGTTTGTGTTGAAATGTAAAGCCTTTCAAAATCGTTTATGCAGCAAAGGCATCGTAAATCCACTCAGTTCCAAGTTCCGCCCATACAAAACTTGCAACCTGTGTATTCACAACCCATTGCCAAAATGTATATAGTTTATATTCAAGCGCATGATGTCAAATGAATTCACATAATAATGCATGACTTAATGTATCAATGTTTACTTGACATAATTATACCAAGACATTCAGTTCAATGAAAATCCCAAGACATCCAGCTCAATGAAGTTCCCAAGACATTCAGCCCAATGGTAATCCCAAGACATTCAGCCCAATGAAAATCCCAAGACATTCAGCTCAATGATAATGATATAGGATATGACTAAACATTCAATTCAGTTAAGCATGTAGTTTCAAATAATCATGATAGTCATAAAAATAGTTGAGCATGTATCTCCCCCAAAACAGTTATGAAAACAAGTAAAAGTAGGGGCTATGGAACTCACAGTAGTCCTTAAAAGTGTAGAGTACTTGTGAAAGTAAATGAAAATAATTGAGCATGTATCTCCCCCAAAAGTAATTCAAAAGATATAAAGGTAGGGGCTATGAAAACTCACTTGGTAAACTGGTATGATGACAAGAGTGAGTACACTGAGGTATAGCGTGATACTTTAATCTGGACCTATTACGAATGATATGATATGTAATGAGTTGCAATGTAATGTTATGCATGCATTTCGTATGTTATTTATACCATTTGCGAGTTTTGAAAATATTACTTATCGTCGAAAAATACTCTTTTGACGTCTTGACCATTCAAAAATCACTTTACAAGTATTTACGTCAAAATGTCATCCTACAATGGTTTTATAATGATTTATGGTGAAATTTTCACTTTTAAATCAGTAAAACAATGTCGTCGAATTTTATAAAAGTAACAAAAATGGCTTTGGAAAACTAGTCGTAAAATGGTGTGCGTCGATCGTTAGGAAACGAATTCGACGGTTTTGGAAAGTTTGTATCGAAATCTAGAAGTTTCAGTTCAGGAGTTTTCGTCATCGAGGTCTCGAACATAAAGATAATAAGGGTTAAAGATAGTGATTTTGTCTAGTTGTTGTGTAAAAAAGTGAGTTTCGGCCAATTTTGAGCAACCGTAATTAATTTATTAAAACTCCGCTATACAAACGGTCGATTGTTTTGAAAAATATGTTCGGTGATCTTGATTTTATTAGAAGACATTTCGTTCCAAAAAGTTCCACATCCATGTTAAAAACAGCCTCCAACATGGTCGTTTTAGTTACCGTAACACTTATCTCGTAAAATAATATAGTTTTTCAGAAAATAATAGTTCGGCAATTTTATGAAAACGTGCATATCTTTGTTGTTTCAAATCCGTTTTCTCACGTATAATATGTCCTTAACCGTATCAAAGTATACTAATATATTTTTGATAAGTCGAAATAATTTGTGAAGCTTAGGACTCGTTTTTGACCGAATATAGTAAAAATAGTATCTGAAATTTGAAAAATAATATATTTCGTTGCCAAACTTTAAAATTCATAACTTCTTCGTTATAACTCCGTTTTATCCGTTCAAGCGCCACGGATTCGTTTTAAAGTATATTTTCTAAATATCAAGGCCAAAAAGTCGTGCCTACTGTCGGATTTTCCAGAAAATCGAAACAAGGACAGAACATATTTTATACGTATCGAAATTAGTTTTTCTCGTACCAAACCTATTCTAATCCCTTCAAATCAACTCCAAAACTAATCCAATCCTACCATACACCTTCTTAGGGTGTCATGGGTTCCTAATCATCATCAAGACCAAAGTATACCAAGGGGATAATTATAGGATGACCATATATATATATATATCTAAAAATCATGTAAAAATGGTATAAACAACATATGTCTTGCATGTTTTCTCCAAAAATAAAGAGATAACTATGAAATGATAAGGAAACATAAAAAATGAAAGAAGCATGCTTACTAGTTAATATGATGAGGTGCAAAGAACAAGGTTAAACCTAAACACTCTTGGTTTTTATTTCAAAACCTTATAAAGAATGTTATCTAGATTGTAATATAACTTGAGCTTGATAAAAAAAATGGTGATCCCTTTGCTTCTTGATGTAGAACCGGTTATGAAGAACCCAAAAGAGAGAAGAAAAAGTTTTAACACTTGAATGAGTATGTGAAAATGAATGAAATAATTTAGTCATGTAAGACTTTTATGTTTGAGTAAACTTCTAAGCAATCAAAAGACCATGCATCATTTATTGCCAACCCTCCCCCTTGGTCGGCCAAGGGGGGAGGAAATGGGTAGATATTTTATTTTATTTTATTTTATTTTTTTCTAAAATGTATTGTGTATAATTTGTGTAATTTGTAAGAAAATGTAAGTAAAGTGTAGTTAAATGCAACTTGTAAAGTAAATGATAAGTTTTGATACAAGTAAATTTTTAATAGATCAAAATAGAGTATAATGATTTTATAAAGATTGTAAAAATACATTCCTTGTAAAATTTGAGTGATGAATTAATTATCGAGTAGTTTTTAAGAAAAACGTCGTAATAATATAACTTTAACGATTTATATACAAAATAAATTTAAAACACTAGGTAAACTCAAAATATAGTTTTATAACTAAATGTAAGTATAAAAATATGTCGGGATCATTTTTAAAAATAACGGATTAAATATTCAAAATAATAACTCACGCGATAACGTTTATTTAATATAAATTTACGTTTAAGGTGAAATGCAAAGACATGAATGAACTATCATGATGCAAATGATGTCAATGAAATGTAGACTAAACTTAGTCCATATGAAATGTACGTGATGATATGATCATGAATTTGCCGCTAAACCTTTAAGGTTCTGCAATTTGGAACACGTAAACCAAGTTTACGATAAATGTTGAAATTGTAAGGCATAAATTGTTTGAAATGACACGAAATTGCGAGTTGTCACATTCGCCCATCAAAAGGAATTGATCCACGAATTCGGTTCGTGTTGGTCTATCGAATTTTGAGTTTGTGATGAATATCGAGGAGAAAAGACATGGAGAAGTGTCGTTACGGTTATCGATGATTGAGCGCGTACAAAACATCATAGTACTGAGAAAATATCGGATGAATCTCTTATAAGTAACACTTTGAATTGGAACATGTGAAAATTTTGCTTGCACTAAGATTTATAAATAACCGCTCCCAACATAACGTGATCCTCGAGAATTAGACATAGTTGGCTAGGCTATGCATAATTAAGGAGCGATGACGTGACGTTCGGTTTAGTTGTTATAACTCTCAATGTTTACAAGGATTTAAACCGTGTCGTTAAAATGGTCGATGAAGTAAAAAGAAGTAAAATTCTCGTAAGTAATAACAAATCGGAAAGAAAATAAAGTACGATAGATGAGAATATTTTACAACGAGTGGTTTAGCAAAAGTAGTACATCTTAAGTTATAAAGATTCGGATCGATGGAAAACATAAACTTAGTGCGACATAATACATAGGGAAAAATTTAGGTATTAGTTTCCGAACTTCTTGGTCTTCGCGTTGTTGATACCTTGACGAGCTCCTCCTCCTCTAACATGTATACATTCCATGAGCACCTTCGACTTGTTGACCTTGGTTTTGAGGACATTGACTTGATAGTGTCCTTGCTCCCCACATCCGAAGCACGTAACTATGGTCTTGCCTCTACAATTCTGGCATGGTGTCCTAGTTTTGACACTTGTAGCATTTAACAGGACAAAGACCCGTGTGATGATACTTACATCGATTACATAGCGGGTAGGTTCGGCATAACCTCTGCCTTCTATTGGTGCGACAACATAAACCATTGCGGTTTCTTGCCCTCTATACATTGTTGATGATGGTTAGTGTCACGGTTTTGGTTGTTGTTGTTATAATCTCCTTGGTCATTTTCCCATTTCCTTTTGTTGTTGTTGAGTTGGTTATCGTCGTTGTTGTTGTTGTTTTGGTCATTGTTGTAGTTGGTGCGGTTGTTGGGGTTGTTGTTGTTTTGGTTGGTGTTGGTGTACTTACCTTTCTTCACTACACGGGCCATGAGCTTTTGAGTCACCCTAATAGCTTCCTCGATTGTTTGTGGATCAAGCGAAGTCACATCTCCTGAATAACCTCGGAAGTCCCCGATAAAAGCCTCTAGTAACTTCTCGTTATCCGAAACCATAGACGGGCATAACGCGCCAATTCTTGGAATCTCCGAATGTAAGTGTCGATATCATACCCAATTGTTACCAACTCATAGAATTACATCTCCAACTTTTTCACTTCCGTGCGAGGACAAAACTTCTTAGTTACCAAACCCTTGAATTGCTCCCAAGTAAGCTTGAAAGCATTCTCCATTCCCATCGGTTGAGCATATGAGTTCCACCACGACAACGCTCCATCAAGTAGTGTACTCGTAGCAAACTTGACCTTGCTATCATCCGGAAATTACATAACAAAACACGGACTCCAATTTCTCGAACCATCTAACCATGGCGGTGGATCCTTGATCCCTTTAAACTTGGTGGGATCTCCACTTTTGAAATCCTTATCTGACGACTTTTAACCCGGACCCTCCTGCATTTCTTGCAGCGGAAGAAGTTTTGCGGCTTGGCGGCCAGCCATGGCCTCGGCGGCGGCGATCACCGTTCCCTTTCAATCCTTAATGCCTCGCTACACTATCCCTTACCAACTTTTGAATAGCCGCTTGTGTCATTTCATTGTGGCTTTCTTGATGCCATATCTTCTTCAAAACAAGAGGAAATGTGAGACGTAGCAAAATCCGATGTTAATAATAAACGCTCCAAAGAAATGTGATAAGAATGATAAGTTTGAGGTTATCTTTCAAAATGATCGACGGTTTCCTAAGAAATGGGTTATGAGATGTTGTAAGTGCTTCAAATGTATAATGGTTTAGTGACTAAGTGTGAATAGCGTGTAACTCGACATGTTAGTGGTGATATAAAGGAATGAGAGTGACTTTGCCGTACCTAAAGGTTTATCTCAGCATTCGACGTTATCGGTGATGAGCCAACTGATATAAAAATTGTGATAGGGAATGACAAGGAATTCTCCACATTAGAGTATGAAGAAAGAATAATGGAATGGGCATTTAAGGGCATCCATGTGACAATCGATGTGAAATGAAAGTAAATAACTCGATAAATGTACATATAAACCGCATGTAAAGTGAACGTGCACTTATGATGAAATGATGAGATGCTATGATAATGTAGTTATAGTCTAGGGTCAATGATGCAACCTAGTTCTCTATAATGAAGCTCGATGCCAATCATCACACCCCAATTACTGTTTTGCGTGAATGGAATTCACGGGATTGTTGTCATAGCATCACGATTCTGAGATATATTGAGCGACCTAAAGTGTCATTTGAAAAGAACATCGTTTGATTTAATAAAACAATCGAGTTTACAAAGTATAGGTCCCAAATGAAAATCAACTTGCGGAAATAAGTTTATTACAACTCAAACGATGTTTTAATGTGAGTAAAACCCAAGTGAGGCGCGTCGTCACCGCGACTCTAAGATGTGTCCACATGCATGCCATGAAGTGTATGCCTTAGATACGAGATAAAAACATGCTAAAAGTGTCAACACAAAGGTTGAGTGAGTTCATAGAGTTTGTGTTGAAATGTAAAGCCTTTCAAAATCGTTTATGCGACAAAGGCATCGTAAATCCACTCGGTTCAAGTTCCGCCCATACAAAACTTGCAACTGTGTATTCACAACCCATTGCCAAAATGTATATAGTTTATATTCAAGCGCATGATGTCAAATGAATTCACATAATAATGCATGACTTAATGTATCAATGTTTACTTGACATAATTATACCAAGACATTCGAGTTCAATGAAAATCCCAAGACATCCACTCAATGAAGTTCCCAAGACATTCATTAATGGTAATCCCAAGACATTCATTAATGAAAATCCCAAGACATTCAAATCAATGATAATGATATAGGATATGACTAAACATTCAATTCGAGTTAAGCATGTAGTTTCAAATAATCATGATAGTCATAAAAATAGTTGAGCATGTATCTCCCCAAAACAGTTATGAAAACAAGTAAAAGTAGGGGCTATGGAACTCACAGTAGTCCTTAAAAGTGTAGAGTACTTGTGAAAGTAAATGAAAATAATTGAGCATGTATCTCCCCAAAAGTAATTCAAAAGATATAAAGGTAGGGGCTATGAAAACTCACTTGGTAGCGGTATGATGACAAGAGTGAGTACACCGAGGTATAGCGTGATACTTTAATCTGGACCTATTACGAATGATATGATATGTAATGAGTTGCAATGTAATGTTATGCATGCATTTCAGATGTTATTTATACCATTTGCGAGTTTTGAAAATATTACTTATCGTCGAAAAATACTCTTTTGACGTCTTGACCATTCAAAATCACTTTACAAGTATTTACGTCAAAATGTCATCCTACAATGGTTTTATAATGATTTATGGTGAAATTTTCACTTTTAAATAAGTAAAACAATGTCGTCGAATTTTATAAAAGTAACAAAATGGCTTTGGAAAACTAGTCGTAAAATGGTGTGCGTCGATCGTTAGGAAGCAATTGACGGTTTTGGAAAGTTTGTATCGAAATCTAGAAGTTTCGATTCGGAGTTTTCGTCATCGAGGTCTCGAACATAAAGATAATAAGGGTTAAAGATAGTGATTTTGTCTAGTTGTTGTGTAAAAAGTGAGTTTCGCCAATTTTGAGCAACCGTAATTAATTATTAAAACTCCGCTATACAAACGGTCGATTGTTTTGAAAAATATGTTCGGTGATCTTGATTTTATTAGAAGACATTTCGTTCCAAAAAGTTCCACATCCACGTTAAAAACAGCCTCCAACATGGTCGTTTTAGTTACCGTAACACTTATCTCGTAAAATAATATAGTTTTTCAGAAAATAATAGTTACGGCAATTTTATGAAAACGTGCATATCTTTGTTGTTTCAAATCCGTTTTCTACGTATAATATGTCCTTAGCTTCGTATCAAAGTATACTAATATATTTTTGATAAGTCGAAATAATTTGTGAAGCTTAGGACTCGTTTTTGACCCGAATATAGTAAAAATAGTATGCTGAAATTTCAGAAAATAATATATTTCGTCGCCAAACTTTAAAAATTCATAACTTCTTCGTTATAACTCCGTTTTTATCCGTTCAACCGGCCACGGATTCGTTTTAAAGTATATTTTCTAAATATCAAGGCCAAAAAGTCGTGCCTACTGTCGGATTTTCCAGAAAATCGAAACAAGGACAAAACATATTTTATACGTATCGAAATTAGTTTTTCTCGTACCAAACCTATTCTAATCCCTTCAAATCAACTCCAAAACTAATCCAATCCTACCATACACCTTATTAGGGTGTCATGGGTTCCTAATCATCATCAAGACCAAAGTATACCAAGGGGATAATTATAGGATGACCATATATATATATATATATCTAAAAATCATGTAAAAATGGTATAAACAACATATGTCTTGCATGTTTTCTCCAAAAATAAAGAGATAACTTTGAAATGATAAGGAAACATGAAAAATGAAAGAAACATGCTTACTAGTTAATATGATGAGGTGCAAAGAACAAGGTTAAACCTAAACACTCTTGGTTTTTATTTCAAAACCTTATAAAGAATGTTATCTAGATTGTAATATAACTTGAGCTTGATAAAAAAAAAATGGTGATCCCTTTGCTTCTTGATGTAGAACCGGTTATGAAGAACCCAAAAGAGAGAAGAAAAAGTTTTAACACTTGAATGAGTATGTGAAAATGAATGAAATAATTTAGTCATGTAAGACTTTTATGTTTGAGTAAACTTCTAAGCAATCAAAAGACCATGCATCATTTATTGCCAACCCTCCCCCTTGGTCGGCCAAGGGGGGAGGAATTGGTAGATATTTTATTTTATTTTTTTTTTTTTCTAAAATGTATTGTGTATAATTTGTGTAATTTGTAAGAAAATGTAAGTAAAGTGTAGTTAAATGCAACTTGTAAAGTAAATGATAATTTTTGATACAAGTAAATTTTTAATAGATCAAAATAGAGTATAATGATTTTATAAAGATTGTAAAAATACATTCCTTGTAAAATTTGAGTGATGAATTAATTATCGAGTAGTTTTTAAGAAAAACGTCGTAATAATATAACTTTAACGATTTATATACAAAATAAATTTAAAACACTAGGTAAACTCAAAATATAGTTTTTATAACTAAATGTAAGTATAAAAATATGTCGAGATCATTTTTAAAAATAACGGATTAAATATTCAAAATAATAACTCACGCGATAACGTTTATTTAATAGAGAATTTACGCGTTTAAGGTGAAATGCAAAGACATGAATGAACTATCATGATGCAAATGATGTCAATGAAATGTAGACTAAACTTAGTCCATATGAAATGTACGTGATGATATGATCATGAATTATTTGCTAAACCTTTAAGGTTCTGCAATTTGGAACACGTAAACCAAGTTTACGATAAATGTTGAAATTGTAAGGCATAAATTGTTTCGAGAAATGACCTGAAATTGCGAGTTGTCACAAGAATTCTTGAGATCGTTTGGCATATAAGCATGCATGCCCAATTGCATTGTCAAGTGGTTTCTCTAATTTATCCTCTTCAACAATCTCACGGAGACATTCTAGGCTGTCCTTAAGATGTGAGAAATATGTTTGAATAGCAAGTTTATTATTCCTAAGATGAGGAGGAACATATTTCACAAACAAAGCATATTTATTACAGACATGTACCTTTGATACACCATTCTCCCCATTGGTCATTGGCATCTTCCCTTTTACACGACTCTTTAGATTCTCAATTTCTTTTTAACGAGGCTACCGTTTCGTTATTTTTATTCTGAGTGACCTTAATAGATTCAAATAACTCATTGAAATGACGTTTAACCTTTTCATTTTCTTCTAGAAAACTTTCGTTTTCCTTTTGTAATGCATTTACTAAGTTTTGAAGATGAAACGTTTGAGAATTCGAGAATCTAGAGGAGGAGGCATTTGGGAGCTGTCATATTGTTCGTTTGACCCTTTAATTGAGAGATTTGGGCTTTCAACTTTACGATCGTGTTGCAATGAGCTTGAATCATTCATCACGTTTGTTAATTTGAAAACGCATCAAACTCGGAGCATCCGAGGATGTCTTGATATTTGAAGTTTTGACATTTTCTTTAAGATGTTGATATTTTAGTTGTAAATTAAAATGCTCAACTTCTAGTTTAGAAAAATGTTTAACCAAATTGCGGTGATCATCCAGTTCAATTTTCTCATTTAGTTCGAATTAGTTTTTCAAGCTCAATGACACGATCATGGGAGACTTTCGAACAACAGATAGTTCATGAAATTGGGAAGCATTAATAGAATAATTTGTAGCGATGAAAAACATATCTTGAGCAACACATTCGATAATAAGAGTCTCATTTAATGTATGTAAGTTCTTTCTCTCAATCTCATTATATTTTAGTGCTCGCTCATAGTCATTAACCTCAAATATCATTGCATCAAACTCCTTTTCCATTTCTTTAATGTCTACGTTCATTCCCTTTTAAGACTTTCAAAATGATCTTTTAGCGGTTTAAAGAAAGGCATGACTTGATTAAATAACATTCTTTCGTTTGCTCAAAACCCTTTCTCCTTGATTATATCGATGGGTGTGATCCTTTTCTTGCAAGTTTTCTCAAAATCAACAAATAGTTGAAAGATAACATATTGACTAATTAAGGTCTTTCTTTTAGTGGCAATTGTTCTAGGAACAAGATGCATTGGTGTATTAGGAGGATACATAGTCGCTCTAGGCATTTTCCAAAGGGAGGGTTTGTTTCAACAATATTTTCGACTTTACGCTTATCTAAATCTATTTTCCAAAACTTGTTCGGAGTCAACAATGTCGAGGCTTAAACATGTTCAAGGAAATCCAGGTTTTCCTTCTTGTAATCATGGGGTGTGATCTTTATTTTCTTCTCTTTACATTTAGGATCATCTAATTTCTTGTTCATCTTTTCCCGAGTGACTTCATCGATTTCTTATCTTCCTCGGTTGCACTCAACGCAACTAGGTTTCTGTCTGGGTTTAAGGATTTCATTGCCATCATAAAGAACCTTATGAGCATTTCTAGCCTTTTAATGACCTCTGGATTTGGTTCCTCAACAAGGGAATGCTATGCTTATCGCTTAAGACTCTATGCTTAGTGATTAAGTGAAGCGATCTGAATGGTATTTCCTTGTACGTACAA
Source organism: Chrysanthemum lavandulifolium (assembly GCA_022545495.1). Taxonomy (NCBI): domain Eukaryota; kingdom Viridiplantae; phylum Streptophyta; class Magnoliopsida; order Asterales; family Asteraceae; genus Chrysanthemum; species Chrysanthemum lavandulifolium. Next base: position 117,279,962 of record CM040244.1, read on the forward strand.
CTTATTTTCAAGCTTGTTTTCAAGGTTTTAGATTAGAAAAATCATTCAAAGTTTTGATTCCTTAGCACCGAATGCTTGCTTAAGCATTTTAACATTTTCTTGAAGTTCTTGTTTTGCTTAGCGGTTTTGAAAGCTTTTCTTGTAAGGAGTTTAACTCTTGTTTTAATACTTCTTCTAAACCTACTTTTTCTAATAGTTGTACGCATTTGGTCATCCATTTCACGCTCACGGGTGTTCAACTCAAATTTTGCACGTTGTTCATAGATAGCTACACGTTCTTTATAGGCATTCGATTCGTGATAATAAAATCATCGAGGGGCACATGTAGTGTATTCATCAAAACATAGTCATTGTTGATCGCGAAGATGCATCACTTGGTACAACTTCACTTTCACTTTGTTTCACATATTGATCATATGGGACAACATTGATATTACCATATTTTCAATATTTGATTCACTAGTTTGATTGATTGTACTTTGTCATGCATCTTTTGCACATCAGCATCATCGTATAGTTTTAATACCTCGAGATGAGTTTGTCTTTGGATGGGCCACTTGTGGTGAAGATGAGACCTTGGGAGAAACCATTGGAGAAATGCTAGCCATAAAATTGTGTGTGCGATGGGTCCATCATCCACATCAGTCGTATGCATCACAATCGCCGACTTGAAAGGCATTCGATGATTGTGACCTATCTCTGAATTGGTTGCTCATCCACATCGCATCATAGGTCTTGGCATTGCCTCAAGCAAGAAACAACAACTCCTCTTCATCCAAAGCGGCACCATTATCCCGAGCTTGTACAAGCAACATCTTATCTCTCGAATTAATCGGCGATTCGTGGACGTTTTGGAGATGTGCGGTTCCTTGCAATGTGTCCTCACCACCACGTTATAGCATTTTATCGGCTTAGCTTGACCTTGATTTCCATTCCTTCCTCGATTCGATTACCAACATAACCTCTACCGGCTCCACCTCTTCCCCGATCATATTGTCTTTCTGAGCGGTTGCACAACAATCCTCCCATCTCGGCGGTAGCTTGATTGTGTGAGTTAGAGGCGCTACGAGGTTGTTGTTGGTTTGTGGGAGAGAATTCATGTTTTGACTTATCATGAGAGCCGTTGATTGATGAAGTTTTCCATGCCTCGCATCGGCATCGACTTGTTTGAACATTGGATGCGGAATAAGTTTATGATTACCATTACCCATAGGTACAACTTGAGAAGCTTTGGTGGTAATCCCACTTTTGAGTAAAAGCGGTTGAATCATTTGTTGAACTTGCTTCTCCCGAGCTTTGAGCCGATCTAGAATCCTCTTTTCAAACATGGCATGCCTCTCATTTTGAAGAAGGAAGGCATAGAGTTGCTCATAATTCGTATTCTTCAATCCTTTAGTGAGCTTCACGTAGTAACAAATTTGTGCCATTCGGGATTCATGTTGTTTACAAACTTTGAGTTCAAATTGAATGTTAGGCATAGTCATTCGATGTTCCTCATGTCATTCACCGACTTATGAAATCTCACATAGTACTCATAAACACTCTCATCCGGTTTCATCTTGAAGTGTTCAAATTCATCATAGAGTTGTGATTCTCTTTCTTCCATAGTTAGCTCGAACCGAAAAGAAGCATCTTGACATTATCCATCTGACTTTTGCCTCGGTGTTGTGATTGATAAGCTTGTAGATGTCCTTTGGTAGACCTTGCGGTATAATGTTGGAAGCTCGGATATCCGCATCGAATCTCTTTTCTCCTTATCGTCAAGCTCATCATACATCTTTGGTCTGTCCATTCCATAAATCGAGTTCCATCTTGATGCAGATCAAGTACATCTCTAGTAGTCTCAACTCGGTAAGGTCCTTCATCAATGGATTTGAGAATGTTAACCCCATTTTCTTTTCCAAGACAAGACAATCGATTCGTTGAGCCCAAGAGTCATAGTCGGTTCATCAAGCATGGGTGGGCGAGTATCCGAGCCACCGCTTGAACATCCTCGGCAATAGTGGAGATGATAGTAGGAACGTTTGTAGACATGTTTCAAGCTCTACGGATTTTACAATTCTTTGATTAAACCGGAAATTGATTCTTTCACGGGATTTTATTGAACCAAAAGAACAACCGTAAGAATGTATCACGAAGAAGTAACAAGCCTAAATGAATAAGTACCTAACCACACAACTTGCTTACTTAACAACTCGCTTAAGTAATCAACTCGCTTAATAGCCAAGTCGCATCAAGATCAACTCACAACACGGTCAACTCGCAATGAATCAAGTCGCTAAATATCCAACTCGCTTTAGTATCAACTCGCAACACAATCAACTCGCTTAAACACCAAGTCGCTTAAATTAACTCGCTAGCTTTACAACTCGCTAAATAGCTAAGTCGCTTTAGATCTCAAGTCGCTTAAAGAAACAACTCGCTTAGAACTTAAGTCGCATAAATATCAACTCGCTAAACATTAAGTCGCATGTACCAACTCGATCAAATAACAAAGCAACTCGCTTTGAAGAAAAACAAGTCCGAGACTCAACTAAGCAGTCCTTCTTTCACAAATAACCACTTTATCAATCCAAAACAACCAAACCACAATGATTTAAGCCTTTCAATTCAAAACATAAATACATATGATGATCCTAAACACAAAAGTACAAGCAAAATTCAAACTTTAACACTAGAATTTGTCCAAATGAATCAAACTCTCCTAAACCCTTAATACCCCAAAAACCTTATGAAATCCACCAAAACAAAGAGCATGAAAGATGAGTGATCAAACCATGTCTCTAATACCAATTGTAAGATATTGGATTTCACAAACGCTCTAAACCATGATCAAAGTAGGCGTATAAGTATGTTAGAGAGAGAAAGTTCTAGTGAGAGAAAGGAAGAGAGTTGGGAACTATAGTGAGAGAAATAAAATATTATTATGAGCTCCAACTCTCTACCTTGGAAGGTAGAGAGTATTTATAGTCTTACAATAAAACGCCACACAACGGGTCATGGATCGGGCATACAGGTGGGTAAAGACCCGTCCGTCCTCCACGGTGTTACTTAACTAAATACTACTTAACATAAAAGAACTATGACTACGAGCTTTCTAACGATTACATATACTTGAGGTGACCGACTCTTTAATACCTGGAATTTCTAATTCCTAACAGTTCTCATGCAAAGGAACAAAGTGATTGCTTACGCTTCACGACAACTCAAAACTCATGAGAAGAATTATACTACTCATGATCTAGAACTTGGCGATGTGGTATTTGCACTCAAGTTATGGAGACATTATTTGTATGGAACCAAGTGTATAGTGTACACAGACCACAAAAGTCTTCAACACATCTTAGATAAAAAAAGAACTGAATATGCGTCAACGTCGCTGGCTAGAATTGCTCAGTGATTATGACTGCGAGATTCGTTACCATCCTGGAAAGGCGAACGTTGTCGCCGACGCCTTGAGCCGAAAAGATCGCCCTAAGCTACTTAGAGTGAGATCATTGGGTATGGTAATCAATTCAACCCTACCATCGAAAATTCTTGAAGCTCAAATGAGAAGATTTATGGCATGCCGAAGAATGAGAATGGATTTGTGAAAAGATCGGACGGAACGTTATGTTTTAAGAATCGAAGTTGGATTCCACTCTACGGAGGTATCCGAGAACTCGTCATGCATGAATCACATAAATCAAAGTATTCCATACATCTTGGTCCCAACAAGATGTATCAAGATCTAAAGCTTTTGTACTGGTGGCCTAACATAAAGGCTGATATTGCCGAGTAAGCCAGTAAATGCTTGACATGTTTGAAAGTCAAAGTTGAACATCAAAAGCAATCAAGTATGTTAACTCAACCATAACTTCCCGTATGGAAATGGGAAATAATCACAAAGGATTTCATCACAAAGTTTCTGAGAACTTCTAATGGTTTTGACACCATTTGGGTCATTGTAGACCATCTTACGAACTCCGCTCACTTCTTGCCAATCAAGTAGAACGATGAGATGATTACACTCGCTAGACTGTACATCAAGGAGATTTTTTCTCGTCACGGTGTACCAATCTCTATCATATCTGATCGTGATAGCCGATTCACCTCTAGATTTTGGCAAACACTTCAAAGAGCCATGGGTACCAACTTGGATATGAGTACCGCGTACCATCCTCAAACAGATGGAAAAAGTGAAAGAACGATCCAAACTAAGATCATGTGTGATTGATTTCGAAAAAGGATGGGATAAGCACTTACCTCTGGTTGAATTCTCTTACAATAACAGTTACCACGCCAGCATTAAAGCTACTCCTTTTGAAGAACTCTATGGAAGAAAATGTCGAATAGGGCACTCAAGCAAATTTTAGAGAAGTCCGTCAGCAGTAATAGAAAAGACTGGTCCGAAAAACTTGACGAAGCTTTATGGGCTTTCAAAACTCCTATTGGAAGCACTCCTTTTAAGATCGTTTACGGGAAAGCTTGTCATCTTCCCGTAGAATTAGAACGTAAATCATACTGGGCTCTCAAAAATGCTAATCTCGAGGCTGATGTGGTCAAGGAACACCGATTTTCCCAAATAAATCGCCTAGCTGAGTTACGGGATGAAGCATACGATCATGCCAAAGCATACAAAGACAGGACCAAAAGATGGCACGACAAGCGAATAAAGGATAAAAAGTTTGAAGTGGGGCAAGAGGTACTCGTTTTCAACTCGAGACTTAAATTATTCCCTGGAAAAATGAGATCTCGTTGGGTTGGTCCCTACACAGTAAGTAAGGTATTCCCGTATAGAACTATTGAGGTTCATAATAAGGAAGGGGAGTTTTTCAAAGTGAATGGGCACCGAGCAAAAATTTATTATGGACAAGATGTTAGTAAGCTTTTGGGAGATGAGTTCTTCGCCCCTGCATAAAGCACTAAGGCTCTGAGTCTAACTTAAAGACTCGTAAATAAAGAAAAGTGCTCTTTCGGGAGACAACCCGAATTATCCTTTTCATTTGTTTTATTTCCATTTCTGTTGGGTTTTGTGTTTTTAACCATTTTGCGGGATTCCGGAAGCGTTGTTGCACCATGCCGAGCGGGACACAGTGCATCCATAGTTACAACAGAATCAATTTATTGTTACGCGGTAACATACTTTTCGCAGAAGTACTTCAGAGCATTACCAATTACAGCGTAATCCCATTCAACGGTTACGCCGTAGCCACACTCTTGTAGCATCTATCAGGTTTTGCATAATTACGGCATAACTTCTTATAGGGGTTACGACGTAACTTCCCTCTATAACACTTCTTTCATTTTAAACACAATAACTTTGTATTAGTTTTCAAATGAACTTTGTGGGTATGTTCCTTGTAAGCCCTCACGAGACTACACTCGTCCACTTGGGACACCAAGTGGTTCAAAAGGCTTGTTGCATATGCTAAATGCAACCGTGATTCCTACGAAAGTGAGTTAGGTTTCTTTTTCAATTTTTCTTTTTCTTTTTTAGAATTATGCTTGTCGGTAGTGTGATTTCAGGGATTGAAGTTTGCTCGTGGATGCTTATGCGAAGGCACGACTCTTTCCGTGGGCCTTTTTTCTTTTTGGAGCAAATTTCAAGGAAGTTCTCGCTCTAATTCTACTTTTCTCTTCACCTTTATTTAACGCTTAGTACAAAAGGGACTTTGTACATTTCAAATGGGGGGACGGGAGTACAATTGTCTCTTGAACTTTATTTTGCCCTCGTTTTTCTAGTTTATTTTGAAAAATTATGCCATTTTTAAAATTTTGACATGTTTTTCTTAACCTAGCTAGATTAGACCTTAGCCGAGCACATTATAACCCTTGATATTATATGGTGAGATTAGCCTTATCCGTTTCCAAATTTTACCCGAATCCACCAAATTATGAGTGTGCTTGGGTAGCTTGTAAACTTTAGAACTTGGCCTTTACATCATTTCGAGACCATAGACGAGGTATGTTGAGTTAGCTCGATGTATTTGGACTTTTCAGTTTAAGAAGGCAGTATTATAGGATTATTACCCAAATAGCCTATCATTGTGTGTCTATCGATTAGTCACCTCGACTTCTCGACCCCCATGTTAAACCCTTTTGTTGCACTCACCTTTAGTGCAATATAACCCTAGATACACCCTTCTGAGCCATTCCTTTCATTTTGTTCACCCAACATATTATTTCGATACACCATTACACCTTAGCCTACCCTGTAGTCTTTATTAGTAATTGGGAAGTCTTTATTTGCCTAAGTTCAAGGTTCAAGTGGAAAGGTCCAGGAATCACGCTCTCGTCGACGACTTATCCTTCAAGATCACTGAAGACCCCCTAAATTCTCATATTGTTCATCTCAAGTGGGGGGATGTTATGTGTAGTTATTATGTTATGTTAAAAATAAAAAAATAAAAAAAATGATGATGATTGAAATATAATATATATATATATATATATATATATATATATATATATATATATATATATATATATATATATATATATATATATTATTATTATTTAGTGATTGTAAAAGTGCAATGTTATAAGCACTATTGTTATGAGCTTTATATAGATTTAGTATAGAGAAGGCCACCTCGGTCACATTTAAAGAATGAAGTTGGAAGTGTGCCCATCATGACGTCCTCTAATGGCACATCTGCCTGGTTATATCATGATTCGGTTTCTTGACTTCAAAACTTGAACTTTGGGCGAACGGTAAGTGGTGATGACTTAGTTGTAGATTTAGACTATTTGCTTGATTTTATTTTGCACCAATTTTATCCCATGTCTTATCCTAACCTTAGTCATGAAGTGTGTCTAGGTGATGCAGCGAGCAATCTTTGGTGTCTTGGCCATGGATTTGGTCATGCATCATTGACTTTGTCCACTTCACCCTGACATGTTAGTAATGACAAATCACCCTTAACCTTTGTTGTGTCTACCCAAATTGTCTTCGAGAATTTTTTAGTCCTTAACTCTAGTGGTGGATATTTGTGTAACTGCCAAGCTTATGATAGAATACATGCTATGACTGTGCAATGAGTGATCACCCTGAAATTGGCACATCTGCCTGGTTATATCATGATTCGGTTTCTTGACTTCAAAACTTGAACTTTGGGCGAACGGTAAGTGGTGATGACTTAGTTGTAGATTTAGACTATTTGCTTGATTTTATTTTGCACCAATTTTATCCCATGTCTTATCCTAACCTTAGTCATGAAGTGTGTCTAGGTGACGCAGCGAGCAATCTTTGGTGTCTTGGCCATGGATTTGGTCATGCATCATTGACTTTGTCCACTTCACCCTGACATGTTAGTAATGACAAATCACCCTTAACCTTTGTTGTGTCTACCCAAATTGCCTTCGAGAATTGTTTAGTCCTTAACTCTAGTGGTGGATATTTGTGTAACCGCCAAGCTTATGATAGAATACATGCTATGACTGTGCAATGAGTGATCACCCTGAAATTGACACTTAAAATAGTTGAGAGATTTGAGTGTTTTGTTCCCATTTCGTGAGGTGTTCGGCTTTGTTCTATTCTAAAATAAGGGATTTGTAAACATATATTTTCCAGGTAATGGGAGATATCTTTTTAGGAATCTTTCTAATAAGGTCTACTTGAGGGCAAGTAGAGTTCAAGTGGAGAGACGTTTGATAACATCAAATAGTCCTGAATATTAAGTGTCAATTTCCTCCGATAATGCTCGTATTTTATATCATTTATATGGATTTACGCTAGGTTTCCTCTATATTTCACTTTCAGGTAAAATACGAGCATTGGAGGTAAAGAGACGTGGATTTGGAGAATTTATTGAAGATATATCATAGTATGCTCATTTTGAAGAAGTTACGGCGTAACTCCTCTCTCACATTACACTGTAACTAAAGCGTGGCTCAGAAAACCAACTCAACAGAAGATTACGGCGTAACTCTCCCAAAGATTACGACGTAACCAACTAGGTAAAATGAGGTTCGCTGCAAGCTACGCCGTAACTATTGTCTCAATTATGGCGTAACAAGTATTTATTGAAGATACGGCGTAACTCCTTCCAGATGTTACGCCGTAACCAGTATTTTTAGTGCAAAATACGAAGAATTGGATGTTACGGCGTAACTCTTAACATTAGTTACGCCGTAACCAGATCTGGCCTATAAATACCCCTCGAATTCCAGCATTTCAAAGTATCTCATTTCAAACACAACACCAAGTGAACGTGAGTAGAAGTCGAAGGCAGATCTAGAGGAGCATACGGAGCTATCTCCAAAGGAGAAATCACTCCCCTACGATAAGCATTAGCATTTTATCTTTTCTTTACTTTCAATTCATGTATTTCGTAATGTTAAACATTGAATCGATTCTTTTAGTTAATATGAGCGGCTAAGCACCTCTGGTGTTGGCCTAGTTATGATTCCTTAATTGTTTTGTTTATGTTTACATTGCTTTCGTATAATTATTTCTAAGTGTATGCATGCATAGTTTGTTTGTAGCTACCCTTGTTTGGGTAGTTTTGAATGGCGGTAGTTACTTAGGAGATATGACCAACTGACCCTAAGTAGGTAGATTGAGTGGGAAGGGTAAGATATGACCAACTGACGACCCTTTCTGCTTGTGCGATTTGACCAACTGATCACCTACCGTTTGGATGAACTTAAGAAGTCGGGGATGAGTGTTTAAGTTGCTAGCGCCCGAGCACTCATTGTTATGAATCTAGCATGTAGCGGTACTTAATGACTTAGCTTAGGGGACTAAGAACAACTGGACTTATGATGGGTCACCTGATTTCTCCAGTGGGACCCTTTGCTGATAGGTTAGGACGAACTGACCAAATGTTGTTGTTGGAATCACTCCTAAACAGTATTTCAAGTATTTATATCTCATATGTAATAGGTAGCTTTATTATGGCCTTTATGTTTGTTTAAGGTCAAGCTTATGTAGAAGGCCCATAAGCTTAGGCCCAAGCCCATATAAGAAAGGATGGGAACTAGGGTGTTGCCCTAGCTTCCTCCTATAAATCTCTTGTAAACCCTCATTTGAGGTTGGTTGTTCAAGTTACTCTTTCACATACTCTCTACGCCTAACTGTTCTAGTATTTCGTGTGTGTGTGCTTGTTTACTTGTTCAATCGCCTTATCTCTTTCTCTATAACTTGTGTTTGTAAAACTAGTGACCTAACATGGTATCAATCGCCAAATAGTTGGGTGTACACTTTGTTTTTGAAGTTTTGGTTTTGGGTCTTCTGCGTAAAGATAACGCATCTTTGGTTCTCTTAAAAACTCGTTTTTACACTTTTAATCCAAGATTCTTGTACTTTCAATGTTTTGAGGTGTTAAAATACTTGTTTTGGCAAAAGTTTCAAACTTTACGCGTGGATCTCGTTTTAAGCTTGTTTTGTTCGTGGGTGTCGTTCTACGCGTAACCCGCTTAGCGCTTTGGTACATCAAATTTCACATTTTGTGTTCTTTGGTACTATTGAAGCTATTCCATAACAAAAACTGGTTTAGAAACACATTTGGGAAGAATCAAAGTTACGAGTAATCCTCGCCGTATCAAAACCCTAAAATTACGCTGTAAGATTTTCCTTGGTTTGATCTTCATTTTCTGGTTTATTCCGTGTTTTCTTACTTGGATAAGTCTGAAAATACGTGGACTTTGGATATCTTTTGCAATTTGTGAAGTGTAAAGATCATTTGGGAAAAACCCTAAAATTACGCATAAGCATAAGCTTCACGCGTAGAAATTCACGCATAAGATTCACTTTACGCGTAAACTTGGCTCTCGCATAAGGTAATCCTCGCCTAACTTTCTCGCCTAACTTTTGTCTCGCCTAACTTTAGTGCTTTTTCCTGCTACTTACGTAAGCTAAAACCTCGCGTAACTTTTGGTGTTTTTACGCATAAGTGCTACTTGGTTCTTGTCTTTTCTACGCCTAAGGACACTTCATCAACAAAGGTTCATTCGACTACAAAGATCCAATTTTACCACACAAGTTTATCATCATGTCTCAACCACCATACTCTAACTATTTCCTCACACTTATAATCATCAACAACAACAACAATTAACTCCACAACATCAACAATGGAATCAACAACAAGCTATTTATCAACAACAATTTAATCAACAACATACTCCACAACTTGGTGCAATTCCACAACCACAAATGGTTCAACCACCACCAAGCCTTCAAGTTCAAACCTACACAACCGATTTCAATCAACATCCATCAAGGAACACTATGAAGGAACCCACTTGGTTTGCAAAGATGTGTGAAGCTTTAAGCGACCAACAATCAATTCATGAAGTCGGATCACTGATAGACCTCCAATGCTCACTCCAGAAACTACGATCAATGGGTGATAAGGTTCTTTAGGTTTTGTGATCTAAAGAAGCCACATGGAAAGTTCTTAAAGAAGGTTATCTTGGAAGGTCCATTTGAGATGCCTCTTGTCATTGTGCCGGAGATCCAACTATTGTTCCACCAAGAGATGAACAAACCAACATTGCTCTCATTTGCATTTAAATCCCACGAACTTCTACACTATGAAGTCGATGAACTTGCAATGGAATACATCCTCTTAGGATTACCAAACCCAATTCTTCGTAGTGTTGATGCTCAAAAGACCGCACAAAAATGTGGGATCATATTCGTCTTCTTATGGAAGGATCGTACTCAATCGGGAGGATTTGGAATCCAAAATTTACTTGGCTTATGAACACTTCATGATTGAACACGGAGAGACACTAGAGTCCTATCATCATCGATTTTCGACATCATCAATGATTTGGATAAACACAACATCATCATGCCACAATTGCGGTGAATACTAAGTTCCCGAGTAGTCTTGGTCCGAATGGGAGAAGTATGTCATTTTCTCCGTCAGCGAAGAATATGCATCATTCTACTTATGGATTGTTGTACGATTACTTGAATCCTCATGAAAAGGAAGTTGATCGGGAAAGGATTCTCCGTGCTCAAATTGCTAAGCAGTCACAACCGGACAATCAACAACTTGCCTTGTATGCTCAATGAATTATCCTCTCAACCAAAGAACTCAACCAAGCGCTTCAAACACACCTTCACGGTCGCAACCTCAACAAAATCAATTGGTTCCATACTGCAACAATGCTCAAGCATATGTCGATTGAAGCGGTCGAGGAATACATCCTCTTAGGATTACCAAACCCAATTCTTCGTAGTGTTGATGCTCAAAAGACCGCACAAAAATGTGGGATCATATTCGTCTTCTTATGGAAGGATCTCATACTCAATCGGGAGGATTTGGAATCCAAAATTTACTTGGCTTATGAACACTTCATGATTGAACACGGAGAGACACTAGAGTCCTATCATCATCGATTTTCGAGACATCATCAATGATTTGGATAAACACAACATCATCATGCCACGAATTGCGGTGAATACTAAGTTCTGAGTAGTCTTGGTCCGAGAATGGGAGAAGTATGTCATTTTCTCCGTCAGCGAAGAATATGCATCATTCTACTTATGGATTGTTGTACGATTACTTGAATCCTCATGAAAAGGAAGTTGATCGGAAAGGATTCTCCGTGCTCAAATTGCTAAACAATACAACCGGACAATCAACAACTTGCCTTGTATGCTCAATGAATTATCCTTCTCAACCAACAACTCAACCAAGCGCTTCAAACACACCTTCACAAATACAACCTCAACAAAATCAATTGGTTCCATACAAGAACAATGCTCAAGCATATGTCGATTGAAGCGGCGAGGAAACAGATCCGTTGAAGCATTGCAACAAGGATTTGTGATGATTGCTAATGCTTTTGGCGTTACACCAACAAATCCAACAATCGTATTCGCTCCTCATCTAACACACGGACTCAAGTGTTGTGAACAATGGACGTGTTGAAGTTCGTAATCGTGATTATGGTCGTCGATGGGCGGTGGTCAAGGGTTTAATGATGTGGGTAGGAATAACAACGAGCTCAGTGGTGGAACAGGAAATGCTCATAATCGGTTAAATGGTCTTGATGCTACAACCGCAATGAGAAGGGACACTGGCTAATGCATGCCCAAAGCCAGGACTAGGGGCGTGCTTATTTCAAAGAGGCTTTACTTTTGGCTCTTAAGGATGAAGTGGTGGATCTCTTACGGACAAAGAACGAGCTTTATGGCGGATCTGGACTCGATGATGATATGGAGGACTTACGAGCTAATCAATTTGTTATGTTGATGGCTAATATGCATGAGTGCACATGAGTGATCTGAGCCCGAGTGTATGACATCGATGGCTTGTCTCGTGCCGAACAAACCATCATCATATCGAACTAATCTCTCCGCCAATATCTCGAATCCGCGCGGATCGGGCGCTCAAAATGAGTCTTCTACATCTTTTACGATGATTTTCAAGTTAACCACAGTAGTTACATTTGACGATCAAGATGACCTTATGGTTTCCTTTGATAATCAAATTGACTCGGTGGTCGTATTTGAGGATCTCAAGAATGATCATGTTGAGACTCGCATTGAACAAGATGATCTGTTGCCTCATCCGGATTTTGCTCGGTTAATTCAAGACCATAAAATCAAAATGGAGAAATGTTATGCATTAAATCAATCTTTAAAAGTAAAATGCATTTGTTAACTAAGGATTTTGAATGCTTACAAATGCAACTCAACTTTTCAAAACTCAAGAAAACTGTGAAAAAGGTTTTGAAGCCGCTTTGCAAAATCTCATCAAAATGAAAAATACTTGGAGAGACGGATCGTGATCTAGCCGCCTCGAAGAATGCTTTGTTGTCGAATTAGAACAAGCGAAACACGAACATAAAAAGCAAATTAACGCTCTCACTTGGAAAATCAAAAAGCTAAAGGTGAGTTGTTAAATTGTCAAAACAGTTCTCCGCATACAAAAAGCATTCAACGAATCGGGTAGATGACCTTCTTGACGAAATTCTCGACTTGCAAAACAAACTTAAAGAGTTTAAAGCATTGTTTACAAACATGGTGAATCCGTAATGACTATTGAAAAGTTTACCTTAAAACCCAATCAAAGGATATGGAAAAATCTAGCGATTACAAACCAAAGCTTTCACTAAAAACATTCAAACCAACTCACGAAGTTTCCGGTCGAGAATACAAAATTGATAATCTTGTCATGAGTGTTGTTGAATATCATCGTCAAGAGGAATTAGATGCGAAAGGCGAGTCGATCAAAATTAAAAATGTTGTTTACAACAAACCTTTTAATTATAAAAGCGGTCACTTTAAATCACACCAACGGATTCTTCTAACACACCAAGGGTTATCATCAAAACACCGAGTCTTCTAATGTTAATCCCAAAAGCAATTTGCACAAACTTATGGTCCTTTACCTTCCATTAGTGAAGTGAACTCAAAACCTAAAAATCGAAAAATCCTTGATATTTTGACATTTTCATGGTGACCTCAAAATTTTACAACATGAGATAGAATATCGATCCGAAATCAAAGTTGAACATTTTCAATCGCCTCGGGCGCGAGAACAAAGAGACATTTTCGGAAAAATCTTTTACCTAATGTTAAAAACTTGAAAAGTTGTGCAATTGCACAGGAAAAGGATTTTCATAAGGAACTTGGGGTAATGAAAAGCGTTTTCGAGAAAGCGAAACATCTATTTCTAACACAAAACGCAAAAGAAACTGTTGAGAAAAGATGTTGATCGACTCTTGGAAGATGTTATCTCTTTGATATCCATAATGTTGTGTTACTTCATGCTTTTCCATTTGCATCGATTACATCTCTGTGATATTGTTGAAACTGTTATAATCTGTTGAGAACACCGATAATGTGCTTCGGATCGAGTCTTTAAAAGTGAAAATAAGCGATTACACGGAAATTTACAATGCAAACGTCGTCTTCATTGGTGTGAAAAGATATTCACAATCATCAACTTAGTTTTCAAAAGAAAATCGCTCGGTTGAGTGCAAAATCTTCGATCCTAAAATTGATCAACTGGATGATCAAAGCGTGTCTTTGAAAAGTCAAATCTCAAAATATGAACAAGAACTTTTAAAAGTTAAGCAGAATATGGTGTCATATTTGATTTACTCAAAAGACTCGACTTGAAGCATCAAACGAACTTGATCACTATCTTGCTCACACTAGAGATGTCATGAATTTTCTTTGGAAATATTCGTTCGAAAATCAAGATCCGATTCACACCATCTCTAAGTTACGGAAAAGTTAGACAAGATGAACAACTTCCGCCTCTCGTGATTAAGAGATTAGCACCAGTCACACTTAGTAATCGTGAACCTAGAATTCCCACCGCCAAATCACAAGTTGCTAATGTGTTTCCCTCTCTTGAAGCAGAATAGTTGCATCTTTTCCAAACGTCGCACTTCACACCTAGGAGCACTCAATCGAAGAATAGGAAGTTGCGACCTAAGAAAAGATCAATAAAGAATGCTAAAGTAGAAGAACACCCTATGACTCAATAAAAATCATGTTGCTTCCACTATAGATGTTGCGTCGGCAAATGTAATACAAATAGTGATGTAACGAATGCTAAACCGTTAAGTACTTTTGATATTCGATCCGATGCACCTTGTGTTATTTGTCGAAAGAATATGAATTCGATTGTCATGACAAATGTGTTGCTAAAACTATAATCTCTCGATTACGGAATCCTAAGAATCGGAATACCTCTAGGCCCACTAATCATTCTAAGTACGTGCTTGGTAAACCACCTTCTTTAGATTCTAAGGCAACAATTGCTATCACAAGTAGCTCCCGCTCACCTCCCAAGAATGTAGTACCACCTAGTGTTTTCACTAAGACTAAAGCAAAGAGTAGTTATAGATGGCGAAATGGATATATAACACACTAGGATTTAAATGGATGCCTAAAATTGTTAATGTGTGTATGTCTAACGTACACGCTTGGAACCCTCTAACATTTCGGGTTCCACATCTACTTCTATTCCATCCGTGTCGTCTGTGTAATGCGGTGATACAGATCATTCTGGATTGTTGATAGCGGATGTTCCCGACACATGACAGCAACCTTAAACTGTTATCAAACTTTATTGCAAAGTTCATTGGCACTTTGTCGATTCGGAACGATCACTTAGCAGCCTATCATGGGCTACTGGAGATTATGTCAATGGGAACATCGAAATCGGCGGGGTTTATTATGTGGAAGGCCTCGGCCACAATGCATTTCGATGGGTCAATTTTGTGATGGAGATCGGAGGTTGCTTTCGGGGAGAAAACTTGTTTCATTCGTGATCTACAAGGAAGCGATCTTATGTCCGGCTCGCGTAATTCTAGTCTCTACACTATCTCTATGCAAGACATGGTTGCTTCCTCTCCCATTTGCTTACTTTCAAAGGCAACATCTACAAAATCCACGGCTATGGCACCGCGTCTCTCACATCTAAACTTTCAAACCATCACCAACCTTGCTCGACACAAACTCGTTGAAGGACTCCCACGATTCCGGTATTCAAAAGATCACCTTTGCTCGACAGAACAAGGGAAAAGCACTCGTGCTCATTTTCCTTCAAAGGTGGAACACGACTCTCGACATGTGCTTCATCTTCTTCACATGGATCTGTGTGGCCCGATGCGCGTGCAAGCGATCAATGGCAAACGCTACATCTTAGTAATTGTCGATGACTACTCACGATGGACTTGGGTCTACTTCCTTCGTAGCAAAGACCAAGCTCCACAAATGATCATCACCTTTCTCACAAAAATACGAGTTCACTCAACACCGTCCGAATAATCGTAATGCAGACAAAGGAACCGAATTTGTTAACAAAACCCTTCGTGAATTTTATGAGAAAGTGGAATTCACATCAAACATCTATTGCACGTACACACGAACAAAGCGGAGTTGTTGAAAGACGAAACCGAGCGTTAGTGGAAGCTGCAAGAACAATGTTAATCAATGCTAAACTTCCGGATTACTTATGGGCGTGTCGTATCATCGCATGCTATACTCAAACCGTTCTATGATCACAAACGCCACAACAAAACACCTTTCGAGCTTGTCCACAACTATAAACCGAACCTCAAACACTTTCATGTATTTGGATCCCTTTGCTATCCGAATAATGATCGTGATGATTTTGGAAAGCTCAAAGCCAAAGTCGATATTGGAGTCTTTATTGGATCTTGTGACAATTCCAAAGGTTTCCGAATCGGAATCGTCGAACTAAGGAGGTAATGGAAGCGATTCATGCTCATTTCGATGAACTCACGGAGATGGCTTCGAGTATAACGACTTAGAACCGGTCACAACCGTTTAAACTTCCTCAACCCCTATCATCGGTGAAGAAAGCCCTCACTAACTCGTCAACAAATGGAAAGGTTATTTGCTCCTACGTTACGTGACGATATTGATGAACGTGCTCTCGGTGTTTCCATTGTTTATAATATTCATATACGATACACTGCTACAACAACTCTCTGTTGAAGATGCACCTACACCAGTTGACTCCAACACAACAGTTGAACACACCGCCAACAATGATGAACGGTGATGATATTCGAATGAAGTACCCCACTGCAGATTTTGATCCAAATCGTTCTTCAACCCGTTTGCAAATGAGGCTACGCACCGATATCGCGGAATCTTCAACAAACCATTTGAATCCTCGAATCGCACAATGTATACCAACATCAACCCTCTACACATAGATGGACAAAAGATCATCCTCGGCTAACATTATTGGCAACCCGAATCAACCAATCGTTCTGAGACAACGTCTTCACTCGGATGGTGAACATTGCATTTATGCACTCACCGCTACCAACTGAGCCTAAAAACATTAAAGATGCAATGACAAAAGACAACTGGATTGAATCCATGCGGAAGAACTCAACCAATTCAAGCGTCTTGAAGTATGGGAATGGTTGAAAGACCAACGAGGGTCTACGTCATTGGTTTAAAATGGTTGGAAAAACAAATTGGATCTTTGAAGGAATGTTATCCCAAACAAGTCACGGCTAGTTGCTAAGGGTTATCGTCGGGAAGAGGAATAGACTTTGAAGAATCTTTTGCTCCAGTTGCTCGTCTTGAGGTCGTTCGGATATTCCTCGCGTTCGCGACTCATATGAATATGACGGTCTATCGATGGATGTCAAAACAGCGTTTCTCAATGGACAACTAAAAGCGGTCTATGTCGACCAACCGGATGGATTCATTGATCTGAGTTCCCGAACCATGTCTACAAACCGAACAAAGCTCTTTATGGTCTCAAACAAGCCCCTCGGGCATGATGCGATAAGCTATCATCTTTCCTCATTGCCAATAATTTCACCAAAGGCTCGGTTGACCCAACTCTTTTATACAATATCACGGGCACACATCTTAATTGTTCAAATTTACGTGGATGACATCATTTTGGGTCAACACATAAAAGTTTTCAATCGCTTTTGCAAAACTAATGAAGAAAATTTTGAAATGTCCATGATGGGTGAACTTACGTTCTTTCTAGGACTGCAAGTTTATCAATCACCCGTGGTATTTTCTGAGTCGGTCAAATATGCCCTTGAATTGTTAAACAAATTTGGAATGAAAACACGTGATACTTATGCCACACCAATGACTCATACCAAGAAGCTAGATCTTTGATTTACATGGAAATTAGTTGACCCCACCAAATACCAGTATTATTGGGTCCCTCATGTATCTAACGACTAGCGGACTGATATTGTCTTTGCCGTTTATCTATGCTCCCGTTATCGATCGCGACCAATGAAACCCACCTCTCGAGGCTAAGCGAATCCTCCGATACATCAAGGGAACCATTAACTTGGGATCCGGTATCCGAAGGATTCGGTTTTGAACTAATCGCTTTTAGACGCCGATCACGCAGGATGCTTAGACTCAAGAAAAGTACTTGAGAGCTCTACAATTTCTCGGTGATAAACCGGTGTCTTGGCAATCAAAGAAGCGTGTTGTACATCGTGTCATCAATCAAGCGTAATATGTAGCCATGTCCGCGTGTTGTGCTCAAGTCATTTGGATGAGAACACAACTCAAAGACTATGGTTACGTGTTGTGAGAATCGATGTCTCATGACAATCGGAGTGCCATTGCAATCTCGTGCAACTCGATTCGGACTTTCGAAATCAAAGCACATCGATCTCGCTATCATTTCATCAAGGACCACGTGGAGCAGTGCCGTTGAATTATACTTTGTGGTCTTGAATACCAATTGGCGGATCTTCTCACCAAAGCCTTGCCCCCGCTAGGTTTAATGAGTTGGTCCACCGAATTGGTATGAGGTGTTTGACTCAAGAGGAATTGGATGACCTCTTAAAACAGTCTTAAAAACCTGTCAAACACCAAAACATCTTTTGTAAATAAATTTTTCAAAAACAAAATACAAAAATATAAAATCCGATAAAACAACAAAAATATTCTCCTAATCTATATTTCTTTCAACATGGCAAGTACATTTCTTCCGTCAACACTTTAATCTTTCAAAATTCAGTATTTCTCCGATCAAGTGTTGAGGGGGAGAAAATTAACTCTTAACTGTTTCAAACATCTGTGTACTTGCATGTTATCATAACTCGGTTGATTCTTTTACAAATGATGGTACACTTTCTGGTTCAAAGACACTCCTCGGACTTAAAATTTATAATCGTTCATTATTTTCTCAAGTCAAGGGGGAGTGTCGTCAAGTCTCTTTCTTAAAAACCTTTGTTTGGAAACCAAAATGGAAGTTAAAAGGCTTTGGTTGAAAAAGGAAAAGGTGGAGGGACTAAAGCGCAAAAACCACAAAGTTATTTTGATAAAACACCCACCTAACACTTTCACCTCACATTTATTACCAACACCTAAAAAGATCCTACGCGTAGAAATTGTTTAACAAATCCGTGCATTGGATCAACAATTTGTAAGTGGTTTTATGATCTCAACATGTTTTTAAACATAGGTTTTGATTTTGATACAAATCCAACGGTCAAATCTTGATCTATGCTTGATTTAGTGTCCTACACGCGTAAGTGTATGAACACTAAATCAAGAATGGACGTTGTGGTTAATAAGATTGTGTCAAAATGTTCCTTTTACATCTATAAACACATGTTCATTACCCAAACATGCCCGGATACGAATTGATAACTTTCAAACATTAGGGTTCTTAGGTCAAATTGGGTATTTTGAATGTGAAGTGTTTTGGTTAAAAGATAGTTGGGTTATGCTCTTGCGTTGTTAAATTGATAATTTCCAAAGTTTATAGCCACCCGTAAACACGAATTGGTCATCAATTCGAAACTAGAGTTTAAAGCTCATAAACTTTGGGTATTTTGATTCTCAACAAATTAAGTGTTACAACTTGGCTTACATACTCACAACATGTCTTTAACATACGAGAAAAGTTTAGTGCATAATCTATGGCTAAAACTCATACGCCGTAGATTTAGGGTTTTAGACTACGCGATGTGTTCTACGCGTAGCTCGTTAAAATGAGCTAGTATGTTTTGATCCGTGATAAAATGATGTTCGTGTTAACTTTGATGATTTGATAAACTTATTTCGTGCTTTGCTACGCAAAATTCGTAATCAAGGTCATTTGCAATTCTACGCATAAGGATTACCCTACGGCGTGGTCATGTTACGCGTAAGAATAATCCTCGCGATAACATCTACGCGTAAGAATAATCCCACGCATAACATCTACGCGTAAGGTTCTACAATGGACTACGCGTATCCCGTGAAGGATATGCGTAAACAATGACCTCTACGCATAAGGTCAACTCTTACGAGTAGCCTTACGCGTAAGGTTAATATATGCCTCACGCATAAGCTCTCGCCTAAGGTCTTCTTTTCCCACGCGTAACATTTCTTACGCGTAAGGTAGGATTCTGGCGTAAGTTTACGCCTAAGCATATATCATTCACGCTCACGCATAACTTTGCCAAAACTACGCTTAACCCTGGATTGACCTTCATGATGAATTGTTACGTGTACAAACTTGTAAATAAACTTATCATATCATCACGAATCCAAAAATGTCACTAATAAACTTAAATCGTCTGATATGTTACGAACAATAAGTGATAAAATAACCTTTAAAACTTAAAGTTAACTAACTCACGAAACATTTCACGACATCATTGAACTATTGAACATACAAGTGACTTAGGACTCGTAACAATCATTATCACTGTACATTCAATAACTAGACAATAAGACCTTCTGTTGACTAACATTATGTCTTTCGATATGTTGGTTCTTTTGGCTAATGTTATTTCGAGATCACGACATGGTGAACAAATGAATGTGGATGCACCAAGTTCTCTCCATTGTTGATATCTATCCTCATGGCTATCCAATGAAGATAGGAAAGAATAATCTCCGTGTTGACTTTGACACCTCACTTGCTCGAATCTTCGTGTCTTATTGCTATTGATATTACGAGGACTCATCCGTATCGGGACATGCTTACTCACTCTGCAACTATTCACGAGATCTACATCCAGCAGCCTGGAACACTATGGAAAGGGTCAAAGGGCGGATCACGTGACGGTGACTCGAACCACAAACAAGTCACCATTACACCTCTGAGACTTAAGGGCTGCTCTCCTTATTCACGATGTCAATCCAACCAAACTTTATGCCACACTGTGAAGAGCTCACTCTCCAATTCTTAATCAATATCGGTTATGACGAGGCTACGGGAATAATCACCAAGCATTCTCACGTAGAGCTTAAGAGTATTCCTCAACCACGGAGAACTCTCTACATGATCATCACCAAGTCATTTACGGTCGTGACGGTGACTATGAGCACCCTAAGCTCATGGAATTGCAAATATTCGGGCATTGGTCAACAAGAAACACATCGCTATCGAAGCTCGATTTGGGATGACATGATGTCATTTCTCAACAAACTTGGCTCAAAGATTCCCTACATCAAATATACTAAATTGTTGATCCGAGAGCACTTGGAATTCATCCCGACATTCCCAAGAGGCTCAATGACCCCGACAATCACGACATGTTGACGGAACTGTTCTATCTGTCGAATCAAGGAAGCGTCTACAAAGAAACAAGGTGTTGTCTGCAGATTTCCTTCTAATCAAGATGTCGAAGCTCGAATCGTACCAAAGGTATCTGGAAGCGGTCGAGACAAGGCAAAGTTGGTCATCTCGACGAAAAATCTTCGGAACACACATAAGGAGAACCGAGAAAGGAAGTCTTGGAAGTGTCACAAGTTCGAGATAGTCGAGGAATGTTCCAAAGAAGAAACCTATTCCAAAGAGAAACCTACCACTAAGAAGAAAGTTCCTTCTCGTGAAGCCACTCCGATCCGTTCACTGAACATAAAAGGCATTTCAAGGACGAAGACTCTAATGCTACCGACACGGATGAAGAGATCACATACTCGAAACGCAAGGATGATAATCCTCGGTAGCAAAACCTCCAAGTCCTCCATTGTCCAAGGAAAAGGAAAACTCCGAGAATTGTACCCTATGATGAGAGCTCGATGAAGAAGAAGAAGAGCAACTGGATAAATCATACAGAAGAAGTTCAAAATCGTCCGACATCGTCAAAGGTGAAGCATTTGCTAAAGATCAAATGGGTGGCCCCGGAGGATCAAGTGGTCTTGCCACTCCTCTCCGGATCCCGATGCGGTTAATCGACCCGATAAGGGATCCGTGCCACCACTCTTGTGCAACAACAAAAGCTCAGAGGATACTATTGAGTATGATTTTGAGAAACTAGAAACGAGAAAGAAAAGTCTAGAGATGACGAGGATGATTATACAAAGTTTCTTCTAGAAAGTCCAACACACTCAAAGGAGAAAACCTCGAAACTCCTAAGGACATGAAGTCTCCTCATGTCTCCTTATCATCGACTCTTCATCTCATTCATCACCACCACCATCAACGAAGTCAACCAGATCATCATCCAAATCGGTGAAGAAACCACCTAAATCTTGGATTTCTCGGACTCGTCAAAAGATTGTGAAAGTCATCCAACAAGTCGAAAGAAGGACATACTTTACAAAAAAATGAATTGGTTTCTTGACCAAATTCAAGACTTAAATGATGAGAAAGACAAGATGGAGAAAGAAAGGAATTTGTTCGAAGTTCATGAAGAGTCATCGAAAAGAGGCTGAACAAAATGATCAAGGTTACACTAACAAGTACCTTGAGGATATCGTTCCTAAAGTCCAAAAGGAACCGGAGAAGACGACAAGAGATCATACCCACAAGTTTCTTCTCGACATTTGTCCCGGTGTGACTAGAGAAGTATTTTCGGACAACTCACCCTAACATCGTAGCATTGGTTAAACATACAATGGCCAAAGAAGTCGATCTCTACGAATCGAAAGTTAATCGCTAAACTTGTTATGCAAATGTCAAAGCGATCTGAACGTTTACTCGGATGAAGCTAAAGTTTTCAAAATCTACTTGATTTTCAACTCGATCATCATGCAAGGAGTCACCGATCAACCCAAACGACCAAGAGATGGCGATGATAAGGATAAGGACTCGCACCTAAACGTCGAAGCGATGCGGTAAATCTACTTGATGCCACCTCCTCCACCACGGACTTCTTCTCAACAAAGTCTCCTCCACCTCGGTCTTCTCTTGATAAACCTCGGGACGATTCGAGTTACCACCCCGACTCATAAAGCGGTGATTACTTTGAGTATACGGGTGGTGACGATGAAGAGGTCCTTGAGCCCGACAACAACCCACCTCACCCAAACAAGTGCGAAACCAAGATCATCCTCAAGGCCTTCCAAAAGAAGAAGAAGACGACTCACTGGAGTCGTAATATGGCTAGATGACGATAAAACCAAGAGTTTGAATGGTTCTCCACACTTGTCAATCAAACTCCTACCCGATGAAGGTCAAGAATTGGTAGTCGGTTCTACATTGGAGCACGCAAAACTATTGCAAGAAAAGTTCCATGTGAAGAAAATGACAAAATCGAGTTGAAGCGAATCAAAATGAAGCTTTTCAACTATGGAAAGACAACTCTGGCGCCTCGAGGTCGAATATCATCTTGAGAACATCGCTCGAGCTATGTCTAACAACATGGATTGGCTCAATCCGAAGCAAACATTGACTTCACACAAAGGGACAACCCTCCATACTACACCGATTGGACCAAACCTCTACCGACCATTGGCGTGAGACAGACCAAGGATTCCCTTCCGATATTTTTTAACGAGACCGGATTTTCTCTTACGGTAGCGATGGTTCGCGAAAATACGCTACGTCATTGACTCTTCCATTCCCAATGCTATTTACTCAAACCGCATAGCTATCGAGGAACGTGCAAATCACTTGTTTTCGACAGCGTGCAAGCATACGACCAAGATGCATTGTATGGGATTCATCATTGGCCCGAGCGAAGAATCTACTACGAGTGCACGGTTGAAGTCTCAACATGCGATGTATAGTTCCAAGGACATCGTGGCCATCAAACATATTGATCTCAAGTCTAAGTGGGACTACACATTCTTGAAGAATATCATAGTCAAACGACAAGATGAACAGGACTATGGATTCTCCGAGGTCGACTTTGAGAACTTGTCCTCAACGACATCGAAGACATGTACCTTGCCAAAGTATGTGGTCGTATGAGACAATTCTCGATCAAGTTCAACGTGAATTTATCAAGTCGGTTCTCATCTTCATTAGACGCATCATGATCAAAGAGCGTGTCGAAGATATTCGGATGGTCGTTGAATCATATCAAAACGTGTAAACTTCATTCCACCACGCCTTGATCTTCCCGACATCAACCACCTTACACAACTTACGCCATCAAGAAACCTTTCGGCGTTGTTTACGCGATGAACTTCAAAGAAACGCTTAATGGCGTGTAGTGAGCTCCACAAATTGGGATCATACCTTGAAGTCGGTTAGGGATGGATTGGCGTCTGAGTTGAAGGATATACCGAAAGTTGGGAATCCTAAGCTACTGGAATTCTCGGGAAAGGAGGGATGTGAGACGATCATCACCATGATTGATGAGCGGTTGTTCGGGAAGGATCGATTCGCACGATTGGAGAGCAATGTTGGTGGTCGACCCAGAGAAACATCACCGCTTTCAACGCCTACATGCGCACTCACAGGAACATCACCGCACTTCCGGTACCCCTTGAATTGTTTCCTTCATATAATTTTGGATGTGTGATTATATATGTCTATGGCTTGTGCACACATAACAATGTACAACCCGTAATTGTCAAGAAAGGACCACGTGGTACGCCTCGCCACAATCCTTATAAAAGGAGCAAAGCTTCTTATTTTTGAGTAAAACCTATCAAACCTTTCATTTTCAAGGTTTTGCTCAAAAAACAAGTACTTCCCATATGATTTCAAAACCTCAACCGTTTATATCACTAGTTGAGGGGAGTATTTGATTTAAAACTTTGTTCACAAATTGTTCATAGTGGTCACTCTTCCAACACTCAAAATGGTCATATTTATTCTCAAACGTTCAAAATAACATTTTATATGCCATTTTTGAGGGGAGAAAATTTGTGTGATAAGAAATATGTTGTACAAAATGCAAATGAATCTGTGTACCTCGGACTTAACCAACGAATTGACGGTACTAAACTGTTTGTAACTCGAAAAGACTTGTCTGGACGGGTAATAATTTCAAGCTAGTTCGCTAGTAATGTAAACGTGTCTCGCAAAGGACTTGTCCAAGTAGAAAGTACCATTCGAGATACTCTTGGTAGACATGAACTCGACGGTATGACAACCTTTCGAGGTTTGTCTACGCCTTCAAGGTAGTTATTAGAGCTAGTTGTCACCTAAAACCGACAATGTAACTCTTTAACTATTCAACGTAATCGTGTCTCGCGGAGATTGTCTATATTTAGTAGATCAATTCAAAAAGTGCGCACTTTTTCCTCACTGTGCATTTAAACCATTAAAACTCTTTAGCACATGTGGAGGGGAGTATTTATGCAAAAACTTATCTCTCGATGGTTCAAACATGTTTTCATTTACAAACCCTTTGAGAGATATTTTTCACATACAATGGTTTAAATGGCAAACATAGGTTAGTCATGGAGTTATAAGGTGACTAAGGTTAGGAATAACTGTCCTATGATCCGCCAGAGTCGGAGGGATCTACCCAAGGACACTACCATTAGTTAGTGTTAGAGTCCTTAGGAATGATTATAAAAAGGAGAAAATGAGAATCGGAGAAAGAAGGAGTTGAAGAATCAAAAGAAATGTAAAGTAAAGGGTGAAAAGAAATAGCCCTCAGTTATTCAACTTAGGGCGTACACAAGGTTCAATTCATATACTCTTGGTTGTCACTTAGTGACACCGGTATTGAAGATTAAAAGTCGTCATGGACCCGAAGGCGCATGCACTAAACCTTCTTAGCCACTCAAGTTTCTCTCAATGAAGCTTGTTTCATTCTCACAGGAACCCTACATAAACTATTGGCTTTCTCTTGAGATCGTATTGAAAAAGGAGACCTCTCCTAGTCTCCGCTCGGGAAAACCAAAACGCACTATTGAGTCTAGAGCCACGAGATTCATCAAAAGATCTCTTAGGAACACTTGACATTTAATCACTTGATGATCAACAAATAAGATCATCGTGGTTCATATCGAGTCCTTCACGGATCTCGGCAATGTCGAGAACATTTATGAGAGGTTCACATCTGTGATCCTCGGTGATTGAATGGAAACTCCGCCGGGGTCAACATCAAACACCGACAGCGGTCACCGGTAACTCCCGTGGATTACGCGGAGTGTGTCTCATACGGTCTCTGATCGTGAGTGATGCTTGGTGTACCTCGACTCATCTCGAATCAGATGTACTTGGTACATCGCGTTATCTCACTTGTGGGACTCCAGGTTCGAGAACGGCCTTTGTAAGAATTAGAGTTGTGTTTTCACACTATCTCGTTAACACTCTCGAGTTCAAACTTGTAAGTGCCGGAAACCGCTTATTACTAACCGTTTGAAATGTTTTCTTCTTATGGAAGCTCGGGGCGGGATGATCGTCTTGACTCTTCTCATGCTCACGCCAACATCATCACTAATGGAAGTTCTATTCGAATGCAACACAACAATGAATGATTCTTCATCAATCAAAGAATCTACAAAGTCAAAGACTTACGAACTTCATCAAGATTGATTTCCAACGTCATAGGCGTGTGAGCATGTTGAAGAATGACGTGAGACACTGGAGCAACAAGGCGACCGGAGGCGGGCCGATGCGAACAACAACATACTATCACTTTCACCACAAAGAACAATGATCAAAGAACAAAGTTAAAGATGACGTCGAGCATAACTGCTCAAAGATAACTATCTCTACAATGGGGAGATTGTTCGAATCAAGACAATTCCTCTCACAAGAAAGAAGAATGTCGGAAGATGTCACATCTACTATTACATCAACGCCTTCACCGTTTACATTCATATATCGTGAGGGAGATTGTTGGAATCACTCTAAACAAGATTTCAAGTATTTATATCTCATATGTAATAGGTAGCTTTATTATGGCCTTTATGTTTGTTTAAGGTCAAGCTTATGTAGAAGGCCCATAAGCTTAGGCCCAAGCCCATATAAGAAAGGATGGGAACTAGGAGTGTTGCCTAGCTTCCTCCTATAAATACTCTTGTAAACCCTCATTTGAGGTTGGTTGTTCAATTACTCTTTCACATACTCTCGCCTAACTGTTCTAGTATTTCGTGTGTGTGTGCTTGTTTACTTGTTCAATCGCCTTATCTCTTTCTCTATAACTTGTGTTTGTAAAACTAGTGACCTAACAGTTGTCCTAGCGACTTTGACCCCACCTGAAGTAATTGGAAGTAATTAGACATAAACATAACTAGTTAGGATGAATAACTAGGTTATCACCCCTCTCTTTTATTGATCACAACCCTCGCCTTTATTTGCTTTAGTAGTTAATTAGTTAATTCAATATCAAAATCACATTAAAATCTGTGACACCTAGACTTAGTTTAAATCCGCATACATAGCTCTTGGGACGACCTTGGTTTTACCGAATACTACACTACACACGACAGGATACACTGCCCGTTAGTTCATTAGGGTAGACCATAGGTATAACGAGACTTATAAATATTAAAACTTGGTCAGTAAAACCTGCATCACCTCTTCTGATTCTTGAAAAGGCGGTTGTTCCGTTCTTACCATATGAAATAAGTAGAGGCTGCAAAAGCCAACTTGGCAATAACACTTTTCGCCGATCTCTTCTTGGACATAGGAATAATAGAAACCACGATCATATTGAGGGAACCCGAATCTTTGAACAATCTAGCAAAAATCTTTAAATGAGACCAAACCTGCAAAGAGAAAACACATTCAAAGAAAAGATGGTCATGGGAATCAGGCTGGGAGACACACAAGGGACACTTAAGCAGTTTTAAGTTAGTATTACTACTAACATCCCATTGCCTCAGCATATCTTGAGTCTTCAATTTACGTTTAATGACCAGCCACAAATGAAATGCATGTCACAAAAACAAGCATATAGGAATAAATAAATAAGAAAACCATATGCGTAACCCTAAGATCAATATATTATGATAAAGGATGTAAATTGTAATGAACACGGACATATGGAGTTTATAAACATGCAATTGTAAGCTTCATTAAATCTGCTACGAACGCATAAACACCTTATTCTACCTTATTTTGGGTCGATCGACTTTCAGGTATGGGGAGAGAATAACTACTTTGTCACATTGGGTATCCACCAGTGTTACACAAGCTTAACTACGGATAGATCTATATGAGCTGGAATACCTAAATCAAGAACCAAATCTTATCTATATTATCCTTTAGTTGAATAGAAGTCGACTACAGTTTATCAACTTGCTTATACCAAATTAAAAAATTAGCAAATCTGCAACACATACCTCCATCCATTATAACTGAACCAGAGTCTAGTGTCACCTATCGAAATAAGAAGAATATCACGAGATATTTTACATTGTTTGAAGTAGAGAAGTATTCAGATGGAACCCTGTAGATGATTCTATTCAATCTGGAAAATAGAATGGTTACATACTTAAGAGATTAAGCAAGAACAATCCAGTTGCTAAACTAGAATCCATTTTCGTGAAGAAGCCAAATCAAGTTATGGAAATAATTTAAAGAACAACCAAGAAGATAAAAGAAATACCACAATACCGGGAAGACATTTGTAAAATTCAAAAGTTGTGTGTCCTATGAGTTTCGAACAAATTTACAAGATACCACTTATAAGTTGTCAACAATTGAGACTATCATTAAATCGGGGGAGATTGTTAGAGCATTTAATGTAAGTGTAAATATTTTAGAGGTTGTTAACTTAAATTGTTGTGTGTAGGGCTGAGCTTTTGGACCGAGAAGCCGACCCGACATGAAAACCCGACAGAAATTGAACTGACTCGACCTGACCCGAACAAAGTTTGTTTTGAGTCGGGTTATACTTTTCCCGACCTGTCGGGTCGGTTTGTGTCGGGTCGGTCCGGTTCGAGCAAAAAATCAACTAAAATCGACAAAACCGAACCGACCTAAGCCGACCCGAATAAGTTTCGGGTTGGGTTTTGGGGGAATTTTTGATTTCGGGTCGGGTCAGTTTTACCCGATGCTCACCCTAGGTTTATGTATATGTGTGTAACACCCCAATTTTGCGATATTGGATATTATATTTTAAATCTCCCAAGTTTACTTATGTTATATTATACGGTTCCATTAGTCAAAAGGACCTTTCATGAAAAAAGTTATTAAAGAAAAAGGATTATCTTTATAATAATTCGACTAACAGAGACTAACTTTGCCTAACCTTGAAAGTTAATTAATAGAACATTTTATAGGCTTCCTTAATACACAGGAAAGACTCATAATTCATTTCATCTTCATCTATATCACGTCACACACATATAAGAATGAAGAACAAGTTGGGGCTTGTAAGTGTTGGAATTACTCCTAAACTAGAATTCAAGTGTTAGTAATTAATATGTAATAGTTAGCTTAATTATGGCTTTTATGTTAGTTATCATGCCAAGGCTTTTGTAGAAAGCTCATGAGCCTTGGCCCAAGCCCATAAGAAGGGAAGGATGCTAGTAGTGTTGCCCTAGCTCCTTGCCCTATAAATAATCTTGTAAACCCTCACTTGAGGGTTGGTTGTTCATTTCATTTCATTATCTACGCATAACTTGTCTCACATTCATACGCATAGTGTCTTGTCTTGTTCAACCGATCTATCTCTTCATCTATTTCTTCTATTGATGCTTGTGTTATAAATATGGGAACCTAACAGTGGTATCAATCGCCAAATAGTTGGGTGAAATGATTTTGTGTTTTTGAAGTTTTTTTGGGTTACGCGTAACACTCGGTTTGCAAACTTTCACACGCATAAAAACTCATTTTTTACACTATCAAATCCAAGATTCTTGTACTTTCAAGGTTATTAGGTGTTAAAGTTTAAGTTTTTGGCAAAAAGTTTCAAACTTTACGTGTAGATCATTGTTTTTAAGCTTGGTTTTAAACGTGTGGATATTTCTACGCGTAACGTGTTTAAAAGTTTTGGATCATCAAGTTTTACACTTTTGTGTTATTTTGGTGATATTGAAGCTGTTTCATCACAAAAATCTGGTTTAGAAACATCTTTGGGCAGAAAACTCAGTTTTGGAATATCCTACGCGTAAGCAAACCCTAATCTTACGCGTAAGTTATCCGTGGTTTGATCTTCAGATTTCTTGGTTTACTCAGTGTTTTCTTGTTTGGATAAGCCTGAAAACACTTCGACTTTGGATATCTTTTACACTGGAATAAGTGTAAAGGATTTTTGATCAAAACCCTAATTTTACGCATAAGCTAAAATTTACGCGTAGAACTCTTTAAGCCTAAGCATTTTCTTACGCCTAAGCCTTGTCTTACGCATAAACTAATCTTACGCATAAGTTTTCTACGTCTAACTTTCAGTTTACGCCTAACCTTAGTGTTTCTCAATTCTTACGTGTAAGCTAATCCTACGCGTAAATATTAATTTTACGCGTAAGTTTGGTGTTTTTACGCCTAAGGATTACTTTGCCTAAACTTGGTTTCTACGCCTAAGGACTCTTCATCAACAAAGTTTCATTCGACTACAAAGATCCATCATCAACACAAGTTTCAAGATGTCTCAACCACCATACTCTAACTACTTTCCTCATGTGTATCCTCAACAACTCAGTCAACAGCAACAACTATTCAATCTACAACAACAAGTTTATCAACAACAATTTAATCAACAACATTTTCCACAACAAGGAGCAATTCAACCACAAATGGTTCAACCACCACCTAGTCTTCAAGTACAACCTTACACAAACTTTAACAATCAACATCCATCCAGGAATACTATGAAGGAACCGTCTTGGTTTGCAAAGATGTGTGAAGCTTTAAGTAGCCAACAAACCATTCATGAGGCTGGATCACTTGATAGACCTCCAATGCTCACTCCCGGAAACTACGATCAATGGGTGATTAGGTTCTTTAGGTTTTCTGATATAAAGAAGCCACATGGAAAGTTCTTAAAGAAGGTCATCTTGGAAGGTCCGTTTCAGATGCATACTGTCATTACATCCGGAGATCCAAATGCTACTCCACCAAGAGGTGATGTCACCAACATTGCAACTATTGCTGACCTTACTGCTTATGAACTTCTACATTTCGAAGCCGATGAGCTAGCAATGCAATATATCTTTTTGGGATTACCCAATCTAATCCTTCGAAGTGTTGATGCTCAAAAGACTGCAAAAGCAATGTGGGAACATATTCATCTTCTCATGGAAGGCACTGAACTCAATCAAGAAGACATGGAATCCAAAATCTACTTGGCTTATGAACACTTCATGATTGAACCAGGAGAGACATTAGAGTCATATCATCATCGATTCTCAGACATCATCAATGACTTGGACAAACATAACATCAGTATGCCAAGAATTGCAGTCAACATTAAGTTCCTAAGTAGTCTTGGTCCTGATTGGGAAAAGTATGTCATTTTCATCCGTCAAGCGAAGAATCTTCATCATGCTACATACGGATTGTTGTACGACTATTTGAAGCCTCATCAAAAAGAAGTTGACAAAGAAAGGGTTATCCGTGGACTCTCTGTCCCACCGTCACTTCAGGACAATCAACAACTTTCTTTGTGGGCTCAAACTTGTTATCCTCAACCAACTGTTTTCACAAATCCTCCACAACCAGCTGCTCAACCAACTGCAACAATTACACCATATGATCCGTCACAGCAACAATCTCAAGAAACTCAATTGGTTCCATACAACAACAACAATGATCAAGCACTCTACAATGAATCTAATGAGGACTCCGATGCTTTTGATGCACTGCAACAAGGGTTTTTTATGATTTCTAGAGCCTTCGGCCGATATACAAACAAATCCAACAATCGCATTCGTTCCTCATCAAACACAAGGAATCAAGCTGTTGTTCACAATGGATGTGTTGAAGTTCAGAATCGGGGTAATGTTCGTCAGATGGGCGGTGGTCAAGGGTTTAATACTATGGGTAGGAATAACATGGGTGCTCCACAACAACGTGCTCAAGTGGTTGAACAGGGTAATGCTCAGAATGGGATTAATGGTCTTCGTTGTTATAACTGTAATGAGAAGGGTCATCTAGCTAATGCATGCCCAAAGCCGAGGATAAGAGGTAGCGCTTATCACAAGGAAGCTTTACTCTTAGCTCTTAAGGATGAAGCTGGTGGCACTCTTACCAACAAGGAACAGAGCTTCATGGCGGATGCGATTCGATGATGACATGGAGGACTTGCGAGCTAATGCAGCAGTGATGTTGATGGCACACATGCAAGCTCTTCACATGAGTGACACAGGCCCAGTGTATGACACTGACGGTTTGTCTCAGGTACCGGATCAAACTCTACTCATTAATAATCGGATATCTCAGCCAAATTCTACATCCGACAAGGGTCAGAGTGTTCAACATGAGCCATCTACATCTCATTCCGATGATCATCAAATAGACCCCGTAGTTATATTTGACGATCAAGATGACCTTATGGTTACCATTGATAATCAAGTTGACTCCGTGGTTATACTTGAGGATCTGACTAATGATCATGTTGAGACTCACGTTGAACAAGATGAACCCTCGTCTAATCTATAAGTTGAGCTCATGACCTTAATTGAAGACCAAGAATCTCAATTGGAAATTTGCAAGCAATTAAAAGAATCAAATGCACTATTGACTAGGGATAATGAATGTTTAAAAAGGCAACTCAACGTTTTTAAAACTCAAGAAAAACGTGAACAAGGTTTTGAAGTCGCTTTTGCTAAATCACATCAAAACGAAAAATCATTAGAAAGACAGATATGTGATCTAGTCGCATCCAAGAATGCTTTGTTGTCTCAAATAGAACAACTGAAATATGATCATAAAAAACAACTTAACGTTTTTACTTTGGAAACTCAAAAAGCCAAGTCTGAGTTGTTAACTTGTCAAAAACAGTTTTCTGAATACAAAAAGCATTCAACGAAACGAATAGATGACTATCTTGAAGAAATTGTTGGCTTACAAAACAAACTCAAAGAGTTTTGAAATGTTGTTTATAAACATGGTGAGTCAATCACAACTATTCAAAAGTTTACTTTAAAACCAAATCCAAATGGATATGGACCGAATCTTGCTGATTACAAACCAAAGCTTTCAAACAAAGCATTCAAACCAAATCTGAAGTTTCGATCTGAATACAAAATTGATGACTCATTATGAGTGTTGTTGAATATCATCGTCAAGAGGAATTAGATGCTGAAGATGAGAGTCGATCAAAATTAGAAAATGTTGTTTATAACAAACCATTTAACTATTCAAAAGTCGTCACTTTCGTCACACAAAAGGATTCTTCTAACACACCTTGGGTTATCACACCTATGTCTGAGTCTTCTAATGTTGCTCCCCAACCAAATTATGCACAAATTTATGGTCCTTTACCTTCACTCAGTGAAGTAAAATCAATACCCGAAAATCGTCAAATCCTTAGATATTTTGACATTTTCACTTCTGACATCAAACTTTTAAAACGTGAGATTGAATTTCATTCTGAAATAAAAGTTGAACATTTTCAATCGCCTCAGGCGCGAGAACAAAGAGATATTTTTCAGAAAAGAATTTTACCCCATGTTAAAAATTTGAAAAATTGTGCGTTGTATTGGGAAAGGTAATTTTATAAGGAACTTGGATTGATGAAAATCGTTTTCGGGAAAACAGAAACATCTATTTCAAATACAAAATGTAAAAAGAAAATGTTACGAAAAGATGTTGATCGACTCTTGGAAGATGTTATCTGTGCTGATATCCATAATGTTGTGTTATTGCATTCTTTTGCATATGCATTTGATTATATCTCTGTTGATTTTGTTGATTCTATTGAAACTGTTGAGAATACTGATACTGTGTCTCAAATCAAGTCTTTAAAAGTTGAAAATAAACGATTGTTAAACAAGCTTTCAAATGCAAAACGTCGTCTTCAATGGTGTCAAAAAGATTGACAAAATCGTGAACTTGCTTTGCAAAACAAAATCAACCAGTTGCATTCCAAAACTTTTAATCTAAAACTTGAGCAACTGGATGATCAAAACGCGTCTTTGAAATGTCAAATCTCAAAATATGAACAAGAACTAGCAAAAGTTAAAAAGGAATATGGTGTCATATTTGATTTACTCAAACAGACTCGTGATGAAGCATCAAACGAACTTGATCATTATCTTGCACACACTAAAGAAGTCATGAATTTTTTCGGAAATCTTCGTTCTGAAAATCAAGATTTGTTGCACACTATCATTGAGTTAAAAGAGAAGTTAGGAAAGTATGAACAAGTCCAGCTTAGTAACATTAAGAAACTTGCACCTGTAACACTTAGAAAAAGTAACACTAGAATGCCTCTTGACAAACCACAAGATACTAATGTGCTTCCTCTCTTGAAACAGAATAGTTGCCTCTTTTCCCAACGTCCGCACTTCACGACCTAGGAGCAATACAAGGAAGAATAGGAAGTTGCGACCTAAGAAAAGAACAATAAAGAATCTTGAAGTAGAAGAACACCCTAGGACTTTGAATAAGACCCAAGTTGCACCCACTTTAGATATTGCGTCTGACCAATGTAATGGAAAAAATGATGTAACGAATGCTGAACCTTTAAGTACTTTTGATGTTAAGTCTGAAGCTTCTTGTGTTATCTGTCGTAAAAGTATGCTTTCTGATTGTCATGATAAATGTGTTGCTAAAACTACCTTGTCTCGTTTACGGAATCCTAAGAAACGGAATTCCTCTAGGCCCACTAATGCTTCTAAGTCTGTGCTTGGTAAACCGCCCTCTTTAGATTCTAAGAAAAGCATTGATGTCCCTATTGTTCCATTATCACCTCCAATGAACGTAGTACCACCCAGTTCATTCACTAAGACTAAAGCTAAGACTAGTTGGAGATGGCAGAAATGGTTACATAATACACTAGGATTTAAATGGATACCCAAAATCATTGATATGTGTGTTTCTACTATAACTGCTTCGGAACCCTCTAACTCTTCAGGTTCCACATCTACTTCTATTCCATCTGTGTCGTATGTGTGTAATCACGGTGATCTGATCATCCTTTGGATTGTTGATAGCGGATGTTCCCGACACATGACAGCAATCTCAAATCATTATCAAACTTTGTTGCAAAGTTCATTGGCACTGTCGATTCGGGAATGATCACTTGCGACTATCATGGGCTCTGAGAGATTACATCAATGGCAACATCAAATTTAGTAGGGTTTATTATGTGGAAGGTCTCGATCACAATCTCTTCTCGATGAGGTCGATTACGTGATGGAGATTTGGAAGTTGCTTTTCGGGAGAAAACTTGTTTCATTCTTGATCTACAAGGAAATGATCTTATGTCCGCACCCAACTCAAGTTTATACACAATCTCAATGCAAGACATGATTGCTTCATCTCCCATCTGTCTCCTTTCAAATGCAACATCTGCAAAATCTTGGCTATGGCACCGACGTCTCTCACATTTAAACTTTCAAACCATAACCAACCTTGCTCGATACAAACTTGTTGAAGGTCTCCCGAAATTCCAGTATTCTAAAGATCACCTATGTTCAGATTGTGAACAAGGGAAAAGCACTCATGCTCACTTTCCTTCAAAGGTGGAACACAACTCACAACATGTGCTTCATCTTCTTCACATGGATTTGTGTGGCCAGATGCGCGTGCAAACGATTAATGGCAAACGCTACATTTTGGTAATTGTAGATGACTACTCAAGATGGACTTGGGTTTATTTTCTTTGAAGTAAAGATCAAGCTCCATAGATGATCATCACCTTTCTCACGAAAATTCAAGTTCAACTTCGGAACACCGTCAGACAAATTCGAATAGACAAAGGAACTGAATTTGTAAATCAAACTCTTCGTGAATACTATGAGAAAGTGGGAATTGAGCATCAAACATCAATTGCACGCACCCCAGAACAAAACGGAGTTGTTGAAAGACGAAACCGTACTTTAGTGGAAGCTGCCAGAACGATGTTAATCAATGCTAAACTTCCAGATTACTTGTGGGCTGAAGCCGTCTCAACTGCATGCTACACTCAGAATCGCTCAATGATTACAAAACGCCACAACAAAATACCTTTTGAGCTTATCCACAACCTAAAACCGAATCTCAAACACTTTCATGTATTTGGATCCCTTTGCTACCCGAATAATGATCGTGATGATTTTGGAAACCTCAAAGCCAAAGCTGACATTGGAGTATTTATTGGATACTGTGAGAATTCTAAAGGTTACCGGATCTGGAATCGTCGCACAAAGCAGGTTATGGAAACGATTCATGCAAATTTTGATGAACTTACTGAAATGGCTTCTAAGCATAACAACTTGGAACCCGGTCACAACCGCTTAAACTTCCTCAAACCCCATCATCACCGAACCAAGCCCCGACTTACTCGTCAACAAATGGAAAAGCTATTTGCTCCTCGTTTAGTGATGATATTGATGAGCGTGCTCGGTGTATCCGATGTTTCCTCTGCTCAACCTGATCATATTCCAATACCTGATACACATGCTACAACAACTACTGTTGAAGACCAGTTGACTCTACAACAACAGTTGAACAAACTGCATCCAACGACGTTGAACCAGCAAATGATGTTCTGAACAATGAAGTACACCCACCTGCAAATTTTGATCCAAATGCGTTCTTCAACCCGTTTGCTAATGAAACTGCCATATCTGATGTCGCGGAATCATCTACAAGCCATTTGAATCTTCCAAATATGCATAATGTATACCAACATCAACCCTCTACACATCGTTGGACAAAAGACCATCCTCTTGAGAACATTATTGGTAACCCGAATCAACCAGTCGTAACAAGACAACGTCTTCACACAGACGGTGAACATTGCATTTATGCACTCACTGTCTGCCAATCTGAACCTAAAAACATTAAAGACGCAATGACCAAAGACAACTGGATTGAATCCATGCAAGAATAACTCAATCAGTTTAAACATCTTGAAGTATGGGAATTGGTTGAAAGACCAACAAGGGTCTACGTCATTGGTCTCAAATGGATTTGGAAAACAAATTGGATGTTGAAGGAACCGTAATCGAAACAAGTCACGTCTCGGTGGCTAAGGGTTATAGACGGGAAGAGGGTATTGACTTTGAAGAATCATTTGCTCCAGTTGCTCGTCTTGAGGTTGTTCGGATCTTTCTCGTGTTCGCGGCTCATATGAACATAACGGTCTTTCGGATGGACGTCAAAGCGCCTTTACGAATGGGAAACGAAAAGCGGTTTATGTCGACCACCGGATGGATTCATTGATCTCGAGTTCCCGAACCATGTCTACAAACTAAACAAGGCTCTCTACGGACTCAAGCAAGCCCCTCGGGGCATGGTACGATGAGTTATCATCCTTTTTCCTATCTCACCAATTTGTCAAAGGTTCGGTCGACCCTACACTGTTCATACAATATCACGGGGCACACATTTTAATCGTTCAAATTTATGTGGATGACATCATTTTTGGGTCAACACATTTAAAATACTCAAACGCTTTTTCAAAACTAATGAAAAAACATTTTGAAATGTCCATGAGGGGTGAACTTACGTTCTTTCTAGGACTGCAAGTTCATCAATCACCCCGTGGTATTTTCTTGAGTCAGTCCAAATATGCCCTTGAACTTTTAAACAAATTTAGAATGCAAAACTATGACACCTATGGCACATACCAAGAAATTAGACGCCAATTTACATGGGAAATTGGTGGACCCTACCAAATACTGAAGTATCATTGGGTCTCTCATGTATCTAACAGCTAGCAGGCCTGATATTGTTTTTGCCATATATCTTTGCTCCCGTTATCAGTCGAGACCAACTGAAACCCATCTCTCCGAGGCTAAAAGAATCCTCTGATACATCAAGGGAACCATTAACTTGTGGATCCGGTATCCGAAGGATTCGGTTTTGAACTAATAGCTTTTTCGACGATCACGCAGGATGCTTAGATTCATAAAAGTACTTGAGAGCATTATAATTTCTTGGTGATAAACGGTGTCATGGCAATCGAAGAAGCGAGATTGCACATCGTTGTCCTCAACCGAAGCGAATATGTAGCCATGTCGTGTTGTGCTCAAGTCATTTGGATGAGAACATAACTCAAAGACTATGGTTATGTATTTGATGAATCCCGATGTACTCCGACAATCGGTGCTATTGCGATCTCGTGCAACTCTGTTCAACATTCAAAATCAAAGCACATCGATCTTGATATCATTTCATCAAGGAGCACGTGGAAAAGGGTACCGTTGAATTATACTTTGTGGTCTTGAATACCAATGGCGAGATCTTCTCACCAAAGCCTTAGCTCTGCCGGGTTTAATGAGTTGGTCCACAGTTGGTATCGGTGTTTGACTCGGAGGAACTGGGTGAACTTTTAAAACATTCTTAAAAACCAGTCAAACGCCATAACCTCTTTTGTAAATATCTTTCAAAAACAAAATACAAAATTATAAAATCTGATAAAACAACAAAAATATTCTTCTATCTATATTTCTTTTGACATGGCAAGTACAAATCTTCCGTCAAAACTTTACTCTTTCAAAATTCAGTATTTTCTCGGTCAAGTGTTGAGGGGGAGAAAGCAAATATTTTTCGGTTTCATAAAACCTTGAACTTGCATGTTACCTTATCCCGGTTGTTTCTCTTATAATGGTAGTCACATTACTGGTTATTGACACTCCCCGGACCCAAATTTATAAAATTTCATTACTTCTTAAGTCGAGGGGGAGTGTCTTCAAGTTTTTTCTTTCCATAAATCATACTTTTGGTAACCTAAATGGAAGTTATGGGCGTTGAATGTAAATGGTTAAGGTGGAGGGACTGAATGTGTCAAAAGCTCAAAGTATTTTTCAACAAAATACCTCACCTAATTTTTCAAAACCACATTTACTTCACTACATTTAATATCCAACCACCCAAATCCTACGCATAAAAATCAACCTTCAAATCCGTATGTTTGATCATCAATTTATCACGACATGGACGTTCGAATGCAAAATATGGAAGCACCAAATGTTCTCACTGTTGAAGATATCTTCCCTCATGGTTACCCAATGAAGATCGGAAAGAACAACCTCAGAGTTGATTTTGATAACTTCTATCGTTCTGAGTCTTCATGTCAGATTGCAGTGGATATTCTGAAGACTCACCCTTATCAGAACATGCTCACAAACTCGCTCTTGTCATCGAGATCTACATTCACCAATTCTGGCATACAATGCAAAAGGTCAAAGGTCAAAATGCTGTGACAATGACCCTTAACAACAAACAAGTCACCATCACGCCAGCAGATTTGAGGGCTATTCTTCTTATTCCTGTCATCGAGCCTACTGAATACAATGCTACTCTAACGGAAGAGGTTGTTCTCCAGTTCATGATCGACATCGGCTATGATGAAGCTACAGGGGTAATCACAAAGCACTCATCTGTTGATCTCAAGAACATTCCCCAGCATGGAGAGCCCTCTACATAATGATTGCCAAATCCATGTTCGGACGTAATAGTGGTCATGAGCATCCCAAGCTCATGGAACTACAAATATTTTGGGCTTTGGTCAACATGAAAGACATAGAAGTTGAAGCTCTGATATGGGACGACATGATAACTTACCTTAAAAAGCTTGGCACCAAAATCCCGTATATCAGATACACCAAACTGTTGATCCAAAGAGCTCTAGGGTATAATCCTGATATTCCCTTGAGACTTGATGACCCCAAACAACACTCCGTGTTGTATGAGCCCACACTCACTGTCAGATTTAAGGAATCAACAACAAAGAAACAAGGTGCAGTGTTGCCAGATCATCTTCTTAATGATGATATCAAAGGACTTTATTCGTACAAACGATATCTGGTA
The DNA here is from genome assembly GCA_022545495.1 of Chrysanthemum lavandulifolium. Classification (NCBI taxonomy): domain Eukaryota; kingdom Viridiplantae; phylum Streptophyta; class Magnoliopsida; order Asterales; family Asteraceae; genus Chrysanthemum; species Chrysanthemum lavandulifolium. The sequence continues at coordinate 117,319,381 of CM040244.1, forward strand.
GCAGTTGAAGAAGGTAAAGTAGGTTTCCTTGATGAAAATTCCTCTGGTACACCTACTAGGAAAACCAGGAGAGGCAGTGCAGGAAGTGCTACAAGCAATGAGAGTACGAGAAAGTTTCCCAAGAGGACTCATGTTCACAAAAGGAAAATTCCCTCTAAAGAAGCCATTCCGATTCCCAAGCCTGAACCGCAACAAAAGCTAATGGATGAAAGCTTTGAGGATACTGAAACGGATGAAGAAGTCATCTACTCGGAAACTCCAATCAATGACACTCAAACAGTAGCAAAACCTCCCAGTCCAAAAGTTGATAAAGGTAAAGGTAAAACTACAGTTGCTGAACCATAAGAAGATGAGAGTTCGGAAGAAGAAACACTGGACAAAGACTACAGAAAAAGGGTGAAGAATCTAAGACTCCATCATGTTGACAAAGAGTTCGTACAGCAACAAACTCGTGGCCCCGGAGGGTCAAGTGGTGGTACACTATCTACACCAGTTTCCGATGCGGTTAATCAACCCGATAAGGGAACTGGTACCACCACCCACAAACAACAGCAAAGGCAACTCGAGGATTCCATCAACTATGACATTGAGGAACCAGATATGGAGAAGTCTGAGAAAATTTCTGATGAAGATGTTGAGGCTACAGCTAAACAAAATGCAGAAAAAGAAGCTCAAGCTAAAGAAGATGAAGAAGCCAGGATTAAGGCTGAAGAAAGGGCTAAATCTGGACAAGATGACGAAGTTGATTATGATGATTTTCTTCTTGATAGTCCAGCACGTTCCAAGGAACTAACTTCTGAGCCACCAAAAGACCCTGAGTCTCCTCATGTCTCATCAATTCAGACTCGTCTTCTCACTCTTCACCTCCACCATCCAAAGGCACAACCAGATCCACATCCAAGTCAGTGAAGAAACCAACCGACTCTTGGATATCCCGGGCTAAAACAAAGATTGTCAAAGCTGTCAAGCAAGTCAGGAAGAAAGACGTGACCAACAAAAAGCTGAATCAACTCGCTGACAGTATCAATCTTCTACATGACGAGATAGACAAGATGTCAAGTGAAATGGAGTATATCCAGAAGTTTGTGAAACGTGATGTCCAAGGGGAAATGAACGAGATGATTAAGGGATATACTCACAAGTTCCTACTCGACACTGTTCCTGGCGTGACGAGAGAGATGTTCAACATACAACTCTATCCGAATCTTATGCAATTGGCTAAGCAAACTATAAGATCAACACCTCTAACTGTAACAATCAACCCAACTGATCCTATAGTATTCTCCGATGCTGAATTGGTTTCCAAGCTGGTAACACAAATGTCAAAATGATCTGCAACATTTACTTGATGAAGGTAAATTGTTTGACGCATTCTTGGAATACCAACTTAAAACGACATGCGAGCAGTGAAAGGCCTAAGCGTCCAAGAGACGATGACGATAAGGATAAGGATAAGGATAAGGAGCCTAAACGTCCAAAGAAGTCTGGTGAACCCTCCTCTATGCCACCACCACCCCAAAGGACTCCAACACAAAGACGATCCCCTCCACGCTCTTCTGCTGATAAACCTCAGGACTCTGAGTTACCACCATCCACAGAGAAAACCGGTGATCATTTCGAATACACTAGTGGTGACGATGAGGAGTTCCATGAGCCCCAACAACAACCCACCTCTCCCGCCACAACAAAGAAACCAGGATCCTCATCAAAGCCAAAGAAGAAGAAGAAGAAGACAAAGACCAATGTTGACTCATGGCTAGACGAAGATGACACCGCTGAATATGACTGGTTTTCTACACTTGTTGATGCTACTCCCTCACTACCTGAAGGTCAAGAAATGGTAGATGGTCGAACATTGGAGCATGCTAAGTTACTTCAAGAAACGTTTCGGGTGAAGAAGATGACAAAATCAGAGTTGAGACGCATTAAGAATGAATCTTTTCAACTGCTCAAAGACAGCTCTGAAAGTGCTATTAAAGTTGAATATCATCTTGAAAACATAGCACGAGCCATGTCTAACAACATCGATTGGCTCAACCCTGAAGCGAACATTGACTTCACCAGAAAAGACAAGGCTCCATACTACACAGACTGGACCAGACCTCTACCTACAATTGGCCAACCAGATCAACCAAAGATTCCATTCCATTATTTCTTCAACAACGACCTAGAATTTCTTCTACACGGTAGCGATGTCTCCAAGAAATACGATACATCACTCACACTTCCTTTCCCTGCAGCAATATACTCCAACAGCATAGCCATCGAGGAACATGCTACTCACATGTTTGTCAACAGTGTGGAAAAGTATGACCTTGATGCGATGTATGGGATTCACCATTGGCCTGAACGCTGAAGAATCTACAACAAAAGCTGCCACGTTCAAAAGTCGAAACACAAAGTGTATAGTGATAAACAGATCGTTGCTATTAGGCATGTCTCTCTTGCGTCAAAATGGGACTACACATTCCTCAAGAACATTGTGGTCAAACGACAAGACGAAGAGGACTATGAATTCTGTGAAGCGGATTTTTCGAGACTGTCGTTAAATGACATTGAAGATATGTATCTCGCTAAGGTGCAAGGTCGAATGCGACACTTCTCTACAATTGTCCAACGCGAATACATCAAGTCATTACTGATATACATCAGAAGCATAGTCATCCAAGAACGTGTAGAAGACATACAGCTTGCCATAGAATCGTATCAGACTCGTGTTAACCTCACTAAACCATAGCTTGACCTTCCCGACATAAACCAACTTCCTCAGTACACCCTCATCAGCAGACCTTTTGGAGTAGTCTACCGTAGTGAACTACACCGAAATTGCTTAATGGTGTGTAAAGAGCTTCATAAGTTTGGGGATCATACACTGAAGAAAGTCAGGGATGGGTTAGCTTATCGGTTAAAGGCGATACAACAAGGCATTGGGTCACCTAAGAGATGGAATTCAAAGGAGAGAAGGGATGTGAAGAAGATCATCACGCGGATTGATGAAAGGTTGTTCAGAAGGGATCAGTTCAGAACTTTGGAGAGTTTCATAGGTGGTCGTCCCAGCATATCTCTCACAGGCTATCAACGTCCAAAATGCATTCTTAGAGTTATTGCTGGAGTTCCGGATTCTCCTTGTAACCATTGATTTGTTTCATTATCATAACATTTCGATGTGTGATTTTTAATGACTTTGGCTTGTGCACACATAACAGTGTACAACCCGTACTTGTAATGAAAGGACCCTGTGGTACGCTTCAGTGCCACAATCCTTATAAAAGGAACGAAAGCTTCTTACTTTTGAGTAAAACTATTCAAAACTTTCATTTTCAAAGTTTTGCTCAAAAGAACAAGGACTTCCCCTTATGATTTTCAAAACCTCAAAAGTTAATATCACTTGGTGAGGGGGAGTATTTGATTAAAACTTTGTTCACGAAAATATTATTTGTGGTAATCTTCCCACAAAACTCGAAATGGACATATTCGATATCAAAATTTCGTCAAAAATAACATTTATATGCCATTTTTTAGGGGGAGAAAAAATTATGTGATAAGAAATATGTTGTGAAATTGCAAATGAATCATTGTGCTACAGACTTAACCAATGAATTGACGAGATCTTAAATGTTAGTAACTCGAAAAGACTTGTCAGGGACGGGTAATAATTTCAAGCTAGCTCGCTAGTGATGTAAATGTGTCTTGCAAAGGACTTGTCCGAATAGAATGTACCATTCAAGAAACTCTTGGTAGACATGAACTTTGACGGGTTTGACAACCTTTTGAGGCTTGTCCACACCTTCAAGGTAGTTAATAGAGCTAGTTGTCACCTAAAAGCTGACAATGTAACTCTTTAACTATGCAACGTAACCCTGTCTCGCGGGGGATTGTCTATCTTGAGTTGATCAATTCAAAAGTGCGCGCTCTTCTCTCACCGTGCATATTTCTATAAAAAATACTTAAGCACGTGTGGAGGGGGAGTTCGGCACCTCCCCACGACCAATATTAAGGAATACAGCGCTTTAACTAAAACAAGGACGTGACAATTCAACAAATCAGTAGGAAATAACTAGGGAGTAATGAAATCTAAGTGAATACGCTTTTTCTTATCATAAGAAGTCACCAATTTACTTTTTTTTTAATTAGTTTTATATTTGTTTAATTAATAGTTTTGGGTTAGTTGATTAGCAACTAACTCCGCCCACTCTTCCAAAACCTGAGATTTTAATTGTTTCATAAAAATATAAAATTTGAATAGTTTTGCCAATTAAAACTTCCTTTTAAACTATTTAGATCGACTTATGTCAATCTATTTGGATGTGTGTTGGATGTTGATAAACAAACATATAGAAGTATGTAATGAAAAGATAAGAGTAAGAAGCACAAAACCACAACGCGAGTATTTATAGTGGTTCGGCTACAAGGACACCTTCCTTGCCCTACTCCACTCCCCGAGTCACCTACTCGAGAGTTCGTAATCACTACACGACACCAACTCCTTATGGTGGAGAAACCTTCACAACGTTGCCTACTCTTTTTCCGGTACTAGGCTAACCACCGGGTTCTTTCACACCAAGGTGAACCACACCTAACACAACGTCGCCTACCCTTTATCCGGTACTAGGCTAGATACCGAGTTCCATTACAATGGAGGAACTACTACCCAACACTACACCAACGACTAATCCCAAAGGAGACCAACTCCTTATTACAACATCATCAAGGATATCAATATCCTTGGATCTAATACTAATCTATCTTGTACATCGAAACACACCATATCGAATGTACACCTAAGGAACCTTTCACTAATGCCTTTAAATAGATCTTCAAGACACCCTTCACCAATGTCTTGTGACTTGACTTCTAGGCACCCTTCACTAATGCCTACAATACGGACGATCGACACCTTTCACTAATGTCTTCGTCTTGACACTTGAGACATCTTTCACTAATGTCTTCAACACTACACTTCTTAAAAGAAAGAAAAGAATCATCAATAAGAAGACTTCAGTCATCTTGATGATGAGGAAGCATGGCAACTCATGGACTTAAGCTTGCTTGACTTCAAAGGTGGTGATCTCGCCTTTAAGAGGAACCTAGAGAATCACAAAAAACAAAACTACAAACATAGATCACTTGGATCTGGGGTTAGAGAGTTTTAAACTCAAAGAGAAAGTATGTGAGAAAGGGGTGAGAAACAATGAAGAAATGGCTCACTATTTATAGAGGAAAATGTCTACTGTTCCCCGGATCCCACGGATCCCTCCCACAAGGGATCCGTCTAGCGTAAAGCTAGGGATCCGTGGGACGCTCCTCTTTACCCATGGGTATTTTGGTTATGGGTCATGGGTTGGGTTGATCCATGGGTCTTTACTAGATACAATGTATCTTTTGAGTGCAATGCACCTAGTCACATGGGTATGGGTCAATACCATGGGTTATGGATATTATCCATATATGATATAAGCATGATGTCATGCAATGGGTTATGGGTCAAGCTCCATGGGTCATGGACTTTGGGTTGTACCCAACTACATTCAATGTATTTGGTCAATGGGTTATGATACTTAAGTTTCTACCCATTTATATTACCCAATATACTACATACTAGTTATGTGTATATTTTACCCAAATATGTAAACACTAGTTGTTGTACATATGTAATACTAAATCATAAAATCACTTATACTTGTTTTAGTGTTTTATGTGAAAACGTAAGTGTGTTAGAAACTATTAGTTCAAACTAATTACGTATTTTATTTGTTTCGTTAAAATGATTTTACGTTTGTTATCGACAAAACATTAGAAGATCGTAAAATATAATAATAAACGTTTTACGGCTTATTTGTATTAACAATCTCCCCATTTTTGTTGATGACAAAACATAAAATTATTTTAAGGAAAAGCTAAAATTGTAAAAGTTTGAATTTGTAGTTTTACTTTCTTCTCCCCTTTTGTCGAAACAAAAGAGCTTGAAGGAAACTAACACATTGTTTTAGGAAAAACATGTGAAAGAAAAAAAAATAGAGAGCAAGTAACGGAAAGGATCTCGTCTTTACTCCCCTTTGACGAGTCCATCCCTATGTGAGGGCGTCAAGAAAATAATACTAAGCTAGTTCATTTGCAACTAAGTTTGCAAAGATTTCGTCTATGTGACGAATGTGCTCCCCCTTGATGATTGCAATTTTGCAAAGGGATGTCATGAAATGTAATCCTAATATTGCAAGTAATTTTGCAATGTATTGCTTTGACACAAAGCTCCCCTAGCTTTAGGGTGTCAAAGTCTTCATGTGTAAATTGAATAACTACAAAACAAAGGTTAGAAAACAAGTATAATGCATAATTTCCTGCAAATATGATCCAAGTTAGTAGAAAAATAGTTTTCTGTATCACGGATCCCACGGTTCCCTCCTTGTAGGGATCCGTCTAGGCAAATTAAAGGGATCCGTCTGGCTGATGATTAATTTCAGCAATGGTGATATAACACATTATGTTAATATCAAAGTGAGATATGTATTATACAACATAATCATATACTCGAAAATATAGCAAGTAGCATGTATTTTCATTTAATAAAACTAGAGATATGATATACATGACTCTAAAACTAAGAAAATGATCGATACATGACTTGGAATTACTAGACTTATCTAAGTAACGCTTGAAACTAGGACACCACTAAAATCCTCTAGCTCAAGTTTGTTTAGGTTTAATCTCGTCGAAACGTTCGAGGAGGTGATAGAACATGAAACGTTGGTCTTCTCGTACTTCATGTATCAAACTTTCAACATGTTGACAATGATAACAATCTTTGTCATGGCTAGGTAGTGGTGGTGGAAGAAATGAAATTGCTTGATGCGAAGGATCAAGTGAAGCGGCTTGTGGAGCCTCAAACGATGGAGGGATTGGTGGAGGCGCATTTGAAGATGGCTCGACCAAGAATGATGGTGGTGGTAGAGAAGTGTCAACTTCCATATGGTCGGGTGGTTGACTTTGATGATTTCTCATAATCCAAATGGGATTATATGATGGTGACGGCGAAAAGGAAGCCGGAGCTAATGTTGACTCAACACCTTGATTATGTACCATTATTCCTCCTAATGAGGAGAATGTTGCCGGTGGAGGAGGATGAGACGGCCTAGGAGGCAAATCCTCTAAATTGTAGAGGTGTGGTGATGATAGTGGAGTTGTAAACGAGATAGCTCTAGGAACCAATGGTGATGGTTTAGTGGAGATGATATTGTTTGGCCTAGGAGGTATGGTGGTGTTTGGCATAGGTAGTTTTGTGGGTACTATCCTTTTAGGAATTGGTTTGATTGGTTGAGAAGAAATCCTTGCATTTGTTGGCTTGACCGAGATGATTCGGTTGAAGAGATTTCGTGTACAACACGAGCAATTTTCTTGGGTGGTTCTTTGGTGGATAAGTTGCTACTTGGAGTTTTCCTCATGATGAGATGATTTCAAGAGGTTTGTAAAGGTTTCTTAAGTGCTGAAAATGAGGATGAAGATGATGACTTTAGAAGTCCTAACAATGTGGTTTATAAAGCAAGAGATTTGGCAAGTGCATTCAAGACTTAAGCCACTAAAATTCATTGGAATGTGATGATTAACATGCACAAGAGTCAACTTGAGTTTGTCTTGATCTAGGAACTCATTTAAGATGAGATGGAGTGTTTAAGTTAGAAAGATGAGCTTGAAATGATTGTTTTAGCTAGAGTTGACATAATCATCACCCGGATCCCACGGTTCCTCCAACGAGGGATCCGTCTAGGCTAATCCTAGGGATCCGGCTCTCAGCAGCTATGAAAGGATAAAAATGATGTTTCTAAGGTCTAAGATCTATACCATCTTGAGTGTTTCAGTCCTCCTAAGTGTCTTAAATGAAGGGGTGCTTAAGTACTTGAGGGTAATGAGTGATGTAGCTAATGATTGCCTTTTATGGAAGAAATTGGAACTTTCATGAGTACCAATGAATGAACAAAGATGACACTAAAGATTTTGAGAGTGTCAAGTGAAGCTAAATGATCCTAGAGATCAGATAGTGACTTAGAATAATGTTTTGGAGAATATCCTAAAGGCTTAAGATGGAAAAACTAGAATTTGATCAATTTCGACCAATTTTGAGGTAAGGATGATTATGATCAATTTTGCCATAATCGAAAGATTTCTAAGGCTAGATGTGAGGGATCATGTGAGAAATGATGAGTGATCTAGAGAGCGGAAGAGTAATGGGTTTAAGTGAAACGATAGATCTACAAGCGTCTTGAGTGTGATCTAGGTGAGTTATGTGTGAGTAGGAAAGATCTACTTAACTTGATAAGGACTTAATTTGCCTTAAGACACTATGTCTAGCTTAGAGTGAGGTGTTCTAAGGACATGTTTGAAATACAATGTTTGCAATTGCATTTTCTATTTGTCGGATCCCACGGTTCCCTAAGTGTAGGGATCCGTCTAGCACAAACTTTGGGATCCGTCTATCTGCTAAGCAGAACCTTTACTAAAGGTATGCAATGATCTTGACAATGCATTATATTCCAAGGTTAGTTTAAGAGGTTCTAACACTAAGATATCAAATGTAAGATGTTTTATTTCATGAAGGAAATTGGATTACATTGATAAAGCATGAGTACAAAAGGATTGATCCTATTTGAAAGACTACTAAGTTCCTTGAGCGTTTTCGCTAGAAGGATCATCAAATGGTTGATGAGTGTTGGTGGAATCAAGAATGAAGAAAGTCTTCATGAGAGATATGTTTAGCGGTTCCATCATCTTGTTCACAAGTACGTACAACGGACTTTGAAATTGAGGATGAAAATGCATGACGTTATGATAGAGGCGCGTCAAGAACATTCCATAAGGGATGAGTTTATTCTTGGAGCCTTGAAGATTTACAATTCGCCTTGCGAAGAAGTAGGCGAGATTGTATGGTTGTTGTGTTAGCAAACAATACATTATGTGAGCACAACAAGCGGGAAGGATTTCTCGATTTCCCCTAAGACTCCAAACATTTTCACGTAGGATGAGTGCAAGGGGCTTGTACTCTTCTCGGATGTCCCGTGTAAAGATAATGTTTGGATCGGAGTAATATGGTCGAGGTTTGCATATTATGCGATTTAAATCCTCCGGGGAAGGTATGTGTGAACAATATGGACTATTTTCTTCACGAAAGTTGAAGAGAGAATCAAGAGACCAATCTTCGGTGAAGGCACATTGTCCATGATTTGGAATCCGGAGGATGTGAGCAAATTGCCCAAGAGTTAAAACAAACTTTTGGTTTTTGATCCAAAACCAAAGAGATAGAGAGCGATCCTCGTTACGAACGAGTTCAACTTGACGGAAGAATTCCATTATGAACCTTGGACATATCTTCTCGTTGATTTCAAGAAGACATTCTAGTCCTATGGCTCGGAAGGAGGTATTGATACCTTCTTCGAATTGTAGAGAGGTGTCTACAATACGTCCTTCGTGGAAGTGACGGTTTTCGAGATTATTGAACCCACGGACATGATTGCCAGGTGTGTTGGGCTCAAGGGAGATGTTCGGAGTGTAGACGCTAGTGAGTGAAAAATCAAACTCATATTCATGCGTCATAGTTGAACCTATAGAAACGATGAGTTAATAGAAAGTGATGTTTGTGGTCAACCAATGATTATCTAACGTTTTTACTAGATTTTTATTAACAATGGTTTTTAACAACAATGACACTTAACTCACTTATGGTTTTGACATTCTAGTGGAATATTACTTTTAGAAAGAAAGTGGTTTTTATTATGCATGAAAAACTGTTGTCCAGATGTACGGTTCCCACGGTTCCCTTTCATAAGGGATCCGGCTAGTCTAACTTTCGGGATCCTTGGATCTGGAATAACAGGAACAGTTTTCATGATAAAAACATAGGTTATTAGATCTTATAGTTTTATACCAAGATATGTGTTTTAGCCTACATTCTTTTAGCATGCATACATGGCTTTCTAATGTATCACGATAGAATGAAATAAATCACAAAGAAATGATAAACACATTATGATAATAATAACCTAGACAACTAGACTATTAGTAATATTTCATTTCAATGCTAAGAATGATACAAAGGATTGGGTATATAACCCCAATGTAGATTAACAACACAAAGTATATGTCTCCGTATGTGAACTTCATCATAGGGAACACAAGTGCGATGAGTGTTAGGGCGATGAGCACGAGGGCGATGTAAACCATGTTGATGATGAACCTTCTTGGTTTTGGTTTAAGATGAGATGAGATGAGATGGGAGGAAGATGAAGTTTTGAATGAGAGGTAATTTTTGAAAATGAAAGATTTGAAAAAGTGGGGATTTGATAAAGTGGGCGACGAGTGGTTTATTTATGGGGAAGGAGGAATTTTTGAAATTTGTGTTTTGTTTTATTATTAGAAAGATATGATTTTGGATTAAATGAAATAAAACACAAGTTTTATATACCACGACTTTAGACGAAAAAATAACACGTATGTGAGAAAAGGCTTCCTAATGAAGCTTCATGTAATACATGTATATGCACAAAAGATAATCATATAAATACCTATGTAGGCATACTTAATTATCAAGCTAATGTCATTTTAGAGATAAGTAGAAAATCATACCTCTAACGCACTTAGGAATGTCTTTACAAATGACACAACAAATGTCAGTAGACAATTCCGGCTCCTTTGTGTTTAAGATACCTTCTTAGGGAAGGTATTCTTGTTACCAAGCGATTCCTATGGCTTGGTAGGTATGAGCTTTGACTAATCAACATGACAAAGAAGATTAGTGCATTTAAATAGAAAATAAATAATAAGAAAAATGTTGTCATCTAATCAACATCCAAACAAAGAGTTTTAAAAGACATGGTGTTTGTTTTTATGAAAAACCTTCTTTGTAGTTTTCAATTAACCATGGATCGTATCAAGTTTTTAAAGTACAATATACTTCAAGAAACTTGGTAACGAAGCTCTGATGCCAATTGTGGAAAACTAGAAGGGGGTTGAATAGTTTTGCCAATTAAAACTTTCTTTTAAACTATTTAGATCGACTTATGTCAATCTATTTGGATGTGTGTTGGATGTTGATAAACAAACATATAGAAGTATGTAATGAAAAGATAAGAGTAAGAAGCACAAAACCACAACGCGAGTATTTATAGTGGTTCGGCTACAAGGACACCTTCCTTGCCCTACTCCACTCCCCGAGTCACCTACTCGAGAGTTCGTAATCACTACACGACACCAACTCCTTATGGTGGAGAAACCTTCACAACGTTGCCTACTCTTTTTCGGTACTAGGCTAACCACCGGTTCTTTCACACCAAGGTGAACCACACCTATCACAACGTCGCCTACCCTTTATCCGGTACTAGGCTAGATACCGAGTTCCATTACAATGGAGGAACTACTACCCAACACTACACCAACGACTAATCCCAAAGGAGACCAACTCCTTATTACAACATCATCAAGGATATCAATATCCTTGGATCTAATACTAATCTATCTTGTACATCGAAACACACCATATCGAATGTACATCTAAGGCACCTTTCACTAATGCCTTTAACTAGATCTTCAAGACACCCTTCACTAATGTCTTGTGACTTGACTTCTAGGCACCCTTCACTAATGCCTACAATACGGACGATCGACACCTTTCACTAATGTCTTCGTCTTGACACTTGAGACATCTTTCACTAATGTCTTCAACACTACACTTCTTAGAAGAAAGAAAAGAATCATCAACAAGAGGACTTCAGTAGTCTTGATGATGAGGAAGCATGGCAACTCATGGACTTGAGCTTGCTTGACTTCAAAGGTGGTGATCTCGCCTTTAAGAGGAACCTAGAGAATCACACAAAACAAAACTACAAACATAGATCACTTGGATCTGGGGTTAGAGAGTTTTAACTCAAGGAGAAAGTATGTGAGAAAGGGGTGAGAAACAATGAAGAAATGGCTCACTATTTATAGAGGAAAATGTCTATTGTTCCCCGGATCCCACGGATCCCTCCCACAAGGGATCCGTCTAGCGTAAAGCTAGGGATCCGTGGGACGCTCCTCTTTACCCATGGGTATTTTGGTTATGGGTCATGGGTCATGGGTTGATCCATGGGTCTTTTACTAGATACAATGTATCTTTTGAGTGCAATGCACCTAGTCACATGGGTATGGGTCAATACCATGGGTTATGGATATTATCCATATATGATATAAGCATGATGTCATGCAATGGGTTATGGGTCAAGCTCCATGGGTCATGGACTTTGGGTTGTACCCAACTACATTCAATGTATTTGGTCAATGGGTTATGATACTTAAGTTTCTACCCATTTATATTACCCAATATACTACATACTAGTTATGTGTATATTTTACCCAAATATGTAAACACTAGTTGTTGTACATATGTAATACTAAATCATAAAATCACTTATACTTGTTTTAGTGTTTTATGTGAAAACGTAAGTGTGTTAGAAACTATTAGTTCAAACCAATTACGTATTTTATTTGTTTCGTTAAAATGATTTTACGTTTGTTATCGACAAAACATTAGAAGATCGTAAAATATAAATAAACGTTTTACGGCTTATTTGTATTAACAAATAAAACACTAAACAAGTAATAGTGTTTTCATGTTATAGTAATGCATATGTATAACAACTAGTGTTTACATAATGGGTATATATATATATATATATATATATATATATATATATATATATATATATATATATATATATATATATATATATACTAGTGGCCCCAATGGGCGGGCATGTCTTATAATTATCGTTGACATAATTTGCTATAGCGAAATTATCGTTTTGAAAAAATAAGTTAACGGAAAATAAGATATACACGTACCAAATTTTTGATTGAATGAATTAAGAACGAAAAGAAATAAACGGTTATCGAATATGAGAGAAAAAAAGTTTCAAAGTGGTACGCAAGAATAAAGTATCAAAGCATAGCTCGTTCGATGGGTGAACAAGCCTTATAAATATCGTTAAAAAACTTAAGTTAACGCAAAATACGCTATAGGTATAATCAACACTTGATTGAGTATTTCCAGGATGTGCATATCTAGCTATCTGAACGGGAATCATTAATATTAAATACCATACTAATACGCATTCAGTTTTAAAAAAAATACATAATGTAAGGAATATGTGCATCATTATAGGTGTTTATTGAATCATCCTCGTACTCTTTAACATATCAACAAAAAATTGATTCTTATGTACTGATAATGGACTCAACAAAAGAATGTTACATAGGCCCTTTTTCATCAGTCTCAAAAAGTAAAGCATCGAGTTTAATGTTTAAATAAACGTAAGAAAATTAGAGTTACTTTATTGTGTAGTAAAAAAAACTTATAATATATTAAGAACTTCTTTATAAAAATTGTTGGTTGTTGAGTTTGTGTAGTTGTCGTCTTTGTCACTACACCACACTTTGTCGGATGGGCTTATAATCATTCTAGGTATAGCTCAACCTCGTCCAATTTACCACCTGATTTAATCTTTTCCTCAACACATACTACACTGTGGTCGGTATATCTTGATGATGGAAAATAGCCCGATAAAAAATTTCTTCTTCCTTTTTAAAAGAAGCATGATCGTAGTAACTTATTCAAAACATCTTTAGTTCACAACAAATTCGCATTAGCAACACAATACGGAGACAATTTATTTTTATAAGAAATCTCAAACAACTATTTTAGTTGAATATATCAACATAGTTCCAAGCTCAAAAAAGTTAATTCATATTTATTCGTAAATTCGTTAATTGGTTTGTTGACAATCTTTGTATCATGTGCTTGAAAATATCAAGTCCTATGTATCTAGAACAACCCAATAAATATATAAATTCATATAACTACAATTGTGGTTAATGTAATTTAATTTTACATAAGATATTTTATGTTCTCAAACTTAAACTAATACGTTAGCGATTTAGAAAATTCAAAATGAATTGCCTAGTATAGAATATACTGTATAAATACAACAAACAAAACTTAAACTCAATAGCTCCTAATGTTACTATGAACTCTTGTACTTATTCACTTATTTGACATCACATGCTCAATAGCTTCTACTTCCATAAAGTTTCTAAAAAACGGTTGGCCGTGCACCTCAAAAACCACTATGACACACCCACTATTTTGGTAGTTGGACACCTTCAAAGTATTGAAAACTTGTCACCCATAATTAATTAAGAATGAAGAAAATGCACAACATTTTTCTTTATCGATCCTAAAATGTCTCAAGGAAGTTGTTCTCTTTTGCTAACATATACACCACCATCATATGGACTCTTCATGCAACCACTCCACCTATAATGAATTAAAAAGCATGGTAAGTTATAAAAACTTTGTCAAAGTAAAGAATGGTAAACTATAACTGAGATTCGTCCATATGAGTTTAACGGTTCATAAGGATAACTTATAAAACACCTTAAAAAAAATATAAAAAAATATGGGCTATCGAAAATGTCTTTTAGAACCTTGTAAATCATTCTTTCTATAAGTTAACCCAAACTTATTCATCTATCTGATCCCTTCCTTTAATTCGTACGAAAGATCAGGATATTTATCTTTGGTTGGGTAGCTGATATGGGATTTGTGTTTAAGCGTGGCCACTATTATGTTAAATTAATCCAAATCGACCCATTTTGTCAGTAGTATTGCATCAGCCTACACAAAATGTTACCCATTTTGACATAACTCATTGTGACTCATTGCCCAATTACAAATTAGCTCATCACTTTAAAAAGATCAATACAACTTAATGCTAAAATAAGCTTAGTTCTAACTTAATTTATCCACTACATATATCCAGATCATCTACTCAATTCTTATTTAAAACTAATACCAATAATCAGTTAGAGATATCAGAATAGGCAGGTCGAGCCAGTTGCGGAATGGATCAAAGTGGGTTCGCTTTGAAACATGTCATATTTTAGTATGGGATAAAACAGACAGGATCACGTTAGGTTGACATACTGAGGCTTTTTTGAAATCCTTTAGAGATGTCTCAAAAGAGTTGATTTTGATTACAAACAAAGATTACAGCAATAATCAAAAAAATTGAGTAAAACAACGTATATATTAAACCATACTTTGGGCTTTCAACCAATTAATCTTACTTGAAATAAAATTAAAACCCCAAATTGACCCATTCAAAGCTCTTACCTTGTAACTCTAGCTGGAATCACTAACCGTACAAACTTCTGCAAACTCATTTAGTTGATATAAAAGAGAAATTTCGTGTGAATGGGAAAAAGAGGCACTAAACCACCTGTGATGGGTAGATACCAAGGCTATGAATCTCTATGAAAATTCTTTCATTCATGGACATGTCCCGCCATGGATGGCTTCCGATCCTCCATGTTCTCTAGTGTGGCTGGTTTTTGATCATCAGTTTGGCTGGTGGTAAGAGTTAAATCCGTCATTTTCCGAGTGTTTTGCCTGTGAATGCTGAATAGGACTAATACTCGTAATCTGCTAAAAGTACGCATACATGTCTCAATAAAAATATTTACTTCTCACATCGATCGGTCTTTTGAAATGGAATCCTAAAAAGGATTAAACGTTCAGGACAAAGGGTTTAAACTACTCTGGTGGCGTGGCTATTATCGTTTAATCATGTACGTATATGCAATTAATAGACAGATGCGTTCAATGATTAATCTATATGTCAATATTCGATTTATGACGACTAACTGAAATTAATTTTGTCTTTAACCTGTGATGGTTAGAGTCCAAGGCTATGAATCTCTATTAGAATTCTTTCATCCATGGACATTTTACGATAATGATAATGATCCTTAACATGACTTTCTGGCTGGCTACGCACCAGCTTGTTACATGATGTTAATGTAGATTCTACCCTGTAACCGCTTACTTGACTAATTCATGTATGTGGTTGTTATCGTTTATTATTGAAATTTATCAACAAATTATATGATAAAGTATTTTAAGATATATACATTTAACTATAATTAGATAGATAGAGCTTGGTTAGTAAATGTCAGAGACCTATTTTAAACAAACCTAACATAAACCGACCAAATCAACCAAATGAAATCAACACAATGTTTTTTTTTTCTTAAGCGACGTGTCTATACCTTGTTTCACACTAAAGAAGATGAACATAACTAATACTCAGATATTTAGATTCAGAAAACACACACACACATGAATAATAGACAGACAGTCAAAATCAGTACATAAAATATATGAAAAGAACACAAACCATCATATGGAGTATTAGGGGCACGACACACACATTCCTTGATATCTCTGGCAATTTCCCTCTATAATAGAAATGATCACATTTACAAAGTTATCAAAAGAAAATTATGAGCCAAATGATAACAAACCTGGCAGTAGAGCCTATAACTTTCAGTAGTGTTCGGGAAATCAATATCTACAGCCTGTCAAAATTAATGATGTGAGTGCAAAAATTATACAAACCCACGCACAAAATCATATAAAAAAATTCCAAGGCTGACTAATTATATCCAATTTATAATGGTCCAGAGGCTTCAAATTAATGCCTCTCAAGATAGAATAGAGGTGTTTGCAAACGAAGTAGAGCAAATGGAGCAAGATATGTGATCCAAATTGCATATTAAGGAAAAATTTAGTAGATATGTTATCAAAGTTGGTTCTATTTAAAAGATTACAAACAGTAGACAACCTGAAACTCTCCTGGCCGGACATCCTTTCGTTTAAAAGAGTATTGAAGCCTAATATGCATATCATACAAACAGAAACACATAAATATCTAGCACATACCAGCATGCTCAGTAAGATATTCTCCACACCGTTAAAGGATGTAATGACCATGCTAATCAGGATCTTTGCTTTTTTATTCCATGTTAGCTTCGAATCTTTTAAAGGTCACTGCTATTGTTGCGCTCTGGGGCTGGACTGTTGTTTCCCTTTCAATCGCTGCACTATTGATGTTTGTCCGCTGTAGCAGGTAAGCTTCACTTGAATAGCATACATTAGTGGGAACAAAATGGGTGTACTGTATAAAAGGTAAGAATGGCTTCTGGTCAAAATTGAACCGGGTTGGGTTGACTTGCAAACACTTCTTTGTCCATTTCCTTAAAAAGTTATAGATAATGAATGCTTGCAGAACTATTTTGTTACCTATAAATTTTCGAACAGGGTGACTTTTGACACTTTCGAACCATTTACCTTCTTTAATTACTACCTATACTGTTGTGTTTGGTTGCAGTAAAGACCATGGTTATGTGATGTCAAAAGGGATACAGAATAATGTCGAGGCCGAGGTACTGCTTTTATCTAATTAATGGATTAATCCTCGATATGCCTGGATAAGTAAAAATATATATTATCGACAACCATACACTTGAAACAACTGTATGCTAAACCGAGTATGACGAGCACTAAATATCCTTGGGGTGTTTGCATTTACATCAATAAGCACGTTTTGTTGCAACAACTTAGTGGTGTTGGGTTAGGTAAGAATTTAAATATGCTTGGTTTGAATCGGGTCACTTTTTAGTATGTGCTGAAACACGTTGGATCTGCAAACACTTTTTTTTTGTTTTATACATAATCAATGCATTCAATTTTGATTGCAAACACTTATGTCTGTAATAATCTAAAATCTAATACCTAAAGTAAAATGGCTTAGGTATTTGTATAAGGGATGTAAAAAGGGTCGACTCAACCTGACACTATTAAGCTTATTATGGTCGGATCTCTACGGGTCTTAAGGATGTTACCCCAATCCGACGTAACCGAAGTGATTGTAGGGTCAGGTTTCAGGTGTGATAGTCTGCCAATATCTGGTTTCGGGTTCAAACCGATTAAACATGTAGACCCAAAATTATGTATAAAGGGTTCAACCCAAATCGACCTATTCTTAAAATGAGTTGATATAGCACCAACATGTTAACAGTATATTACCTGCTTCCTAAAATCTAATAATCATAGCCCTAATATATCCATAAAAAATGGTTTTTGTTTGCCCTTAAAAGTCTCAATTATCAGATTTGAAACATTCCTTGCATATAAATCTGTCAAATTGGTCTGAAACTTAACGTCCACTACTGTGATTCTTCTTATGACAATATACAGGGTCCTTTGCTGACTATTGATTTGACCAACACGCCTTACTGGACTGGAAATTGGTCTCAACTGTACATCAATATATTGTGCTAAATGATATATCCTGAACTTACATACATTCCGTTTTCCCAGATAATAAGACCCATTCGCTCCAAGCATTGTCCTTCATGCAAACGCTGCGTGGAACAGGTTGACCATCAATGCCCCTGGATCTCAAACTGTGTGGGAAAGGTATGAACTCATTTTGCCTGCTAATTATTTAATACCAAACATTTTGGCCCCCTGTAACAGATTGAAAAGTAATAATTATTCATTATTTAATCAGGAAATAAATATAAGTAGTAGTTTTGAATCTTGTCAGCAGCATGAGCATGTGACTGGTTGTGTACATTACTGAACTGGGCCCTATCAAAATGCCTTATAAGCCTTAGCTGAGTTTCAATCTCTGCCCATTGGCTAGAACTGATGCGGGTAAAGAATTGACTCTTCACTTGTTCTTACTGATCTGAAAACTGTGACTCCACCTTTACCCTTAAGCTCCCCGAAACCATGTCCATAATTGATTTGATGTCACGGGCCCTTGAGCAGATGACTTGATAATCAAGATTCCCACTCGCAAACTGCACCTTCACTTCTGTGATTTTGCCAGTAATGATCTGCGATATCATTTTCACATGCTGCAAATTCCGAGTCTCTAGACTTGCTTTGAGCTTTGCAATTTTTGCATTCTGTGCAATAATTTGATCCCGCATCTGTATTTTTGTTTCAAACATTGCATTCTTATTTGACACATGTTGATCTTGAGTTTGCCATTGTGCCTCAAACATTGTCTTCTTCACATTAAGTTGATGATGCATTTGCGGATTTGCCATCAATAATTAAAATATATAACTATTAGAGGTGGTAACATAGGTGGGTCGGGGGTTAGGAAGATGGTCAAAACACGTGGCGACAGGTTGCATTTACCTGCAACCACTTTGCATCCATTTTTTAACTTTTTTTAAAAAGTGACCAATATGATCACAAAAGCCATATTATTACTAAAAAGATGTAATTGTTTAGTAACTCGATTAGGAGGTTGTAAAAGTACACTTTGGGCAACTTTCAAGTTTCGACCCATTTTCTTTTTACCTAATTTCCTTTGACGTTATGAGATAAAGACATAACCTAGATTGACCCTTTTATAACCAAACGTTAAAATTGCCACGTGACCACATCTAATCATCGTTAAAAAGCTGAGCCGAACAATACTAATATCACAGAAAGCTTGTTAACATTGAAGAGCTTTTAACAGTCGGTAGATTGTGTCAGGTTATAAAAATAAGATTCTCCGCAAATCATTGAATATTCAGCGCTTGTATAAATGCATCTAAACTACACTAACCGTCAAGTAGAACTAAACTTAGTATCCAGAAACTTAACACTATGCACAAGAATACTAAAGTGAGTTTTACTTGCCTGGTGAGCAGCTTCCTCGGTGAAAGGATGCCAGTAACGCATTGCAACATAGACATTAGCAGATACTTTCTTTGCTTCAAGTTTTGATTTTAGAGCATCAACCTACAACAAACAGCTATAATCATAAATATGTACTTCAGTATGAAAATGATTGCAATTGTCAAAATATACCGTGGGGGGCTTCTAAGTATCATGTGTGTGAAAGATATCTGTTAAGTCAGTCGAACTCATCTTCCTTCTATTTTTAATTTTTTTTCCCACAAGGCAACTCTATTAGAAAAAACTCACACGCGTGAGAATTAAACTCCCACGCGTGAGAATTAAGAAACAACATAATAGGTAATCGTCCTTATGTTCGTAACTATCATAATCAGCTAATAAGTTTTCCCAGATAATAAGACCCATTCGCTCCAAGCATTGTCCTTCATGCAAACGCTGCGTTGATATCTACTTGTGTACTAAAGGGTATAATTAAATTGATAATACAAATTTTAGAGGGGTCTTTTGGAATTCTAACTATAATTGCAGCAATTTCAATCCATTTACCTATAAATGAGTCAAATGGGTTAAGTTTCAATGTATACCTATAAATGATATAGGTATAACTCTACTGGACCTACCCCTTTTGGTTTGTTAAACAGCTTGCTTGACCAGGTAACTTGCCAATGCCACCTCTAATCGAGAGTCGGTGAAATGGTGATTAAGACACAGATTTTGACACATCTTCACTTGTCCCTCCAACAAACCCGGAAGACACATATTTTGACACATATTCACTTAATGTCCCTCCAACAAACCCAGAAGCATGTCTTCATATAATATTATAGGATGAATAAATTAAGTTAATTAGGTAACAACAAAAACAGATCATGATAATATTTAGGCACTAACGATGCAACAATATGATAGGCTTATTGTCATCACAGAATTTCCTTGCAAAAACACACGTGTTTCTTTGATCCATGCCTAGTTGACAAATATCATCCTATTCCAATGTAATGAATAGAAAATTGACTCATCAACGCTACAACATATAACTACCATCAAAATAGATTAACCAAGTATACCATGAAAATTATATATGCACAACGCATGCACATAGAAAATCTTGTGTGAGTGATTCTATTCCGCCACTTGGTTTTTGTTTTTGATGGACGGGTCCCTATGTTCATCCGCCCATATTCAAGTTTTGGTGTGGCCTGTAAGCATATCGAGAGATAAACATCAGAATAAAGAAGACAATTGTGTGACATGACAAATTGAAAAGAAAATACAGTACATTCCATCAACTAATTGAGCACCCGCAGCAATTACCAGATCATCCCTACCAGTACATACAATATTTTTAGATTAACACTTAGATCGAAAAGAATTTATAGCAATAAGATACCTAAAATCATAGTAGTTTACATGGGAATTCCTTTAGGGAACAGGGATAATTAGGGAATATTTTGAAAGATACTCACATAGCCTCCTAGCTGCATGCACTCTCCCATTTGTTCTTCCGTATGCCGTAGTCCATGAAGAATTATAGTAGCATAAAACGTTTTAAGTATTTCAAGCTCCTCACAGTGCTCATAACCATGAATTGACACCACCAAACACATGTATTTTATAAAAATACCTCAAACAATACATGCCAGAATCTTCAGCAAGTAATACGCTAAAGTTAGTTGTTAGGCTTATATTTGGTAGCACCGTTATCCTGTCTTTTGGCGAACAGTCTTAACTTTAGGCACAATTGACATTTCATTTTGCACATCATCAGATTCTGAACTTGTAGGTGAACATGTTTCTTCACTGAAAATATCTAAAGCACAAACAGCTAGCATGTGATCTGTGAAGGGAGCTCCTTCAATGACTGGCTGGCTAATTGAAAAGTAGTCTCCGGTGAAGGTGGGTGTTAAGGAGATTATCACAAAACCTACCTGAACATGGAAAACAAATATTGAAGTGGCGCAATTCAAGTGGCAATGAGTCCTATACCGGCATATAGCTACTTATGATGTTCAGCTGCAGAATATTTATATATCTCGGAAAGTCAAGAGCAGAAACAAAGCAAATTTTCTTAATTTTACCTAAATCAACTTGTAATAACGTGATAAATGCGAATGCATAAACTATTTTATTACCAAACTGAATTCAACTCCATGTTCAAAGTCACATTCATTAAAAAAAAACATCCATTGTCTCAAACTAAATCAAACTGAAATGGCTAAAACTAACCAACTTTTTTATGGTATGCAAGCATCAGCTACACGTATCGAGATGAAAATGAAAGAAGAGTGTGATAAAAAGTTAAAACGAAGAGTCAAAGATATAAAGGTGAAAATAGAGGATGCACCTTAATTTTGAAACACGTAGCCGGTTCCACGGTGGCCCTTGAATACTCTCCTAGAAGGTTGCTCTATTTTTTGTTAGAAAAGCATGTGTAGGACCAGTCGTAAATAGGTCACAAATCACTTGTCGTTTCAAGTTCCAAAGGAATGTTTGGTCAGGTCATGGGTCGTGCAAAATAGGTGAGTGTGGCTTCGTTGAATTGGAGTGCAACAGAGGATCAGCAACCCCACCTGTTACACTTGCAAAGTTCACATTTAGCTTATTTTTTGTCCTGGAATATTATTATGTCAGCCTCGCTAAAGGCTATAATTTACAAATTTGTTAAACTAACTATCTAAGTACATACCCATACACCAATATAATTCAAACATTAGCCATATTTATACGCTTGAAAGAACATAAAGAACATCATTCATGTTATTTAACACACCTAGTTGTTGCAGCAGCAGCCATACTCAGTGGCAAACTGCAGTCATTCAATTAACATCCTCAATATCTTTATCTAAATGTTTGTTTAAGCTTATATAATGAGCCCTAATTGTGAGCTGATCAGCATTTTTAAAGTTTAATAAGCTTATATGCTGGCCAAATAAGGTTAAACAAACACCTCCTTCAATCCCAACAACCACATTAACAACTCCTACAGGCAAAATTTATCAGCAAAAAAAAACATGTATTTTATAAAACTACCTCAGTAACTTGTTCGTTATCCAAACACATGTATTTTATAAAATACCTCAAAACAATACAGAGCGAATCTTGACAAAGTAACACGGTAAAGTTAGTTGTTAGGCTTATATTTGGTAGCACCGTTATCCTTCAACAAAATAGGGACACCATGTTACTCAAAGTGCGACTTGTTTGGCTCACTGAGCAAATTTTATCAAAGTGCGCCTACACGTAACCCAACTGTTATAAGCTCATACCAGCTTACATAAACACCCTGTAAGAGTTGACTTTAGTACAACACCAAGGTTAACAATGTAGTATTTTTCTCAATATATACTTGTATATATTTACCCTTTACCATTAAGAACCTTACTGTATACTCACCTGGGGAAGGATCATCTGCACTCCTCCATGATGTCACGTATGTTTGAGCCTCCTGTCTTTGTTTCTAGCATCATAAGTTCCTGCATATATGGTATCATATGATAACCGAAAAAATTAATTTATAATATTTTGCAAGAAACACACTATGCAAAGCATCAACTTGCTTAAAACACAAATGAGGCATGTTGAATTTGCACTTACTCTCAGTAAATGCAGCTCGATGGGCGGGTTGAGTCACGATTTAAAATGGGTTTGAGTATCAAATGGGACAACAAACATATATCACATTCCAAATCTTGTACATGGAAAAATACACTGACATGTGCATATCTGTAATTCGAATCATTGATGCCAATATTTTAATAGCATACTTCCAGCTAGAGTCAATGCATTCCTCGGATCTTGTACACAAATACAAAAGACAACAAAACGTAAAAGCAAGAATTAATAAGTAACTTTTAAAAAGAAGTATGAGCTGTTACATCGAGTTATGCTCATCTTACATAAGAATTAAGGCATCCTGATGTATATTGAAAGAAACTCGTGATCTTACAGAGAATATTGACATAAAACGAATTGTTGCGAATGGAGCACAAGTGGTCAGAATCATCAGTATTATTAGAACATTGAGATAAAGCACACAAAGATGAATTTGTATACAATAGTAAAGATGGAGTTTGATGTATATACCTTATTCTACACCTTCACCTGCAATTTTTGTTTCATAATCTGCATAAAATATACAATATGCATGTTAAAAAGGTTGGATATGAATGATATTAGGGTTTATTGTGATGATTGAAAAAGCGGAATATATAAAAAAGATAATTACTTAATATAATTTTTGTAGATAAATTATATTTAGTATAGGATTCCAATATAATTATAGGCATTTATAGATTATAATATGCAAAATAATTATCAAAATAACTTGTTGTCTAAGTGGTAAACACACAAGTTATTTATCAAAACAACCAAAGTTCAAACCTTGCAAGGAACCTTTTTTATAAACAATTTTTAAAAATGCTTAAAAATATTCCGAAAATTACAAAAAAAAAATAATAAAATTCCGAAATTTAACAATTAATTGCTTAGATGGACAACAAATGCTTATGTGGCATGAAATTTGATTATTTGGCATTGAGGTGGCATTGAGGTGGCATTAATGCCAAATGCCTCCTGTTATATATAATATAGAGATATATATATATACATACTTTGTATGTATTTTAATGGGTAACATAATGGGTAAAAGTCTAAGTATTTGACCTATTGACTAAATACATTGAATGTAGTTGGGTAGAGCCCAGAGTCCATGACCCATACCCATGGAGCATGATCCATAACCCATGACCCATCGCATGACATCATGCATAAGTCATAATGGGTATTATCCATGACCCATGGAGCTAACCCATGACCCATTGACTAGATGCATTGCATCTTCTAGATACATTGTATCTATTTGGATACCTATGATCCAAAGTCCATAACCCATAACCCATGATCCATGACCCATAACCCATTTAGGAGGAGCGTCCTACGGATCCCCAGGTTTACACTGGACGGATCCCTCATGTAAGGGATCCGCGGAATAGTAGTGAAATTTTGTCTATAAATAGTGAGCCATTTCTTCATTGTAACACACCCCTTTTCACACAAAATCTCTCTTAGTGTTGTAAACTCTCTAACCTCATATCCAAAGGATCTTTCTATGTAGTTTTGTGTTTGTGTGATTCTCTAGGTTCCTCTTAAAGGCGAGATCACCACATCTTGAAGTTGAGCAAGCTCAAGTCCATGGGTTGCCAAGCTTCGTCATCATCAAGACTACTGATGTTATCTTGTTGATAGTTCTTTGTTCTCTCATTAGAAGTGTTGTGACATAGGTGAAAGGTGTCTAAAGGATCAAGTCGAAGGCATTAATGAAAGGTGTCGAGGATCCATGTCAAAGGCATTAGTGAAGGGTGCCGAAAGTCCGTGTTGAATGCATTAGTGAAGGGTGCCTAGGAGTTGTGTCAAAGGCATTAGTGAAAGGTGCCTATGGTGTACATTTGATATGGTGTGTCGATGTACAAGATAGATTAGTATTGGGTCAAAGGATATTGATATCCTTGTTGATGTTGTCGTAAGGAGTGGATCTCCTTTGGGATAGGTGTCGTGTAGTGTTGGGTAGTAGTTCCTCCTTTGTAATGGAACTCGGTATCTAGCCTTGTACCGGATAAAGTGTAGGCGACGTTGGGATAGGTTTCGTTCTACCTTGTGGAAGAACCCGATGTCTAGCCTTGTACCGAATAAAGAGTAGGCGATATTGTGAAGGCTTCTCCACCACAAGGAGTTGGTGTTGTGTAGTGATTACGAACTCTCGAGTAGGTGACTCGGGGAGTGGAGTAGGGCAAGGAAGGTGTCCTTGTAGCCGAACCACTATAAATACTCGCGTTGTGGTTTTGTGCTTCTTACTCTTTATCTTTGCTTTACTTAATTATATACTTGTCTATCAACATCCAACACACACATTTAAATAGATTGACATAAGTCGATCTAAATAGTTTAAAACGAACTTTTAATCGGTAAAACTATTCAACCCCCTTCTAGTTTTCCACAATTGGTACCAAAGCTTCGTTACCAAGTTTCTTAGAGTATGTTGTACTTTAAAAACTTGATACGATCCGTGTATGATTGAAAACTACTAAGAAGGAAATATTTTAAAACAAATTTTTATATTGGATAATGATAGATTATTCTAACAATTTCTTCTTAGGAAATTCTCTTGCTAGGAATCTTCCAAAGTCTTCATTTCTATCCAAAGAAAAATGAACTCAACACTCAAGGAAGAACCCAAAAGTAATCTCAACCTACTTCAACTAAGTAAAATGGATTACTTTAAAAGCTCATGAAGTATTTCGGGTATATGGTCTTTAAAAAACCATACCAAGAGGTTAGAGGTATGCTCACATACCCACAAACTAGCTAATTTTATCTATAGTATGTTTATATGAATTTGTTGATAATATGTATCTTTCTCCTGATTAAAACCTAGCTCTTTAATACTGTTTTATCAAACACATGAATTAGCACATTTACTTCAATAGTTGCAAGTCTCTAAAAAGTCTCTCTTCACCTCTTTCACGACTTACTCATCATCGGGAATAGTATTCCTCTTTGATATTCTATCGTCAAACCTACGTCGTTGTCACTAATAAATTCTTGATAGTTAACCTATCAAAACATGTTGACAAAAACGTCTATTCAATTAGGAACCCCATTCTACAAAGTTCTTTTTGTACTATAAGCTATTGTATAACTTATTACAAAAAAATAATAATAATAATAACACCAAACATTCCTTTTTCTGTCCACAGTAGCCGGATCCCATAAGTTGTCCTAGCCGGATCCCTGACAAGGGATCCGGGGGAACCGTGTGACAGAAAGCTGATATTCGCTTTTCAAAACCAAAATAATTCTTTTCCCTCTCCTCACAAACACAAAAACAACCCAAATCCTGCTTTCATCTCCATAGGGCTTCATATCCTCAAGCATCTCCTTCTTGAACATCATTGTAAGTAATTACACTCACATGTTCTATTCATCATCATCTTCATCCTAGGGTTTATGGTTTCAGATTTTTGAATTAACCACCAATTAATAAAATTAGGTATTGCAAAATTAATCACAAAAAGGGTTTTCATATAATTAAAATTTTATTGTGTCTTACAACATTGTTAATACAAATCAAAACCATAAACCCATCTCGACAAATTTTACCTAATTGGAATATTTGTTTTCTAGGATCAACCATGCCCAAAGCTACCCAACAAGACCACCATGACACTGTCCACTACCTTTCTAGATACTATCGAAAAGATGATCTCTCAAAAACCGATCGTAAAATTTTCAAAAAGCTTGAAAAACGACTTATTCACAAAGGTCGTGTGGTTAAGGAATGTTTCCTTGAAAACACCGATATTCGTCAAGTCTTCTCGACAAGTAACTTTGATTGTCTCCTAGATATTGATGAACAAATTTGTCCGGTTTTTATCTTTGAATTTTACAAAAGTGTTAGGATCATTCGTAACAATGATGAAAGTATTTAAATCACTTTCATTGTCAACAACCAAACCATCATCTTCTCAACACCTTTGCATAAATTATTCGCATTCCATGTGAAGTATTTGTATGTACTCCCAAGATTGGGAAATATCCACTCAATCTTTTGCACTAGACCCAAAACCAATCTATCACACTCCTCTCGATGACCCCACACTTGTTCGAGACACCATCTTCAAAATTAGAGCCTACCAATCTCGCCCTAACCGCAACAAAGAGCTCATCCACCGTGATCCCTTTCAAATGGAACTCTCTGAAATGAATCCCATCTATAGAAAGTGGGAAGAAATTCTTATAGAAAATGTCATTTGTTTGGTCGGGAACAAAGACCATCTCTGTTGATCCCAGTTGAGCAAACGATCCTTTATAGAAACTGACTTAACAAAGACTTATTAAATATTACGCGGAATTTAATACTTAATATTAAGAAGAAGAGCAATAAACATTCAACACCTCAATATTATTATTAATACGAATACTCTAACCAGTATTAGGGTTTTACAACCTTGAAGTATATCGACCTTAGATATAGCAAAAAACACGTATATCTAATCTAACCTAGGACCTCCTTTTATAGGCTAAGGAGTCCTTTACATAATACAATACGTAACCTACAAGATAAATATCTTTTCCATATTTATCTAATACAAAATATTAAACCGACTATACAAAACTAGCAGTACTTACAATACATTAGCAGTGGTTCTATATTACTACTAGCCGCGGTTTAACTTCAGCAGTGGATTCATTCTTCTGTCAGTGGTTTCATTAACTCAGTCCATGGTTCCAACACTTAGAATAATTCATGATCTGAGGAACCTAAAACCCAACAATCCTCCCCTAAACTTGATACATTCAAATAGAATTCTCAAGTTTCTTTTAAGCTCAAAACACCTGAATTGGAGGATGTATCCAAACACTTACCAGTTTTAAGAATTTGCTCATACTTTAGCAACAAACTGTATGCTTGATCATCATAGGGCTTCAGCATCTTGAAACCACCAGGCTGCACCATCTGAGTAATAACTCCTGGATAATTATTCAGTTGAGGATATTCACCTTCTACAAGCATATGAATAACTTCTCCAGAAACAGTTAGCACATGAACTCCACAAGATTGATATAAAAACCATCTTGTAACTTGACCATTGTGGAGTCCTTTCCATTCAGGTTCATCATGAGTAGGTTCAAACAAGATCTTTAAGTGATGATAAACCACTCTCTCATGATAATCATCTGGATGTACATCATCAAATTTACTCTTGTAAAGCTTCCAAAGATTCATCAAATCATCTCTATCCAGATATTGAAGCATATGTGAAAATTTCACAAACTCAGAAACTTCATTACTGACTCTTTGAATTTTCCAACATCCTTCACTTCCTTTAAGCTCAAATGTATAAGAAATAATTTGATTACCATCTTCATTCACTTCCTTTAAGCTCAAACTTCATTCCTTTAAGCTCACCAATAATTAAACTTTTACCTAAGGGTTTGGTTGTAGTCGATTTAAGAGGTAATAGAGCAGGTGCAATGATAGGTGTAGGTTTAGATGAGGTTTTGCTTAGATTGATCAATGTACTTGCAACTTCCTTCTCAACTTCTTTTGTTTTAGGTGGTGATACAGAGGTGGTTGTGACAATTGTAGAAGTGGTTATGATAGCAGTAGGTAAGTTTAAAGTGGTGGGAGTGGTTATGATTACCTTATCTGAAGCTGCAGCAGTGGTTCCAAGAACATTATCTGTGGTTGCAGACACACTGTCAGTGGTTGTGTCCTGCATCACCTCATCTTCTACCACAGTCTTCAAACTTTCAAGAACAGCTTCATTCCCATCTTTATTAGATACCACAAATTGTTCTGCTTGATCTCCACTATCCACATCCTCATCCATATGCACATCTACAGCCTCCTCTAAATTCATGCCTTCACTCCTCCCCTGTTTGGGTACATTCTCCATATTCACAGCTGGAGAGGAGTCCACCTTCTTTGTCAACTTTCTCATTTTCCTTAAAATAGCAACCCCAGGTCTCCACTTTCTCCAATACAAACAGCCTGTGCTTCAGCCTCCTAATCTCTTAACCCTGAAACACAGCCAACTCTTGAAGACTTGAGATTGTGTCCTCCATTTTGGTACATTTAGCCGTCAATTCATTTAAGTGTTCAAGAATATCCTCCCCACTTCGACCTGTGTTAACTGGTCCGAGAGGTGGTTCATTGGAAAAGTCATCATGTACCTGTTTAGGATCCGTCAAGTCATTTTCATGTTCCAAACTATCCTCATCACGTTGAGCTATGTTAACTGCTCTGAGAGGTGTATCCTTGGATAAAGTAAACATAGCATCAGACCTTGCCTGATCATCTATGCACCCTGATTGAGCCAGTTGGCTAGGGATTCCTCCACCTGTGTTAAGTTCCATGGAACCCTCTACATTAGGAGTTGCCAAAGGTTGGGTCTTAATGATGTTTCCACTGCCCTGACCAGCATCTAAGCATGAATCAGTAGTGGAAGCCCTTCCAATCATGTCACCTCCACAACTTGTGACAGCCTCATGAACAACACCACTAACACCAGCCTAAGGTAGCTTGGTGCCCTTTTTCCTCCTAGTCCACAAAATGGGTTTAACAGTGGTTTGAGGTTGACCAGCAGTGAGTTCAGTTGCACTAGCAGTGGGTTGAGATAAGTGTACTAGCAGTGGGTTCAGGTTCTATGGATTGGGATTCAAGACCTTCATCAAACTCAGGAATAGCAGGCAAATTAATCATATGTAGGAACAAGGGAACATCTCTTATTTGAAAATTTGGGTTCTGATGTCTCATATGTGCAAAGACCTTAGGAAGCATATAATGCACTTCATACTCCCTAGTATGCTCAACAGGTTCCTCTATTTGACTTTCCACAATAAGGTGCACAAACCTTGGATATAAATAATATTTACCCTTCTTCCTAATATTCTGCACAAACCCTTCATAAATTATCCTAGACCAATTAAACTTCCTCCCCTCAGATAGACATATGATAGCAGTAGTAATTTTGGAGGGAAAGTCATCAAATCCAGTGGTCTTATTACTTATACACATCAACAAGGTATGAATCAAAAACTTCCATTGTTATGAAAACATTCCTTTAAAAAAATTTACCTTGTCTCCCCTTTGAGTATATCCTAGCCTCTCTAAACCTTCAAAAATCTCTGCATCAGAAAGGTTAACTACACCATCAGCATCATCTAACTTCAAAACCCTTCGAATAATCTCCTCATCAACTAAAATCACATTCTCATCCACAACAGTACGAAAAACTTCCACCACATTTACCACCTCAAGCTTAGCATTTCCCCAGAATTGATGTACATAGGCTTTAAGGATGGTGGGTGCTACAGTTAATGCAAAGTGAATAGGACTATGAATAAGGAAATCAATCATTTCATGAAAACCTACGGATCGATTGTTTTTTATCAAATTAGCAACTAGGTTATGGGTTTTGGAGTATTGGTTCGGCATGGTGATTGGTGATGTTAATGATGTGGGATTTGTGAATTGAACAGATGAAAGTGGTTTGGGTTTATGTAAGGCGCCAATTGGAAGTGATTTGAAGATCAATTAAATGATTTGGCAGTGATTTGGGGATATAAATGCGTTTGCACCAAAGTTACCAAACAGCCCCTCAAGTATCCAAAAATAGAATTATGCTAGCAGTGGATTGAAAACCACTAGCAGTGGTTTGAAAGACTCTAGCAATGGATACAAAATTACACTCCAATCTGTTGACCAATATTTACAGCAATCAAATCTTTGTCAAAAATAGTGATATCACACAAAAATATGAAGGATTACAAAAGTTTTTTTTTTTTAACCCTAATCAGCAAAATCTCCAAAAGCTCTAAAGTACAACAATCCTTCATACCTGCATATCACAAACATAAACCAAACACTGAAAAGATGGTTAAGGTTAGCAGTGGTTAGATAAAACAAGAAGTGGTTCCATATACTTAGCAGTGGGTAGCCAACAGTGCTAAATTCTAAGTCAATATGGTCAACTTTTGTAATTAAATCGTTTCCCAAAGTCAAAAGACTTCATTTACTCCTCAACCACTTATACCTTCCCCTCATTAACTTCCTAATTCCATCTTAACCTCTATTTAATAACACTAGACTCACATACTTCATCACACCAATACTTATCTCCTTCTAAAATATCTGAAAAGTTGCATTACCAAAAATCACCATGAGCAATTCAAACCCAATCAACATCTCATAAGACAGCTCTATCTCAGATAGCATGTGGGATAATTAAGCTTGGCATTATGTTCTTAACAACCTATGGAAAACCAAGAGAGAGGTGTTTGCAGAGGTTACATCAAGAAAGAGAAACCATGGGTCCATGAGCACAACCCCTTCAGCTGCTGGTCCATCAACACTGCAACCACTCCCACAAGATGCTATCATCAAGGAAGATAGCTCTGACTCCATGTCAAGCTACATCTCACCATATGTTTCTCAAAATCCTTGCAGCACCACCACCAGAGGGTCCTTCATCATCCTCTCCACCTGTTAGAGGAACTGTGTTAGGGCTTGCATGCCCAAAGGTGTGGAGGGTGATTGATAGGCGTGGGGCACCTAAAGTGATGCCTGAGTGGGCCTTCCCAAGGAAGCCTTAGGTGGGTGGGGGGTTAGTTGTGAAGCTTGTTGTCTGTGTTGGTTGTTGTAAGCTTGTTGTGATGTATTCTCCTTTTAGTTTGTAACCATGGTTGTAACCACTGCATTGCTTAATGCAGTTTATGAAATATGAATAATAGAACCATGTCTTTTCCTTTTAAGTCTCTTGCATCATTCAACCAGTGATTAACTTCCATATCTCTGCAAAATGGTTAGTGGGAACACAAAGAAACAAACAGTGGTTTGAACATAACTAACAGTGGTTAGAACAAAAATAGCAATACTAAGATCAATTAATAACAGTACAATACTTATACAAACTTTTACAAAAAAATTTGAGATTTAGAGATTAATCATTCCAATACTAACTACAAGGTACTGAAACCTCCCCACATCAAAAGCTTTAGTGAGAAGATCAGCAACATTGAAATCAGTATGGATTTTTACCATTTGAATCAATCTTTTCTCATTACAATCTCTAATAAAATGATGCCTTATCTCAATATGTTTAGTTCTAGAATGTAAAACAGGATTTTTAATGATGCAAATTATACTGTTATTATCAATGTAAATCTTAGTATGCATAAAATTGTACCCAAAATCCAAAGAATTGATTCGAATCCAAAGAATTTGACCACAAGAACTAGCGTGACCACATATTCAAATTTTGAGTTGTAGAATTTGCCACTATTGTTTGCTTTTACACCGCCATGAAATTAGTCTCGCTTCCCAAAACCGACATCCTCCGCTTGTAGACTTCCTATCCAAACTAGCACCAAGATAATCACTATCTCAGATAGGCCACCAAATCAAAAGGTGAATCCTTAGAATACCAAAGGCCCAATTTAGGATGACCTTTAAGGTATCTAAAGATTCTCTTAACAGCATTCATGTGTGATGTATTGGGTGTGACTTGGAATCTTGCACACACACATACTGAGAACATTAGATCTGGCCTAGATGCAGTGAGATACATCAAAGATCCAATCATGGACCTATATAACTTCAAATCAACTTTGGGACTTCCATCATCTGGTAGCAGTGATTTTTGAGTCTCTATAGGTGTACTAGCACTCTTCACATCCTGAAACCCAAACTTCTTCAAAATATCTGCTACATACTTGTCTTGACTAATGAAAATACCATCAGTCCTTTGTTGAACTTGTAGCCCCAAAAAGAAAGTGAGTTCTCCCATAGAACTCATTTGAAACTTATCATGCATAAGTTTCTCAAAATCCTTGCATAGCTCCTTATTTGTTGAGCCAAAGATGATGTAATCTACATAGACCTGAACCAGTAAAATATCATCCTTGTGCTTCCTAATGAACAAAGTCTTATCAATCAACCCTCTTTTAAATCCATTGTCCATCAAATAAGTAGACAGGCACTCATACCATGCCCTAGGAACTTGATGCAACCCATACATAGCCTTCTTCACCCTGTAAACCTTGTCAGGATAATCAGGATCTTCAAAACCAAGAGGTTGACAAACATAAACCCCCTCATCAATTGTACCATACAGAAAGACACTCTTAACATCCATCTGATACACTACAAAATTCTTGAATGAAGCATATGCTAAAAATAATCTAATAACCTCAATTCTTGCAACTGGAGCAAATACTTCATCATAATCCAAGCCTTCAGTTTTTGTGTATCCTTGAGTAACCAGCCTTGATTTTTTCCTTACCACTATCCCTCTTTCATCCCTCTTATTTTTAAACACCCATTTAGTCCCAATTGCTCTTTTACCATTAGAAAGGTCAACCAATGTCCAAACCTCTTGAAGCTTAAACTGTAGAAGCTCCTCTTGCATTGATTCAACCCAACCTTCTTCAGACAAAGCTTCTTCAACTCTCTTGGGCTCCTTTTGAGACAGAAAACAAGCAAACAGGCAATTTTGCATATCTTTGTGACTATTTCTTTTGTGAAATGACCTTGCAAAGAAACCTTGTTCAGGAAAGGTTTTAGTGTTCTGAACCTTGCTTCTTGGGATGAATCTTATGAATCCTTGTGGTAGTAATTGGACTTTCATGAATGACAGTTTCCAAATTAGTAAAATCAGCATTGAAGAAATCATCCATGTCTTCATCATCAGTAGGAGTATCAATCTCTTCCAAAGTAGGCATGTTAGGATCATGTGGATACTCCTCTTCACCAAATAATGGCTTGGCAGTTGGTCCAAAGTAAGTACTATCATCAGTACTTGCATCCGGGGTTTCACTTGTACTGGCATTGGTAGAAGTTGGCTTAGCAGTGCTTTCATTATACCTAGCCGTGCTTTCATTTGACTTAGCAGTGCTTTCAGAATGCCTTTTCTTCCTTTCAATTTCTTCTACCGACACTGAGTTATCTTTCAACAACTCATCCTTATCTTGATGATGATCAACTTTGCTTCCAGAATTCAAGGCATCATCATCAGTGGGACCTTTCTTATCAATGATGGGTGAGACAGAACCAGCTTTCCACTTTTCAACCAAATAGAACTCCTTTGGAGAATCAGCCTCCTTAGAAAGTGTTTATGCATCAGAATCCTTTTGTGTACCTGCATTAACATTAGTGGAAGTTCTTGTAATGATAGGCTCATAATTCATAGATTTGGTTAGCATATCAATGTTAAACAACCAGTCTGGTCCTTTGGTCTCAACACTAGGAGTTTCTTCACTAAACTTAACATGTAAGTTTTCTTCAACAATCCTAGTCCTCCTATTGTATACTCTAAAGGCTTTGCTATTAGAAGAATAGCCTAGAAAGTATCCATCATCAGCTTTTTCTTGAAACTTGCCTAGGTAGTCTATGGTATTCAAGATAGTAACATGACACCCAAAAGGTTTTAGGAATGCAATCATTGGCTTCCTATCATGTACCACTCATAGGGGTCTTGTTATGAGGCTTCACTACCTTACTGCTTTTCCACATAACATGCAAAGGTGCCTACACTTCAAAAGGTAGTTGGTAGCTTAGATTCGACAACATTGTCCTAGCGACCTCAATTAGTGTCCTATTTTTCCTTTCACCACACCATTCATTGTGGTGTTCTAGCAACACTAAACTGTCTTTCTATACCATAGCTACACGTAACCGATTCATCACATTATTCTTAAATTCGGTTCCATTATCACATCGATTACCTTGACTTTATGGTTTACTAGATTTTCTATCTTAGTAATGAAACTCTTGAGGATCTCACTAGTCTCACTCTTAGCGACCAAAAAGTATACCCAAGAAAATCTACTATAATCATCGGTGATAACTAGGCGATCTTGTTTATGGTTCAAACTTTTAACAAAGGTAGGTCCAAATAAGTCCATATGAAGCATAAACAAGTGGTTGTGTGATGGTGTTAACGCTTTTGGACTTACAAGAAGCTCTAGGTTGTTTTCCTTTTGACAAGCCACACAAAGTTCCTTACACTCAAAAACCTTAGAAGGTAACCCTCTCACTAAGTTGCCTTTTACCAGTTTATTGATTGTTTTGTAATTAAGGTGACCTAGTCTTCTATGCCACAATTTTGACTCATCAATTGATGCCTTAGCAAACAAACAGGTTAAGGACCTATTAGGAATTACATCTTTAAGATCAAAACAATATATGTTCTCTTTCCTAGGTATCCTTAACTGCACAAATTTCTCATTAGGCATATTAAAATCAGGTGACAACACCACACACTCAGTTTCCCCAAAAAGTACTCAATTTTTCTTATCACACATTTGAGAAACACCGAATAAATTGTACTTTAATCCTCGTACTGATAGACCTTTTCAAAGTCTAATTTCCTGCTCGATTGTGCCTCGCCAAGTATCTTTCCTCCCTTTGGATCATTGCCAAATGCCACATATCCTCCATCAAAAGCTTCAAAATCCTCTAGGTTGCTCCCATCCCAAGTCATGTGCCCAGAGCAACCACTACCAAAATTCCTTTGTCTTTTAGCTCATCTTGTAGATTGCCTCGCATATGAATTTAAACAAGTTAGTTCCTTTTGTGGACCAAAGCCAATCTCGACTTGGGTCCGCCTGCATCAACATAATCAAATTTCTTTAGGTCCATTGATGCACAAATGACATGATGTAAAACCTTGGTCTTAGGCTTTCATTGCCACCTAGTCGAGGCCTTAACAACATAAAATGGTTTCCAACCACTTTGTCAGTTATCACCTTTGGAATTTTTAAGAATTCTTTTGTATCAGTGGTGATATTCTGCTTAGCAGTGGATTGATTTTGCTTAGCAGTATTTACATTTTGCTTAGCAGTGGTTGGAACCCATTTGGGTGCAGCATTGATTATTGATTTTGATTTACCATTCCTCATTAACACTGCCCTAGGAATCATATTTTCATTAGGATGAGGGATTGTTTTCTTTGAAAAGTTTTGATGATTTACCCTCCTCCAATGATTCCAAACTTGTGGTTGATTTTTATAACACTTTCTCTGTAAGTGCTCAAAACTACCACATTCAAAACAAGCCTTCTTAACACATTGAAACTCATCTCCTAATCTGTTTGAAATTAGTCCATTGAAGTTTCTCTGATTTCCCCTAGGTATGTATCTTTTCATCTGTTCCCTAGGTACCTCCTTGTAGTCTACAACTTTCCTAGAAATTGGTGCTCCAAATCTAGGCACAAGGTTGGCTTGTTTAGAATCAACTTTCTTAACATTTTCTATCTTTTCAGGCTGAGTTGATTCAGATCTAACTTCCTCAGAATTTGATTCCCAATCTTCAATAGTGGGAGCATCAGATGACTTATCAGAACCTATCTTAGTTGTTTCAGTTTTACTAATCTCTTCTACATGTTTGTTAAAACTGAATTCACTACTAAATGACAGTTCTTTTGAAGGTGGTGCATGTTTCATCAGAGAGGGTGGTGGCATATTGTTGTATCCAAGACCAGTACCCTCCTTGAATAATTTTTGACCAATTGGCTTATTTATTAGATCATAAGCATATTGTGTTTTAGCAACCCTGACAACATGTTTTTCTTTTTCAACTAGGGCTTCTTGTTTTACACTTTCTGCCTCTTCCAATTTCTCTTTAAGCACTTTTATTTCTCTGTCCCTAAGATCAATTTCACCACTTAGTATGTTTATTTTATCTACATACTCAAACTCACATTTGATACAAAACTTAAGTTTCTCTTCAACACTCTCAAGACCAACTTTATAACCTAAGTTATCTAGTGAAAGTCTATCTACTTCTTTTCTCAAACTCTCAATAATAGCTTTTTGAGATTCTAAGTTATCTTGACATGACTTATAAGAACAAGTGGAATTTTTTGAATCATTAGATACCTCATAATCTGAACCAGAAGATGAAGATGCATAGGCCATGAGAGCAAAGTTATGCTCTTTAGAAGCTTCATTATCAAGAAAAGCAGCATTGGGACCTTCTTCAATTTGATCACTCTAATCATAATCACCAAGTCCATCTTGAGCAACCAAAGCAGAAGTAGGAACTGGTTCTTCAGTGATCTTCTTGTATCCTTCACCAATCCTCTTAGGAGCTCTACATTCTCTAGCAAAGTGTCCCTTTTTCTTGCAGTTGAAACACTCCATCTTGCTCTTGTCAAATCCAGCTCTCCTTTGACCATCATACTTAACTTGCCTTCCAGTTCTTCTCAAAAACTTCCTTGCTTGGAGAGTCAACATTGTCATCTGCCATTGAAGATTTATCTCTTCAAGATCATCAGGGTCAATTTGATCTAAATCTTGATTCAAAACAAGAATAATCGGTAGTTAAATCACCGAAAAGCACAAATTGCACCATCACTAACATTATCACTAACGGTGGTATTGTTAGCAATGGCCGTTGTTATTCCATAGGCAACAGTGGATACATCCTGTGAGCTCTTGTGGTTTGTAGAAACAAAAGCTATGTTTTGATTAGTTGAAGATGCACCAGAAATGTT
Organism: Chrysanthemum lavandulifolium; assembly: GCA_022545495.1. NCBI lineage: Eukaryota > Viridiplantae > Streptophyta > Magnoliopsida > Asterales > Asteraceae > Chrysanthemum > Chrysanthemum lavandulifolium. Next base: position 117,357,001 of record CM040244.1, read on the forward strand.
GTTCTCAGACTCATAAACCTTCAAGTTGTTGTAGAGATTGTCCAGAGTCATCTTTTCAAAGTCATCCTTATTTCTCCACACAACTGTATGCACAGCCCATTCAGGTGATAAACTTCTGATGAACTTCAAATTGATATCTTCTTGAGCAACTTTGTAGTCCACCAACTTTAGATGACTGATCAGCTTTTGAAGTCTATTGTAGGTGCCATCAAGACTTTCTCCACTTAATGTAGTGAAGTTTTCAAGCTGATGCTTGAGCATATTCTTCCTAGATTTTCTGGTAGCTTCATTACCAGCAAACCTTGTTTCAATATCATCCATCAACTCCTTTGCTGTCTCATATTGTTCAAAATCCAAAGCATACTCATTAGGTATTCCCATGCTGAGAATACTATGAGCCTTGATCTCCAATTTTCTCTGAGCCTTGTCAGTTTCACTCTTGATAGCAAGAGGTTTTCCATCAGGACCCAAAGATGGTAGCTTATCACCCTGCTCTACAACATCCCAGATGTTATAATCAATCATGCGAATGTATTGCCTCATTCGCATTCTCCAAACTTGGAACTCACCTCGCTGAGAATGGGCACCTTTGATGCAAGAACCATGTGAGTTTCACGACATCTTACTTTCATCGGAATAGAACTTAACTAGACTTCTTCTTGGTTTCAGTTTCTAGATCACAAGCTCTGATTCCACTTGTTGATCCCAGTTGAGCAAACGATCCTTTATAGAAACTGACTTAACAAAGACTTATTAAATATTACGCGGAATTTAATACTTAATCTTAAGAAGAAGAACAATAAACATTCAACACCTCAATATTATTGTTAATACGAATACTCTAACCAGTATTAGGGTTTTACAACCTTGAAGTGTATCGACCTTAGATATAGCAAAAAACACGTACATCTAATCTAACCTAGGACCTCCTTTTATAGGCTAAGGAGTACTTTATATAATACAATACGTAACCTACAAGATAAATATCTTTTCCATATTTATCTAATACAAAATATTAAACCGACTATACAAAACTAGCAGTGCTTACAATACATTAGCAGTGGTTCTATATTACTACTAGCCGCGGTTTAACTTCAGCAGTGGATTCATTCTTCTGTCAGTGGTTTCATTAACTTTGTCCATGGTTTCAACACTTAGAATAATTCATGATCTGATGAACCTAAAACCCAACAATCTCAATGCATGTCTTGTCCAAATGATCTATTGCCTCATTCACCAAAGACCATTTCTTGCCTATTACATGGTGAAAAGAATGGTAGGTGTATTCAAAGTCAACACCATGGTACTTCCCTATGGTATGCTCCTAACACGACTCCGTAAGTATGTTAGTGTAATGCAACCTTCTCCTATCAACGATGATCATTTCCTTACCGATCACGTCATGGTACCACTCACCAAACAACCCTCTAAATGGCTCATGATCAATGGAAAAATGCCTCGTGCTCTCTAGGACTCCTCGGACGAAGAAGAAGAAGAAAAAGTCAGCCCCATTGCCAACGTCTACATGGACCCCATAACCTACTTTGAACAACTTCCAACTCTTCCAAATGAGTCCGAAGAATTCAAAGAATTGAAGGGTATGATCCAATGCCTAACTAACTACCTCATGACTTCGGGAAAGAGGAAGAGAAGAGATTGACAAAAGAGACATTATGCTTATGGTTGTCTTAGACTTTTCTTCTCACAATGGATGCTTATGTTTGTACGAGATTTACCTTGTTTGTTTGGATATTATCACTATTTCTCGTACTTGTGTTATGAATTATGAGATATTTACTTATTTTGTTGTCCACCTATAGTAGAAACTCATAGCAATTAGTATGCATAATATAGTGCAAAAATTGCACACCTTCTGTATTGCCACTGATCTGCAGTAGCCGGATCCCTCACTTTGTACTAGACGGATCCCTCCATTTAGGGAACCGTGGGATCCGGGCAGACAGCAATAAATTTGTAGACCTCCACACATCAAACCATTCCACTAGACCACTTCATACTAGCTAAACACAATGCCTTAAGATCACTTAAGTCTTCCTCAAGATCAATAGGTAACACACTCACTCATACTTCACTTAGGATCACATTCAAATTGCTTTTTGAGTAATCATTTCACCAAAACTCATCATCCTTCCGCTCCAATGCTCACACGTTGTTCCTCACATATCAAAACACTTAGCTTGATATTTCTCTCAATTTTAGCAAATTGATTTTAGTCATCCTTACCTCAAAATGGGTCAAAAACTAGTTTTTCATTTTTTATAATTTTTAAATAATTTTTAAAATTTATCTTAAGTTACCATCTGATCACTAGGATCATTTAACACCACTTGACACTCTCAAATCTCTTAGTGTCATCTTTGATCAACCAATGGTGCTCATAAAGTACCATTTCTTTTCATAAAAGGCAATCATTAACTACCATCAATCATTTCTCTTGATCATTTAATACCCTTTTCATTTAAGACACTTAAGAAGACTGAAACACTCAAGATGTATAGGTACTAGACCTTACAAAACATTATTTCCCTCTTTTCTTGGCTGCTGAGAGCCGGGTCCCTAGGATTAGCCTAGACGGATCCCTCATTGGAGGGAACCGTGAGAACCGGCTGACAGAAATTAGCTGAAACAATCATTTCAAGCTCTCCTTGCTAACTTGAACACTCCATCTTACTTCAATTAACCTTCTTGATCAATACAAATCTGAAGTTGACTCTTGTGCATGCTAATCACATTTCAAAGGATCTTAGTGGCTTAAGCCTTGAATGCACTTGCCAAATCCTTCCCTTTATAAACCACCTTGTTAGGACTTCTAAGTCACCATCTACAACTTAATTCTTAGCAACTAGAAGCCTCTATCTCACTAACCTTTTATCATCTCATCATGAGGAAAGCTCCTAGTGCTAACTCATCCACCAAAGGACCACCCAAGAAACTTGCTCGTGTTGTCCACGAAATTTCTTTAACCGAATCATCTCCCGTTAAATCCACAAAAGCTAGGATTTCCCCTCCACCAACTCAACCAATCAAACCAATCCCCAAAAAGATTGTTCCCATAAAACTACCATTGCCAAACACCATTATACCTTCTAAACCAAACACTCCTATTTCCACTAAACCATCACCAATAGTGCCTAGAGCCATATCATTCACCACTCCACTCTCATCTCCACACCTCTACAATTTAGAGGACTTACCTTCTAAGCCATCACATCCTCCACCATTGCCAACATTCTCCTCAATAGAGAGAATAGCGCAACAACAAAACCAAGGTGTTGAAATGACACTATCACCGGCATCCTTTTCTCCATCACCCTCAAATAGTCCCTTTTGGATTATGAGTAATCATTAAAGTCAACCACCCGATCACATGCAAGTAGATACCTCTTTACCACCATCATCGTCACATATTCCACCACCACCACCTTTGGTTGAACGACCTCCACAAATCCCTCCTTCTTTTGAGAATCCTCAACCTTTCCTCACTTAACCCTCCTATTTTTGTGGAACCTCAACCAAACCTTCCATCTCAAGCCATTTCATTTCTACCACCACTATTTCCGAGCCATGACAAAGATTGTTATCATTGTCAACATGTTGAAGGCTTGATACATGAACTACATGAAGAGCAACGTTTCATGTTTTATCACCTCCTCGAACGTTTCGATGAGGTCAAAAAAACCTAAACAACCTTGAGCTTAAGGATTCAAGTGGTGTCCTACTCTTAAGCTTAACTTAGATAGTTTAGGAATCCTAATCCATGTATTGCTCATTTTCTTAGTTTTTAGAGTTATGTACATCATCTCTCTAAGTTTTTATTAAATGAATTACATGTTATATGATTTTATGTATGTGTTTAGTGCCTTAATACATATCTCATTTCGATGTTAACATCACATTTTACATCACTATTGCTGTCTTAAGCATACAGGTAGACGGATTCCCCATTTTAGCCTAGACGGATCCCTCCAAAGGAGGAACCGTGGGATCCGTGCAACAGAAGACACTTTTATTACTAACTTGAGTCTCATTTGCAGAAAATTATGCATCATATACTTGTTTTCTAACCTTTATTTTGTAGATTTTCAATAAACACATGAAGACTTTGACACCCTTAGCTAAGGGGGGTTTCTTGTCAAAGTAAAACAATTGCAAAAATATTTGCAATACTTTCACATAGGATTACAATAACTACATGACGTCCTCATTGTAAAGGAGCACTCGTCAAGGGGGAGCATGTTCGTCAAAAAGATGAAACCATTTTCAAACATACTTGCAAAGCACTTGCTTAGTCTTTCTAATTACTTGACGCCCTTACAAAGGGATGGACCGGTCAAGGGAGGGCTAAAACGAGAATCCTTCTCCTCTCTTACTCTCTATTTTTCATATTTTTACTTTTCACATGTTTTCTTAAAACAATGTGTTAGTTTCTTTTCGACGCTCTTTTTGTTTCGACAAAAAGGGGGAGAAGAGAGTAAAAACTCCAATTCACACTTTTACGAATTTTAGTTTTTCCTTAAAATAATCTTATGTTTTGTCATCAACAAAAAGGGGGAGATTGTTAATACAAATAAGCCGTAAAAACGTTTATTTATATTTTACGATCTTCTAATATTTTATCGATAACAAACATAAAATCATTTTAACGAAACAAATAAAATACGTAAATGGTTTGAGCCAATAGTTTACTAACACACTTACGTTTTCATATAAAACACTAAACAAGTAATAGTGTTTTAATGTTATAGTAATGCATATGTATAACAACTAGTGTTTACATAATGGGCATATATATATATATATATATATATATATATATATATATATATATATATATATATATATATATACTAGTAGTCAAAACCCGTCCGATGGACGGGTATGACTTGTGGTTTTTATTTTTATGATTTAGTGGATCAAATATACACTAAAAAGTAATTAAAAGTTAAATGAAAATGTTAAGATCGATAATTGATGTTACCATAATCCATTAAACGACTAAAAGCAGATAAGTACTTTGATTTGTGGTTTTTATTTTTAGGATTTAGTAGAACAAATATATAGTTAAAAGTTATTAAAAGTTAAATTAAACGGTTAAGAAGTATAATTATTGTTACCATAATCCTTATTATTATTGATTACAAAGAACTTGTATTTAGGGTTTCGTTTATTATTTATTACAAAGAACTTGTATTTAGGGTTTCTTTTGTTTGTATTTTGGGGTTTTTTGATTTAGGCATTGAAATTTTATTTTTAAGTGTTTTCTGATAGCAGTCAAACTCATTTTTTTTTTAATATATTTATTTTCATCATGTAGTTGATTTATAAAGTTTAATTAGAATAACAGGTGTTGTTGTTGTTGTTGTTGTTGATGATGATGTCGTTTTTGTTGTTGATAGTACTGTGGGTGTAAACATATTTATTTAATTTGGTGTGTCTGTTTTGTTGTATTCCGTCACACCAAATGCGTTTGCAATTGCTTCAATTTTGACACTCTTTAAAAAATCAAAACAGTCCTATATTAAGATGTGTTTCGCATAGTTGATTTTTTTTTGTCAAATTTAGTTTTAAATTTCCAAATATTTTTTATTTAATTTGTTTGGCTATAGTTAATTTAGTTGTATTATTTTAAAGCTGGTTCATTTATATTTGATAGGTTTTTGAGTTTTGAGTCCATTTTCATATCTGCACAAGCTCTTAAGGGTCAGATCGTGCAGGTCAATGTTAAAAGTGTTTTGAGTCCATTTTTTGTTTCCATTAGGTGTCTAAATTAGATTATAGTCCATTTGAGTAATTTGGTTCTTTAAGATCACCAATAAGATTCATTACCTGAAAAACTTTCACCTGCAAGTCGAGATTTAATCAATTTAAATGTGTGTGTAGAGCATATTTTATGGGGTGTTTGGGGTTAGCTCATGTAAAGGTGCTTATTCATGTTAGCTTATAAGCTCACCCCCTCTATAACCATATGTCACCATGTTTATGAGAAGTGCATTAAACTATTGAATGTCATCATCGCTATAACCATATGTCATCAACATCTGAACTTTAATTTGGATGTAGTCATTTTATATGGATATCTAACACCATTTGGTTAATCACTAAGTAGTAATCGCAACGATTTCTTCGCAAATGAAATTATAACAATATATAATTTTACCAGGGTGATCTGATTTTACCCAAAAAATTATAACAATATATGGTAACGAGGTGGGCGACTATCCGCCGCAAAAAGACATATAACTTAAGATTTTTACAATAATAAGAGATAGCTAATGATAATGTTGTATTATGCATTTTTTAGATAGTTGCATTATCACATAGGCTTTGGTAAAGTTCACATTCCATTAACTGATGGATGTCCACGAGGTTGAACTTTTCTTAGAACTTGATCCAACACGGCTGCCTGTACCATAATACTCGGATATACATGCAAGAGTAAATCTTTATTTCAGCTATTGCAGTTGAATGTGGGGAATAATGTTCAATATAATTAGCGTAAAACAAAGTCAACATCACTTTCCCTATAGTACAGGAAGAAATTTCAAGTTAATGTATTACAATTGCTGCAAGTTCCAAATTGCTGAGATCCTTGGTAAAATCAATGATTTCCGGTTTCTCGACACCAAGAACCTAGAGATATCCAACAAAACTATAACGTAAAAAGTTGAAGGAGAAAATAAAGACAAAATACGTAAGTTGTATACATATTCTGAAAGACCGAGAAACTTGATCTGTATTGTAGAAAAAAGGCGAACTTGAATTCTTGCAATAAATATTAAATTCTTTTATCTAAAGAAGCAAAAGAAACAAATTCTTAATTTCTTTTATTCAAAGACGCAAGAGAACAAATGCCTTGCAAAGATAATGCATAAGACTCGTCCTGTCGTTATTCCCACATATATCCGTTGCTTTCAGTAGCGTATCCAAGGTGAAACCGATAGCTGAACCTAATACCAAACTAAACCAATTTTAGAGAGATGAAGAAAAAAATATACCTTGGTAACCATTAGCTGCCATAGATGCGAAATCCGCTAAGACAAATCTTCTACCTGAACGAAACATATGTAAACACATAAGCATGACATTCCAAACACCCCTAAAGGCCTCAATACTATAAAAAATAGCCAGCAAAGATGATAAAAACACATGCCTAAGAGTACATATCTACCCAAAACTCAACAAAATCATTGTATTCCAACAACACCAGCAAAGGCATCATAAGTTCCATATACAACGCGAGGAAAAGGATATAAGTGATCAGATTCTGACCGCCAACAACAGTAAACTATATTAAGCATGAAAAATCTAAAACAAATCAAAACCCATATTTCGGAAAGCTCTCTTATCGAAGACGAAAGCTAAAAATCACATAAATGAATAAAAACTGAAAATCTAATTAAATCAAGCCGTAAAAAAAATAACCACATCTTCATCATCACCAAACGTCAGTCAACGGTTATCCCAATGGCTTCAAGCTTCTCGTCATCTACTAAATTTATGCTCCAGATCTTCTCTAGAATTTGTGTGACCCATTTATGCTTTGCGTGGTTTTGTGTAGTGGTGCGATTAATAAAAAAAAAGGATAAAGACATCTGGAACCTAAAGAAGCTTCAGGAGAAATCAACCCGCCTTTTGAATTGGGTTGGGTGGCCAGAGATAACACTACATTCTTGGGCTGGTGGCCCACGCGTTGATTAGCCCAGCCGGCCTCGGTACTGTAGCAAGCGCTGTAGCAAATTCAATGCCTAATTATATATATAGTAATTGTATGCAGTAGGGTATTTAGAAACAAATACATACCTGACATGTCTTTGACATAGTTCAGTACTTTTCTCCAACACGAAGCCCAAAATCAAAGATAGCATTAACAAAAACATGATGAACCAATAAACAAATGATATAACAAACTTACATGTATTCATCACTCGCTCCATATCCGTATACAATGTCCTTAAACACTTCGAATACAGCCATTGCACATGAGTTCATAAGTGTCGCCTGGTCGTCAGTAGGCTTCTCGAATTCATGAACCTCAGTAAATCTAGCTGGAAACAAAATAAGAAGTTATATAGATTCATAGTGAAGTAACCAATGTTTAAGCTCAAGTTTTAGCATTTCTTGACAACGACACAAATGCAATTGCAGGTCCCAGTTTCTCCGTGTTTACTTGTGAATGGTGTGCAAATGGTTTTTTTTTTTTTTTTTTTAAACACTTTTTTATAAAAAATAATTCATCAATGCTCAACATATTACATGAATTTATTCAAAAAATAATAGTTATCAATCACGTCCAAATGTGGATAAAATGGCGAGAAAAGGAGAAAAGCTATATATACCACTCCACGTAAATGTGCAATAGAGCATTAGCATTGTCACCCCTAATGCCACCAAGCCAGCCCTTTGAGTTCACTTCTTCATCCTTAATGCTAGTCTCGAGAATAGCGATGTGATCTTTTCAAGATTTAACAAAAATGCTAACCTGCAAGTCTTATATCATATAACGACCTCCTTTTGGGAACAAACTGTATTATAATTCAAATAAAGGGTAGCTTTTAAATCTTACCAAGCACCATCGATCACATAAAAACTTTTCAAAATAAGTGAGCTACTAACGGAATCTGAAGCATGATACATATCTGGTTTTAGAAACATAACTGTTACACATGAAATAAAAAGGCAATGGGGTCAAGCTTAAACATATATTAACTCATAAAAGGATATCATGCATTGATGTAACGGTGGGAGTTAGATAATTTATGAAAAGTGTTCACACAACTATTTTTGTCACTACATAAAGAAATTGCCATTTCGGCAATGTATAACTGTTTGAACACATCATCTAAACCTTTGAGCTATCATCTCCTTCATGTTCATAGGATAACACATGTTGGTATCCACTTTGAACAAATATTGTAAGAAAGTTAACAATACAGTTAAATGTATCCATCATGGGAGTATATAGCTCATTATCATCTGATTTTGTGGGAAAAAAACAAACTTATACTCCTATGTTGACCACTAAAGTTAGGTTGAAAATAGGCACTCACCTTTCTCCCAGTAAATCTTTCTTTGAAGTCAAAACGAAAAAAAAAAAAAAAAAAAAAAAAAAAAAAAACCTTTACTTTTGTAGGGGTAATCATATAACTTCTTTAACACATTATTCTTGAAACATCTGCTGGAAAATAGTGCCATTATACACTTTCTCTAAAGAAACCTAAGACTTGCTTTAGGTTTTCTCCTTGCTTTTTCCTATTTCTTGCACTACCATGTCCATGTCCATGGCCTAAATATGACATTTGCATAAAAACAGCAAAAAAAATCTCTTTTTAATGTTTATATAAAAATTTGTCATTATATGCTAAAGGCTAGATTTGCCAATTGCCACTTTGCTTGTATTAAAGATGAAGATCGACTTATTTACCTGCCATGTCTTTATTCTAACTCCAGTCATTGTGCCATGAATCTTTGTATCACGAACATAGCCTCTCCATCTCCAGCTTCAGTACTGAGCGATTGATCTCATCAAGTGCAGTAGGTTTGAAGTAATCTCCATTTTTAGGGCTTCATCTACAGATCAATGGCTGCAATTGACAAGATACAGAGACAAGTATTAACCAAACCTGTTCATAAACATACTAATGACTTGTATCTTTGCAAACGAAAATAAAAAAATAATAATAGAAATTTACTTGTTTGCATTTGAGATGACGATGAAAGATTTGAACGTTAGCCTTTTAAGCTTCCTGCCACGTGACAGACTCCTGACCCTTTTTTTGCATTGTTAACTCTCGGGTATGTTGTCCCTGCGCCTTCAGCCACGTTCTCATAAGGCTCGGCTTATGTATGGATCTAAGTGTCACAATAGCAAACACATTTATTAAGAACCTAATAATATTTTGTCAGGTTCTATAACAAAGAATCCCAATTTCACCACAAATATCACCCCGACCTTAATTCTTCTACAACCTGTTTGGATCCATGTTTCATAATGATGAGTTCCTGATCAAACAACTAATGCATTAGACCTTACTAATTTTCAGTATATGCTTTTGTAATAGATATGAAATTCAATGCTCACCTTGAAACTAAAATTTATATAGGAGATTCAGGTTTTTAAGAAAATAAATTGGAAAACGTTATGAAAAATAACGACAAATCTGTAATAAAAGCATGTACCATGAAGTGGAAATGATCTAGATAGTTGATTGACTGAAAGACTTAGGTTTTTAAGAGATGGACGAATTTTTAAACATGAGATATTACTCTCATTAAAACCATTGTCCTTAAGATTTAGAGTTTCCAAATTCTTCAATATGAGATCCCTTTCGGAACCTGCACTCAATATAAGGGTCAATTCTACATTTCAAACCCTGTAGGTGATTTGCAACGTTTCAAAAGGGAAACGCATGTACCTTGTATTTGAAAGGTACCACTAAAGAACGTTGTTATAGTAGGCCAAAGCTTTGTTTACCACAATGGCTTATGCATTGTTGTCATTAAAAGATATACTACATGTATTTTTGTTATTAGAGTAGGCCAAACTTTTGTTTACCACAATGGCTTATGTATTTATGTTGTTAAAAGATATAGCACATGCATAAATGTGTTCACAGTCATTGTTTTACCTGAAACAAATATTATTCAATGTGTGGAAAATATATGTAATGCTTTGTATTATAAATGCAATAAGCAAGCTTAGTTTTGTTTTCTCAAATACATTATGGTTATCTTCGGCATCCAGATTTCTTTATGTGAAATTGGCATAATCGAAGCCAATTAAGTATTTGGGTGACCTATAAAGTAGTCTTAATAGTTGGGTGGGCTTAATCCCTTAAATTTTATATATACTCAAACAAAGGTTTTTGTGATTTTCTATTTAATTTAGAGAAAGTTACGTGAATATAGTTTACTTACAGTAGGGAGACGACTGCTAACATTAGTAAGCTTTGAATTGATGCAGCCAAATCTTGAACACTGAAACATGAGTCAACCTAGCGTTCTTGTGCTTGTGACGCTACCCCATCCATCTGCAATTAATATTACATAATTATCCAACCATCTAAATCCATGTATCTAACATTGATGGGCTTTCTTATTCTGAAGGTACTTACTACGAAGTAGATTTTGACTTAAAGATCTTATTTACTCTTAACTAAGCATTGTGAAATTGTCTCTAAATATTTACATCATATGGAGACCAAATATCCTTGTAGATCTTATAGAGTCACAAACATTGTTATTGTAGGGGATTGTACTTTTTTTATGTACCAAGATGTTTAGTGTTATACTTCCTATGGGGAAACTAAACATATTGCATGGTAAAAAATTAGCAAAGGAATAAAAACCTGATAGGGTGCATATTCTCGTTCCAACATATGCAAGCCTCCCCTATTCTAGACTCCTGAAACGTATTGCATTGCGTAAGCAGCAGCATATTGAAGCAAAGAAAATGTTCAATAGCTTAATAATGTGTACCTACTTGATTGTACTTCAAAAAATTACTTATGATGGTCACTCTGATATTCTCCAGGGGAGCTGGATCTTCAACCTATCACCAAGTTGATCTATAAAATAAACAAACAAAAATGATAATTAATAGCTTAATCCAAATACTCTGTTCGCGTGATTAATCATTCTTTTCCAGCAGACCACCTTTTTTATTAATTATTTAATAATAAAGCAGCCTCTATGGAAGTGCTAATTAGTTCCCTTACCAATCATAAAAGTGTTGCTAAGATAAATAATATAGCGCAAATTTACAGCAAATATAATGTGATTTCTGAGGGTTGCACAGCCGCCATAAGTATTGGAGATAAATATGAAACATACTTACATTCGAGTAACAAAAGCTTGTGTTTTTATGACTGACCCTTCAGCTGTGATAGTTCGTTTTGCTACATCCACGCCTAGATGTTTCAGTGCACTAATCTACACCAACAATATAAGCGGTTTAATCAGGTCATAAAACCCTTGTAAAGTATTCTTCAAAAAGAGGGCAACAGCCATTATGGAAAAATGCATACATATTTGAGTACGTTGAGAAGTTATGACCTAATGAATCTTTATTTATCCAAAAAACATAACACCTAAAAACAAAAGATAACGTCTCTCCAAAACCAGTACCAACAATTTTATGCTTCTTCCGAAGATACTCAGATTTTATTAACTCAATATTGTAGGCAACAGAACAACTCGATGGCAAAGAATTCAGTTGGTGCAAACTGGTTGTGCTCTGGAACCAAGAGTATAGTTTTCAGACAAATAACTAAAGATTACCGAATCATTGAGGGCACCAAGAGAACCACCAAAGCTGACTTGAAGGACAGTTGCATGTTATTTGAATACTGATCAATGCTAACAACTGGACTGGGAACATCAAGAGGAAAAAAAAATTAGGGATTATTAACCTGTAAAACTAAAAGGTCGATACAACTTGTTAGGGATTGTTATGATTCCGAATAATATAATAGAGTGTATTTACACAAAAAAAATAGGTTAAAAATATATAAGGAATAATTATCTTGTAAGTAATATATATCATATTTTTTTTAATTGTTATCTTCATAATATACATTCCTAAATTACAAATTGTAGGATTTTTTTAGCATCTCCTTATTTGTATTGATTTGAAAGATATAAATCAAAAAATAATTTACTCTAGTGGTAAGTTGTTTACAAAACTCATGAATGACCCAAGTTCAAATCCAATACATGTCTTCTTTTTAACTAAACAATTTTAAAATTAAAAATTAACAAATAAAAAACGAATTTTGAAATTTAAAAAAATAAAATTGTACATATATTAAATAAAATAAACGAATTTTGAAATTTAAAAAAATAAAATTGTAAGTATATTAAATAAAATGCCACATGTCATTTAAAAAAATTAAAAAAATGCCACATAAATACAATGATGACATGGAAATATGACATGGCATTATGGGATGCCAAGTGGCATTTTACGTACATGCCTCTCTTATATATATGTATAGATATATATATATATATATATATATATATATATATATATATATATATATATATATATATATATATATATATATATATATATATATATATACTTAGTATGTATTTTAATGGGTAATATAATGGGTAGAAGTCTAAGTATTTGATCCATAACCCATGACCCATCGTATGACATCACGCATAAGTCATAATGGATATTATCCATGACCCATTGAGCTAACCCATGACCCATTGACTAGATACATTGCATCTTCTAGATACATTGTATCTATTTGGATACCCATGATCCAAAGTCCATAACCCATAACCCATGATCCATGACCCATAACCCATTTAGGGGGAGCATCCTACGGATCCCCAGGTTTACACTGGATGGATCCCTCATGTAAGGGATCCGTGGGACAGTAGTGAATTTTGTTTATAAATAGTGAGCCATTTCTTCATTGTAACACACCCCTTTTCACACACATTCTCTCTTAGTGTTGTAAACTCTCTAACCTCATATCCAAAGGATCTTTCTATGTAGTTTTGTGTTTGTGTGATTCTATAGGTTCATCTTAAGGGCGAGATCACCACATCTTGACATCGAGCAAGCTCAGGTCCATGGGTTGCCAAGCTTCGTCATCATCAAGATTACTGATGTTATCTTGTTGATAGTTCTTTCTTCTCTCATTAGAAGTGTTGTGTTGAAGACATAGGTGAAAGGTGTCTAAAGGATCAAGTCGAAGGCATTAGTGAAAGGTGTCGAGGATCCATGTCAAAGGCATTAGTGAAGGGTGTCGAAAGTCTATGTTGAAGGCATTAGTGAAGGGTGCTTAGGAGTCGTGTCAAAGGCATTAGTGAAAGGTGCCTAGGGTGTACATTTGATATGGTGTGTCGATGTACAAGATAGATTAGTATTGGGTCAAAGGATATTAATATCCTTGTTGATGTTGTCATAAGGAGTAGATCTCCTTTGGAATAGGTGTCGTGTAGTGTTGGGTAGTAGTTCCTCCTTTGTAATGGAACTCGGTATCTAGCCTTGTACTGGATAAAGTGTAGGCGACGTTGTGATAGGTTTGGTTCTACCTCGTGGAAGAACCCGGTGTCTAGCCTTGTACCGGATAAAGAGTAGGCGACGTTGTGAAGGCTTCTCCGCCACAAGGAGTTGGTGTTGTGTAGTGATTACGAACTCTCGAGTAGGTGACTCGGGGAGTGGAGTAGGGCAAGGAAGGTGTCTTTGTAGCCGAACCACTATAAATACTCGCGTTGTGGTTTTGTGCTTCTTACTCTTTATCTTTGCTTTACTTAGTTATATATTTATCTATCAACATCCAACACACATTTAAATAGATTGACATAAGTCGATTTAAATAGTTTAAAACGAAGTTTTAATCGGTAAAACTATTCAACCCCTCTTTCTAGTTTTCCACAAGTTTTTCAAAAATGTTCTAATGTTACAAAATTTACCCTCGACTTATATAAAAGTTACACTTTTTACCCAAACTTACAATTTTTTACGTTTCTAATCCAAAAGTTAAAATTACACTTTTTATTAATACTTTCTGAAAGGACAGTTTCTAACCTGGGACTTAATTATTTCAGTTTTTAATCCAAAATTCACAGTTGACAGTTTTTACCCTATACTCTACCAAAAGTTATATTTTTCACTCAAGTTTCGTAAAATTTTCATTTTTAGTCCAAAAATACAAGTTGTAAAATTTTGTTTTCTTTAAATGTGTTAAGTTTTATTTGCTTATTATGTTTGTTTCGAAAAGTTTGGACAAAAGAGGTTAATGGGCCATAACGCCCAATCAGGGGTCCGTTTGGTTTTTAAAATGGTTCGAGAGCTTATAAACTCTTGGCTTATTTACTGACTCAAAAGGGTGTGTTTAATATGTTAAAAATGCTTATTCACTTAGCTTATTACTAAATTGTTTTTGGGCTTTTAGGCCCAGTTATGGTGTGTTTGGTTTAGAAAGATAAGGCACAAGCTTTGTGTATATATATAAAAAATAAAATGTTCCAAAAGCAACCATGTCTAGGTTCGAACCCATGCCACTTGTGTGATCGACACGACCAACTGAGCCAAGTGCTCTTTAATGTTTTGTTTCACATCTTATTCGTATTTAAGAAAACGTTTAACAGTTTCATTTTGTATGTTATTCTTACTCACTAAACTAAGTTTGCATGTAATATGTTTCAAAGTTTCGTATCAAATCTCTTTTCTTTACATGCTTCTTCATCAACCCATGTTACTAAGACGAGTTTCGAATCATATTAAACCGCACGACACAATTTCCAAATGAAGCCAAAGCTCAAACCGGTTTTATAAACAAGCTTATTCGTTTTTAAGTCGAAAAGTCATTAGAAATAAGTTTTACGTTTTCTCTTGTGTTCTCGAAAGTTATTTAAGGTTTAAAAGTTCCAACTTAAGACGCTTACATCCCGCGAGCTTCAAATATGGGTCGAACATACTAAACATAAGTGCTAGCTTATTCTTTGAGCTTATTAGTAAAAGTACAAGTTATAGTTACCACACAATCTTTGATGATACGTTAAGTTGTTTATTTTTAGGTTCATAAACGAAAAATAAGTTTAAAAAGCTTAGAGTGTTACGTATGATATGCAAGTTTCAACGAAAACTTAACAACTAAACAAACTAAGCTAAGTATTGAAATTAGGTCTTGCAGACTTACTAAACCAAAGTGTTGGGGATGAGACACGAATGGAAAGAAAGGCACGAACAACACACGAGTACTCGATATACGACTAAGCTTCCAACACACTTACCCTTAACGAACTCAACTCAAATATGCTTGCTTCCTTTCTCTCTTTCACGACAGTAACCAACGAACTTGTATGTTTGTGGTTGCGTTTTGTTTTGGTGGTGCAAAATGGTTAAGGGTTGTGTCTCTTAAGTAGGGAATTAGCACATGGTGAATAGGGGTTGACATTGTGTTTAGGTGTCCTTGTCCTGCCGATCGTATGGGGGAAAATAAGAGAAGGTTTATGATTCTCATAATAGTTGACTTAAGACGGGTATTAGATTTGTCCAGGAGTTTAAGAAACTAAGTAGGGGACACAAGTCTTGTTGAATAGATTAGGATCTTAGAGGTTTGGATTTGAGTTTTAAAAGAAAACGTGTTTTATGTTTTTGGTATTAGGGTGCGTTTTAATATGTTGATACAAGGGTGTGTTTGTGTTTCGTTTGTTAACATGCCCCAAAAAGAAAAACAATTGTTAATATTTGGGTTGGTTGGGATTAGGTGTGGGTTGGTTTTTGTTGTTTGTTAGTCATGGGCCGAAGTCCAAAGGGGTTATAAGGAGTGTTTTTGTATCGAGCCCAAAAGTGTGTAATTGCTTTGTGTTATGGGCTCACAAAGTCTCAAGTATATTGTCGGGTTTGATTAACCCGCAAGTAGGGCTGAGCATCGGGTCGGAGCCCGACCCGGCCCTACCCGAACCGACTATACCGAATCCCGATTAAACTCAGTAACCATAACCGAGTCCCGACCCGTTTATGTCGGTTCGGTATCGGGTACAAACGGGCTAGTCGGTTTCGGTTATTCAATTCAAACGGGCCTAGCCCGACTTAATGTTGCAGGCTGCAAAACTAAAGGAACCAAGCGGGCCCAGCAAAAATTAAAAGAATGGAAAGAAACGGGCCCAGCCCAGCACAAATTTAAGGAAGCATATTGCAGTTCCTTTTTCTTTTTAGACCAAAACATATCAACAAATTCAACAAATAACAAAACCAACAAATCAACAGTATGCATTGCAAAACATCACTGCTGCAGTAGTGCAGTTCCAATTTTTCTTTTTTTGACCATATGGTTACTGAGCCTACTGTGATAGTGTCTCCACAATTCACATTGTCTTCATCAATTCATCAAACATACAAAACCAAATACCATATGGCTCCAAATACAAACACAAATGACAAATGTCTTGAATCATTACTCCAAATACAAATACCAAATACTAATCACAACATTCTTGAATTTCCATGTTCTCCTTTTTGTTTCTCTAACGCCTCTTGAATTTCTAGAAAAAACATGAGAACATAAGTCAAACATAAGTTACTAATATAACCAAATAACCAATAAACTTATATATAAATATTTTACCTTTAGCAACCTCGTCGTCTTTCATTAAATCCTCTAACGTATCCAAAGTGATGTTTCTACTTGATGTACGGATCCAATCTTGTGTGCACACCAAAGCCTCTACAGCTAGGCGCTAAAGAATTCCTATACGGGTATAAAACGCGACCACTTGCACTAAAGGTAGATTCGGAAGCAACGGTGGATACTTGGATACACAAGATATCTATTAATAAAAAACATAAGTTTATAAAAAACAAAGCACAAAGAATCTAAGATATCTAAAATTTAATTAAAAAAAAAAAAAAAAAAAAATATTACCTTTCGCCATCCTTGATATAATTGGGAATCTTGGACTATTTACTTTCCACAAATTAAGTATGTCGAATTCTTCGTCATCCTCTAGCTCAAGGCGCGGTTCTTTTAGATATTTGGTCAACTCGTCTTCACCCCCACTCAACTTATTTCCAACTTTATCTTTAAAAGCATTTAAGAAAGAATTACCACGACGACGAATTGTGTTACTACTTTGACTTAACGTTGCTTTTGGTATTTCACTTGATATGGTTGTGCCATATTTTTCTTTGTACATGGCAAACAAGACCCCCATATCTTTCTCAACCTTCTTAACCAATTTGTCACATAATTCATCTTCGGTTAAAAATGAAATTGGCGTCTCATCACTATCTTCATCGACCTCCATGGGTATGCAACCATTTTCTATCAAATGTCTAAACCCGTAGCCTATTATTTCCGACTTCATTGTGGGATCTAAGATAACGGCAAAGTACATATAATGGTTGATTTTTTTGTAATCACCCCAATATTTGTCATACTTTTTTCTCATTTCTTCAACCATTACCTCAAAAGAAGGTTTTTCGTGCCACTCACGAAGATGCTTATCAATATCAAGAACCTCTCCAAACCACAAATGAGCTACGGGAGATGATACATTTGACACAAGTTCGGTTGTCTCTTTAAATTTTTCCAAAAATGCAATTATCTTCTTACAAACCTCAAAATCACCCCGCTTACGTATTTCCTCTAGGTCTCGGGCAAAACAAGAGTTATGAAAATCATAATAAAAAAGCTTCTTTTAACTCAATAGCGGTTTTCAACATATCATGTGTGGAATTCCATCTTGTAAGGCATTCGGAAACCAAAAACTTATTTGAAGTACAAGCCTTTTCAACACTTTCTTTAAAGTTAGTCACTATTTGGCTTGAATGTTTTATGTATTTCACGGCTAAGCCTATGGTATTCACTTCCTTGTTGAATGTTTTTAAACCATCTTTGACAACTAGGTTTAAAATATGAGCCATACATCTTATGTGAAAATGTTTACCACCATCATACTTATTTGGTAAATTTTCTACCAAGTATTCAAGAGCTTTGTCATTTGAAGAAATGTTATCAACCGTAATGGTCATAACATTCTTTATACCCCATCCGTTTATACATTCCAAAAGTGTCCTACCAATATCCACCCCTCTATGGCTATGAATTGGTCTAAAATTAATAATTCTTTTATGCATTACACAATCATCATCTATAAAGTGGGCGGTTGATACCATAAAGTTCATTCTTTTACAACTAGAAGTCCACGTATCGGTGGTTAAATGAACGGTGGTGGCCTTGTTGCTTAAGAAATTTAATAGGCTCTTCCTCTCGTCAAGAAAAAACTTAGAAACATCCCTAGCAATAGTAAAATGAGAGGGCATATTAAATCTAGGTTGCATGTTATTTCCAAATTTAATGAATGCCGGGTGTTCTACAAACTTAAACGGAAGCTCTGCAAGAATAATCAACTCAATCAACGACTTTTTCATCAATTTTCATCATACTTCCAAGTTTCTAAAGTACCAATGCTACTATCACCCTCAACATTCTCCCAATCTTTTCTTAAAAGCTAGTTTTTGTTTCTTAATTTTCTCAACATCGGGTTGTTATCACAATTTGCATAATGAGTATTCAAGTGTCGCGTACCATGCATTTTTGAATCGGCTTTGAGAACCGCATCACAATATTTGCAATATGCCATCTTAATGACTTGACCATTTGCATCCGGTTCAAACTTTGCAATAAAGTATTTCCAGCACTCGGAAGTCGTTTTCCTTGGTTTGGGAGGGGCTGTCCTTTTGCGTTTATTTTCATCAAAGTCAACCGCCTCAACATTCTCATCCTAAACAAAAATAAAAAAGAACAAACAATTAATTAAAAGGAGTAACACTTGATATCTATATGTTACTGTGATGTAGTCTGATATAAAACCATCGGTTCATAAAAAAACATTAAATGAAACCATCATTAAATGAAACCATCTGATATAGCCTCATCATTTGATCATTTAAGGCTTAAAACCTTAAATCATTAAATGAAACCATCGGTTCATAAAAAACATCATAAATACTTCATCAATTATCATAAATACAACAGTCAATCATAAAAAGAACAAGGCTACAAAATCAATCATAAATACTTCATCAGTTAAAAAAAAAATGAACCTATCGGTTCATAACCAAAAAATAAATAAAAAAAAAAAAAATAATAATAATAATAATAATAATAATAATAATAATAATAATAATAATAATAATAATAATAATAATAATACTTCATCAATTATCATAAATACAATAGTCAATCATAAAAAGAACAAGGCTACAAAATCAATCATAAATACTTCATCAGTTAAAAAAAATAAAAAATAAAAAATGAACCTATCGGTTCATAACAAAAAATAAATAAAAAATAATAATAATAATAATAATAATGCTAGAGGTGTGGGGCCCAGTTAGTTTCTCGGCTTCCCACTAATTTTTTGTAAATCCTATGAGTTTTTAATAAAAGTGTTGATATAATAAAATTAAAAAAAAAAAATAATAATAATAATAATAATAATAATAATAATAATAATAATAATAATAATAATAATAATAATAATAATAATAATAATAATAAATACCATATTACACAAAAATTAAATTTGTCCCATTAAATCATCAATAGTTCATAAATACTTACTTCCATTGTAGTGTTTTGTTGAGAAGCGAATGATTCATAGGTAGGTAAAGAAGATGAGATTGATTCATATGTGGGGTTTTTGTTATGAGGTTGATGAGATTGATCCATTTGATTGATTTGTTGAGAAGCCAAACGAATTGGGTGATGGGATTGTCACAACCTTCTTGAGAAGCCAAAACAGTTTTGTTACTGAGTTAGAATGAAAAAGAAAGGGGGCGCTTTTTTTTAGTAAACCTAATTAACCGAACCCGACCCGATACTGATTAAATAAGAAAGTGAAACCGAGTCCCGACCTGATTGTTAGTCGGTCGGTTTCGGGATGTTGTCGGGTCGGTCGGTTTGTCGGGCTTGTCGGGTTTCGGTCGGTTTTGCTCAGCCATACCCGCAAGTAAGTTTAGTGTTAGTACATGTGGGAGTTCATTCGAGGTAAAATGGGTGATACGTCACATAATAGATTGATGAATATAATTCGTTGATGTATTGCTCAAGAAAAAGAAATTACATGAAAAAATGGTTAAATAAACTTTTAAAACGAAATACTTTGCGTTTAACATTAATTAATGACTTGGTAAATTTACGGGCTACTACACAATTCACTCACCACTCATCATCACAGCCGAATTTCACCATTCTAAACCCCAAGATCAGTCCCAAGAGCTAGTAAATCAAGAAGAGAAGGTCTTGTATCACCACATTATGTTTAATCATTCTATTTTCATATCGATTTCATCATGATTTCTATTTGTTCTTTGTTTGAATTATCTTCTTGTGCTTTTACATACATTATGGGCTAACACCCTTGGGTGTTAGCCTTGTTTATGAATATTACATTATTGTTATTTCCGTTTATTAAGATTTAATTTTTAGTATTGGTTTGTGTTTATCGTTTAATATGTGCTTGTTTATATCTTTGAGTATTTTAAGTCTAGCTATCGTATGGACCAAGTGGGTACTAGATGTATATTACAAGAACACTTAAGTTAGCATCGTGCTCTTCGAAATGGACTTAGTGGAGAAGAGTAGGTATCGCATGGACCAAGTGGGTAACATAGATAAATCACATAGATTAGTTTACATGACTTAATGCATGCTTGTAGTTCGATAGGTGCATGGACCAAATGGCCTAGGAGATTACATGTGTAGAGACTAGATGCATGGACCAAGAGGTCTAGTCTAGGTTAGATATGAGTATGTGGGTATTGTCTGGACCAAGGAGATACTCACCATACATTCTGAAGTCACCAGTACATTACAATTAAACCATTGCACTAATAGATGGATAACTAAAATGTAACAGGAATAACATAGCTAGCACTACTTTCTCTTATTGATCACAATACACATAGAATAGTTTAGTTTAATTTACTTTTATTGTTTTAGTAGTTAAATATAAATCAGTCAAATCAAAATCCCCCTTTAATTATGTAAAACTCACTAGGTTAAGTCTAAGCATACTATTCCAGAGATCGACCTCGTACTTACCCTACTGGCTACATCTGATCGGGGGCACTGCCCGTGAAAGTGTGTCCCTTAAGGTATAAGTCCGATAAAATATAAATATAAAACTTGAATAAAAATACCTACAATGAAACACACATTAGAAAACTAAAATAACTTGAACGTCCGCTAAAACATGACTAGTTAATTACTTATGTCTTAGGTTAATTAATTGAGGCGAGTATTTATTACGTAGGTTAGTTATTGGGTGAACTTGACAAATCACATAGGCGTCATTTACTTAGGCTAATCTATAGACATAGAACTAACCATACCACAACTGGTAATTAGGAATACTTCACACTACATTAGGCAAGGACGTGACAATTCGACTATAACCAGCAGGTAGCCATGGTCTACGCAACGACATAGTCTATAACAACACATAAATCATCGAAAACATACATAGAATAAACTAAAGAACTTATATCATTAAATAAAAAAGGTTCATAAAAATTAGGAGCTATCAGAACCTTAGACACGACAACCTCTTCTTGCATTTCATTTTTGAGAACATTTAGGTCAAGATTTAAGTCTAAGTTTAAGTCCAAGTCATCAACTCCAAAATGTTCATCATGACTTAAACTAGAACTGTCTACATTCATATCATCAAAATAACTAAACTCTGCATCCACATCCAATTCATTATCATCATAGTCTATACACCTTATCACATCATTAACCCTTGGTTCCACCGGGTGAAAGTGAGGTTTATACTTTCAAACTATGATCTTATATGGTTGTAACCAGATTCATTCCCAGTCAATGGAGTTCACATGTTCTATGGATACCAAACATACATTGAGGTATAGACTTTGGTGAAACAAAGTCACTACCAGAGCCTTCCTTAGTAGGTGTACTACTATCTCTACTATCATGCCATGTCAACAACAACATTTTACCAGATTTTTTCCCATAGAAGCACTAGTACTACGTTCACTAGACATATCTTCCTCATACTTTTCTATTGTTTTGGTGACATTTTGTAACAGTTAAGCTTACTATAACTATGCTTTATATACACCTCTATTAACTTGAAACTCAAAAGAAGGGTAGTCATAAAACGCACATCCTCATCACATCCCAATGCATACAACCCAACATCTAAACTACTCATGGGGTCTTAAATAGTGATAAAACAGAGGATCATTCTCACCTGTGTATCCTAACTGTTTGACAATCTTATCCCTAACTCAAACACCGAGAAAACTTCAATGTCAAAACCTACCAAAGATATCTTCTTAACCACCAACATATTGTCTACCAGGAAACATCCTAAGTCACCCACCATGGTGTATGTGTATGTGCATGATGAACAAATGTGGTGCATACTCTGCATAAAAATGCAATTACGTAGTAATTCAACAAAAATAAACATAAGTTCATAGCAAAATATAACTCAAATCACGATTTCAAGTCATTACCATATGCCTTCTCGCATTCGATTTCCAACTCTTCGGTTGTTATAGTCACCATTTTTTTCCCTCGTCTTTCATGTTGTTAACACCATTGTTTACACCGTTTTTTAGAGATCATTGTTCATGTTTTTGGTCGGAGAAAGTTTGGGGATGAGACACGAGAGATTAGATGGGTGGGTGTGGGTGGGAAAATGTGAAGTGATATGACGGGGGCAGAGGTGTAATAAGGAGTATAGACAAAAAAAAAAAAAAAAAAAAAAAAAAAGACAAATCCTACGTTTACCAAAAAGTCCCTCTTGTCCAAGTGAGGTAACGAGAAAACTTAACTGCGCAACAAACGTAAAAGGGGGACTAAATGTGGTTACGTGGTATAGTTTGGGGACTAGTAAAGTAATGAAAAAGGGAATGGAATGATGATTATATATAACGCCCATTAGCAGCAGCAGGAAGAATCGATTTATTAAAAAAAATCAAAATCAAAATCAAAATCAAATGGGTGTTGGTGGCATTCTGATTGACACCTCTGTAATCTTCCTTAAGAACAAGTTGGATGACGATGATGAAGTTGTTCCTGGAGTTGATTATTTACTTAACAAGCTTCAACATTCCAATATTCCCACTGTAATTCATCAGTTTATTTATTTTTTAGTTTAGACTTGATAATTTGGTAAAATTATAGTCATCTTGTCTGTGCAGGGAATATCTTATCCCGTAGGTCTTTCCCAAACAAAGGTAATTACGTTTGCATTAAACATATATCTTTAAGGAATCTGCATGTTTTGTTATTCCTCTACAATTTAATTTATTGCAGGTGAGCCTTGTAGAGAAGCTGATTAGCACACACACGTTCAAGCGTTTCGTCTACAACCCGGATGACACAATTAGAGCCGCCGTTTCTTTAGCTTGGGATAACACTATTTTGCATCTAGTTTCAAACTGCAATCAAGGACTTTTGAATTTTGGGTGGATCAATGTTGTTGTAAGTAAGTAACAAACTTGGATCATGTTATTTATAAATGCTTTCATCTTTCCGCCTGCTTAATTTACATGTTTACATTTCAAATGATTTACCTGTCTGTCAGATGTTAATGGTAATGCTGATGCTGCAACCAAGAATCCAAATGGGATTTTCATAGAAAAACTACAAGAGGTGCCTTTGATAATCTGCGACTTGAATAAAAAGGTAATCATAATGAATCTTTCTACTGACAAATTCTATGGACATTAACTTGCTTTTACCCTTTCTGCAAGTGTGCAGTCTATGGGTAGTCATTGCTGAACAATATGTTGTTTCTTGTCATACTATTGGTGAAAAAATGGGCGGGTGGGACTGATTGGGTGATGATGCGTCAAGCTGTTTTGGCATCAACACGAGTTGTGTGATAAAAGCTCTAATCACATGACTACCGTTATGGGTGAATTTTGAACTGCCAACCCGTTCAATTTGCTGTGAATTTTTCTCTTTTACCCTTTTGGCCCAATAGAGTATTGCCCAAATTAATCAATTTTACAGCATGTGCTTCTTCTGGTGATGTACATGGTTGATGGATGTATGACATTTCTGATTTGATGCAGTGGTTTTATATGGAAATAAATTGATTTGTGTGTTTGTTTGTTGCATCTCATGAGTTGTGTTCGTTGCTTACCCATCGATATATGTAATTCACTTCTTCTATGTCATCATTTACCAAACAATATAAAAAGAGTTCTTCAAAAGTTATGTTTTGTTCCAGTATCTTGAATGCCAAAAAAAGACGAAATGAAAAAAGAATTCTACTTATGATCTCCCTTTTGTTTATGTTCTTTGTTTTGAAGTAGTTAAATGAAGATAATCTGGTTGTGGGCTATATTATGAAACCTTCTCGTGAAAAAGATTTTGCAAAGGTGACAACTTTTGCACTCTTTAAGTTCCAAATATCGTTATAGTATTGAGAGCTAAAGTATTATGTTTTGGTTTGTAGAGAGGCGCGTTTCCATTAAACCCTACCCAAAATGGGTTGATATTTTTGCCTCTCACATTTGACCTCCCGATAATATCTCAGTTGAAAAAAGTGGATGTTGTTATCCATAAAGCAACTGATGAAATTTCATCAATTGAAAGAAGCAATTCTCATGATTGCTCTAGTAAGATCATTTACACCACCAAAATGCTGGAGTTACAGAGGTAGACATCAATAACATTATCTAATAATGATTTTGTAGCCTCTGTTACATTATTTGTGTCAAGGGTAACTCAACGAGTATATAAGCTCAAATTGCTTTGTATTTTTTGACTAAATTACATTACATTTATAATGAGTCCACCCAAATGGTATTTTTCTCACTTTTCAAGTTATAAATGACATTTCCTACTTTCTCTTCAGGTGTATTGGTGAACTGCCTGATTGCTGTGTGATCGATCCATTTGATAATATTTTTCCAATTGTGGATCGATTGAGAATTCAAGAAGTACTACTAGGATTGGCTGATGTTAAATCAAAAAGCCAACATAAAATCAGAGGGGCTTACTTTTTGAAGGTATTTAAACATATTAAGTATTTTGCATTGTATATCTATTCATTCCAACATACTATGCATGATAAATTGTTTTGATCAGCTTAATGCTGATTTTCTCCCTGGAAAATTGTTTGCAGGTCGATGACTTTGAGGATCTTAACTGGGAACAACGACTGCAAGAAGCTAAATTATCCCTACCAAATATTGTAAAACCTCAAGTTGCTTGCGGTGTAGCTGATGCCCACAGTATGGTAATAACTGCCTCTCAGTTTCAGACTCTGAAACTGATTTAAAAACCAAGTATACTATATGGAAAAAGACCAGTAGTTATCTTATAACATAGTGAACTTGTACCTTATAAAACAAATAATAGAATGTTCTGTAATGTTTTGTAGAAAATACTAGCTTTAGCTTATAGCGTAACCCTGTTTTATATGCTCTAGTTCTTTTACTGCCGCAGATACGATAACTAATGCATTTTGTATATGAATACAATTTAGCTGAAACCATCAATGTCTTATCATAAATCATTTGTTCAACGGACTTATGTATTATTTGGCAGGCTATTGTCTTTGAAGCTGCTGATTACATGGGTTTGAGTGTTCCTCTTCCAGCCATTGTGCAGGTATGCAATTAATTTTATGGAAACGGGGCAATTAGAGTTGCAATTTATTGAATACGGTTCGAATGTATTAAATTAGCAAGAAATAAAACGCGTAAAAAGGAAGCCTAATGTGTATTCACATTCTTACAACTTCCTGTTATTTTAATAATATTCAACACATTAGTTATTTAATCTAAACAACATACTCTGAAAAAATTGTTGTGACCTGTACCCATTTTGACTCCGTTACCCGAGCAGTTCGTCTACCCATATGACGCCCCTACTTGTGTCTTGAGTTGAAGATCAATTTAAACTGCAGGAATATGTGGATCATTCATCTACTCTTTACAAGTTCTATGTTTTGGGGGAAAAAGTGTTCTACGCAGTCAAGAATTCAACACCAAATGCCAATATTTTGAAAAAATCATATGAGAAGAATGGATTAAAACCTCTACTCTTCGACAGGTACTACCCATCCTTTTTGTTACATTTGACTCAAGAGTTTTTATCATAATTTCTATTGTTTTTTACAGCTTAAAATCTTTGCCTATTGATGGAAGCAAGAAGCCTTCTGAGATTGGAGATCAGTCAACTAAGTTGAAAGAAGAGCATCTTGATATCGGGCTTGTTACTGATGCTGCAAATCACCTTAGAAGGGTTCTTGATCTCACCATCTTTGGCTTTGATGTTGTTGTGAGTCACCTTCTATTATTGCAAAGAGCTAGCCCGTCCTTACCGCAGATATGTTCAAATAACATTCTTTTTTGCAAAAAAGAATGTTCTTGGATATAAATTATTTCAGTAGTCTTACCAAACCACTTTATCTTGCAAACTGTAGTGTTTATATTGGTATTATTACCTAAGGTGGTCGGTTGGGTAAGTGTCTAAAGGGGTAGTTTTTCTATGGATCAGGTTGGGTGAACCGAAATTTTTCTTATGATATATATATATATATATATATATATATATATATATATATATATATATATATATTTTATCACTGTGTTAAATACGATTGCAAAAGCTGTTATTATTTAAAAAAACTGTAGTTTTGAATAAAATGATCTTAGGAAGTTTTATTCCTTAAAACTACAATTTGGATAACATTTGACTGTTCGACCCACTTCGTTTACTTTTTGTAGCAATTCTCTTTTTATTTTTACCTATTCGTCCCGTTACAGATTTAAACGTAAAACATGGCCTCAATATAACCATTTATAAGTAAATGGGTCGAAATAGCCACCTCTATGCTTATCATAATGCTGTTAGTCTGTAATAAAATCCCAATCATAATGCTTCACGAAGTTGATGACGCATAAAAATGAGCTCTTAAACAAAGCAAGTATGACTCCTAAACTGCTCAGTATTTATAAGAATACTCAGTATTATTAACGAATTGTTTATGTCAATAATTTATAGGAAAGCCAGGTACACTGGTTTGAAAAGCTTCATCATTAAGTCTATTGTGGCTTTGACTCGTATATTATCTTCTTTACAGATTCAGGATGGGACACGAGACCATGTTATCGTGGATGTAAATTACTTGCCATCATTTAAAGAAGTGCCAAAAGAAATCGCAATTCCTGCATTTTGGGAGGCAATTAAGATGAAGTATCAGCTGAAAAAGGGTGTCTGCCTCTGATATTTACCTATGTAGGTATAAAATGCTTTATAAACTGTGTAAGCTAGAGATAATTTATGTTCGGTTATTCGAACAATTAGAATGTTGGTTACCTTTCAAGTGTTGTAAAATTGATGATACTAGAGATTTGCAAAGTATGTGTTGTTGAATAAACTAAAGTGGTTATAATAAAAGAAACACAACATATAAACTATTTTTGATTTAGCTGACTTTTAGCCGACAACAATGCCCTCATGCAACCTAGGTTGCTTCCAAGTCGCAATAATTAGTTATTGGTGCTTTTAATTACTAAATTTGTTTTGAACACAGTAAATCAGTATTAGGAATTAAAAGTTCTTATTATATGCGATGCCGATGCAATAGAAACAGTCCTGTACAATAATGTACAATGCAACATGACAAGTCATGAGCATACATTGTATCACGTACCACCACTGCGGTTCTATCAATGATAATCATTTCATTAACCTTCCTGCTAGTTTTGTAAATTGAACTGTTGCTTTACTTCCATCTCTGACATGATAAAAGTCGACTAAACTTATGGGTGATTTAAAACCACCTCACGCTACACTTCATTAACGGTAGGACATATCCGAAATCAACACCCAGAGTTTAGCGACTTTTCCATATTTACTTGATAACAGATCGTTTACACACAAACAAATTAATGAAGTTGGTAAAGCACAAATTGTCATTATAAAACACCAACTTTCCGACGATAAAAAATATGTTTGCTTTGATCGTATCGCTTATGAGTTTCCTAATAGCCAGTTTCAAAATGCATATCCAAAAGCCCTCTACGTTTCTCACCATTTGGATGTTAACCATTCAATTTTTCTGCCATGTGCAAACAACCCAAAAGGGAGGGTTTTACCTTATGTGCGACGGTGGGTTCAAACCCCGTGGATTAGTCAGCCAAAAAGATTGAAAACCATGGTTAACCAAAAAAGAAAAGGATGGCAAAGACATCGATTTTGATGTCCAGTGTAATCCGAGATAAACCAAAAGAACACTTTAGTCACAAGTACAGGAACCTTCTGTGCAGTGTTGATCTGCGAGTCATTCAATACTTGCAATATAATAGGTTGAATGATACTTTTTCTCTCATAATCGGCAGAAGCCAAGAACCATTGTACTCAAAAGGAAAATATCAAAATATACACACCAATGCTGATAAAAACAGGGAACACCTACCTATTACAGATAAGAGCAATAGCCCAGCAACAATGCTGCATTTAGACCTAAATAAAGTTAAAACATAACCAAAACAAATGTCATAAGCTTAAAGCAATTCATTCAGTCAGTTCTCCCTCTTCTTCCTCCTCTGCCTTCTCGCTATCTTGAAGAACAGAACAAGATGTCTCTTTTACTGCCTTTTTGCTATCTTTAAGAACTGTCACTTCGGGCACATCAGGATCTGTTTCCCTCACAACTACAGATGGAAATGTCAAAGAATTGTTTGACTCCCCTGTGAAAAAAGAGTTGACAGCCATGAACCTGAAAACCTGCAAAAGGTGGTTTTTGTCTCTCTTAATGTCGCGACTCAAAAGCTTCTGTAGAAGAGATGGGTGCCGCTTGGCAAACTCTTTCTTTGGTCTTTTGGTGACTTGGTTATCCTGAAATCTCGTTCGTCTTTTATTTTGGAACTTCCCCTTCTTGTAGCGTTCCCTACCGTGTTTTTGCCCTCTATGGTTTTGCTTACGATGACCAGATGAATTACTACCTCGAGGATTTTGATCATCAGGATCAGAGTGATAATATGATGGAATTTCGGCAACTTCTATACCCAACTCAGCTTGTTTTTCCAATATAGCTTTCAATTCCTGCAAAAGAATATGTGCATCACATCACATGTAGTCACTCTACTTTCTACAGACAGTTAGATTTTGGTAATAGTTTACCCATAACGGGTCAAATGGATTATATTAAAAGTATAGTTACTCTTCATGTTCGCAGACGAAAAGAGCCTTTTGAGGTCAAGCGACTGACCAAGAATATCAGCATGACTTCGTACAATATTTGACTATTTATCAAATATATAAAATACCCTTCAATGAAGACATAACAAATATTGTTGTGGCCAAAAATGAATGCAATAACTTGATTGTAATGACGACGATGGGAAAAATTGGCTATTTTAACTTCTAATTCTACGAACGAAATTGGCGAGATACTCGTATAAATATATAAATCTACGATAATTCCAAAAATTTTGGTTAATATGCACGCGGATAAGTTAGCTGGCAGCTTTTTCCCATTTACTTATTGTTGAAGGTTATATCCTTATTACTGTAGTAAAGCTAGTGTATCTGGTAATACATTCATTTATAAATAGAAAATAACAGATTGACAAGCAGCGTTTCATGTCAACCCAGCCCACTCATTTTTATAAACCTAAGAAAAGGCCAGCAACATACCTGGCGACGTAATGTGGCTTCTTGATTCATGACATCAGACAATGTTTGTTCTCCCGTGCCCTTCTGCAAGATTAAAGGTAAGGTGTTAAAGCTGAGACCCTGAAAACCAACCCAACAACTGTATCTTCATTGGGTCATTTTGGGAATCATTATCAATCTAATCTCATTTGTCACCCAAAAAGACGAAGATCAACGAAAACACTGAAATCAAACCTTTAACTCGGTCACCCTTGTGGGATAGTTCTTCTTACGAGCCTCACGCCACTTCTTTATTTCTTGATCGGTGTAATTCGGAGGGGGTATCCTTCATTAGAATAAATGACAACTTCACTCAGTATCAATAATTAAGAATGTAGCGCGTTTCAAGTTAGGAAACTATAAATGCGTATTAGAGAAATGCACCATGAGTTAGGATTAGAATTCAAGTAAGTTTAGGTCAAAATTATAACTAAATCAGCTTTGCTTTCAACTGATTAGAAAAATTGCAAACTTTATCTCAGAGAGATTTAATATATATTGAAAAGCAATTCTTATCATGCAAAGAACTATACAATCATGCACTTAGTCTTTGGTAAAACATGCTTATAATGATCCTGAGATTCTTCTTGATTGTTCAGTTACTGGATTTTGGTTACGATTAGACAAGCAGATTATTATAAAGTAATTGAAGACGGGTCAAAAGATTATTGTGTAGCTCGATTGAAGCTATCAACTGATTACTTGCTTCATATATGCAACCTGTCACATGGCGTCGTACCCACGCGAAGGGGCGGCGCCGAATAGTTTCCGGTGTTTTTTTAATTTTGCTGACGGTTTCCAGCGGTGACTGGAGATGGCGGAAGAACTGAATATGCACATATCCCTTTAAATTTTCGATTTTATTTAGTTATTAATGAACTGATTGATAGTGAGTTGATGGGCACGGAAATTACTTCTTCTCAGAACTGGTGGAAGTTCGAGGACTAGAATCTACTGCTGCAAATCTGTTGCTCCCCGCTGCAAATCAACAATTAAAAAAATAGTAATTAGTAGAATATGTTGCTAAATCTTGATAAGTCTTGTCCCATTTCTGGTATAAAACTAACAATACTAAGAAACATATGGAATGCAATGCAAGAGAGAGGTGAGTATAGGTACACTAGGTAGGGTTAGCCAGGCTAGAGAGAGCTTAAGGACATTTTCACATTATCAATTAATTTCTATTCTACTTTGTGCTCTCATTTTACCTTTTACTGTTAATCTATTTTCTTTATTGGTTTATTATCGGTAACTAACATCTAATCCGTTGTCTTTAACTCTACTTGCTCCTTCAAGTATGTCTCACTTTCAAACAGCTCTCTATGTTTTATTATTTCTGCTTAACATAAAAGGAAGTCTATGGCATATATTTATGCTTACATGACAATAACAGAAAACTAATATTGATGAATAGTTAATTTGTGGCTTCATATCGCATAAGAATGAATGTGCTAATTCTATGTTCTTCTTCACCATCAATTTATCTTTCATCATTATCAATTAAAAAGTTTATGTAGTGAAAGTGGTCATCGATAAGCGAAGTCTCATGTCTACAAAAGACTGAAAGTGTTTCTATTGTTTTAAAATTTGAAGTCATTAATTTAATCAAATAAAACAAATTCCGAATAGTAATTTTGGATTCAACACAAAAATCTATACAAAGCCTCTACAATTGTGACTCCTAAACAGTGAGCACTTGTGCAGTCCTCTTTATCAGACACCACTTAAGTTAGCAAACTTCAAAAAGCTAGATTAACAATGCATGCAAAACTCTGAGAGAATCGAAAGGAAGAGATACCTTGAATTACTAATGTATTTATTGGGTACTTCAAATATAATATGCATACTCAGGTATCTATTTACAATATATAGCTATCAATATATTTTGCATACACCAAACACAACAGTAATGATTACTTATCAGTTATATGTGGTTATGCAGAAATACACACATACCTAAACATACATACATTTATGCATCTTTTGTGTACATCGATGATAAAATAGTAATTAAAGAAAAAGAAAGTACATCAAGTAACTATGAGGTGTTCACCTTTTCCAAACTTCTCTTTCACATGTTTATGGGACTTGAATCTGGACACATACACAAGCACTATGTGAATCAGCAAATCAGCACAGACCTTGACAAATAGACTATGAAACTTATTAAGCATACCCTTTGACTGAAGCATCATTCGTTTTATGACCTGTGGAGTTTTTGTGTAGGGACTCCACCCATCCGCCAATATTACCAGGCACATTTCCATGATTGGCCTGTTGATAACATTCAGAAACTTTGAAACAAGTATATTGCTCTAACACTAAAAGATTAAAGCATTGACAAGTAATTTGTTTTGTACGTGCTGGCTCATAACCAGAAGTGTTGTAAAAGTAATTATACAAGACATACGTCAAATTCTAAATCATACAAGTCTATCGAATATCAGCATCAACAATTTGATAAATATAAGAAATGATACCTCCAGATTTGTGGGGTTGTGTGTTTGACCCACATGGACCAGCTGTCTGGAAGCATTAACATCCATTATTGGTGAAGGAAATCTTTGTTGTCCTTGATTAATAAGTTGAGGGCCATTCAGATTAGCCATTCCAAACAGCTGATTTGTAGGAAAGTTGTGATTTTGAGGTCCAACACCTTGAACAATCTGGTTCTGGAACATGAGAATATTGCCGTAAACAAACCGGACATTACCATATAACAGATTGTGCGCATAAAAAAAGTCGACATTCTATTATCAGGCACTGTAAAATACTTGGCAGGAAGGGCAATACGCAAGTGAAGAATTGAACTGTGAGCACAACAAAGAAATGAGATGAGTTTAACCTAGTGTATTAACCAAGTGTCCTATATGTCTGACATGTCACAGGTAACTGCCAGCTCATGTATAACCGATCATCGTATATTACTGCCCCATGCGCCCAAGAAAGAGTCCAATTTCAAATTTGAATCTTTGCATCTTCTATTTCTTAAGTTGAACAAGGGATGGGTGTTAAAGCTTTTTAACTTTAATTATCCAATTAATTTAAATAAGTGAATTGGTTTAATGTAATAATCTTTGACCTACAACCAAAAGAAGTATGGTTAAATGCTAACGAATTTGGAACTCAAATGTCAAAAGTATACACTTGTCTTGAGTAAGGAATAACAAGTAACAAACAGTCAGCAACTAAGAGAGAAGGGAAGTATATTCTTATATTCAAGAAAGGCTTGCAGTTATCCCTCTCCATTGGGTTTGGCAAATGGCTCTCGTGTACTCCAAAAATAGACAGTATAAATTGCAGCAGGGATTTCTGTAGATCCTAATTAACCTTCCCTTTGAGGATACATACAACAAGTTACACCATTACCAGGCCTGATGCCAGTATCAAGCGTATAATTTTACACAACTCCCCAAAAAAGTCAAAATATCCACACACACACACACGAAAAGACTCAAATAGCATAAACCTAAACGACCTCAACGCTATACTTTGAAACCACAATAATACCTCCTTCCGGAGAGAATTCGTTACAGCAGTTGTGTGGTGTGTTTATTACGTCAAGGGAGATAAGCTCATAAGCATAAAGGTTAAGATGCTAATTTGCTAAAAAGGTGAGGTTTTACTGATATGTAAGGGTGTATCGTTCTTAAAACATGTGTGACCTGCCACAATTTAATATATAATTGGCAATTCATTTATTTACCGTAACACCCTATTCTCACTACTCCCTTGTACACTTAAAAATTCGACTTGCAACTTAAAGCATTTGAAGCTTTTAATACTAAAACGAGATGGGATAAATTGTTATCATTTAAGGCATAAAAAAACCAAAACGAGTCTTAACAAATGGTGAAATTAAAATCACCAAAATCATATCCATTCTCTGTTACGATACCTGAAAATATGTGAATGGGGAAATGAGGTTCTGTGTTAGAACAGGAACAGAAGCAGGTTGTAAAAACGGATTCCCTTGGAGCATATTCGGGTTAACAAGTTGCGCATTAGGATTGACAAGAAAAGGCATAACATTCTGAAACATGGGATTTTGGGGGGCGTAAGTATTATTTTGTTGTAACTGGAGAAGCTGATATATATTTTGGATTGTATTCTGCAAAAGCACTTGCTCCTGAGTCTGAGGGGCATTTTGGGTTGGTAAAAACTGAGGCTGCTGTTGTTGAGGAAACCCATTAATCATACCAAACTGATTAGTATTTTGCTGCTGCTGATTCATGTTATTACTATTCGGCATCATTTTCTGCCCTGCTGTAAATAAACTTATTAATATTATATAAACATAGCTTATTATTTGATTTTGGTTTCAGGCTTATTTTGAGACTTGATAATCCCAGAATAAGCCCACATATACATATACTTAAACAAACACCCCGTGAAATAGAAATTTTGAGTTTCGAAATCTGACAAAATTATTCGGGAAATCAATTTGTGTTGAATTCCAATCAACATACCTTCCTTCCTTCCTTCACCTGTGCTCCGCGTCAATCAATTCTTGTGTCAGCTTCGTGAAACAAGTTGTAAGAAACCCTAGTTTTTATTTTAAACAAAACTTTGAGGCCTTGTTCTATTATAATTAACAAGAATGATGCACCCGCGGGTTGCAGGGTTGTTGCTTTTATTTTTATGTTATATGTGTGGTATTTAAATTGTGGGCGAAATTTTTTTTATGTAAATGATGGTATATTTATTTCATTTGACACATTTGTATAGTGATAAATGGGTTGAGATGTAAACGTTGACCTTAAGTTTGATATAAGGTGTGTTTTAATTTTTTTTTCTTTTAATATATATGTATATATATTTAATGAATTCGCAAGATCCTTAATTACATATTAGCGGTTTGTTTGCTTTTATTTTTATGTTATATGAGTTTTGTTATGTGTAGTGTTTAAATTGTGTGTGAAATTTTTTATGTAAATGTTGGTATATTAATTTCATTTGGCATATTTGTATAGTGATAGTTGGGTCGGGATGTAAACGTTGACCTTAAGTTTGTTGTAAGGGTGTATTTTTAATTTTTATTATTAATTTTTTTTTTAATATATATGTATATATATTTAATGAATTCGCTAGATCCTTAATTACATATTAACAAATAAAGTTGAGCATTGAATCTGCAAAGTGGCGCATACTTCAGGGTTAATTTTTGCCATTTTTCAAATTTTCTGAAAAGATAAGGAAGTCTAGGACTGGTTGTGGAAAGCGTCGCAGAGTTTGGGGGTATTTTTTGCCGTTTTCCCAAACTTTCGAAACGACGTCGTTTCAAAATTGTCGTTTTGCCTTTTAATTTGGGGCCTGTTGTGAACAAGAATTGAAAGAATGAATATATTTTTTTATTAATCATAATGTAGGAGATACAAAGGGTATATATAGATAAATATTAGGGTAAAAACCCAATAGCTAATTAGTCGTAGGCCTCTTGTGGGTTATATGGCATCCATAATATTATTCATAACACTCCTCTTGGATGTCCATATTATTATTACGCTTTAAGAATGTTGCCTCATTAAAACCTTGTCGGGAAACCCAATGGACAAAACCATGACTAAGGACAAAAGGTTGCGTACGTATTGTCCTCTCGATGACTATATCACTTGAGCTCTTTGAGTCATCGCATTCCAATGGTTGTAACTTAGTTTCCTATATGTTGATGTAGGAAGTGCCTTGGTAAATAGATCCGCCAAATTGTCGCTTGAACGAACTTGTTAATATCACCATTCTTTTGTAAGTCATGATTGAAGAAGAATTTTGGTAAAATATCTTTCGTCCTATCGCCCTTATTATAACCTTCTTTAAGTTGAGCAATACATGTTGTGTTATCTTCATGCAAAACTGTTGGTATACTTCTTAGCCAAACACATTCTCAACTTGCTTCATGTATCGCTAGAATTTCTGCATGGTTGGATGAAATCCCTGAGATCGTCTGCTTAACTAAACGCCATGAATTTGCGGTTCATCCACTTGTAAATGCATATCCAGTTTAAGACGACCATTGTGAGAGTCAGACATTATGGAAGATATGTAATCTTCTAATATAACTCAAATACCTCTAATCAGTATCCTATAAGATATAGACATCCATATTATAATTATCGATAACACTCCCCCTTGGATGTCCATTTGAGGATTATGCCTTGTTAAAACCTTACTAGACAAAACCCAGTGGGACAAAAATCTAGTGAAGGGAAAAGAGTACATACTTCCTTTATACGCTCGGGGATGTTGCCTCATTAAAAACCTTGCCGGAAAACCATGTGGGGACAAAACCGTGGTCAAGAGAAAAAGAGTGCAACGCGTACTCTCCCCCTGATGATCACATCACTTAAGCTCATTAAGTAAGTGAAATGCACATTAAAGTGTCTTGATAGAATCACATGAATAAATATTCTCTACATGTTGTTCGCATATTCATATTATCATATGTCATACATCTCATGCAAGTATATCATCATACTTCATAAGTTATTCATTGCCAACAAATTCAAAATGAATGATATATTATATCATGTATGACCACTAGCGAGAACTTCAATCGTTCCATACGCATTTTAGTATCACACTTTTAAATCCATATTGTGATCATCATCTTTATAAATAAAGGGGGTCTTTTCAGCATCACGTGACCTCATAAACATGAGCGTCATTTATCCATATAAAGATATATAGCATCTTTATTTAGGTTTCATGATGCACAATGATTTCATCTTTAAGATTTTCAAATCATAAGCTGAGACAAATTGCTTCTTTTGTTGCAAATTCAACTTTTATGCCTTCAGTTGCCTTTGTAATCATAAAATCAAACTATCTGAAACTTAAACAATATTCAATTCTAGATCCCTTTATAAAGTTTCATAGGGAAACATAATTTCTTATTTGGCACAATACTATATACTAAGGCAATTATTAAACATATGCCAAAAACATGATTAATTTAATACAATCAAGTAGTGTTCTCGAGAACTTCTCTTACATGCTTTAAACATTAAAAATCACTAGCATGCTTCATGCATTTTATATTCTACAATAAAATCTCATATGAGCTCTATTCATTTACATTTAGACGCATATCAATTACTTATTATATTTCCAAACTTACTAAATACATTACTGGATCCACCATATGTGAACATGTATTAATGTATATGCATGATCATTTACAAGTCTTTGAGAGAATATGTGTGTGCCATCACTTATAACTTATGCATAATTTAATTTCACTTTCTCATAAAGACTGATTCATACCAAATAATTTTGCACAGTCATATGTACGAACTTCAAGTCCCAGTAACCATGTCTCATCACAAGAGACTTCAAACTTTCATTAGTTCTTTGCGTCTTTACATCTTTTGGCCATTCATTTATACATATGCACTTTCTGCATGTATGTTTCCATAATCCTCACTATGATTATAGCGCTATCTTATTCATTTACAAAATCATATATAATAGTACTATCGACGTCGATTTATTTCTTACGATTCCATACTCTACTAGACATCATAATCATTTATTGAGATCTCATAATTTTTCACGTACCCGGGGTTTTCAATAACCTTCATGTCTAGTTTTTCTTTAAGAGACTATTATGGGGTCTTTATTACCTCGATTCGACCCTCTTCATTTTACTGCTCCATTTTATCTCTTCATTCGAGGACTTTTATTTGGAATCGATTAGTCTATCACGTTGCAGACGTGCCATAGACTCACTATCAATCATTGGTTTTAATGTTGGGACACACATTTTAATTGGAGCATTAGCAGCGTATGTATGATCTAGTCACTTTATTTAGGTCACAAAACTTGTCTGGCATCTACTAGATCTGGAATGTAAATTGTCCCTTGAACTTTAAGTTCATTTTCATTAGTGTAAGGATCAACATTTTTGTATCATAATTCATTCCATATTTCTCGCTGCTCATTCTCCCCCTGAATGAATTATCAACTTCAACATCCCATTGTTGTGCGTTGTGGTGGATTTCCAATAAAAGTTTCGCACATTTACATAAACTTTAATGGGAAACATATGGTTCGTGACCATAAACCATTTTATTGGGGAGTATTCATTAATCTTGTTGGCATGATGCGAATTCATACTCATATTTTATAACATGCCCCATAATCTAAGATTTGTGTTCTCATAATTATTGGTTTTGCAATCAACTGAAGACGTTTTATGAACGTTTCAACAAAATCAATTCGCGTACGAACATGGGCTACTTTTAAGTTCGACACTTATTCCAATAATTACATAACATATGGAAGTATTCACCACCATTTCCAAATATACAATTTGGAAAACCATGCTCGCATTTTATAAGACGAGCCATTCATCACGCTAACCTTAAGTTGCGTCTTTAATTATCATTTTGACGATGCATCGATTTTAAAACTCAAAATGATCAACATGGCGGATGTATAGGCCTACATACATCCCCTTCATATTCATTCCAAAACTTTATAAGACAAAGTCCTTACTTATATGGTGGTGATATATGAACAATTAACTTTCATTGAGAACAATCAGATCTATTTTGAAAGAAACTTATTGTTCTTCTATATATTTCGCATCTTCATTGATCCGGGATGGTCTAACCGGTCATGCCAATTAATAATGGCGGCCAACATGTACTTCGATTGCACTTTCTATGTAAACATCAAATAATATGGAGATCTTAATACAACATCACATTTCTCCAATCGAATTGATATAATCACTTTTATAATTTTTAATATGGGGATATGTTGGCTACAATTATTGTAGCCAATAGGATACAATCCTTCACTAAAATCACACAAGAAAGATTCATGCGACCCACAAAAATAACTTAGGGACCCATAAAATAATTCGGGGACCCGTAAATTATAATACAAAATTGTAGGGAGTTGGCTACACTAAATTGTAGCAAATATATTCCCTTTTAATATATTATTCATATAATAGCCCATAACAT
Organism: Chrysanthemum lavandulifolium; assembly: GCA_022545495.1. Lineage (NCBI taxonomy): Eukaryota > Viridiplantae > Streptophyta > Magnoliopsida > Asterales > Asteraceae > Chrysanthemum > Chrysanthemum lavandulifolium. The sequence goes on from CM040244.1 coordinate 117,396,179, forward strand.
TATCAAATAATAAAACATACGGAGTATTATAACTAGCGAAGTTGCACAATTTTCAAGACACATGCATGTCATTAATCAATTAATCAAATATCTCACAAGCAAATAAAATCACATGATATGATAAATCAAAATATATATAAAAAATCAATGGCACAATTTATGTTAACTAAGTCATCTTATTTTCATATTTATTATCTTCGTTACTCTTAAGCGACGATAGTTAACATATCTCAACGTTACACCAAAATGATTATCATACTTGTACCTATAACCAAAATGATTATCATACTTGTACCTATAATGCATATTTTTAATGACACATCGTCATTTTCAAATTTTAATAGCTCTCATTTATTTTGTCATGCAAGGAATGAGACTCGTTAAATTATGCGGTCATAAACAATTACAGTCTTATAGATGCAAAACACTTCAAAGTTAAAACACATGTTTCACTGTTAAGTGGTATTATTTTCACATAATATTAACCGATAGACAATTTGCATGCTTGACTTAAATTCATTCTTTTGAATATGCAATTCACTGTTTAGGATAATCTATAACTAGCTTTATAAAGAACTATATATTTTTCCTTGTATTAAATGACGATCGAGGATTACTCTGTTTCTTTTGAAAGCCTTATTTCCTTTCACTTATATATCTATCCGTATTAGTTTATGGCCTATATACAATTCATAGTGGTGTATACCTATCTTGTTATGCAATATTTTCCGATGAGCAATTAACTACGTATGCTTAATAATACCAACAAGATTTTATGATATTCATAAAAAATTACTATGTGTATGGTCAAAGGCTCGGACTAAAATTGTATAAGTTTAGTGTAACACATTACATCTTTGAATCACATTTTATATACCGTAGAGATCAAACTAAAAGTACGCTTTATGATTGTTTTAAACAATGTTTTAATAATTGACATAACATCTTAAGTGATCAAGTTAGTCAATATAATTTGTACCATAAAAACATTTAATCTTCGGACATAGTAGTAGCCAAATTAAAAATTTGTCTATAACTAGAAGTATGATTTCATTAATTGTGGTATAGCCATGCAACATAAACAAGTAAACAATCATGCCCGGCGATTACCCCCATCATAAGCAAAGAACCACAATGTTTTAATAAATGGTGACAGTTTTATACATTTATATAGAACCTTCTATTTAATACACATTTATATAGAACCTTCTATTTAATATAACTATTCATTAATACCCTAGAGCATATATGGGTTATCTTGTGGTTACTTGAACAAATTATTAAAACTAAGTTCTACACAGGCGATGACATATCTATTATTAATGCTTATAAGATCCATCCATTAATCTGATTATCGTATTTGACAAGTAACAAGAACAATTGTAATCACAGTCATCAAAACAATATAGTACAAAAGAAAGTATGCCAACTAGTAAACACATATTATGATAATCATAAGATGATATATTACTATAAGACATTCATATACAGTTTTTAAATCAGAGCGCTCAAGACGTAAACATCCTTAGGACACAACATGAATAGGATTCGACAATGAATATAAGTAAATATTATACAAATTCGGTTAACATGTGAAATATTTACAATTACAGGCAATAGTATCTTATATTTTACCGAATGTGTACCACATAAAACAAACGCCATCATATTGTACATGACATATGTACAGTTCATATGCAATAATACCATACCAATCATAACTACTCTAGTATATATGATATAAGTATAATTTAATTATATGAGATAATACATTACAGTTAAAAAACGATCTATATAAAACAACACATTACGTAAGATTGTTGTATACAAATAATAAGCAGATGAGCACCACAATTATAATTAACACTTTCACTATGACTTTAAACAAAACATAAAAATAAAATAAAATATGTGCATGTCATATTGTAACTCGTTAAAAGACTACATATGAATATTATATTAAATTATTTAGTGAGTGAGTTATGGTGTGTGGTGTTTGATAAAATAATACAACTAATTGCAGTAGGTTATTAATATATGCCAGGGATTAGTAACAAATTAGGAACAATATTAAAAAGGAACGAACACATACCACGGGTAATGAGAGAAAAAAAATTAGATCGTGCTGATAACGTGTTGTGAACAAGAATTGAAAGAATGAATATATTTTTTTATTAATCATAATGTAGGAGATACAAAGGGTATATATATATAAATATTAGGGTAAAAACCCTAATAGCTAATTGGGTCATGGGCCTCTTGTGGGTTATATGGGCATCCACATAATATTATTCATAACAGGGCCTAAATTGTCGTTTCGTCCAATTTTTTCAAAGGCTAAAACAACGTCGTTTCCGACGAGAATTAAGATATATAATAATTCACTTTTGCCAAATTATACCGCTCCCTCCGTAAATTCACTAGAAATATATATTACCGTTGTTAATATTACAAAATTTAAAAAGAATTAACTAAAAAGTAATAGAGAAAGCATTAATAACTTTTTTTTCTTCTTCTTAAAATGTGTGTTTTTTGTCCCGTTACAATTATTTTGGAACGGAGAGAGCATATAACATTCATTGAAATGTAACTTGGAGCTGGTATTATTCTGAAGCCATCGGATGGGGGGTCGGATCAAGGGAGGAGGATGGCTCGAGTGCATTGTAGAGTCGCGACTCAAGTCGGTACTATTCACACGACGAGCCGAGCCGCCGGCCTAAAGGGATTAAAAAAATTAGTGGGATTTTGCACTTACTTGGCACTTGATTGTTGGGATTTGTTGCATGTTGTACATATGTTTTCCATTAGAACAATGGCCAATTTTATAGGGTTCGTTGCATGTTGTACACATGTTTTCCATTATCAATGTTAGAACTATTTACAAGAGCATTTGTTGGTTCATTTGGTTAGTCCTTATTTCTCTCTCTAAACATACATATAGGTTGTTTTATTAAGCTGGGTTACATCTGAGAGAGTGGTGATTGTTTAGGATTTCGGTGTTTCAAGAATCGATAGCGAGGTTTCATTGCCGTCTGATTTGTTAATGTAAGGTATTTCGGTTTCTTTTTTTTACTTTGTGGATTTGTAAATATGTGTTTGTTTGAGCGTTGTCATAAGTCTGATGTGTGATCATAAGAGCTGATTTTATATGGTTTGCTATGAGTGGTGTTTTATTTGGCTGTTATGATCTTTTGATACTATGAGTAATTTTCTGCATATGTATATGTGTTTGTTTAAGCTTTGTGGATGGATAGTATTTGGTTATAAATATTTTTGATTTATAGTTTGTTAGTTCATTAGGTGTCTTATGTTCATGCAATAGTGTTTGATGTTTTTGGATGCTTTCTGACATGAATGTTAAATGCATGATTGTTTTAGGATTTGGGTTTGCGAAGTGACGTTGTCAACCGTTATGATAAAGTCGTATGGCATAAAATGTGACCATATTTTGCAGCCGAATTGATATATGGGCCGAGGTACTAGATTTTGGATTTCAATGACTGCCATGAAGCAAGTTGTGTAAAAACTTAGTGTCGAATATTAGGATCATGAGACGTTGGTAAGGTCACTTGATATGTCACCTAAATCTGTTATTAGTATAAATAATAGGTACGAGTGCCATATCAACTAGTGTACCCAACGTCTCATAGCTTTTTAGGTAACTCAGTTTAGGCATTGGGGTTTTGGTTTTGTGCTGGTGCATTTTGTTTTGAAAAAGTGGAAAAGTTTGATTCTCAAATCGCAAAAGTTTCCTTTCCAAATTCTCTGTTGATTCAAAAATTTCAAATATTGAAAAGGAAACAGAGGAGAAAATGAATCTTTTTGAAAATGAAAAACGTGTGCTTCAAACAAAAGTTTTTGAGCTCAAAAGGTCTTTAGCCCAACAAACAAATGATTTTGAGAATGCCAAAATTGGTTATTTTGAAAGACTTGAAAAGGAAAATGTTGCGTTCGAACGAAAATTGGCTCGTCGGAATGATGATTATTGTTAGGTCACCATATTAGTAACACAAGCATCAATAGAAGAGATAGAGAAGAGATCGGATGAACAAACCACACAAACACACACGATATGACTATAAGAAATGTTATGCGTAAGGTAAGTGAATGAATTGAACAAACAACCCTCAAGTGAGGGTATTACAAAAGTATTTATAGGAGAGGGAGCTAGGGCAACACTCCTAGTCCCTTCCTTTCCTTATTGGACTTGGGCCAAGGCTTATGGGCCTTCTACATAAGCCTTAGCTTAATAACAAACATAAAGGCCTAATTAAGCTAACTATTACATATTATATACTAACACTTGAATTCTAGTCTAGGAGTGATTCCAATAATCTCCCCCTAAGTGTTAGTGATTGATAATGTGAACGGTGAAGGTGTTGATGTAATAGTAGCTTTGACGTCTTCTGACATTCTTCTTTCTTGTGAGAAGAATTTCCTTGATTCGAAGAATCTCCCCAGTGTAGAAAAATTGTTTCCATTGAAAAGTTCTGCTTTGACGTCATCATTATCTTTGTTCTTTGATCTTTGTTCTTTGTGATGGTAGTGATAGTATGTTGTTGTTGTGCGCATCAGTGCGCTTTGTTGCTCCAAAGGTGTCCACATCTATCTTCAACATGCTCACACGCTCATTTAACGTTGGACTTGATCGATGTAGTTCTCTTAGTCTTTAAACTTTGTAGATTCTTTGACTTGATGAAGAATCATTTTGACTTTGTGTTGCCTTTTGAGAGAACTTGCATTAGTGATGATGTTGGTATGAGCATGTGAAGAATCGCACGATCAATCCGCTCCGAGCTTCCATAAGAAGAAAACATAAGAAAGGTTAGTAATAAGCGATTAAGCACTTACATGTTTGAACTTGAGGTGTTATGACATAGTGTGAAAACACAACTCTAATTCTTACAAATGCCGTTCTGAACTGGAGTCCCACAAGTGAGATAACGCGATGTCCGATGTACACCTACAGTTTAGATGAGTCGATGAGGTACAATCAAGCATCACCTCACGATCAGAGACCGTTTGAGACACACTAAGCGTAATCCACGGGAGTTACCGTGACCTGCTTTGTCGAAATTTGTTGATGTTGACCACGCAGAGTTTCCATTCAATCACCGAGGATCACAATAGTGAACCTCTCATAAATGTTCTCGACAGATTGCTAGGATCTCGTAGGACTCGATAACGTACCCTTTGTTGTTCTTATTGTTGAACAACAAGTGATGCAATGTCAAGTGTACCTATGAGATCTTTTGATGAATCTCGTGGCTCTAGACTCAATAGTGCGCTTTGGTTTTCTGGCGGAGACAAGGGAGAGGTCTCCTTCTTCAATACCGGCAATCTCTAGGAAAGGCGATAGTTTACGTAGGGTTCCTGTGAGAATGAAACAAGCTTACATTGGGAGAAACTTGAGTGGCTAAGAAAGTTTAGTGCATGCGCCACCGGGTCCATGACGACTTTATCTTCAATACCGGTGTCATCAAGTGACAACCAAGGTAGTATATGAATTGAACCCGTTATGCGCCTAAGTTGAATAATCAGGAGGGCTATTTCTTTTCACCCTTTTCTTTGTTTTTTTCTTTTTAATTCTTCAACTCCTTCTTTCTCCGATTCTCATCTTCTCCTTTTTATAATCATACCTAAGGACTTCTAATTCTAACTATTGGAAGTGTCCTTAGGTAGATCCCTCCGGCTCTGGCGGATCATAGGACGATTATCCCTAACCTTAATATCCTTATAACTCCATTGCCATAAAACCATTTTTATGAAAGTCTCTAGAAGTGTTTGTAAATGAAAAACATGTTTGAACACTTCAAGAGTTTTGGATTTTCAGAAATACTCCCCCTCCACATGTGCTTAAGAGTTTTGACAGAAATCTGCACAGTGAGGAAAAAGCACGTGCTTTTGAATTGATTAACTCAAGATAGACAATCCTCCGCGAGACACGGTTACGTTGAATAGTTAAAGAGATACATTGTCAACTTTTAGGTGACAACTAGCTCTAATAACTACCTTGAAGGTGTGGACAAACCTAGAGAAGTTGTCAAACCCATCAAAGTTCATGTCTACCAAGAGTTTCTCGAATGGTACATTCTACTCGGACAAGTCCTTTGCGAGACACGTTTACATCACTAGCGAACTAGCTTGAAATTATTACCCGTCCCGGACAAGTCTTTTCGAGTTACTAACATTTAAGATCTCGTCAATTCGTTGGTTAAGTCTATAGCTCAAAGATTCATTTGCAGTTTCTCAACATATTTCTTATCACATGATTTTTCTCCCCCTCAAAAATGGCATATAAATATGTTATTTTTGAAGAAATGTTGAGAATAAATATGACCATTTTGAGTTTTGTGGGAAGATTACAACAAAGAACAATTTGTAAACAAAGTTTGTAAGCAAATACTCCCCCTCAACAAGTGATATTAACGGTTGAGGTTTTGAAAATCATAAGGGGAAGTACTTGTTATTTTGAGCAAAACCTTTGAAAAGTGAAAGGTTTGATAAGTTTTACTCAAAAGTAAGAAGCTTTCGCTCCTATTATAAGGATTGTGGCATCAAGCGTACCACGTGGTCCTTTCATTACAAGAATGGGTTGTACATTTGTTATGTGCACAAGCCATTGTCAATATAAAATCACACATCCAAAATAATATGAAATAGAAGCATTTTAAGGGTACCGGAAGTCCATCAATCTTTCCGGAATGCGATCGGGCGTTGATAGCCGGTGAGAGAAATCTCGGGCGACCACCTACAAAGCTCTCTAGTGTTACAGGCGGTCCCTTCAGCACAACCTTTCATCAATCACGGTGATGATCCTCGCACATCCGTCTTTCACGAGAGTTCCATCGCTTTTGAGACCCAATGCCTTCATATATCGCCTTGAACCTATAAGCGAAGCCATCCCTAACCTTCTTCAATGTGATCCCCAAACTTGTGAAGATCTCGACACGCCATCAAGCGGTTTCGTTGTAGTTCACTATGGTAAACTACGCGAATGGTTTCTTGACGAGAGTGTATTGTGGAAGATGGTTGATGTCGGGAAGTTCTAGTCGAAGTGCGGTGAAGTTGACACGGTCCGATAGGATTCAACAACAAGTTGAAATCTTCTACACGCCTGGATCACTATGCTTCGATGAAGATAAGTAAGGACTTGATGTGTTCACGTTGAATTTCGGTTGAGAATTGTCTCATTCGTCCTGTACTTTTGCAAGATCGATCTTCAATGTCGTTGAGAGACAAGTTACGAAAGTCCGCTTCACGAATTCATAGTCCCTTTCGTCTTGTCTTTTGACCACGATGGTCTTGAGAAGGTGTAATCCCATTTAGGCGAAGAGTGACATGCTTAATAGCAACGATCCCTTTAGTCTTGCACTTCATGTTGAGACTTTCGAACTGGCGGCTTTTGTAGTAGATTAAATCGGCGTTCCGCCAATGGTGAATCCGTACAATGCATCGATATCATCATTCCACAATTGTTAGAAAACATGTGAGTAGCCTTTTCTTGATGGCTATGCGGTTGGAGTATATGGTGCAGGAGCGGAAGTGTAAGTGTTGTGGCGTATTTTCTTGAACCATCGCTACCGTGTAGAAGAATTCCAAATCATTGTTGAAGAAGTATCGAAATGGAATTTGAGGTTGATCCGGTTGTGTCGTTGGTAGAGGTTTAGACCGATCGGTGTAGTATGGAGCTTTGTCTCTTACGGAGAAGTCGATGTTTGCTTGAGGTTGAGCCAATCAATGTTGTTAGACATGGCTCGTGCTATGTTTTCAAGGTGATACTCAACTTCAATAGCACTTTTCGAGTCATATTTGAGTAGTTGAAAGGCTTCATTCTTGATTCGTTTCAACTCGATTTCGCCATCATCTTCTTCACCGAAACTTGTCTTGAAGTATTTTAGCATGCTCCAATGTTCGACCTTCTATCGCATCTTGACCTTCCGGTGGGTAGGGAGTAGAATCAACAAGATTAGAGAACCAGTCAAATTCAGTGTCATCCTCGTCTAGCCATGATACGACGTCAGTCTTTAGCATCTTCTTCTTCTTTTTCTTTGGCTTAGAGGAGGATTCTGGTTTCTTAGCTGTGTCAGGAGAGGTGGGTTGTTGTTGGGGCTCAGGGACTTCCTCATCGTCACCACCAGTATACTCGAAGTGATCACCGGTTTTGTCAGTCTGGGGTGGTAACTCAGAGTCCTGAGGTTTGTTAGTAGAAGAGCGAGGAGGAGATCGTCTTGGTGGTGAAGTCCTTCGGGGTGGTGGTGGCATAGATGATGTTTCTCCAGACTGCTTTGGACGTTTAGGCTCGTCATTCTTATCCTTATCCTTGTCTTCATCGTCTCTTGGACGTTTAGGCCTTTGAGCTTCTTCTCTGCATGCTGATTTGAGTTGGTATTCCAGCAATGCTTCAAACAATTTACCTTCGTAAGAAGTAAATGTTGCAGATCGTTTCGACATTTGAGATACCAACCTGGAAACCAATTCAGCATCTGAGAATATTATGGGATCAACTGGATTGATGTTTACTTGCATAGGTGTTGATCTCATAGTTTGCTTGGCCAAATGCAATAGATTCGGATAGAGTTGTTTGGTTTACATTTCTCTTGTCATACCAGGAACAGTGTCGAGAAGAAACTTGTGAGTATATTTTCTTGCCGTCTTCTCCATTTCCTTTTGGAAATCTCCTTTGATAAACTTCTGGATTTGTTCCCTTTCTGTCAACAACTCTTTTATCCTGTCTTGCAGAAAGTTGATTCTGTCAGCGAGTTGATTTAGCTTTTTGTTGGTTACATCCTTCTTCCGTACTTGCTTGACAACTCTAACAATTCTTGTCTTTTTGTTAGGAATTAGAAATTCCAGTATTAAAGAGTCGGTCACCTCAAGTATATGTAATCGTTAAGCTCGTAGTCGTAGTTCTTTTAAGTTAAGTAGTAATTTAGTTAAGTAACACCGTGGAGGACGGACGGGTCTTTACCCATTGTATGCACGATCCATGACCCATAGTGTGGCGATTTGTGTAAGACTATAAATACTCTCTACCTCCCAAGGTAGAGTTGGAGCTCATAATAATATCTTTCACTTTCTCTCACTAAGCTCCCTAAACCTCTAACTTTCTCTCTAGAATTCCATCTATATGCTACTTTGTGTTATGGTTTGATGTGTATGTGAAAAGCTAATATCTAACAATTGGTATCAAGAGCCATGGTTGGATCATATCTTACACATCTTTGGATTTATAGTGGTTTTAGGTGGTTTTGAGTTTGAAAAAGTTTAGTGGTTTTTGCATCATTTGGTTGATCTCTTGTGTTAAAGTTTGAATTTTGTTGGTACTTTTGTGTTTAGAATCATCAAAAGTGTTTAGGTTTTCATTTGGTAGCTTGAATCATCTTGGTTGGGTTGTTTTGGATTGAAAAGTGATGTTTATATGGTTTTCATGGTGGCGAGTTAGTTCACGGATAACCTTTCTTCATAGCGACTTGCTTCATTATTTTGTAGCGACTTACGGTGTTAAAAGCTAGCGAGTTAGAGCTAGCGAGTTAAAGGACAAGTAGTGGACTCTCCACTACGGGTGGCGACTTGTGGTAGCGACTTGATCGATGTGAGTTGCTCTTTAGCGACTTGTGTTTCTAGCGACTTGTGTGGCAATTCTTGCCAAAATTTGGTTAGCGACTTGGTCCGTAGCGAGTTACTATTTAGCGACTTGTTCTTACATTAGCGACTTGGGATTCTAGCGACTTGGTGTCTAGCGAATTAATTGGTAGCGACTTAGTGGATTTGTGTCTAGCGACTTAGAGCTTTATCATCTAGCGACTTGAGTGATTGTTTACGGTTTTCTCTTGATTTAGTAAAATCCGTGAAAGAATCTATTTCCGGTTTAATCATAGAGTTATAAAATCCGTATAATCTGTTAACATGTCTACCAACGTTCCTCTTGTCATCTCCATTTGTTGCGAGGATGTTCAAGCGGTGGCTCGGATACTCGTCCACCCATGCTTGACAGAGCCGACTACGATTCTTGGGCTCAGCGAATCAGTTGTATTGCCTTGGAAAGGAAAATGGTGTCAACATTCTCAAATCCATTGATGAAGGACCATATCGGGTTGAGGCGACTAGAGACATACTTGATACTAATGAAGATGGTACTCTGTCTACGGAATGGACGGACCTAAGATGTACAATGAGCTTGATAATGAGGAGAAAAGAGATTCGATGCGGATATCGGGGCTTGAAACATTGTTCTTCAAGGTCTTCCTAAAGACATCTACAAGTGATCAATCATAACAACGATGCAAAGGCGGTTTGGGATAACGTTAAGATGCTTCTCTCGGGTTCGAATTAACTATGGAAGGCAGAGAATCCCAACTTTATGGCGAATTTGAGCACTTCAAGATGAAACCGGATGAGAGTGTTTATGAGTACTATGTGAGATTTCATAAGTTAGTGAATGACATGAGAAACATCGAATGACTATGCCTAATATTCAATTTGAACTCAAAGTTTGTGAACAACATGAATCCCGAATGGCACAAGTTTGTCACATCTGTGAAACTCACTAAAGGATTGAAGCATACTAACTATGAGCAACTCTATGCCTTCCTCCTTGAGAATGAGAGACATGCCATGTTTGAAAAGTTGATTCTCAATCGGTTCAAAACCAACCGGGGTGAGACAAGTTAGTCTAATGACTCAACGACTTTCTACTCAAACATTGGAATCACAACCAAAGCATCACAAGTCATACCCTTGGGTAATGGTAATCACAAACTCATCCACGATCCTCGGTTCAAACAAGGCGATCTTTGATGCACACGTGGGTAACATCATTAATCAACTTGCTCTTCTCATTAGTCAAAACATGAATTCTCTCCCACAAACCAACAACAACCTCGAGCGCATCTAACCCACATAATCAAGCCCTTTGTTAAAGATGGAAGGATCGTGGTGCAACCGATTCGGGAAAGGCAGTATGATCGGGGAAGGGGTGGTCTTTGGTAGAGGATATGTGGGCAACGAGAATCGAGGAAGAAATGGTAACCAAGGTCAAGCCAAGACAATCAAATGCTATAAGCGTGGTGGTGAAGGACACATTGCAAGGCGCACATCTCAAAGCGCCCGAATCTTGATTACCGAGAGATAAGATGTTCTTGGCACAAGCTCGGGACAATGGTCTTGCGTTGGATGAAGAGGAATTCTTGTTTCTTCTTGAGGGCAATGCCAAGACCTATGATGCGAGATGTGGATGAGCGACTGTTCGGAGATAGGTCACAATCATCGAGCGCCTTTCAAGTCGTGGTTGTGATGCATACGATTCGATGTAGATGATGGACCTCGGCACACACAATCTTTATGGCTAGCATCTCTCCAATGGTTTCTCCCAAGATCTCTTCTTCACCACAAGTTGGGCCATCCAAGGACAAACTCATCTCGGAGGTATTAAAGCTATATGATGATGGTGAGGTGCAACGGATGCATGACAAAGTACAACCAAGCTGAAACTATTGAATCAAATATTGAAAATATGGGTAATATCAATATTGTCCCATACGATCAATCGTGAAACAAAGGGAAAGTGAAGTTGTACCAAGTGATGCATCTTACGCAATCAACAATGACTATGTCCTTGATGAATACACGCATGTGCTCACGATGATTACGTAATTTACGAACTAAATGCCTATAAGGAGCGTGTTGCTATTTATGAACAACGCTAAATTTGAGTTGACCACTCGTGAGCGGGAAATGGATGACCAAGTGCGTCGATAATTAGAAAAAGTAATTTTAGAGAAGAAGTATTGAAACAAGAATTAAATTCTTTGCAAGAAAAACTTTCTAAAACAACTAAGCAAAAACAAGAACTTCAAGAAAATGTGAAAATGCTTAAGCAAGAATTTAATGCAAAAGAATCAAAGCTCTTGAGAGATTTTCTAATCGAAAACTTTGAAAAACAAACTTGAAAACAAGTTGTACATGCAAGGAAACACCATTGATTTGCTCACATGATCACTAAGCATAGAGTTCTAAGCGATAAGCATAGTGTTCCCATTATAGATAAACCCAACCACGAGTATGGAAAGATAGCAAAAGCGACTCAAAGTGTTATCTATGATGGAAATGAGATTCTTAAACCTAGACAAAAACCTAGTTGCGTTGAGTGCCTTGAGGATGACAAGAAATTAGATGAAGTAACTAGGGAGAAGATGAATAAGAAACTAAATGACCCTAAGTGCAAAGAGAAGAAAGTAATTATCACTCCCCATGACTACAAGAAGGAAAAGCTGGATTTCCTTGAACAAGTTTAAGACTCGAGACATTGTTGACTCCGAACAAGTCTTTTGGAAAATGGATTTAGATAAGCGAAAAAAAAATATTGCGATAACAAACCCTCCCTTTGGAAAATGCCTAAAACTCATGTATCCTCCTAACACACCAATGCATCTTGTTCCTAGAACAATTGCCACTAAAAGCAAGATCTTAATTAGCCAATCGTTATTTTCCAACTATTTGTTGATTTTGAGAAAACTTGCAAGAAAAGGATCACACCAGCTGGCATAGCGAAGGAGAAAGGGTTTTGAACAAATGAAAGAATGTTATTTAAGCGAGGTCATGCCCTTCTTTAAACTTTTAAAGGATCACTTTGAGAGTCTTAAAAGGGGATAGAAAGCAGATATTAAGGGAATGGAAAAGGAATTTGATGCAATAATAGTTGAAATTAGTGATTATGGCGTGCACTAAAATATAATGAGATTGAGAGGAAGAACACGCATACATTGAATGAGAATCTTATTCTTGAATGTGTTGCTCAAGATGTCTTTTCAACGCTTCAAATTGCTCTATTAATGCTTCCAAATTTCATGAACTATCTGTGGCCTGAAAGTCTCCCATGATCGTGTCATTGAGCTTGAAAAACTAATTCTAAACTTAATGAGAAAATTGAGCTGGATGATCATGACAATTTGGTTAAACATTTTCTAAACTAGAAGTTGAGTATTTTAATCTACAACTAAAATATCAACATCTCAAAGAAAATGTCAAAACTTCAAATTTCAAGACATCTTGGATGCTCGAGTTTGATGCGAGTTTTCAAATTAACAAGCGAGATGAGCAGATTCATGCTCGATGTAACACGATCGAGAAAGTTGAAAGCCCAAATCTCTCAATTAAAGGGTCAAGCGAACAATATGACGGGCTCCCAAATGCCTCCTTCTTTAGATTCTCGAAATTCTCAAGCGTTTCATCTTCAAAACCTAGTAAATGCTTTACAAAGGAAAGCGAAAGTTTCCTAGAAGAAAATGAAAAGGTTAAACGTCATTTCAATGAGTTGTTTGAATCAATTAAAGTCACTCGTAACAAAACAACGAACAAATAACTTCATTGCAAAAGGAAATTGAGAATCGAAGAGTCGGGTAAAAGGGAAAATGCTAATGATCAATGCGGAGAATGTTGTATCTAAGGTTCACTCGGTAATAAATCGCTTTATCGTGACATATGTCCCCTCACCTAAGGAACAACAAACTTGCCATTCAAACATATTTCTCATCCCTTAAGGACTGCTTAGAATGCCTGCGTGAGATTGTTGAAGAGGATAAGCTAGAGAAACCTCATGATAATGCAATTGGACATGCATGCCTATATGCCAAACGATCTCAAGAAATCTTAGAATGTTTGATCACAATATGCCCAAAGACATTAGGTGAGAGAGTTAACCCCTTGATTCCATGCTCAATGCCTAAGGCCAAACATGACTTGCACTCGACTCCCAATGTTTTGAATGAGGCAAGTATACCTTTGAGTAGTTCGATTCTAGATCATCAATGATAGGAAGAGAACTCGAATGTGCCCTCTAGGAGTACTAATTTCGATAAAGCTAGCTTTATGAAAGTGAACCATAGTGCACTGCATGTAGTTCGGATCGGCACATCTAAGCAGTGGTGCAAAGAGTAGTAAAACAAACTAATGTTCCCATTCCTCTACAGGGAGTGTCGGTGACATTAAAGGGAGCGGTCAAAGTCTCAAGACAATACAAGGAATGATAGGACCTCTCAAGCTAAGAATGTACCTTTGGAAGAGAGTAGAAGAACAATCTAGGAACCTTAAGTTTGAATCGAATAAAGCGAATCGTGTTGATTCTAGTATTAGCCATAGGCGTCTTGTAATTAATTGAATTCGATACTATTTGCAAACCTTGTATTGATGATTGCTTGAATTACATTTCTAATCATGAATGTGATGTTAATGTTACGCCTAATGATGTTAATTGTCCGATTAATGTTGTTAATGCTAAAATTCATGCTAAAAAGGCAAAAAGCAAAAGCGAAGAGTTAGAAAACAATGGAAACCCACGGGAAGAACATTCGTGAGAATAGGTTTTATTGGATACTGTTGGTCATAAGACTAATCGAGATAATGCCCACTAGAAAATGGATGCCTCTTGGTAGAACTATTCCCTTAAGAAGTGGTCACTTTGTAAATAGGGCTATCTGAGACACTAGTATTGCATCTATTCACAATGATTCCATTACTTCACCATCGATATGAATGCTTCTATTTACGATGTGGGTGGTCCAACTGTTGCTACTAACCAAATGGAACCCATTCTTGCATGGGGATCCCAAATATCGATTATCCATTCTTATGCGTGTTCAGCTGCGGATCGTTCAAATCGTTACGTGGTACACGGACTCAGTTGTTCCAAGCATATATTTGGAGACGGTCACGCTCATGAACCGTGAGCAAATTCATCGGGCTATTAGATTTGGTAATGATCATTTCGGTGCTATTATGGGTTATGGAGATTATGTTGTTGGTGATAGTGTCATCTCTAGAGTGTATTATGTGGAAGGTTTAGGTCATAATCATTCTCTGTTGGTCAATTACGTGATTACGACCTAGAAGTAGCCTTGAAAAACATACACCTTTGTTAGAGATCTTAATGGAAAGGAAGCTGTTGAAAGGGACTCGTGGCTCAAACCTTTACACTATCTCTATCGATGACATGATGAGAGCTTCACCAATCGCTTGTTATCAAAGGCTTCTAAAACAAAGTCATGGTTATGGCATCGTCGTCTCAATCACTTGAACTTGGCACCATCAACGATCTTTCGAAAAGGACTTAGTTGTAGGTCTACCTAGACTAAAGTATGAAAAGGATCATCTTTGTTCGACATGTCAATTGGGAAAAAGCAAAAGTATGCCCATAAACCCAAACCTACTAACTCATCACGAAGTTCTTCATATGATTCATATGGATTTATGTGGACCAATGAGGGTGCGAGAATATCTTTGGAAAGAAATATGTGTTAGTTGTGGTTGATGATTATTCTAGATTCACAGGTCAAGTTCTTAAGGACAAAGGATGAAACTCACGATATCATCATCAAACTCATCAAGCAGTTGCGAGTTAGACTAAACAAAGCGTCGGAATCATCGAGCAGACAATGGGCGGGTTTGTCAACAAACAACTTAGTGAATTCTATGAAAGCATTGGAATCGACCATCAAAGAAGTGTTCCACGAACCCCTCAGCGAGCGGTGTAGTTGAAAGGCGAAATCGTTCTCTTGTTGAAGCTGCTAGAACAATCTTGATCTATTCAAAGGTTCCAATGTTTCTACGGGGTGAAGCAATTGCCACTGCATGCTACACACAAAATCGTTCCACGATTCACACGGTCATGGAAAAACTCCATATGAACTTGTTCACAGCAGAAAACCTAATCTATCTTTCCTTCGTGTGTTTGGTGCCTTGTGCTATCCAACTAATGAGGTCAAGACTTGGGCAAACTTAGGGCTAAAGGCGACATTGGAGTATTTGTAGGATATGCACCAAACAAAAGGGATACGAATCTACAACAAAAGAACCCGAAATATCATGGAAACAATTCACGTTACGTTTGATGGTGACCGGTCAAATGGCTCTGGACACTCCATTCGGGACCCGCACTTCAAAAGCAGTCCTATTGGTTCATCTCTTGTTCCAAACTCCTCTCAAGAAACTCCATATGTACCTCCATCGAAGATGATGTAAAGCTGTTTGATCCCATGTTTGATGAGCTGTATGAGTCTACTACTAATGAGGTCTTGATCCCTACAACGAGAGGATGCTCATATTCCGATGAATGAAGTCAATTCATCGGTCTCAATATCGTAAGTCAAGAAGCACTGCTGCGATCCTTGATCTCATCAACAAATCATCTCTCTTCAAATGTACATCATGGAAATGTTTACGGCACCAATGATGAAGTTAATCCCTTTGCAACTCACGAAGATGCTCCATTTGAAAACATATTTGCTACTCACGAATCATCATCGAACCATCTTCTTGAGAGACATCGACTCGACTACTTGGTTCCTCAACAAATGCCACATGAACACCTCGGAAAATGGACTCACGATCATCCATTAGACAACATCATTGGAAATCCCTCTCGTCTGTATCAACCGGAAGCAACTTCATGACCGATGCCTTATGGTGCTTCTTCAACTCCGTACTATCTAAGATCGAACCAAAAGGCGTTAAAGCGCCATGAATGAAGATAGGCGGTTCAATGCTATGCAAGATGAAATTCATGAGTTTGATCGTCTTGATGTATGGGAGTTAGTACACTGCTCCAGGCGTGTATGATTATAGCTCTAAAATGGATCTTCAAAGTAAAACTTGATGAGCATGGTGATGTGTTGAAGAACAAGGCTAGATTAGTTGCTAAAGGATATCGTCAAGAGGAGGTATAGACTTTGAAGAATCTTTTGCTCCAGTTGCTCGAATCGAGGCCATCGAATCTTTACGGCTAATCTTTGCTAGCAAGAACATGGTGGTTTATCGGATGGATGTAAAGGCGGCATTTCTAAGCGGAGATCTTAAAGAAGTCGTCTCGTCGGCCAACTGAAGGTTTTGTGAATCAAGAGCATCCTACTCACGTTTATCGTTTGAAGAAGGCTCTTTACGGTTTAAAGCAAGCTCCAGGGCATGGTATGATACCTTTGTCAAAGTTTCTTCTATCAACCGGATTCATCAAAGGAGCGATTGATCCTACATTGTTCACCGGAAGTCGAGCAAACATTTGATTCATGTTCAAATTTATGTTGATGATATTATCTTTGCCTCGTGACCCAATGGAATGTGATCGTTTTCAAATGAAATGAGTTCAAAGTTTCAAATGTCAATGATGGGACAAATGTCATTTTCTTGGGATTACAAATTTCACAAAGTCCGGAGGCATTTTCATAAATCAATCTAAATATGCAACAGAGATTTTAAAGAAATTTGGATTTGATTCAAGTGACCTGTTGACACCCCATGATTGACCGAACCAAACTAGATGAGGACCTCTCGGGGATCATGATTGACCAAGCGAAATATAGGAGTATGATTGGATCACGATGTATCTCACGCTAGTAGACCGACATCTTATTCTCTGTGTGCATGTGTGCTAGATACCGAGCTAAGCCTACTAAAAAGCACCTTGAAGCGATTAAGCGGGTCTTCGGTATCTCAAGGAACCATCAATATGGGACTATGGTACCGAAGGACACGGTATGTCACTAACGGCCTATCACGAGATGCCGATCATGCGAGTTGTCAAGATACTCGTCGAAATACGTGCGGAGGTGCTCGGTTTTGGGTGATAAGCTTGTGGTGGTCTTCAAA
This sequence comes from Chrysanthemum lavandulifolium, assembly GCA_022545495.1. Lineage (NCBI taxonomy): Eukaryota > Viridiplantae > Streptophyta > Magnoliopsida > Asterales > Asteraceae > Chrysanthemum > Chrysanthemum lavandulifolium. The sequence goes on from CM040244.1 coordinate 117,413,816, forward strand.
GAAGCAAATGAGTACTTCTATTTCCTCTGAGGTGAATACATAGCCATGTCATCTTGTTGTGCTCAAATCTTATGGATGAGATCTCAATTATCGACTATGGCTTTGAATTCAACAAAATCCCTCTGTCTTGTGATAATAAAAGTGCTATTGCTCTCTCATGCAACAACGTTCAACACTCAAGAGCAAAGCATATCGACATTCGACATCATTTCATCGAGGAGCAGTGGAAAAAGGTGTGGTGGAACTATATTTTGTGAGGTGCGAATATCGGTTAGCGACATCTTCACCAAAGCTCTTCCAAGAGAGCGTTTTGAGTTTATTCTTCCACGACTTGGTTTGAAAAGCCTTCAACGAAACTCTCAAACGTCTTGAGGAGGAAGGCGAGGAGTAAAGGTCTATCTTCATCTATCTCTTGTAAATATTTTTCAAAAATCAAATAGAAAATTATAAAACTTTCAAAATCCATAAAAATCGAAAAATCGAAAAATCTTCAAAAATATTGTCATTTTGTCATGTTTTTTTCTCGATTCGATAATATCTACGGTCTTTGTCTTTGTCATTCAAAGAATGACACGGGACTTTAGATGTTGTTCAATTCTTAAAAAAAAAAAAAAAAAAAAAAAAAAAAAAAAAAAAAAAAAAAAATTTTGGGAGAAAGAAAATGGTTTATTGTCAATTTCGAGGCAATAACCGCTTTTAAAGAAAAACGAGCCATGTTTTACCATGTTTTCAAATCCTATGCTCGATTCTATAAACTCCCATCTGCTTGAAAACTAAATGCTTTAAAAATAACTCAATCTCTATTTTGATAATCATCGGGACTTATTTGTCAAAATCTCTATCTCTCAATCAACAACCTCGTCATTGATTGAGGGAGAATGATTTCAATTAAATTAAAAAGTTATTTGGCATTAAATTGTTTTCAAAAGATATACATGCATGTTTTATAAATGGAGTGTAAAGTCTTAAAATCCAATCCACATCAGTTAAAACACTTTCACAATCAAGTCACAATTCTCCTCAAAAGCTTTCAAAATCAATTTAAATCTATACGAGATCACAAATCTCAAATGATTTGATAATTGTGATCGGGGGAGAATGTGTGATTTAAATTGGTTTAAAGCGATAATCGGGTAAATGGTTATAAAAGAATGTACATCTTGTCCTTCTCACATGTGACAAACGATTTCAATTTTTCAATGCACATGTTGAGGGGAGCATCTATCTTAAACCTTTGATTTAAAGCGTGATCATTCATCCTAATGTGCGGGTTCCTCTAGTATGTGCAAAACTCTTTTCAACCTCGAGGCACATATTGAGGGGAGCAAAATTCATGGAAACCTCATCCTTCCGGAAATGCTATTCCAACTTGATCTTTTGAGGAAGTGATGTTGATATCTTTAGAAAATGGTAATTAAAAGTAAATTCTTTCTCTTGCCTCCGTGTGCAAAACATTCTCAATACTTGATGCACATGTTGAGGGGAGTTCTCGTTCTAAAATATCAAAAACAATTCGGTACAAAAGCTTTGATAATATATCACAAGTATCGAATTGATTTTCAAATGGTTTTCAATTGGATCCAATGGCAAATGAACAATACCAAATTGACCGACCAACTTTACTTTATATGCGGTGATATAAGGATGATAAGGTTAGGTATTGGTTCCCATGATCCGCCGAGCAGGAGGGATCTACCGAGGACAATCCACTAGTTAGTGTAGAAGTCCTTAGGTATGATGATAAAAGGAGAAAAATGAGATAAGGGAAGAGTGCGGACTAAGGCGAGCTAGTCTTGGAATAAACCCAACAAGGTTCTAGCTATGAAGTCTCGGTAAGCTTGAAGGGGGTTGAAGAATTAAAAGAATTGAATGAAAATAGGGTGAAAACAAATAGCCCTCCATTAATTCAACCTTAGGGCGAAACCGGGTTCAATTCATATGCTCTTGATGGTAACATCGGTATTGAAGACAAGGCGTCATGGACCCGTGGCCTTGCTGCACTTCAACTTTCCAAACCACTCAAGTTCCTCTTAAAGGACTTGTTTCATTCTCACGGGAACCGACATTATCTATCGACTTTCTCTTAGAGATGGTTGATATTGAAGTAGGAGACCCTCTCCTAGTCTCGACACGGGATCCAAATATGCACAAATTGAGTCTAGAGCCACGAGATCATCAATAAATCTCATTAGGACACTTTCAATGAAGGCTCTGTTTCACACAATGTGGAAAGAGATTATATCTTGAGTCCTCGCATTATCCTTGTGGTATTGCGGAACATCCGAGTGATGTGTTTACATATTCACGGTGAAGATGGAAAGCCTTACGGAGCCTACATCAAACAAGCTCTGGTAGGTGGCATGTGAGATCTATTATATAGATCAACCATGTGACAATGAGCGAGAAACAATGGGCGATTCAATCTCTTGAATCAATCACAGTTCGAGTTATGGATTGACGGATACCTTTGAAAAACCGGTCTTTGTGCTTAAAACTCTTTTCATTAGCACATCGATTGTGTACTCATTTTTCAAACCAAAAGGTATTTTATGATTGATAATTGATTTTCAATAAAACCTTCGTTGTATTGCAAAAACAATTTCTATTGAGCAATACGATTGTTTTCAAATCTCTTTTCATCAATCGGTGGACTTAAATTTATTTGGTTCACTCACTCCGTGTTGTCTTCTTTGAGATGTTCGGTTTGAGAACGGCTAGAACATTGCGAAACCACATCAAGGAGATTCTTAGGAATCCTACGATCACGAGCGGTGCTTGTCTTGATCAGCGAGGAACAAGTGGGCGTGTACCTCAATTCAGCGAAAGTGATCAAAGACACTTTCGTGCGATTTGTTGCTAGCTGTTGTATGCGAGTGCGCCCGGCGTTTGCGGTGATCGAATGAAGCGGTCAATCCACGACCGCATGCTCACTTAACACATTCAACTCAAAAGAAATCATGATTAGTGCATCAATGACTCGATATTTTCACTCCATGCTTACGCTTCTGCTGCGCCAATATCGTGATTCAACAAATGCTTCCGCTACTCGATGAGAAGATATCATGATCCGAATGTGAGCATGTCGGTCCCAAAGTCACAACATCACAAAATACCAACATCACAAAGGATGTGTCGAGATTGTTGATTCTTGATGATCTCCAAAGATGGCTCAAACTTATCATCACGTGGATCGGTAAAGACCTCCACTTGGAATGACCAAACATGCAATGTGAAGAATCAATGACTACGAGCTTATGAGCAAGGACTACATCAAGAATGCAAGATCAACTGTTAATGTAATATCTATTTGTATTCAATGTAATTTTGATGTATAATTGAGGTGACCTCCTTAGGGAGATTGTTAGGAATTAGAAATTCCCGGTATTAAAGAGTCGGTCACCTCAAGTATATGTAATCGTTAAGCTCGTAGTCGTAGTTCTTTTAAGTTAAGTAGTAATTTAGTTAAGTAACACCGTGGAGGACAGACGGGTCTTTACCCAGCTGTATGCACGATCCACGACCCATAGTGTGGCGATTTGTGTAAGACTATAAATACTCTCTACCTCCCAAGGTAGAGTTGGAGCTCATAATAATATCTTTCACTTTCTCTCACTAAGCTCCCTAAACCTCTAACTTTCTCTCTAGAATTCCATCTATATGCTACTTTGTGTTATGGTTTGATGTGTATGTGAAAAGCTAATATCTAACATATGTCGATGATTGTTCTGAGTCCAATGTCACTTGTTTGTCCAATAGTCCAATGACGTCGTGATAAGTTTCGTGAGTTGATTAACTTTAAGTTTTAATGTCCATGTTTTCACTTGTTTTTCACAACTTGTTAAACATTTAAGCTTATAGTGACATTATTGGTTTCGTGGCGTTATGATTTATTTATTTACAAGTTTGCACGCGTAACAATTCATAATTAAGGTTAAACAAGGCTTAGGCGTAGAAATGGCAAGCTTATGCGTAAATAGGAGCGATATACGCGTAAACGCAAGCTTATGCGTAGGTTCTTGACTTACGCGTAGGAAAAGGGGACCTTATGCGTAGAGCTTACGCGTAAGCGTATATAAACCTTACGAGTAAGGCTTACTCGTAAGAGTCAACCTTATGCGTGAGGTCCTTTGTTTACGCATATCCTTCACGGGATACGCGTGAGTCCCTTATGTAGAACCTTACGCGTAATAGTTACGCGTAAGATTGCTCTTACGCATAACATTCTACGCGTAAGGTGATCCTTATGCGTAGTTTGCTAGAAACCTTGATTCTGAATTTTCAAACGTAGAAGACCTGAAATAAATTCGTCATAACACAATCATTAACATCTACATTCAATCACCATCAGATCATATCATGAACACACATATAACAGTTACGCGTAAGAACACTTATGCGTAAACCTAAACCCTAAGGTTCAATTTTTACGAGTAAGTAATCTAGCCATAGAAATTGCACGAAAATGATTCTGGGAGGTCTAAGAAGCCTTATGAGTAGTTCTATCCAAGTTTTAACATCAGAATTTAAGTGAATCAAAAATACCCAAATGCGTATGAACTTAAACCCTAGTTTCTAATTAAAGATCAATTAGTGTTCTTGGGTTGGTTCTGAGCCTAGATATCATCAATTCACCATAAGAACAACATCACTCAACTATCTTTTTAACCAAAAACGTTCTCATTAGAAAATACCCAATTTCACGCATAAACCCTAATTCACAATATCACTCATTTCGTGTATCTGGGTGTGTTTTTATGATCAAAATAGTTTTAATGATGTTATATAAATGTTTTGACACTATCTTTTTCACCACAAACACCCCCACTTGATTAGGTGTTCATATGCTTATGCGTAGAACACCAAATCTTTCATAAGTGAAAATCTAGCCGTTAGTTTTAAATATAAATCAAAACCTTTGTTTAAAAGCACATTTAGATTATGAAACCACTTACAAAATGAAGATCAAGCAAGCGGATTGAGAGATTGATTGTTAGGCGTAGGATTAAGTTTGGTGAAATATTAAATGAAGTGAATTTAATGAATTAGGTGGAGAGTTTTATTAAAAATAACTTTAAGATTTTGACAGTTTTAGTCCTTCCACCTTTTCCATTTTCATCCTATGCCTTTAACTTCCATTTTGGTTACCAAACGAAGGATTTTTGGAAAGAATTTTGACGACACTCCCCCTCGACTTAAGAAATAATGAAAGTTTATAAATTTTAGTCCGAGGAGTGTCAGAGAACCAGAAATGTGACCACCATTATTAAAGAAACAACCGGGATAAGATAACATGCAAGTACAAGGTTTTATGAAACTGAAATATTTTTTTTCTCCCCCTCAACACTTGATCGAAAAAAATACTGAATTTTGAAAGATTAGAGTGTTGACGGAAGATTTGTACTTTCCATGTTAAAAGAAATATTGATAGAAGAATATTTTTGTTGTTTTAACTGATTTTATAATTTTGTATTTTGTTTTGAAAAATATTTACAAAAGAGATTTTGGTGTTTGACCGGTTTTAAGAATGTTTTAAGAGTTCATCCAGCCTCCTCTTGAGTCAACACCGCATACCAATTCGGTGGACCAACTCACTAAACCTAGCGGGAGCTAAGGCTTTGGTGAGGAGATCACCAATTGGTATTCAACCCACAAAGTATAATTCAACGATTACTGCTCCACGTGGTCCTTGATGAAATGATATCGAAGATCGATGTGCTTTGATTTGAATGTTGAACCGAGTTGCGAGATCGCAATAGCACTCGATTGTCGCAATACATCGGGATTTTGTCAAACACATAACCATAGTCTTTGAGTTGTGTTCTCATCCAAATGACTTGAGCACAACACGCCGACATGGCTACATATTCCCTGATTGAGGAGAGATGTACAATCACGCTTCTTCGATTGCCATGACACGGTTTATCACCAAGAAATTGTAATGCTCTCAAAGTACTTTTAGTGAATCTAAGCATCCTGCGTGATCGGTCGAAAAGGCTATTAGTTCAAAACCGAATCCTTCGAATACGGATCCCAAGTTAATGGTTCCCTTGATGTATCGGAGGATTCTTTTAGCCTCGAGAGGTGGGTTTCATTGGTCTCGATGATAACGGGAGCAAAGATATCTGACAAACACAATATCGTGCCCGCTTGTTGTTAGATACATGAGAGACCCAATAATACTACGGTGTTGGTAGGGTCCACCAATTTCCCATGTAAATCGACATCTAGCTTCTTGTTATGAGCCATTGGTGTGGCAAAGGTGTCACGCTTTGCATTCCAAATTTGTTTAACAATTCAAAGGCATATTTGGGTGACTCAAGAAAATACCACGGGTGATTGATGAACTTGCATTCCTAGAAAGAATGTGAGTTCACCCATCATTGACATTTCAAAATGTTTTGTCATTAATTTTGCAAAAGCATTTGAGTATTTTAAATGTGTTGACCCAAAATGATGTCATCCACATAGATTTGAACGATTAAGATGTGAGCCCGTGATATTGTATGAAAAGTGTAGGATCGACCGAACCTTTGGTGAATTTATTTGCAATGAGGAAGGATGATAACTTATCGTACCACGCCCGAGGAGCTTGTTTGAGACCATACTGAGCTTTGTTCGGTTTGTAGACATGGTTCGGGAACTCGGGATCAACGAATCCTTCCGGGTGGTGACATAAACCGTTTCTTCAGCTTGCCCATTCGAAAAGCGCTTTGACGTCCATTTGAAAGACCGTTATGTTCATATGAGCCGCAAACGCGAGAAAAATCCAAACGACCTCAAGGCGAGCAACCTGAGCGAATGATTCTTCAAAGTCAATACCTCTTCCTGTCTATAACCCTTAGCCACCGACGTGACTTGTTTTTGATTCGTTCCTTGACATCAATTTGTTTTTCCAAATCCATTTGAGACCAATGACGTAGACCCTGTTGGTCTTTCAACCGTTCCCATACTTCAAGATGTTTGAATTGGTTGAGTTCTTCTTGCATGGATTCAATCTGATTGTCTTTTGTCATTCGTCTTTAATGTTTTTAGGCTCAGTTGGCGGAGATGGTGAGAGCATAAGTGTAATGTTCACCATCTGTATGAAGACGTTGTCTTATAACGACCGGTTGATTCGGGTTGCCAATAATATTCTCTAGAGGATGGTCTTTTGTCCAACGATGTGTAGAGGTTGATGTTGGTATACATTGTGCGATTTTGAGGATTCAAATGGTTTGTTGATGATTCCGCGACATCGGTGCGGCGATTTCATTGGCAAACGGGTTAAAGAACGATTGGATCAAAATCTGCGGTGGTACTTCATTAAGAACATTAGCAATGGTTCGGCGTCGTTGAAGCAGTTTGTTCAACTGTTGTTGTAGAGTCAACTGGTGGTGCTTCTTCAACAATGAGTTGTTGTAGTAGGTGTATCGGTATAAGAGTATGATCGGGTTGAGCGGCGAAATAGTGGATACACCGAGCACGTTCATCAATGTCATCACTAAACAACGGAGCAAATAGCGTTTCCATTTGTTGACGAGTAAGTGGGGCTTGGTTCGGTGATGATGGGGTGAGAGGAAGTTTAAGCGGTTGTGACCGGGTTCCAAGTCATGCTGCTCAAGAGCCATTTACGTAAGTTCATCAAACTTAGCATGAATCATTTCCATAACCTGCTTTGTACGATGATTCCAGATCTGGAAACCCTTAGAGTTTTCACAATATCCTATAAAGACTCCAATGTCAGCTTTGGCTTTGAGCTTTCCAAAGTCATCACGATCATTATTTGGGTAGCAAAGGGATCCAAATACATGAAAGTGTTTGAGATTTGGTTTATGGTTGTGGATAAGCTCAAAAGGTGTTTTGTTGTGGCGTTTAATAATCATTGAACGATTTTGAGTATAGCATGCAGTTGATACAGCTTTTGCCCACAAGTAATCTGGAAGTTTAGCATTGATTAACATTGTTCTTGCAGCTTCCACTAACGTACAGTTTCGTCTTTCAACAACTCCGTTTTGTTACGGTGTACGTGAAATAGATGTCGATGCTCAATTCCCACTTTCTCATAAAAATCTCGAAGAGTTTGGTTTACAAATTCGGTTCCTTTGTCTGCATTACGATTTAGCGGACGGTGTTCCGAGTGAACTTGAATTTTTGTGAGAAAGGTGATGATCATCTGTGGAACTTGATCTTTACTTGAAGAAAGTAGACCCAAGTCCATCGTGAGTAGTCATCGACAATTACCAAGATGTAGCGTTTGCCATTAATCGTTTGCACGCGCATCGGGCCACACAAATCCATGTGAAGAAGATGAAGCACATCTTTGAGTCAGTGTTCCACTTTTGAAGGAAAATGAGTACGAGTGCTTTTTCCTTGTTCACAGTGAGCACGGTGATCTTTAGAATACCGAATCTCGGAGACCTTCAACAAGTTTGTGTCGAGCAAGGTTGGTGATGGTTTGAAAGTTTAAATGTGAGAGACGACGGTGCCATAGCCAGATTTTATTGATGTTGCCTTTGAAAGTGAGATGGATGGGAGATGAAGCAACCATGTCTTGCATTGAGATTGTGTATAGACTAGAATTACGAGAGCCGGACATTAGATCGTTTCCTTGTAGATCACGAATGAAACACGTTTTCTCCTAAAAGCAACTTCCAAATCTCCATCACGTAATTAACCGATCGAAAAGAGATTGTGACCGAGGCCTTCCACATAATAAACCACGCTAATTTCGATATTGCCATTGATATAATCTCCGTAGCCCATGATAGGCTGCTGAGTGATCATTCCCAAATCGACATTGCCAATGAACTTTGCAATAAAGTTTGATAACAGCTTAAGATTGCACATCATCCGTCGGGAACATCCGCTATCAACAATCAAATGATGATCTCGTGTCACCGCATTACACACGGGCGACACGGATGGAATAGAAATAGATGTGGAACCCGAAGTGTTAGAGGGTTTCAAAGCGATTATAGTAGAAATACACACATCAATGATTTTAGGCATCCATTTAAATCCTAGTGTATTATGTATCCATTTCGCCATCTCCAACTAGTCTTAGCTTTAGTCTTAGTTAATGCACTAGGTGGTACTACATTCCTTGGAGGTGATCTCGGAGCTACGGGGACATCAATGCGTTTCTTAGAATCTAAAGGGGCGGTTTACCAAGCACGGACTTAGAAGTATTAGTGGGCCTAGAGGTATTCCGATTCTTAGGATTCCTTAAGCGAGACAAGATAGCTCTAGCAACACATTTGTCATGACAATCGAAAGCATACTTTTACGACAAATAACACAAGAAGCTTTAGACCGAATATCAAAAGTACTTAAAGGTTTAGCATTCGTTACAACACTTTGTCCATTACATTTGCCGACGCAATATCTAAAGTGGGTGCAACTTGAGTCTTATTCAAAATCCTAGGGTGTTCTTCTACTTGACATTCTTTATTGATCTTTTCTTAGGTTGCAACTTCCTATTCTTCCTTGTATTGCTCCTAGGTTGTGAAGTGCGGACGTTGGGAAAAGAGGCAACTATTCTGTTTCGAGAGGAAACACATTAGTATCTTGTGTTTTGTCAAGAGGCATCTTGGGTTCACGTTTGCTAAGTGTTATAGGTGCAAATTTCTTAATGATGCTAGGCTGAACTTGTTCATACTTTCCTAACATTTCCCTTAACTGAATGATAGTGTGTACCAAGTCTTGATTTTCAGAACGAAGATTTCCAGAAAATTCATGACTTCTTTAGTGTGTGCAAGATAATGATCAAGTTCGTTTGATGCTTCATTTCGAGTCTGTTTGAGTAAATCAAATATGACACCATATTCATTTTTAACTCTTGCAAGTTCTTGTTCATATTTTGAGATTTGACATTTTAAAGACACGTTTTGATCATCCAGTTGCTCAATTTTAGGATTAAACGTTTTTTATTTCAATTGGTGGATTTTGTTTTGCAAAGCAAGTTCACGATTTTGACAATCTTTTTGACACCATTGAAGATGACGTTTTGAATTTGAAAGTTCGTTTAACAGTCATTCATTTTCAGCTTTTAAAGACTCTATCTGATGCACATTATCAATATTCACAACAATATCAACAGAATCAACATAATCAACATAGATATGATCAGATGCATATGCAACAGATTGTAATACAACAAGATTATTGATATCAGCACAGATAACATCTTCCAAGAGTCGATCAACATCTTTTCTCAACAATTTCTTTTTACGTTTAGTATTTGAAATCGATGTTTCTATTTTCTCAAAACTGCTTTCATGAGACCGAGTTCCTTGTGAAAATCCTTTCCCAATATAGTGCACAAGTTTTCAAATTTTTACATGGGGTAAAAGTCTTTTCGAAGAATGTCTCTATGTTCTCGCCATTGGCGATTGAAAATGTTCAACTTGTATTTGAATGAAATTCAATCTCACGCTCCAAAATTTTGAGGTCGATAAGAAAGTGTCAAAGTATTTTATAACGCGACAACTTTCGCTTTTGTTTTAACTTCACTAAGTGAAGGTAAAGGACCATTAATTTGTGCACCATTGGGTTTGGGACTAACTTTAAACTGGTGTGATAACAAAGGTTTGTTAGAAGTATCTTGTTGTGTGACAAAAGTTACGGCTTTTGAATAGTTAAATGGTTTGTTTTAAACGACATTTTCCATTTTGACCGACTCTCGTCATCTCGTGATCTAATTCCTCCATACGATTATATTCAACAACAGTCATAATTGAATCATCAATTCTATGTTCTCTTTCAGAAACTTGAGTTTGGTTTGAATGCTTTGTTTGAAAACATAGGTTTGTAATCGCAAGAATTGGTCCATATCCATTTGGATTTGGTTTAAAAGTAAACTTTTGAATAGTTGTGATTGACTCATCATGTTTATAAACAACATTTCGAAACTCTTTGATTTTGTGTTGTAAGTCGACAATTTCTTCAAGATAGTTATCTATTCGTTTCGTGGAATGCTGTTTGTACTCAGAGAACTGTTTTTGACAAGTTAACAATTCAGCCTTGCTTTTTGAGTTTCCAAAGTAAGAGCGTTAATTTGTTGTTTATGTTCATGTTTCAGTTGTTCTATTTAAGACAACAAAGCATTCTTGGAAGCGGCTAGATCACGTATCTGTCGCTCTAATGATTTTTCGTTTTGATGAGATTTAGCAAAAGCGACTTCAAAACTTTCTTCACGTTTTTCTTGAGTTTTGAAAAAATTGATTTGTCGAATTAAGCATTCATTATCCCTAATTAACAGTGCATTTTTCTCTTTTAATTTCGTGCAAATTTCCAAAGGAGAGTGTTGGTCTTTAATTAAGGTCAGGAGCTCAATTTCTCTATTAGACAGGAAGCTCATTTTGTTCAACGGAGTCTCAACATGATCATTATTTAGATCCTCAAGTATAATCACGGAGTCAACTTGATTATCAATATTAACCAAAAGGTTATCTTGATCGTCAAATATAACTACTGGATCTATTTGATAATCATCGGAATGAGATGTGGATGGCTCATGTTAAACACTCGATCCTTGTCGGATGGAGAAATTGGCGAAGATATCGATCGATGATGAGTATATTGTGTTCGGTACACGAGACAAGCCCATCGATGTCATACACCGGCCTGTGTCACTCGTGTGTAGAGCTTGCATTTGTGCCATCAACATCACTTCTTTGCATTAGCCTGTAAGTCCTCCATATCATCATCGAATCGCATCCGCCATAAAGCTCATTCCTTGTTGGTGAGAGTTCCACCACTTCATCCTTAAGAGCCAAGAGCAACGCCTCTTTGTGATAAGCGCTGCCTCTTGTCCTCGGTTTAGGACATGCATTAGCTAGGTGACCCTTCTCATTGCAGTTATAACAACGAAGACCATTAACCCCATTCTAAGCATTCCCCTGTTCAACCACTTGACCCCTTTGTTGTTGCGGAGCACCCATGTTATTCCTTCCAATAGCATTAAACCCTTGACCACCTCCCATCTGACGACCATAACCACGGTTTTTAACTTCAACGTGTCCATTGTTCACAACAGCTTGATTCCTTGTGTTTGATGAGGAACGAATGCGATTGTTGGATTTGTTTGTATACCGACCGAAGGCTTTAGCAATCATAACAAATCCTTGTTGCAATTCATCGAAAGCAGCAGAGTCCTCATCAGCTTCACTGTAAAGTGCTTGAGCATTGTTGTTGTTGTTGTATGGAACCAATTGAGTTTGTTGAGGTTGTTGCAGTGACTGATCATATGGTGTGATGGCTGCCGTTGGTGGAGGAGCGGGTTGAGGAGTTGTTTGAGGAGGAAGACTAGTTTGAGCCCACAAAGCAAGTTGTTGATTATCAGGAATTGACTGTGAAGTCGGGAGTCCACAGATAGTCCTTTCTTTGTCAACTTCTTTTTGGTGAGGCTTAAAATAGTCGTACAAAAATCCATATGTAGCATGATGAAGATTCTTAGCTTAACGGAGAAAAATGACATACTTCTCCCATTCCGGACCAAGACTACTTAGGAACTTAGTGTTGACAGCAATTCGTGGCATGATGATGTTGTGTTTGTCCAAATCATTAATGATATCTGAAAAACGATGATGATATGACTCTAATGTCTCTCCAGGTTCAATCATGAAGTGTTCATAAGCCAAGTAGATTTTGGATTCCATGTCTTCCGATTGAGTGTTGTGCCTTCCATTAGAAGATGAATATGTTCCCACATTGCTTTAGCCGTCTTTTGAGCATCAACACTTGAAGGATCGGATTGGGTAGTCCCAAAAGGATGTATTGCATTGCTAGTTCATCGGCTTCAAAGTGTAGAAGTTCATCACCGGTGAGGTCTCGAGATAGTTGCAATGTTGGTGACAAGATCTCTTGGTGGATTGGCATCTGGATCTGCGGGTGTAATAACAATGAGCATCCAAATGGACCTTCCATAATGACCTTCTTTAAGAACTTTCCATGTGGCTTCTTTAGATCACAAAACCTAAAGAACCTTATAACCCATTGATCATAATTACCGGGAGTGAGCATTGGAGGTCTATCAAGTGAGCCAGCTTCATGAATTGATTGTTGGCTACTTAAGGCTTCACACATCTTGCCAAACCATGTTGGTTCCTTCATAGTACTCCTGGATGGATGTTGATTGTAGAAGTTTGTGTAAGGTTGTACTTGGAGACTAGGTGGTAGTTGAACCATTTGTGGTGGTGGAATTGCTCCAAGTTGTGGAGTATGTTGTTGATTAAATTGTTGTTGATAAATTTGTTGTTGATGATTAAATTGTTGATGTTGTGGACTTAGTTGTTGTTGTTGATGATAAGTGTAAGGAAAATAGTTAGAGTATGGTGGTTGTGACATGTTGAAAACTTGTGTTGTTAAATGGATCTTTGTAGTCGAATGAACCGTTGTTGATGAAGTATCCTTAGGCGTAGAAATCACACAGAAAAGCAAAGTACCACTTATGCGTAAAACACCAAAGATACGCTGTAATGACAATAGTTACGCTGTGGGATTAGCTTACGCGTGAAATGAGAAAACACTAAAGTTATGCGTAAATGTAAAGTTAGGCGTAGAAAACTTAGGCGTAGGATTACCTTATGCGTAAGACAGAGCTTAGGCGTAAGAAGAATCTTATGCGTAATGAGTTCTACGCGTAAGCTTAAGCTTATGCGTAAATTTAGGGTTTTACCCAAAAGATCTTTTACACTATCACAGTGCAAAAGATATCCAAAGTCGAAGTGTTTTCACGCTTATCCAAGCAAGAAAAACACTGAGCAATCCACGAAACTGAAGATCAAACCAAGGAAAAGTTAAGCGTAAGATTAGGGTTTTACTTAAGCGTAAAAATTAGCCAAAAGTGATTTCTGCCAACTGATGTTTCCAAACCAGATTTTTGTGATGAAAGAGCTTCAATAACACCAAAATAACACAAAAATGTGAAACTTGATGATCCAAAGCTTTAAAACACCTTATGCGTAGATAAGCACCCACGTATAAAACCAAGCTTAAAAACAGTGATCTACGCGTAAAGTTTGAGACTTTTTGCCAAAAACAAATGTTTTAACACCTTAAAATGTTGAAAGTACAAGAATCTTGAATTGAAAAGTGTAAAAAATGAGTTTTTTAAGCGTAACAAAGTAGAAACTGTTTTTACGCGTAAGACCACAACAACTTCAAAAACAAAATATGTTCACCCAACTATTTGGCGAATGATACCACTGTTGGGTCACCATATTAGTAACACAAGCATCAATAGAAGAGATAGAGAAGAGATCGGATGAACAAACCACACAAACACACACGATATGACTATAAGAAATGTTATGCGTAAGGTAAGTGAATGAATTGAAAAACCAACCCTCAAGTGAGGGTATTACAAAAGTATTTATAGGAGAGGGAGCTAGGGCAACAATCCTAGTCCTTTCCTTTCCTTATTGGACTTGGGCCAAGGCTTATGGGCCTTCTACATAAGCCTTAGCTTAATAACAAACATAAAGGCCTAATTAAGCTAACTATTACATATTAATTACTAACACTTGAATTCTAGTCTAGGAGTAATTCCAACAATTATAAAGTGGAAAAAGATCAACTTTTTGAAAAATTGCTTCTTTAGAGCCACAATTGGCATTACAAGATCATCTTTCTCTTAAGAAATAATTCAATGATTTGAAAACTTCATACAACGCCTTAAAAGCAAAGTTTGATTCTCTTAACCGGCCAAAGAACAAAAATACGATTTCAAACTTTTTTACACCAAAAGTAAGTGTTTCGGAGAGGCTTTACACGGGTGAATCTTTAAAACCACTTTCGAAAAAGGTTTTTTAGTTTACAACCTATTCTTTGCAAAAAGGAATGAAGTTTTCAAAGAGACTGGTATGTGCTAAAACACATACCAATTCTTTACCAAAATAAACCCAAAATAACAAAGAAAGAGCCGTTTATGTCCAATAATTGTTGGTTTCTTGAGTTTATGCATGTGCAGGTATGGATATGACAAAACAGACAAAAGAAAGCCAAAACCGAAAAAAACCGAGCATGAGAGAGAGAGAAGAAAGCAAAAGCCGATGCCGGGATGCTATTTTATGGGACTTGGATGATCAAAAGTGACATTTTACGAAGTTCGGGATCATTATTGGGAGTTTTCACATTACACCTTTCACTTTACCAAACTTTCACTTTTCACCCTTAACTTTCACAAATTTACCATTTCACCCCTCATAAATCCCATTTAACCAAATCCCAAAAGTCACCCTTACCCTTTCACATATTTACAATTTTGGTCCTTGATAATTGGAAAATTACATTTTACCACCTTTACACTTAAAATGCCAAAACTAAATAAAAACCAAGTCCAAAGTCCAAAAGCATTTATCCCATCCCATTACTTAGCCCAAGCCCACTTCCCTAATACACCCATACCCGTCAACCTGTTTTCACTTATCCTACCCGGTCAAATAGTCAATCCCCTTTTTAATCCTTCCACCAGTCAAACCCTTTCCCCAAGTCAAACAACTAATAAAAAAACCCCCCCAATACAGAGACGCGCCAAAAAAATTGGGATAAACCCAAGATTACTGTTTCTATTCCCCAATTCAATTTTACCTTGCTCTAACCTTTTACCCATAACTTAAAGTACTATCTAGAAGCCTGGCTATATGTCAGAGAGTGTGCATCTTTGGATGGCCAACGTGTACAAAAGGAGGGTTTTCATTGGTTTGGACATATCATTGAGTTGATCAAACGGTTGAAAGATGAAATAGTGATGTGGAGATGTGATCAATGGACAGAAATTTAAGATCCACAAGCATCCCAAGCTGAAGGCTCAGCTATAAAAACCTCCATTCAGTCACAAGTCGAATTGTCCAATTTCTCTGTCATTTAAGAAGTTGTTACCATTTTTCTGTCATTTCTTTATTACCAGTAGTAAAGTAGTTTTAGTTGTAGAAGTAATTTCATTACAAGTTTTGTATCATCACTTCTATTAATAAAAATTGTTTTAACTTTTTCCTGCTCATTTACCTTTTAAGCTTTGTCATTAATCTGAATCTGTTTTAAATTCAATGTTATCTAGTTCACATAAGCTCTTCATAGCTTATTGTTAGTTTGTCCTAGTTTAATTCTCTTTTAATTACAAAAGTCACAAAAAGTCAAACTGGTCAATGAAAGTCAAACTGTGCTCTTAGTTTAGTGTCAGTTAAATTTGTGTTGAATCTCTGTTTAAATTTAGAAATCAAGTTATTATCCTGTTTAGTGAAAAGTCATCAAAGGTTTAATAATGTGCAAATGGTGATTAAATCTGTTTTAGCAAATTTAAAGTTGTGTTTGGAATTGAGTTGATTTTTAAGTTTAAATGTTTTTGGTTAGTTGAATTAGAGTAAACAAGTTTTAGTAACTGATTTTAAAGCTTTCTTAGTCATCATTTTAAGTTTCATCAAATCAACTTGTGTCTTTAAGTTCATTTTTAAAATCTGTCAAAACAGTCCAATAATGTTTTTGTTAACTTTCAATCAGATGTTTAAATCAATTTTAGTTGTTGTACAAATTAGTAAAAAATAAAAATAGCAAGTTCAACAGTTATATTAGCTATTCCCAAAAAGAAAAAAAAATCAAAAAAATGATTTACTTAGGCTGTTGTTGGTTTCAAAGTGATAGTTTGTGAGAATGCTACCCTGCATCAGTAAGCATATCTGTCCAATTTGGTTTTTGCTTCACAGCATTTCATCTGCTTATATTGTTGATATCTTTGTTTGATTTATGATTCCTTAGGTAGTTATTAGGATAGATTTTAGTTGTTCACTCTTAGTTAGGTCTTTAGGGCTTTTAGTATAGCTTATTTCCCTTTAGATTTAGCCTGCATGATCACCTTTTTCATTCCCAGTCTGCTGCAACAATCCCACTCTTAGTCCATATTAGCTTTATAGGATGCTTATAGTGCTTGAATTTTGTTTACTTTGTTAGCCTATAGTCTTAAGTTTACATGTTTTGCCTTTTAGGAGCTCATCTAATAGCTTATTTTAGCCTGCCATAGACTGCACTTAGCTTCCAATTTGTTGCATCAGTTCCTTTTTTCTCATTTTGAGCTTTAGTTTATGATTTTTAATTTCCTTATACCAAGTCCTTTTTAGCTGAAATTCTGGAATTAAGGTCTCTGGTAGGTTGTTTTTAAAATGATTATTTCAGTTTAATTTTAGGAATTTTCTAATCTAGTTAAAATATAGCTTAAAGTAGTAGGATTAGGACTGTTTAGATATTGGCTTTGTATACTTTTAGCTTAAGCTTGTTCTTATTAGGACATAATCAGTTGCATTGGATCATTTTAGTTTAGTTTTAGCTTAACTTCCCTTAGTATAGCTGTTGGTAGTTTTCAGAAGCTTATAACTTATTTTCCTATAGCTTTTCCTTAATAGTTAGTAGCCAAAAAGCTTATCCTGCATTCACAAGTTGTTTTTATTAATTTTCCTAGATTCAAAATTTAGACTTTTCTGTAATTTTTCATATTTTTCCAAGCTTATTTGCTATTTTTCTGTATTTAAATTCATTTTCTAGCCTTTTTAAATAGCATTTAATTCAAATAAATCACAAAATGTTCAGAAAAATACAAAAATAATTTTTTTCAGTTTAGAAAAATCAAAAAGTCATAAAAAGTATTTTTCCAGATTTTTCTTAGTCAAAATAGTATTTTCTAGCCATTTATTTAGTTTTAATCAATTTTTAATTCATAATAATTAGAGGAAAAGTCAGAAAAATGTAATTTCAGTTTTGAAAATTATTTTTAGTTAATTTAGATTTTTGAAAAATAGTTTTGCAATTTTCTTGTAATTTTTCATAATTTTTAGCTTTTTAATTCTATTTTAAATGTTCAAAATTAGTTTTTAATTCAAAATAAATCAAGAAAAACCAAAAAAATTAGTTTTAAATTTCAAATAATTTTTAAATAACATTTTTAGCTGTAGAAAACTATTAGTTCATTTTTAGAGGTTAAAATAGATTAGTTTACATTTTAATCACGTTATTTATGTTTTTAGTTATAACTTGCATAATTAGTCGTATTTACTTATTTGCATCATAGATTCTGTAGTTTTAATTGCTTTTCCTTATTATTGCTTGCCTCGTAGATTAGAAATCAATCAAAATCCTTTTTACCCATTCGAATCCCGAATCACGCGACATGAGTTGTTTACTCCATTCATCCCTCGTTGGGAAAACGACCCGGGAAATACATACCTTTGTATTTCTTTGGAAAATATCTTGTACGAAAAACGACTTATCAGAGACCAAATTTTTCTAAAACATTACTCCTCAAAAAGTTTCAAATGCAAGTGCTTCAAAGAAAGAATCATGTTTTTTTAAACTCGACACTCTCGTTTTACACCGATAAAGCAAGTGTGGAGACCAAAGCTAAGTCATTCAAAACTCAAATATTCAAAATCTGAAATGCTTTCATTGCGACATCAAAATGACTTTACTTTGAATATTCCAAATACCGGAAGGTTTCCATTTATCACAGAAACAAATTTTCGAAATGAAAGTCCGAGTTTCAACAATAGATGGAAATATTCTTCGTCAAGCTTTAAAACTCCAAGAGAAACACCAAGTTTCCCAAAAAATGGCAAAACAAAAAGAGTTTTAAAAATCTCCATTTATTCCGCGAGCTTTACTTCAAAATGAAACACCGGTTTCAGTCCTCGTTAGAATTCAACTTCTTTATATGACACAACTTATAAATGGTTTTTAAAATTTGGTGAACCCATTGGCGTCGTGCTTAAATGGGTTTTTAAGATTATTGTCTAATATGATATCATAATGGCTTACAGTTACTTCAGACCATAACCCTCATAATGTCAGTGCATTTATCGTTATTAAAAAAAGAGAAGTCTTCTTGTTCTTGAGCAAAATTTATTCAAAAATTTGTAGAAAGTAGAAGGGGGTTGAACAGTTTCACTGTTTATAATTACGTTTTAAGACTTGTTAGATCCTTTTTATTATTTTTGAAATCGTTTGATTTGAAGTTATGTGATATCTATAAAATACATATGAACACAATCATAATGCGTGAAATAAACGAGATATAAACAAAAGATGGAGGAATAGAACAACCAAACCGAGACACAGAGATTTATAGTGGTTCGACATGAAACTCACTCTTCGCCCTACTCCACTCCTCGATTATCACTCGAGAGTTCACAATCACTATGTCAACAAACTCCCTTCAGGCGGAGAAAACAGTACACCAACACTTACACTAATTTACGACACTAAGCGAAATCTCGAGTCCTAATCCTAGCTAGAACCAATCTACACACTCTTCACAGACATACACCTTGTCCACTTTGATTTACACACAATCCAAGTCTTCACACGGATGAGGAGGTTTATGTTGCTCAACCTCCAGGTTTTGTTGATCCAGCTCATCCTATGAGGGTTTATAAAGTCATCAAAGCATTGTATGGACTTCATCAAGCTCCCAGAGCTTGGTAGGGTACACTCTCCACCTTTCTTGAGCAAAATGGCTACAAAAGGGGCACAATTGACAAGACCCTATTCATTAAAAAGGATAGGAAGGATATCATGCTTGTGTAGGTGTATGTTGATGACATCATTTTTGGCTTTACAAGCAGATCTTGGTGTGAAGATTTTGAGGCATTAATGAAAGGCAGATTCCAGATGAGCTCTATGGGAGAGCTCACCTTCTTTCTAGGATTACAGGTTAAACATAAGTCAGATGGGTTATTCATCTCTCAGGACAAGTATGTTGCAGATATGTTGAAAAAGTTTAATCTGGTAAATGTGAAATCTGCTGTCACACCCATTGAGCCTAGGGTGCCCTTAACAAAAGATGAGCAGGCTGCTGATATGGATGTTCAATTGTAAAGATCCATGATTGGATCTTTGATGTATCTCACAGCCTCTAGGCCTGATATTATGCATGTTGTGTATGTTTGTTCTCGTTTTTCAGGTTACTCCAAAGACTTCACATCTTCATGCTGTGAAGAGGATTTTCAGATATCTTAAGGGCAAACCCAATTTGGGCTTATGGTATCCTAGAGAGTCATCTTTTGATCTGGAAGCTTTTTCTGACAGTGATTATGCTAGGGCTAGTATGGACAGAAAATCCACAACAGGAGGTTGTCAATTTCTTGGAAGAAGATTGATTTCTTGGCAATGCAAGAAGCAGACAATTGCGGCTACCTCCACAACTGAAGCTGAATATATAGTTGCTGTACATTGTTGTGGACAAGTGCCTTAGATCCAGAATCAGATGTTGGATTATGGGTTGAACTTTATGAACACCCCAATCAACATTGATAATGAAAGCACTATCTGTATTATTAAGTGTTGGATCGATATACTCTGACCAAACTAACTATGTAGCTTGTAAGGGCTTAGCAACCTCGGATAAATTCTAAGTTACTAACAATGAAACACTGAATTTACTTTACTAACTATGCGGAAACTACTTCAATAAAGCTAAGAAGAATAACTTTAACTTCAACGATTTTATTAATACTTTGAACCTGTTTGATACACAGATTCACTAACAATCCCTAATAACTCTAATATCGAACTTGATAAAACTCTAATATTATATGCAATCGTATCTCTAAAAGTTGTATCTCTAATGCCAATCTAGGGGTCCTTTTATAGGCATAAGGAATACCCTAGTCGGTTTACAATTATAATCCTTGTACGACAAGTAATCTAAACTAAGAATATTCTAGAATAACAAAGCTTTCCATAAACGATATAGCAATTCTTTAGCTTTGCAGTACTTTGATGTTGAGCAGTACTTTGACTTGTACTTAGCAGTTCTTTGACTTTCTTCAACACTATGACTTTCTTCAGTACTTTGTCTTTTATATCCCAACAATCCTCCCCTAACTTGAATTCTACTTGCTTGATTTCAAGTTCCTTTGTATCTGTATCTTTAACATCTTTGTCTTCAAGGAAAGATTGTGTCTTTATCTTTAGATTTATTTTGTACTCTCTGTGCTTGTATTATCATCATCAAAGTAGTATTTATAAGCAATCCTTTTCAGCAACTATCAGCAATCTTCATCTTTTCAGCTACTGAGCAACATATGGCAAATTGTACATCAGATCATAAAGTTTCAGTCTATTCTCATCACTTCTAGGTGTGTAAACTCCTGTGAGAGGTGAATCATTGAAAATTTAATGGATTTTGATGTCTCTTTACCAAAGCCATTAACTCTGGAGTAGCCAATGTTTAAGTGTGTAAAACCATGGTACATTAATAACCATATGATTTTTAGCAAATCATCAGCTATCAACGGATTTGTTAAGTCTTTACCAAAAGCCGTACCCTTTTGGACTAGTTAGTTCTTGCAACCATGGTGAACTAATTACCATATAAATGGTTTTTCCATAGCCTTTACCACAAGCCATTTTTCTTGTGGGCTAGCCAACTCTTCACTATTGCAGATATGGTGAGTTGATTACCATACAACTTATTGGCAAGTTGTTAACCATCAATGGATTTGAGATATCTTTACCAGAGCCGTTTGCTCATGGATTAGCCAATCCTTTTGTTAGACATGGTGGACTGATAACCTATTGTTATAACCATCTCAAAAACCATTTGTTACTGTTAACTTTTGTTTCAAAATATTTTTCACTTAACAAAAGTTTGCTTATTTTAAAAAGTCTTACTGGTTTTGTCTCATAAGCAAGATTTTGGATAAAGTCTTGTTTGCAACAATACTGAATAAAGTACTGATTTTTCAAAAATTTATACAATTATGAATCATACCAGTATTTAGGCATCATCATCAGCCATAGTTGTCCATTTGATAAACAATTCGATGACCATAAGAGCTGTTTCATTCTCCTCTTCAACTTCCATACCATGATCTAGCATTCTTCTCATAAGATCTGTTGTAAGTGGATATCTTCTTTCTGCTAGCATGTGAATCATGGTCCCATCTTCTAACTCTAAAACATGCACTCCTGATTCTTCAAAGAATCTCCAGCTAGTAATCTCCCAAACTTCTTGGTTTTGCCAGATTTCATTAGTGCTTGTTTCTTCTGTTTCCTAGATTTTTATCAGATCTCCCAGCAAGACTAAGCCAACTCCAGTTGAAGGAATATGCTCAAAATACTCTTGCACTAGTTTATATAGGTGAAACAGGTCCTCTCTATTTATCAAATGCAGTATGTCCCATAGCAAATTAAATACTCTAAAGCTTTCATCTTCTCTTTGGAACATCAGATAGTCTCCATCCTTTGATTCTACAACTTCAAATGTAGACATCATAGACTTCTTTACTGCAACATCTTTGGACTTAGGATGCTCAAAATCTACAACTCATAAGTAATTCCTCAGCTCATCAACTGTGTATGTTCTCAGTTCTATCTTCTTTGATGGTTGTTCATCTTCAGTTGTTCTTTTTCTCTTTAAGCTTCTTTTTCTTGCATCCTCATTCTGTTGTTCATAATCAAAAGGAATAATCCCAGCAACTTCCTTTTGATATGCTTCTCTAACAACATTATATAAATCTTTCATCTCTAAATATTTCACTTAGTAATCCAAGATATCCTTGACCCTTCGGATAAGCCATCATGGCATTTCTTTCCTTAGCAATACTTGGTGGACTTTGTGATATAACAGCTGGCTTTTCTGGTATAGAAACTTCAGCATCCAATTGAGCTTGTAACTTTCTAGCAGCTACTTCATTCTTAGTCACTTCAATAGCTCTTAACTCTGCCAAAGTAAGCTTCTTCTTTTTCTTTGTGTCTACCAGTTTACCTTTGCCTTTGTCCTTAGGATCTAAAGCAGGTTGAGAAGCTTGAGGTTGTTCTTCAACAACTCCTGGAATACTAATACCTCTTGGTCTTGATAATTTTTGCAATATCTGAGCAACAGTCTCATTATCACTAGCAGTATGCTCCTTTTGCTGGATTGGACTAGAAGGGCCAGCTTCTTCTTCATGTAAGAATGTTGAAGGACCAGCTTCTTCTTCATGTAAGAATGTTGAAGGACCAGCTTCTTCTTCAAAATTTAGAGTCCTTGGTGTAATAAGCTCTTGTCTATATGTTCCTTGAAGAGCAGCACCTTGATCACAAGCTCCTTGATCATCAGTACTTTGTACACCAGTACTTAGAGGCTCAGTACTTTGAGGCTCAGTACCTTGAGGCTCAGTTTGCTCAGTTTCTTTAGCTTCTTTTGTGAATCATCAAAAGTATCAGCATCTTCATAAGCTTGAGCATCTTCATTCAAATTTTCTTTCTCTAATATCCTCCCCAATTGGAATGAAGACTGCTTGTGAACTTTCTTGCCTTTAGAAGCCTTCTTAAAATTCTTTCCTTTCTTCTTTTGAGACTTCACCCATAACCTGTGATGTTGAACTAAAGGCCATACAAAGTTCTTCAATCGGCTAAACTTGTTGTTCAACTTCATCAGCTGTGCAGCTTGAGCTTCATAGTCTTTCTTTAATCTTAAAAGCTCCCGTGTCAATGCATAGTTATCCAGAACTTGACCCTCAGAAGCTGATAACGCTACATGCGTCGTTCGGGGTCAAAGGAACTTCCTTTTCTTCGAGCAAGTTTTATAACACCCTAGGCAGTGAACCTAATCGTTGTAGTGTAGTATTAGGGTAAGCCACGGGTATTGATATCGTTCTCTAGGGGAATAGGAATGCTAGTAAGAAGTTACTACGCTAGGGTTGGGGTTGAGGAAGATTATTCTTTATCTTTTTATATTTTTAAGAAAAGGAAAGGTACGAATCTCGGGGTTTGGATTTGGGGGTTGGTATTTCTACCGATTACTCTACTTGTCTAATTATCTAATCTAAGGTGTATGTAGTCTATGTCTAATTATTGTGTGTTCGTATGATGGTTTAAAGATGTGTTTACCTAGATGCTACTACTCCCTAGTTATCTCCTATTGATGGTTGAATTGTCACATCCTTATTCTTAACGCGCTGTGTTTTCTAAGGTTGTAAGGTGTGCATTCCCTAACTCTTTGAAGTCACCTTTAAGTGTAGTAAACGAAATCCACTAAGTCATTTATAAACTAACTTTGAGGTTATCTTTGAGTTTAGTAAACGAAATCCACTAAGTCATTCATAAACTATCAAAGATTTATCAAGTATTAAACACAACGATAGCCTAGTTGCACTCCTAAGCCAATTACAATTAAGATAAGAGACAACCTAACTTTTATTTATAACTAGGTTTCATATATCTAAGCAAGCACACAAGTAATTTAGCCGGACATGGTAAACATGCAAGCATACACACAATCAATCAAACATAGGATAGACATAATGATAAATTGAATATATGGATTAAGATATAATCAACAAACCATTACAAGATGTTTTTGGAGTGTTTGAAACCTTCAAAGTTTCTGGAAAAACACCTATCTAAGCCCTGGAATCGGAGTTAGGGTTTAGAGCCTACAAAAAGTGAAGTTATAATGTTACATTTATAGGCAGATTTTCTGTCGGCAAAGAGTGACGGCGTCACACCTAAAGAATGATGGCATCACGACCATTTTTTCACCAAACTGTAGATTTTCTCGTTCCGGTCGCGTGGGCTTTTGAATCACCTTAATCCGAGTTCGTATGCAAAAGTTATGGCCAAAACAAGATCGCTACTTCACAAGATGTTGCGACTTGTGACGGCGTCACCTTATGCCCGTGACGCCGCCTTGATCTCTAACGCCGTCGGATCAAATCTAGGCCGTCTGAGTTCGACGCCTACTCTTTTAAAACCCGAAGCCGTCACTTGTAAATGAGCAATTTGGCTCTTGGCCGTCACAAAGTTGTCCGACGGCGTCACTGTTTTGCTGCTGACTGTCCCTTCGGTTTAGCGACTGAGTGTCTCGATTCTTGACTTTGGCCATTTTCTTCAGATATTCGCGCTTTTCATCCAAATAAGTGCCATTCCAGCAATTTGCCTTCAAGAGACCTAAAAAGTGAAAAGGAACGATATTAAGTAATAACGGATACAAAATGATCAAATAAGGGCTTAAACGACCCCTCAAAAAGGTACATTTTAAAACCTTATCAAATATCCGTAAACTTGGTATTTTCTTGTCCTCAAGCAAATGTGCTTTTGGCCAATTAATTTATATGTTAGGGGTCATGAAGCATTGGTTTAGAACAATCCACAACACATATAAGCCCCGCAAAAGTCATAACAAGCACATAAATTACATACTAGCACCTCACATGGGGTGTTTGGGTACTCACATTTCTCGGGTGTATATGAAATATAACAAGTTGGAAATGGAAGATAAACACTCATTAACCGGTCCTAGTACATAGATTACCATAGGCTTGAGAATAGATCAAACCTCCATCGCTTTGGCGTAAGCACCTAGGAAAGACTATCAAAGAGGTCTTTTAAAGGGTTGTAATGTTAGGCTTACGGTAGGGAAACAAAGGGTTTGGTGGGATAGGCTATTTAGTGGTGGCAAGTCAAAAATCTTTATGTTACAAGCATACGAAGAATGGCGTTGCTAAGCCAAGACTCGACACTCTAAACTCTAGATAACTGAAACAAACAAACATAAATTTAAAGGATAGATGTAGGATGGTAGCCCGTATATATATATATATATATTTTTTTCAACACTCTATTTTTTTTTCTTTTTCTCTTTTTCGAATTTTTTTTTTCTTTTTTTTTTTCATACACTTTTACTCTACCATCCTCTACGGTAACATCAAAATGATAGGGATTTATAGGCACATCCCTACACTTGAGTTTTTATTACTCTAACACTAGTTTGACCCGAATTGAAAAGATCAAAACACTTGAAGTACATTATTACGCAAATAAAGGGAATTTGAATTTAACGTTCCATTCCCGTCATTTCATAAACTTTAACTTTTCCCATGAGTCCCAATCGTCCCAAAACTGTATACAAAGGATATGACTCGACTTAGCAACTTATGCAAGCAACTAGATAATTTGAACTAAGGGTTTTTAGGGTGATCACTACTACTTATAATGCACAAACGACTCTCTCCCCTATTTAATTTTCAGACTTTTCAGACTTGAAGGTAATAAAGCATAATGTACAACACATTAAAGCACAAAATTTCAGACTTACAACCACATATGCATAATATACAACACATTGATACACATATTAAATATAGAAACCACATTAATGCATACAATTAATACACCCCATCACCAATTAATACAAAATGTAAAGCACAATGTACAAACCAATACCATTTATCAAAATACCAAACGACCTCTGTTTCAGTTGAACATCATCAGTCCATGAAAAATACAAACTGAAAAATATCCACAGATCCGAAACACAAATCCATCTAAACTATTCAACATCCAATACATCTATCCTATTCCAACTCATCTCATCTCATTCAAAACCTAGACTCAAATCGAAAAGTATAATCAATCTTTGTAATGGTTAACATTTTTTTTCGAATATAAAGAACGAGTAATAACAAGTATGTTACTCTCACTCTTTGGTTCGTTCTATGACCAAAATCAAAACGATAACAAATCAACAACCTACCTGAGACCATTGTAAAATGATCTTGAAGCCGATTACATACATATCTTAATTGGGTTTATTGATTTATTCTCGGATTTAAACGAGATGGTGTGATGTTTGATTTTGATATTGCAAGAAAGGGAGATTGGATTGCTGTGTTTGAGATGAGTTCTACCTTTGGAGAGAATAAGATGGGGGCGTACTATATGTTTTAGGGTTAAGAATGGTTTTAGGTTAAATGATTTGTGTGAAATGCTTTATTAACCGGTATGTAATCTACCCATTTGGATCGGGTCTGAATTTTTCTGAGTTTGGATCGTGCACTTCAGAAACCCAAATGGTTAGCTAATTGGAAATGGGCCTTGTGTCTTAAAGTTAAACGTGGGCTTTGATGTATATTAGAAGCTTTGGGATGCATGTGCTAAATTAGATTGAAAAAGAAAAACAGTTATCCGAATATTGTGAAAGTATTTGGATGAATTTTTTGTAAAATGTGGTATTGGCTACTCAAATCAAGTTACCAAATGCTATATTTAAATATATAAATACACATTAACTTGGAACATCATTAGCTATTGACTTGAAATATTTTTCACTAACTTTACTTGGTGCAAAATACAAACCCACGCCAAGATTTCAACGGTCGACAAAAACTTTCTTTCATCTACACGAAAGAATATCTTCACATATCATTTTCAAGCTAAAGCTTCCTTTATATTCGAAAAGAAAGAAAAGATTCATAACAATTATGTTATAATCTCTCTTGGTTCGTTCAAAAATAACAACAAAATGAAAACAACACAAGATGAACCTACCCAAGACCCTCCAAAGGATCTTGAAGCCATTAATATGCTTTCTTGATTCGAATTGAACTCAAATGAAGAAAAGTTCATGGATCGGTTGTGCTTATGTTTGTGTCGTTAAAATTGTTGGATTTGTGATTTGGTTATAATTCATGATGGTGAAGACGATTTGAAGAGGATGAAATCGTGAGATGAGATGAGTTTTGATGGGGTTGTGAAAAGTTTAGGTGAAAGAGAGGAGGTGGGGCAATGATATCCGTAGTGTGTAGGGTTAAAGAGTAAAAATGTTTAGGTTTTATCTAATATTGGGTTTGGGATTGATACAAATGTTTAGGTATTATTTTGGGCCGGGTCTTTCAATTCATATGACGGGCTCAACATCTACATTAAAAGAGACCGGATGGGCTTTCATTAAATATCCAAAATGGTTGTTATTGAGCTATTGTTATAATAGTTTAAGTTTGTTTCCGGTTGTTGGGTTAAATGATATCCGTATTTTACTACTTGAGTGAAAAGTTTGCTTCACCGCAGCGGGTGTCGGTCATTGAGGGTCGAGACGCAACTCCGCCTCCTTTTCACCGCAACAATACGTTGACAATCACATAACCTTTTAACTACTTGCAATTATACTATTGTCTTATATAATTTTATTGTTATTTGTAAATTAATTGTTAAAAAGATATGTCCGCATAACATCACACTGCAAGAAAATATAGTCACAGGGTACCCGCCGCCGCATCGCTGGGTACCTCTAGTAACAATAATGCACTAAAAGTGAGTGCATACAAGGTAGGCTAAAGCGATTTGGGTGTACATTTGGGGTGGGGTGTAAACAATGCTCTTCATTGATATTCGAAAACCGAAACATCATGAGAACCGCGAAAAGGATAGGCTCGAGGGGTTAACTAGGGTATCGTGTACTAAAGATGAGTACAACGCAGGGTGTGGGGAATTACTCAACCGATGTGGAAGAAGTAATTATATTACGGTATCAAACAAGGGTTATCCTAATGCCTCTTATCATTTAGTTATTCCTAACTACACAAGTGTAGTCTTACTAGCAATCTCGGGATGCATCACAAAACAAGTTCTAGAATCTATTATACTACCGGTTCACACACTAAGCATTAAAGATGAATGCTTTAATTCCTACTAATCTAAGGGTGATCCTCACATTTTGGGTGGAATTTAGGTGGTAAAGGGTTTTTGTGCTAGTCATGTAACTTCCTATCCGTGAGACGCTTTTCTTAAGACTAATGGCCCACTCCTATATGTCATGAAATTTTTTAAATTTGGTGCCAAAATTACCCTAACCGACATTTTCTCATGGTTTATTACACAAATACAATTGGACAAAGCAAATAATCAAGGATAAGCATAGTTTCAAAGTTCCGTTTATTTTCCTCCCTACACTTAAACTAAACATTGTCCCCAATGTTCCCCGAAAGTATCAAAGTTATGATAATAGAAGGTAATTAAAAACGAAAGAAACTAATACTCCCCTGATTAGCTCGGTAGGATCCGTGTGTGAAGTATTGGTTAAATCCTTTCCAAGAAGAATGTATGCGTGAAAAGCTCCTTATGTAATAAAACCTGCACACTTGAAGAAAACAGACAACCCAAAGCATCAAACCGAACAAAGAAAAATCACAACAAGATGTAGTTCCAGACTTAAATAAGATATAATGCTTGTGGAATGGATGTTTGCAGATTTTCTGGAAAATTAAGACCGGAAAATTCCAAAATTTATAAGTAGTACGTAAAACGAGAGAAAGTAAGATAAGTTGTTTCGCTCCTCTTGACGCCGTCGATTGCGATCTGACGCCGTCGAGTTATCCCGACGAAACGGTATGCGATTTTCGGAAAAATTTCGGAAAATTTATATCTTTAGAATCGGAAAATTCACGCAAAACATCCATTATGACTCGATACAAGCATTTGACTCTAACAAACACACATATATATCTTTTAATTAATTGCAATTCTCATGTTTACGTTTCTTTTGAAAACGTGTGTAATCCTCCCTACACTTATCCTTTATGTAAAATACCTTTATATGTGATTAAGACGAGGTTAAAAACAAAATAAAGCATTTTTACAAATTTAAACATGATGTGGAAAACTAGAAGGGGGGTTGAATAGTTTTACCAATTAAAACTTCTTTTAATCTATTTAGATCAACTTATATCAATCTATTTGGTTGTGTGTGTTGGATGTTGTTAAACAAGCATATAAAGATATGTAATGAAAAGATAAGAGTAAGAAGCACAAAACCACAACGCGAGTATTTATAGTGGTTCGGCTACAAGGACACCTTCCTTGCCCTACTCCACTCCCCGAGTCACCTACTCGAGTTTGTAAACACTACACCAATCTCCTTATGGCGGAAAAGCCTTCACAACGCCGCTAACCTTTTCCCAGTAAAAGCTAAATCGAGTTCTTTCACACCAAGGCGAACCACACCTAACACAACGTCGCCTACCCTTTATACGGTGCTAGGCTAACCACCGAGTTCTTTCACACCTTAGGAGAACTAATCCTATCACAACGTCGCCTACCCTTTATTAGGTACTAGGCTAAGCACCTAGTTCCATTACTATGGAGGAACTACTACCCTTCACAACACAACACCTAATATCAAGGAGATCTACTCCTTGTTACAACATCATCAAGGATATCACCATCCTTGGAAATAAACAACTACTTATATGTATAACGATGCACCTCATCGATTATACGACCTAGGCATTCTTCCCAAATGTGACTTGATTAGATTCTTCGGCATCCTTCACTAATGCCTTTGACACAACGCTTGGCACCCTTCACTAATGCCTTCGTCTTGACACCTTTAGCATTCTTCACTAATGCTTTGACACGGATGATGAGCACCTTTCACTAATACTTTCATCTTGACATTTTCGGCATTCTTTACTAATGCCTTCAACCCAACATCTATGGAGAAAGGTAAAACTATCAACAAGAGAACCTTCGTTGTCTTGATGATGACGAAGCATGGCAACTCATGTACTTGAGCTTGCACGTCTTCAAGAAGTGGTGATCTTTCCTTTAAGAGGAACCTAGAAGATCACACAAAAACAAAAGACAAACTACATAGATCACTTGGATCTGAGGTTAGAGGGTTAGAATACTTGGGGGAAGTATGTGTGTAAAGTGATGCATAGAAAGGAAGAAATGGCTCTCTATTTATAGAGAAAATTCTCTCATCGTTCCCGGATCCCACGGATCCCTTTCACTGGGATCCGGCTAGCACAAAGCCGTGGATCCGTGGAACGCCTCTTTGCCCATGGGTATTTTTGGTTATGGGTCATGGGTCATGGGTTATGGGTTGATCCATGGTTTTCTTTCTAGATACAATGAACTTGGTTAAGTGGTATATATAAAACCATGGGTTATGGGTCAATACCATTTGCTAGTTTTACCCATTTAGTATTTACATGTTTTACCCATTTTAGTATATACATGTTTTACCCATTTTAGTATACATAGTTTAAGTATGTGCTAACCCAATATGTAAACATTAGTTGTTGTACATATATATCTAAATCATAAAATCACTTAAACTTGTTATAGTGTTTTATGTGAAAGCGTAAGTGTGTTAGGAAACTATTAACTCAAACTATTTACGTACTTTATTTGTTTCGTTAAAATGATTTTACATTTGTTATCGACAAAACATTAGAAGATCGTAAAATATAAATAAACGTTTTTACGGCTTATTTGTATTAACAATCTCCCCCTTTTTGTTGATGACAAAACATAAGATTATTTTAAGGAAAATCTAAAATTCGTAAAAGTTTGAATTTGTAGTTTTTACTTTCTTCTCCCCCTTTTTGTCGAAACAAAAAGCGTTAAAAGAAACTAACACAATTTTTATAAGAAAAGGTATGTAAAATGCAACGAGAGCAAGTGACGGGAATGGTACTGTCTTAACTCCCTTGATGAGTCCATCCTTTGAAAGGCGTCAAGGACATGACGTAAAATGAACTAATTGTGTTTGCAATTAAGTTTGCAAATGGTTCGCCTAAGTGGCGAAAATGTGCTCCCCCTTGAAGATTGCAAAGATGCAATGGGGTATCATGAAGTATAATCCAAAAACGGATTAATGTTGCAAGTTTTTTTGCAATATCGTTTGACACAAAGTTCCCCCTAGCTTTATGGTGTCAAAATCTTCATGTGCTAATTTGAAAATCTACAAAGTAAAGGTTAGAAAACAAGAATATAATGCATAATTTCCTGCAAGTAAAACTCAAGTTAGTAGATATTAGTGCTTCTGATCCACGGATCCCACGGTTCCCTTCTTGAAGGGATCCGTCTAGGCATTATGGAGGGATCCGGCTGTCTGTTGACAGTTTCTTCCGCAATGAGAGTGTTTCAATCAAATGCTAATGAATATGTGAGGTAGTATATGATATATCAAGTACAACACATAAAGCACATAACAAAAAATATATATATATATTCATTCAATAAAAACAAGAGATGATCAACCAAATCTCTAAAACTAAGAGAATGAACTATTCATATAAGCGCTACTAATGCTAATGAGTTATCCAAACTTTAGATTCAACTAAAAGCTTAATGACGATCAATTGATGAGATGAGTTTTCCTAAACATTCTAAGTTTGAGCTTGTGACTATGATGCTCATTGTAGTTTAGGCTTGTTGACCTCTTCGAAACGTTCGAGGAGGTGATGAAACATGAAACGTTGCTCTTCACGTAGTTCATGTATCAATCTTTCAACATGTTTATAATGATAGTAATCCTTGTCATGGTTTTGAGTTTCTTGAAGTGGAATTTCAAGTGAAGTGGGTTGAGGATCTTCAAATGAAGGAGGATTTGGTGGAGGCTCACTAAGTGATGGCTCTACAATGTTTAAGGGTGGAGGTAAAGAAGCATCAACTTCTATGTGGTCGGGTGGTTGCCTTTGATGTCTTCTCATAATCCAAATAGGATTATATGATGGAGACGGCGAAAAGGAAGCCGGAGCAAGTGTTGACTCAACACCTTGATTTTGAACCATTATTCCTCCTAATGAGGAGAATGTTGTCGTGAGCGGATGAGACGGCCTAGGAGGCAAGTCCTCTAAATTGTAGAGGTGTGGTGATGATAGTGGTGAAGTAAATGAAATAACTCTAGGAACCAATGGTGATGGTTTAGTGGAGATGATATTGTTTGGCCTAGGAGGTATGGTGGTGTTTGGCATAGGTAGTTTTGTGGGTACTATCCTTTTAGGAATTGGTTTGATTGGATGATGAAGGATTCTATCATTTGTTGGTTTGACCGAAGATGATTCGGTTGAAGAGATTTCGTGTACAACACGAGCCTTTTTCATGGGTGGTTCTTTGGTCGATAAGTTATTACTTGGGGTTTTCCTCATGATAAGATGATTTCAAGAGGTTGCAAGAGCTGAAAGTTAGGATGAGAGTGATGACTATGGAGGTCCTAACAAGGTGGTTTATAAAGCAAGAAAATTGGCAAGTGCATTCGAGCCTTAAGCCACTAGGATTCATTGGAATGTGATGATTAACATGCACAAGAGTCAACTTCAGAGTTTACACTGATCTAGGAACTCATTTAAGATGAGATGGAGTGTTTGAGTTAGGAAGATGAGTTGAAGTAATTGTTTTAGCAAGATTTGACCTAAAGCGTCATCCGGATCCCACGGTTCCCTCTCGGAGGGATCCGTCTAGGCTAATCCTAGGGATCCGGCTTTCGTGATTATGAAAAGTGGAAATGATGTTTCTAAGATCTAAGACCTATAACATCTTGAGTGTTTCAGTCCTCCTAAGTGTTTTAAATGAAGGGGTGCTTAAGTACTTGAGGGTAATGAATGATGTAGCTAATGATTATCCTTTATGGAAGGATTTGGAACTTTCAAAGAGTACCAATAAATGAGTAAGGATGACACTAAAGATGAGAGTGTCAATTGAAGCTAAATGATCCTAGAGATCAGATTGTGACTTAGGATAGTGTTTTGAAAAATATCCTAGAAGCTTTGAGAAAAGAAAATTAGAATTTGATCAACTTTGATCAATTTTGAGGTGAGGATGATTTATGATCAATTTTGCCATAATTGAAAGATTTCAAAGACTAAATAGAAAATGAAGTGTGAGTTTGAGAGCGGAAGAGTAATGGATTGAAATGAAACGGTAGATCTACAAGCGTTTTAGAGTGTGATCTAGGTGTGTGAGTAGGAAGGATCAACCTATCTTGATAAGGACTTAATTTGCCTTAAGATACTATTTTTGACTTAGTGTGAGGTGTTCTAAGGATATGTTTGAAATATAATGCTTGCAATTGCATTTTCTGTTTGCCAGATCCCACGGTTCCCTAAAGATAGGGATCCGTCCATCTGCTACGCAGAACCTTTACTAAAGGTATGCAATGATCTTGACAATGCATTATATTCCAAGATTAGTTAAAGGAGTTCTAAAACTAAGATTTTAAATGTAAGATGTTTTATTTCATGAAGGAAATAGGATTACATTGATAAAGCACGAGTAGAGTAGAATTGATCCTATTTGAATACTACTAGGTTCCTTGAGTGTTTTCGCTAGGAGGATCATTATGTGATTGATGAGTGTTGGTGGAATCAAGAATGAAGAAAGTCTTCATGAGAGATATGTTTAGCGGTTCCATCATCTTGTTCACAAGTACGTACAACGGACTTTGAAATTGAGGATGGAAGTGCATAACATTATGATAGAGGCGTGTCAAGAACATTCCATAAGGGATGAGTTTATTCTTGGAGCCTTGAAGATTTGCAATTCGCCTTGCGAAGAAGTAGGCGAGATTGTATGGTTGTTGTGTTAGCAAATAGTACAAC
Source organism: Chrysanthemum lavandulifolium (assembly GCA_022545495.1). Taxonomy (NCBI): domain Eukaryota; kingdom Viridiplantae; phylum Streptophyta; class Magnoliopsida; order Asterales; family Asteraceae; genus Chrysanthemum; species Chrysanthemum lavandulifolium. Next base: position 117,447,928 of record CM040244.1, read on the forward strand.
ATGTGAGCACAACAAGCAGGAAGGGTTTCTCGATTTCCCCTAAGGCTCCAAACATTTTCATGTAGGATGAGTGCAAGAGGCTTGTACTCTTCTTGGATATCCCTTGTAAAGATAATGTTTGGATCGGAGTAATATGGTCGAGGTTTGCATATTATGCGATTTAAATCTTTCGGAGAGGGTATGTGTGAACAATATAGGCTATTTTCTTCACGAAAGTTGAAGAGAGAATCAAGAGACCAATCTTCGGTGAAGGCACATTGTCTATGATTTGGAATCCGGAGGATGTGAGCAAAATGCCCAAGGGTTAGAGTGAATTTTGGTTTTGATATAAAACCAAAGAGATGAGAGCGATCCTCGTTACGAACGAGTTCGACTTGACGGAAGAATTCCATTATGAACCTTGGACATATCTTCGTTGATTTCAAGAAGACATTCTAGTACTATGGCTCGGAAAGAGGTATTGATACCTTCTTCAAATTGTAGAGAGGTGTCTACACACGTCCTTCATGGAAGTGACGGTTTTGAGATTATTGAACCCACGGACATGATTTCCGGTGTGTTGGGCTCAAGGGAGATGTTCGAGTGTAGACGCTAGTGAGTGAAAAATCAAACTCATATTCATGCGTCATAATTGAACCTATAGAAATGATAAGTTAATGAAAGAACAAGTTTGTGATCAACCTATGATAATCTAATGTTTTTACTAGATTTTATTAACAATGGTATTTAACACTTTTAACTTACTCAATGTTTTGACTTTCTAGTGGATTTTAGTCTTGCATGAAAACTGCTTTTCGATGTCTGGATCTCACGGTTCCTTTACAAAAGGGATCCGGCTAGTATATCTTCCGGATCGTGGATCCGTAGTAGCGAAATGCATTTGATAAAAACAAAGGTTTTACGCTTTTATACCACGAAATATGTTTTATCCTACATTTTCTTTTAGCATGCATACATGACTTCTAATGTATCACGAAAGAATATAAAACATATAAATCAAAAGAAGTGACAAACACATTATGATAATAATAACCTAGATAAACTAGATCATTAATAATATTGCATTTCAATACTAAGGATGATACAAAGGATTGGGTATATAACCCCAATATAGATTAACAACACAAAGTAAATGTCTCGTATGTGAACTTCATCATAGGGAACACAAGTGCGATGAGTGTTAGAGCGATGAGCACGAGTGCGATGTAAACCATGTTGATGATGGATCTTCTTGGTTTTATTGAGATGGAATGAGGAGGAAGATGAAGTTTTGAATGAGAGGAAATTTTGAAATTGGAAGATTTGAAAAATGAGGGTTTGATGAGATGGTCGACGGTGGGAGTATTTATGGGAAGGAGGAATTTTGAGATTTGTGTTTTGTTTTATTAGAAGATATGATTTTTGGATTAAGTGAGATAAAACACAATTTTTATAAACCATGATTTCTAGACAGAGGAGTGACACATATGTGAGAAAAAGCTTCCTAATGCAGCTACATGTAAAACATGTGTAAATACGAAATCTACTTAAATAAATGCCTAACAAATAACACTTATTTATTAAACTAATATCATTTAGATATAAGTGGAAAGTCATACCTCGAATGCACTTAGGAATGTCGTTACAAATGACACAACAAATGTCACTTAGACGATTCCCGCTCCTTTGCGTTTAAGATACCTTCTTAAGGAAGGTATTCTTGTTACCAAGTGACTCCTAAAGCTTGGTGGGTATGAGCTTTGAATAATCAACATAACAAGGAAGATTAGTACAATTAAATGAAAAAGAAAATAAAAAATGTTGTTATCAAGTCAACATCCAAACATATAGTTTAAAAAAAATGGTGTTTGTTTTTATGAAAAACCTTCTTTGTAGTTTTCAATTAACTATGGATCGTATAAAGTTTTTAAAGTACAATATACTTCAAGAAACTTGGTAACGAAGCTCTGATGCCAATTGTGGAAAACTAGAAGGGGGGGGGGTTGAATAGTTTTACCAATTAAAACTTTTTTTAATCTATTTAGATCGACTTATGTCAATCTATTTGGTTGTGTGTGTTGGATGTTGATAAACAAGCATATAAAGATATGTAATGAAAAGATAAGAGTAAGAAGCACAAAACCACAACGCGAGTATTTATAGTGGTTCGGCTACAAGGACACCTTCCTTGCCCTACTCCACTCCCCAAGTCACCTACTCGAGAGTTCGTAAACACTACACCAATCTCCTTATGGCGGAGAAGCCTTCACAACGTCGCTTAACCTTTTTCCGGTACAAAGCTAAATACCGAGTTCTTTCACACCAAGGCGAACCACACCTAACACAACGTCGCCTACCCTTTATACGGTGCTAGGCTAACCACCAAGTTCTTTCACACCTTAGGAGAACTAATCCTATCACAACGTCGCCTACCCTTTATTAGGTACTAGGATAAGCACATAGTTCCATTACTATGGAGGAACTACTACCCTTCACAACACAACACCTAATATCAAGGAGATCTACTCCTTGTTACAACATCGTCTAGGATATCACCATCCTTGGAAATAAACAACTACTTATATGTATAACGATGCACCTCATCGATTATACGACCTAGGCATTCTTCCCAAATGTGACTTGATTAGATTCTTCGGCATCCTTCACTTATGCCTTTGACACAACGCTTGGCACCCTTCACTAATGCCTTCGTCTTGACACCTTTAGCATTCTTCACTAGTGCTTTGACACGGATGATGAGCACCTTTCACTAATGCTTTCATCTTGCCACTTTCGGCATTCTTCACTAATGCCTTCAACCCAACATCTATGGAGAAAGGTAGAACTATCAACAAGAGAACCTTCATTGTCTTGATGATGACGAAGCATGGCAACTCATGGACTTGAGCTTGCACATCTTCAAGAAGTGGTGATCTTTCCTTTAAGAGGAACCTAGAAGATCACACAAAAACAAAAGACAAACTACATAGATCACTTGGATCTGAGGTTAGAGGGTTAGAATACTTGGGGGAAGTATGTGTGTAAAGTGATGCATAGAAAGGAAGAAATGGCTCTCTATTTATAGAAAAATTCTCATCTTTCCCGGATCCCACGGATCCTTTCCACTTGGGATCCGGCTAGCACAAAGCCAGGGATCCGTGGAACGCTCCTCTTTGCCCATGGGTATTTTTGGTTATAGGTCATGGGTCATGGGTTGATCCATGGTTTTCTTTCTAGATACAATGAACTTGGTTAAGTGGTATATATAAAACCATGGGTTATGGGTCAATACCATTTGCTAGTTTTTACCCATTTTAGTATTTACATGTTTTTACCCATTTTAGTATATACATATTTTTACCCATTTTAGTATACTTAGTTTAAGTATGTGCTAACCCAATATGTAAATATTAGTTGTTGTACATATATATCTAAATCATAAAATCACTTAAACTTGTTATAGTGTTTTATGTGAAAGCGTAAGTGTGTTAGGAAACTATTAACTCAAACTATTTACGTACTTTATTTGTTTCGTTAAAATGATTTTACGTTTGTTATCGACAAAACATTAGAAGATCGTAAAATATAAATAAACGTTTTTACGGCTTATTTATATTAACACATGAGAATAGACAATCAATAAAAGATATATGACACAAACAAGCTAACAATTAAGCATGGGTTGCCTCTCACGAAGCGCTTTTCTTTATTTATGAGTCTTGTAGCTAGACTCGAAGTCGTGCCCCTACGTGACTTCATTGTCGTCTTCTTTTCTTCCACTAATCCTTCATCATAAGGTTGTAGACATTGTATGCTCACCGTGAATTCTCTTCCAACATCGTCTATTATGATAACGGTTTTATTTTTTAGATTAGTTTCTTTCACCGTATAAGGTCCAAACCATCTTGGCTTATTCCTTCCCCATAATGCTTTTATTCTTGATTTATATAAAAGCACTTTTCTCCATTCAAAATTCCTTAGGGTTCTTTTGAGTTTGTGGTATTGTGGTATAGTTATTTCTTAACTTTTATCACGTTTCCACAATGTCGCATTAACCCTTGAACCATGAATTCTCTAAGCCCTTTTCCCATTCGACCATTTTCTTCTTAACGGCATTATTGGACACCGCGAATTCTTATCTTTACCTTATCCATAATCTTCAAAGGATATCTCGGAACAATAGGTATCCTAACTTGTCCTTTTCCACTTTTGAGTATCATAATCCCTTCACCGCATTTGATGGTTGCCTTGGCGGTGGTCGAAAAGGTGTTCCGTGATTAATGGCGGTTTTATCTTCCTTAATGTCTACAATTGCGAAGTCCACGGATAGACAATATTGGCAACCTCAATTAAGACATCCTCCGCTATTCCTATGGGATAAACATATGAATGATTTGATAAGGAAAGTCTAAGATTGGTCTTGGTCGGTTCCTCCTTAGTCAATTTATTATAGACCGACAATGACATTATGTTTACATCGGATCCACAGTCGGCCAAGGCATTTAGGTTCTCTAAGTCACCTATGCTACACGGAATTACAAAGTTCCCAGAGATCTCTTGCTTCTTAGTTACTGGCTTTCTCATAATCGACTCGTACATAGGTCCAATAGGCATGGTGTCATACTCTTCCTCTCTTATTTAACCTAAGAGGGATTTCCTAAGAACATCATTGCACCTAAAGTTTTTCACTTGGTTAACGATTGTTTTCTTATTGATCTCATGCTTAAGGTAATGCTTGATGAATTTGGGTTCATCATCTGTCCGAGCCTCATTCTCATCCTTATTATCCTTGCTGCTCTCAGGCTCCTTCTTCTCAACTGCTCCATCTTCATCGGAAGCAATGGAAATGGCGTTAACACACAAAGTGGGGGTGGCGTGCTCATCGTTCCTCACTAGCACCTTCTCGGGAATCTTCGTCTTAGTGTACTCTTTCACTAAGTCCATCATCTCCGCCATTTTTTCCTGTATTTCATCCCTTTGTCCATTGAAGGCTTCTAAGAGGGTGTCGAGCTTGGTTGTCATCTCACTTTGTCGTTGCTTGAAATCGGCTTCAAGTTGTGTCAATCGAGCTTTTTGAGATGACATGAATTTGGACACCATTCCCTTAAGACTAGTGGAAGTTTCGGTGTTTGGAGGGTTGTTGTAGGATTTTCCTAAGTTATTAGGCTCGAGCTTAGGAGTCTCGTAGGAGCTCATTAGGAATTTGACTTGATCTTTAAGTTCGAGCATCCTACGATTGGAAGGTTGTGAGTCAACGGGAAGCAAAGAGACTGCCTTATCAGTTTTGGACAATTTACGGGGGTCATTCCAACATTCGTTTTCATAGAGGGTAAGGTCCTCTATTATACCCCACGATTCTTCCACGGTGAGTTTACTAAGTTTTTCACCGGCCGCTTGGTCAATGGATCGCTTAGTGGGGAAATTGACATGAACATAGAAGATTTGGACTTGAAGCCAAAGATCAATGCCGTGATGAGGGACTCTAAGGAGTAATTCCTTGAATCGAGTCCATGCTTCGTAGAGAGATTCACCTTGACGTTGTTGGAACATCAAGATGTCATTCCTAAGCTTAGTGGTTCTCCCCGGTGGGAAAAATTGAGCAAGGAAGCGAGAGGTGAGATCATCCCAACTTGATATAGAGCCGGCGGGAAGTCGCTCAAGCCAATTACTAGCTTGGTCCCGTAGAGAGAATTGGAAGAGACGCAGATGCGTGGTCTCCCGAGTAGTAGCTTCGAGGTCGATGGAATCGACAATTTTAAGGAAATCCTTAAGATGCTGATTAGGATCTTCGGAGCGAAGTCCATGGAATGCACATCCGTTTTGCACCAACCGGATGGTGTCGGATCGCAGGGCCGTAGTTTGGGCTTGGTCGGGAAGCTCAATGGTGTTCCTATAACCTTGGTGGCTAGGTATGGAGTATTCACCAAGAGTACGGCCTCTTGGCGGGTCATTTGGTGGTAGGTTGATGAATGGTGGTTGGTTATCACCTTCCATGATGGGGTTACTAACAAAGGTCACAAAGAAGGGGGATAGACTACGAGGAATCTAAAATTGAGAAAAAATTTACTTGATAGGAATCAAGTAAAGAAACCTAAACGAGTGGACTACTAACTAGCTATTCTATTCCCGCAAATGCGCCTAAAATTTGATAACGCTACACGCCTGCTCGGGGTCAAAGGAACTTCCTTTCTTGAGCAAGTTTTATAACACCCTAGGCGAAGAACCTAATCGTTGTAGTGTAGTATTAGGGTAAGCCACGGGTATTGATATCGTTCTCTAGGGGAATAGGAATGCTAGTGAGAAGTTACTACACTAGGGTTGGGGTTGAGGAAGATTATTTTTTATCTTTTTATATTTTTAAGAAAAGGAAAGGTACGAATCTCGTGGTTTGGATTTGGGGGTTGGTATTTCTACCGATTACTCTACTTGTCTAATTATCTAATCTAAGGTGTATGTAGTCTATGTCTAATTATTGTGTGTTCGTATGATGGTTTAAAGATGTGTTTACCTAGATGCTACTACTCCCTAGTTATCTCCTATTGATGGTTGAATTGTCACATCCTTATTCTTAACGCGCTGTGTTTTCTAAGGTTGTAAGGTGTGCATTCCCTAACTCTTTGAAGTCACCTTTAAGTGTAGTAAATGAAATCCACTAAGTCATTCATAAACTAACTTTGAGGTTATCTTTGAGTTTAGTAAACGAAATCCACTAAGTCATTTGTTGGATTGATGTACTCTAACCAAACTAACTTAAATAGCTTGTTAAGGTTTAATAACCTCGGATAAATCCTAAGTTATTAACAAAGAAACACTGAGCAAACTCTATTAAGTATGCGGAATTTACTTAACAAAGCTAAGAAGAATAACTTTAACTATAAACGATTTTATTAATAACTCTAACTCGCTTATTATGCGGATCTTTAACAACTCTAATAATATCGAACTTCTCTCTAAAACTCTAATAAAATCACGTCGTCTTATGCCAATCTAGGGTCCTTTATAGGCTCAAGAATACCCTAGTCGGTTTACAATTTGTATCCTTGTACTTCAAGTAATCTAACATAGAATATTCTAGAATTACAAGACTTTCTATAAACGAATAAAACAGTTCTTTATTCTTGCGGTACTTTGACTTCAGATGCGATGCTTTGACTTTATCATTTAGCGATGCTTTGACTCTTTGACTTTTCCAAGACTTTCATATCCCAACAATCCTCCCCTAACTTGAATTCTACTTGTTTGACTTCAAGTTCCTTTGTAATTATCTTTATCGACTTCATCTTTTGAGAACAGTTGTGTCTTTGTCTTTGGATTGTATCTTTATAATTTATGTGCATAGTCAAAGTATCTTTAAAATATTCTTTATAGCATCATCCAAAGAAGCTCCATCTTTTCAAAGAACACAACAACATATGACAATTTGTACATTAATTCAGTTTAAGTTGCAAACTATTCTCATCACTTCCGGATGTGTTAACTCCTCATGAGAGGTGAATCATTGAAAATTTAATGGATTTAGATCTCTTTACCAAAGCCATTAACTCGGAGTAGCCAAATGTTTTGGTGTGTAAGACCATGGTACATCGATAACCATATGATTTTTAGCAAATCATCGCCTATCAACATATTTGATTTGTCTTTACCAAAAGTCGTGCCCTTATGGACTAGTTAGTTCTTTCATCATGGTCAACTAATTACCATAGAATGGTTTTTCCACAGCCTTTACCATAAGCCATTATCTTGTGGGCTATCCAACTCTTCACATTCTTGATATGGTGAGTTGATTACCATCCAACTTATTAGCAAGTTGTCAACTAAAAGCGGTTTGATATATCTTTACGAGCCGTTTGCTCATGGATTAGTCAATCCTTTTGTAACCATGGTGGATTGATAACCTATAGATATTATCATCTCAAAACCATTTATTCAACCTTTGTTTCAAAATATTTGTTACTTAACAAAAGTTCTCTTCAAAAATCACTTAGCGGTTAAAACATCAAGCGATACTTTGAATAAAGTAACGATTTATCAAAAATAATTTATTCAATTAAGTCACATACCGCTTATTCATTATCTTACGCAATAGTAGTCCGGTTGATAAACAAATTTATGACCATACAAGCAATTTCATTATCTTCTTCAACCTCCATTCCATGCTCTAGCATCCTCCTCATAAGATCGATTGTAAGAGGATATGTTCTATCGAAACATATGAATCATTGTACCATTTTCCACTCTAGAACATGAACTCCAGATTCTTCAAAAATCTCCAGCAGACAATTTCCCGCCTTCTCTTGATTCTTCCAAATTTCATCACTACTCGTTTCTTGATTTCCCATGCGGTTGTGAGATCTCCAAGTAAAACTAAACCGTTCCTTCGATGGATGATGTTCAAAATAATCTTTCACCACATGATATAAATAGAATAGATCCACTCTATCTATGATATGCAATAAATCCCATAGTCTCGTTGAACACTCAAGCTTTCATCTTCTCTATGAAACATCGATAGCTTCCATCTTTAGAATTCACAACTTCAAAAGTAGTAATCGAGATCCGTTCATCTTCATGTCATCATCTTCTTTGGAATATTCAAAATCTACTATTCGAGATAATTTCTTAATTCATCCTTAGTTTGATCTTAACTCAACTTTTCTTTCTTTGAAAACTGCTTATCTTCAACTTCGCTTTTCCTTTTCTTTTCAAACTTTTCTTTCTTTACGCTTGGTCCAAGTAGCTTCATCTTTATAATCTTTGATACTTGCAACATCCTTCTTATAAGCTTCATCTCAAAGATCATATAATCTCTTCATATCAACATGCTTCAACTTTTGCAATCCTTTATATCCTCTCGCTTTTCAAATACGCCATCATAGCATTCCTTTCTTTAGCAAGATTTGGTTTCTAGGCATAAAAGAAACAGAACAGTGATTCTAATTGTTTACTAGCTTCAAAGATTCAATTCCTCATGCAACTTCTTAGTCGCTTCTCTATTACGAGCTTCTTGACTTCCTTATCTTCTCTATCTTTAGCATTTAATTCTTCTTCAATCTTTCTAGCTGCTTGTTCATTCAAAGCATCTTGAGTAGCTCTTAACTGTGCTAAAGTTGGTTTTTTCTTCTTTACTTCTACTAAAACACCTTTTCCTTTATCCTTAGGATCAATGAAGCAACACATGTACTAAAAACTTCCATTGAGGACAAAATAGTTGTTTCCTGAATGTTTGTTCTGTTAAAGACCCTTCATAACCAATGTGCCCAAAAGTTTCCCAAATCAATTCCTTAGCAAAACGAATAGCCCCTTCTTCATCATTAAATAATAAGTCTTCTCGAATAGATGCTTCAGAAATCTTCACAGTTCTTCCAACAACTGTAGCCCTAATATAAAATTCATCATTCTCCATATTATCCCTTGCAGTAGCCCAAAATTCTTGAATCCATGGTTCAATTATATCCAGCTCCACTAAAAGAGCATAACTGATTGGCGACCCAGTGAGATAATCAATAATATCATGAAACGCCTCATTAGATTCAGTCTTATCTAAATTTGCTACCATGTTGTGCTTTGAAACAGTAGGACGATTCGCCATGGTTGAGTAGGTAAGCACAAGTAGAGATATAATCGAATAGTAAAGAGATGGTGAAAGAAATATGGAAAAGATATGAAAATATCAAGATAAGAGGGAAAATCGGAAAGTAGTTATTTATAGGTGAGATTTGAAAAATCACAGCCCATAATAACAAAGTTACCGTTAGTAGAATTACCCCTCAATATGACCGTTAGAACAGTAATTTTAATAAGACAAACAGGATTTTCCACGTGTGCAAGATTTCCCAAGCAAGACTTTCCAAGCGGTACTTTCATAAAAGCAAGACTTTTCCAAATTCCTCTGTATAAGCTAAGTATACAAAAAATATCCTCCTCAAACAATGCATAGGACTATACTAATACTAAATAGTCCTCCCCTTAAATGTAGCTCAAGAGTTAATCATGCCAATGCTTACCACCAAGTGATTAAATCTTGAAACATCAAAGCCTTTGGTGAGTAAGTCACCACATTATCATCCGTGTGAACCTTGACCACATTAATGAGCCTCGTGCTCATAGCAATCTCGATAAAGTGATGCCTAATCAATGTGCTTGGTCTTGGAATGATAGATGGATTCTTCACAATACGATAGTACTCTCATTATCAATATTGATAGGAGTATTCTTAAAATTGAACCCATAATCCAAGAGTTGATTTTGCATCCACAAAACTTGTCCACAACAACTTGCAAAGCAGCCACATATTCGACTTCATAGATGATGTTGTCTTTATGCTTACTTTTACACCGCCATGAAACTAATCTTCTTCCAAGATATTGGCATCCACCGTGGTTGATCTTCTATCATAATTATCACCGCATAATCACTATCTCGAAAAAGCCTCCAAGTGAAAAGGTGAATCCTCAGGATACCACAACCCTAACTTAGGTTGTTGTTTCAAATAATGTAAAATTCTCTTCACCGCATTCATATGAGAAATCTTTGGTGAGACTTGATATCTTGCACATAAACAAACGCAAACATGATATCGTGCCTAGATGCGATGAAGATACATAAGACGACTAATCATTGATCCGTATAACTTGACTTCAACTGGGTGTCCATCTTCATCCTTGCCCAATGAGTTAATAGATTTAATAGGTGTAGTGACGGACTTCATATCATCAAAATTGAACTTCTTAAGTATGTCGATACATACTTGTCTTGACTTATGAAAATGCCTTCCTTTGATCGCTTAACTTGAAGTCCCAAAAGAAATTTAACTCACCCATTGAACTCATCTCGAAATTCTTTACGCATCACCGCTCAAACTCCTTAACCATAGACTGTTTGGTAGCTCCAAAGATGATATCATCAACATATACTTGAACTAACATGATATCCTTCTTGTCTCTCTTGATAAACAAAGTCTTGTCAATAGCTCCCATCATGTAACCATGTTGTAATAAGAATGTAGAGAGCCTCTCATACCAAGCTCTAGGTGCCTGATGAAGGCCATAAAGAGCCTTAACCACCTTGTAGACTTTGTTAGGATGTTTAGGATCTTCAAAACCAGGAGGTTGTTTAACATAAACTTCTTATGTTATAGTACCATAGAGAAAGGCACTCTTGACATCCATCTGGTAAACCTGAAATCCCATATATGAAGCAAAAGCAAGAAATATGCGAATAGCTTCAATCCTTGCTACAGGAGCAAATACTTCATCATAATCTACTCCTTCTTCTTGTCTGTAGCCTTGAGCAACTAACCTTGCCTTGTTCTTGATGACATTGCCTCTTTCATCTCTCTTGACTCTGAAAACCCATCGGTGCCAATAACTTTCTTCCCATCCGAAGATCACATAATACCCAAACTTCTTGAAGTTTGAATTGTATGATTCTTCTTGCATAGCTTCAACCCAACTTTCTTTTGTCAATGCTTGAGCAATATTCTTGGGTTCCTCTTGAGAAATAAAGCAAGTAAATGACATGTTTGATGGTCCTTATGATTCACTGCTCGCTTTGTAGACAAAGCTAAGTAAAGCATTATGAGGTTTAGTAAAACTCTTAGCCTTGTGTCTTGTCATCACTCCGAGTAGAAGGACCAATGATTTGATCGGTGGATGATGCTTATGAATCCTTAAGATTGGAGACTGTGGAACTCCATATGCATCATCCAAGTTAGTATAATCGGCACCTTCATTGGAATCGAGAAAATACCTTCATCTGCAAACTCATCATCGGTTTCCTCTAATCCGGGCATGGTAGGATCATCCAAATCATCAAAGCATCATTAATCGGTGCAAAGAAGATTTTGATCGAATCTTGTCCAAATCTTGGAAGAGTATTCTCGAAATTAGTCTTGTTCTTTGTCGCTTCATAAGCTCTTCTTTGATCATCGGTGTAAGAATGTGCTAAAACATCTTGAAGAAGGTGATTAAGTTCTTCTGAATAGATTGATCCTCGATAGATAATGAGGATTTTGGTTCATCGATGCTTTTCTTTGGTGCATCAAGATTTTGCTTTGGAACTTCATTACTTTCTTCGTAGTATCAAGAACAACATCGGTCTAATATGAACTCCATGAACAACATCTTGTAAGTCTTCTACATCATGTACAAAGTTGATTTTCTCGCTCTAACGGTACATAGTTCATAGAAGGAGTTAAAACTTCAAGATCAAACATCCAATCGGGACCTTTACCCTTCGATTATCTTGATCTTCTAAAACTTAATATGAAGACAATCTTGAATCTTCTTAGTGACTCATTGTACACTCTAAATCCCTTATCACAGTACAATAACCCAATAAATATCCATCTTCCGACTTGCCATCAAACTTTCCCAAATTATCAATTGTGTTTAAAATAGTGAGAGGGCATCCAAAAGGTTTCATAAAGCGAATGTTGGGTTTGTTGCCCATTAGCAATTCATAAGGTGTCTTCATCTCGTGGTTTGGTGGTGATACTCTGTTAAGAACATAGCAAGCATTACTTACACTTGACCATTTCATAATTGAATAGGTAGTTGTGAATCGCAAGCATAGTTCTAGCCGCTTCAATCAAAGTCCTATTCTTCCTCTCGCAACACCATTCTCATTGTGGTGTTCTTGCAATCTTGAACTCCTCTTGATTCCTTTGTTAGCACAAAATTCATCCATAAGCTTGTTCTTGAATTCGGTTCCATTGTCACATCTAATACCTCGACCTTGAGTCTCAGTTGGTTTTCCAGTGCTATTATTAATGTCTGAATAGCATCAAAAGTATCATCTTTAAATCCCAAGAAAAATACCCAACTAAATCTACTGCAATCATCTGTAACAACTAAGCATTACTTTTTCTTGTTTAAACTTGCCACAGAGACAGGTCCAAACAAATCCATATGTAACAGCTCCAAAGGTTCTCTAATTATCCTCTCCTCAAGCTTCTTGAATGAAGCTTTGTGTTGTTTACCCTTCTTACATGCCAAACAGGAGTGATCATTCTTGTAAGTCTTTGAAGGTAAACCTCTAACTAAATTGCCTTTGACCAGTTTGTTGATATTCTTGAAATTTACATGGCCCAATCTTCTATGCCACCGATGTGCTTCTTCATTGTTGCTTTTGCCACTAAACAGTGGCTCGACCATAAGAGTTAAGACTCTTCATGTCCGGACTATACACATCATTGGTTCTTGGTACTCGAGTACTACCAAGTTATCATCAATGTGCTCGAATTCGTAAGAAAGGATAAGACATTCGTGTCAGTGAATAACACAGGATGTTTTTTGTCACAAATTTGAGAAACTGACAATAAGTTGAACTTCAGCTCCTTCACATATCTAACATTCTCAAAGTTTATTTGCCCTGCCTTGATAGTTCCTTTCCCTGTAATTCTTCCTCCATTGGGATCATTCCCAAAAGCAACTCTTCTTCCACTAATAGATCTAAAATCAGACAGAATCTCCTTGTCTCCTGTCATACTTCCAGAACAACCACTATCCACAATAAGATGATCGTTAAGCTCCTCCTCTGGGTTGCCCTGCACAAAGATTTAGAGAGATAGTTTCTTTTAGGAACCCAAGCCATTACTGACTTGTGTTCCCTTGTGGAGTTACAAACTCAAATTCTTTGAGAATGTAGTTTCCATTTTTTCAAAACATGATCCAGATTATCTTTTGATTTTTAGCATGTGGATTTTCAAAACTTTCTCGGATTTTCAATAGAAATCTCTTTTGCAAAATCATTCTCTTTTTCTTGTATTATGAAAACATCGATTCACTTTTTGTTGAAAGTACGGTTTGTCCCTCGGTACTTTCTCTCTTAACCCATTCAGTTTAACACTTGGTTCCCGTGATCTAGATCCCTATGTGAATTGTAGCATCTTCTAGGTTGATAGTAGTGAGATCTCCTAGGATTTATGTGCCAAGTGGTATTCGCAGATTTGGTTTGACCGAGCAAGACTTTGAGAAGGTACCGCTTGTGAAGATACCGGTGGTTTAGAAAAGGTCTTCTCGATGGGGTACCTATGATCCGGTGAGAAATTGTCGTGATTGACCCTATTAGAATTATTCCAAACTGGTTTGTTCTCTCTAGGTTTCGGTTAGCGACCTATTCTTTGAAAATTTCCTAAGGTATTACGAGTGATGTTCACAATCCTTGATTAAATGATTAGGACTAAAACACACAAAACACGCTTTTTCACCCATACTCCCAATATGACTTCTTCTATGTCTATGACCAAAACTATTTTGCCTTCTAGGTGAATGATTAAACTGTTTTGACCAAAATTATCCCAAAAGGTTTAGCGAGACTGTTTTGAAAAGGTTTTCCTGAAGGTATCGCTTGTGAGCAAGACTTTGAGTAGAAGGTCCGCTTGACTTTGAAAATTTGTTTCAACAGCTTCTTTTGGAGTTTCGCACCTAGATTGACCAAGAAGCTTCTTCCTAAACTCTAGACCGTCCACACCAAAACGTGAAACATCGTGTCTTATGGGTTGATGACTACCAACCGGATGTGGAACAAAGATGATAACCTTTATCTTTCTTATACTCGGAGGTGAATCACTAATTGAATCCTCATTACTAGATGTGTCTACATAATTAATGAGTTCATCATCACTAGTGGTTACATCCTCAAAATCATCCCGATCACTAGATGTGTTTTCTTCTATGTTATCAAAGTCCATACCAAAACCTAAGCCGCTTTAATGTAAGCTCTTCTTTGTTTTGAACATAAGTAACATGTGATGCACTGATTCACCCCAAGCATCAAACTTAGCTAACAAATCATCTCTTTCCTTAGTGAGTTTCTCAATTTCAAAGAATTTTACAGTTTAGTTTCCATTCACCGAGTTTTAACTGGTAATCCCGTTGTTCATATTTTTCATTGAAGCCATTTCATTATTTTCATGTGTTATAATTTTAGCTTCCATTGACTCTAAGGTTATTTGATAACCTGCTACCTCAGACCTAGCCTTAACACAATTATCTCTTTCAATCACATAACTTTTAAGCAATTTTTGATAGAAATCATAACAATTTGAGCATACCTCAGAGATAGGAGATGAACTTGGTGAAGTAGCTACCATTGCAAGTAGAACAAGATCATCTTCACACTCCAAGCTCCAATCAAATGCTCCATATCCATCTCCAGATTCCAAAGCAGCATGATTAACTTCCTCATCAAAAACCGTGCTCCAATCCAATTCTTCAACCGAATCTTCAATCGCTTCTTCCATCGCTACCATACAATAAGTCACCGGTTCATCATCAAACTCTTCACTCCACCAACTTCGACAAATTCTCTTGAGCAACCAAAGCATTTGTTTCAATAATGGGATTTCTTTTAGCTCCAGTTTTGGTTTCTCAGTCATCCTGTTTGCTTGATACTTAGCAAACCTGCACTTCCTTGCAAAGTGTCCAGTCTTTTGACAATTGAAGCATTCAATTTTGGATTTGTCAAAAGTGATTCACTGTTTAGGTTTGAAGTCAATGCTCTTTCCTGTTTTCTTCATGTACTTCTTGATCCTTGCAGTGATCAAAGCAACTTGCCACCTGATATCAATCTCTTCTAAAGCATCCTCGTCAATCTGGGAGAGATCCTCTTCATAAACTACAGGTAAAGAAGCTTGTTGTGTAAAGAAAGAGCATACAACCTCATCTGAGTGCATAGTAGTAGATGGTGGGGTTTGCTGAGCATAGGTGGGAGCAAGATACTGAGGCAGATTTGAGGCACAATACTTTGAGTTGGAGAAGCGGTACTTTTAGTGGAAGTAACGCCTCTTTCGATGATAGAAAAGCAATACTGTGAGACTTAGAACTTGTTTGACCATTCATCTCATACTCATACACCTTAAGATGATTGTAGAGATCATCAAAGTCCATAACATCCAAACCTGGTTGTCCTCTGATCATAGTAGCAATCACATGCCATGTAGATGGCAAACTCCTTAGAAACTTCAGATTAGCATCTTCAACTGAAACTTGAGCTTTGTATAATTCCAACATGTTAAGGAGATTTTGAAATCTATCATATGCAGCATCAAGACTTTCTCTTTCACCTACAGTGAAAGTTTCAAACTGTTGTTTCAGCAGATTTCTGTACATCTTTTTAGAAGCTTCATTCCCTCCAAATCTGGTCTTGAGAGCAGCCAGTCGCTTAGCATCTTTAGCATCATGAAACTTGAGAAGATGACCATCTCGAATGGCGAACAAGAGAATGTTGAGAGCCTTCTCTTGATTCCTTAATGTTGCTTTGGTAGGACGCTTTAGGTGCTTTGGGTTGTCCAGAACATCTACAGCTTCGAACTTCTTCATTACCATTGACAATTACATTCCATAGAGCATGGTCTCAGAATGGCAATGTATCGCCTCATCTTCATACACCATAAGTCATATTCGCCTTTCTTGATGACAGGAATCCTCATTGAGGTGATGGAAGGTGGTGGAATGTAATCATCGACATCTTTAGGTTTTAGGGTTTCTTCTTAGTCGAGTTTCCACACAAGCTCGATACCACTTGTTGGATCGATATACTCTAACCAAACTAACTTAAATAGCTTGTTAAGGTTTAATAACCTTGGATAAATCCTAAGTTATTAACAAAGAAACACTGAGCAAACTCTATTAAGTATGCGGAATTTACTTAACAAAGCTAAGAAGAATAACTTTAACTATAAACGATTTTATTAATAACTCTAACTCGCTTATTATGCGATCTTTAACAACTCTAATAATATCGAACTTCTCTCTAAAACTCTAATAAAATCACGTACGTCTTATGCCAATCTAGGGGTCCTTTTATAGGCTCAAGAATACCCTAGTCGGTTTACAGTTTGTATCCTTGTACGTCAAGTAATCTAACATAGAATATTCTAGAATTACAAGACTTTCTATAAAAGAATAAAACAGTTCTTTATTCTTGCAGTACTTTGACTTCGTATGCAGTACTTTGACTTTATCATTTAGCAGTACTTTGACTCTTTGACTTTTCCAGTACTTTCATATCCCAACATCATTCATAAACTATCAAAGATTTATCAAGTATTAAACACAACGATAGCCTAGTCGCACTCCTAAGCCAATTACAATTAAGATAAGAGACAACCTAACAATAATTAACAACTAGGTTTCATATATCTAAGCAAGCACACAAGTAATTTAGCCGGACATGGTAAACATGCAAGCATACACACAATCAATCAAACATAGGATAGACATAATGATAAATTGAATATATGGATTAAGATATAATCAACAAACCATTACAAGATGTTTTTGGAGTGTTTGAAACCTTCAAAGTTGCTGGAAAACACCTATCTAAGCCCTGGAATCGGAGTTAGGGTTTAGAGCCTACAAAAAGTGAAGTTATAATGTTCTATTTATAGGCAGATTTTCTGTCGGCAAAGAGTGACGGCGTCACACCTAAAGAGTGACGCGCCACGACCATTTTTTCACCAAATGTAGATTTTCTCGCTCCGGTCGCGTGGGCTTTTGAATCACCTAAATCGAGTTCGTATGCAAAAGTTATGGCCAAAACATTATCAACTACTTGGCAAGATGTTGCGACATGACAACACACCTTATGCCCGTGACGCCGTCGCATTCGGCCTCGATGCCGTCTCGGATCAAATCTAGGCCGTCTGAGTTGCGATGCCCTACTCTTTTAAAACATGAAGCCATCACTTGTAAATGAGCAATTTGGCTCTTGAGTCATTAAAGTTGTCCGACGGCGTCACTGTTTTGTGCCTGACGCCGTCCCCTTCAGTTTTAGCAGCCTGAGTGTCTCGATTCTTGACTTTGGCCATTTTCTTCGTATATACGCGCCTTTTCGTCCAAATAAGTTCCATTCCAGCAATTTGCCTTCAAGAGACCTAAAAAGTGAAAAGGAACAATATTAAGTAATAACGGATACAAAAGTGATCAAATAAGGGCTTAAACGACCCCTCAAAAAGGTACATTTTAAAACCTTATCAGAAGCCATATATCCCTCATCTCCTCCAGATGTTTGAGACCCATCTGTGGAAGTATAATCAATGGGAGATGATGGTGGGTTTACCTCTTGTTCTGAATCACCATGAGCAATATCGTGTGGAGATGCAGTACCTTGTGTATCAGTACCTTCTAGTGCAGCAGTACCTTGTGGAGAAGTAGTACCTTGAGAAGCAGTACCTTGTGGTGATGCAGTACCTTCTCGTGATGCTGAAATCTCATGTTCTTCACTTGCAGCAGCTTCAGCTCTAACTGCTTGCACTATCTCCATCATGTGAGCTATTAAAGGTGTATTCCTTCCAGAGAATTTATCACTCTTCCTAGCCATGAAAGTGAATATCTTTGGTGGTTGTACCACAACAGGTAATAAGCTCGAAGGTTTTGGTACACCCTGAAGTTGTTTGTTCAAGAAAACTTGAACAAATCTTGGATACATGAGAAACGGTGATCCATTGGTGATGTGAGAGAGCATACCATCTAGAATCAGTCTAGAAAAGTTGAAGAGGCGATTGGTAGCTAATCCCACTAAAGCAGATGCGATATTGGATCCAAATTGCTCCCATGAAGTACTCTTGGAACTTATGCAATGAAGTAAAACATGAACTAGGTACTTACAGTGTGGACTAAAAAAGGGTTTCTTGAAAGTTGTTTCAGTTAAAGACCCTTCATACCCAATATCCCTTAAGATATCACAAAGAAGTTGTTTGTCAAAACGAATAGCCCCTCCTTCATCATCAAACAATAAATCTTCTCGAATGAAGGCTTCACTAACTCTAACGATCTTCCCAACAACCTTAGCCTGAATGTAGGATTCATCAGCCTCCAAATGAGATCTAGCAGTGTCCCAAAATTGTTGAATCCAGGGCTCAATAACATCAGGTTCGACCAAAAGAGCATAATTGATTGATGATCCAGCGAGGAAATCAATTATGTCATGAAAAGGAACATTGGACGGTGTTTTGTCCAAGTTGGCCACCATGTTATGCTTACTAATTGTGTTTTGATTCGCCATTGAATGTTGTTATAAGAGAAAATGGTTCGATGAATAGTGAATGTGAATAAGAGAGAAATAAGGAAAAGATTGATAAGTCTAAAGATGAGAGGGAAAATTGGAGGGTAGTTATTTATAGGTAAGATTTAAAAAATCACAGCCCAATTAATACAGTTACCGTTATTTGAATTTTACCCCATCTTTTGACCGTTGGAACAGTACGTTGACAAGACTACCAAGTGCTTTCCACGTGGCGATACTTTCAAAGCAAGACTTTCATAGCAGTACTTTCAGATAAACAATAAGCAGTACTTTTCCATCCTCTTCTTTACAATGGCAAAAACATCAAAAAGGCATTGTATTGCCTCCCCTCAAACAATTCATATGACTATCTAACTAACTAATTTAGTCCTCCCCTTAATTGTAGCTTAATAGTTAATCATACCAATACTCACCACCAAATAATTAAATCTTGAAACATCAAATCCTTTTGTGAGTAGATCAGCTACATTGTCATCTGTATGGACCTTGACAACATTAATGAGCCTATGCTCATAACAATCTCGAATAAAGTGATGCCTAATCTGAATGTGCTTGGTCTTGGAGTGATAAACTGGATTCTTCACAATGCAAATTGTACTCTCATTGTCAATGTGGATAGGAGTATTCTTAAAGTTGAATCCATAATCCAAGAATTGATTCTCGCATCCACAATACTTGTCCACAACATACTTGCAGACAACATATTCTCCTTGGTGGATGATGTTGTTTGCAATGGTTTGTTTCTTACATTGCCATGAAACTAATCTTCTTCCAAGATATTGGCATCCTCCGGTGGTTGATCTTCTATCATAATTATCACCGCATAGTCACTATCTCAAAAAGCTTCCAAGTGAAAAGGTGAATCCTTTGGATACCACAACCCTAACTTAGGTTGTTGCTTCAAATAACTAAAATCCTCTTGATCGCATTCATATGAGAGACCTTAGGTGAGACTTGATATCGTGCACATAAATGCAGAAAGAAACATGATATCATGTCTAGATGCAGTTAAGTACATAAGACAACCAATCATTGATCTGTAAAGCTTGACTTCTACAGGTTGACCATCTTCATCCTTGCCCAATGAGTTGATAGATTTTATGGGTGTGGTGATCGGCTTCATAGCATCAAAGTTAAACTTCTTAAGAATGTCAGTGACATACTTGTCTTGACTAATGAAAATTCCAGCCTCTGATTGTTTAACTTGAAGCCCCAAAAAGAAAGTTAATTTACCCATGGAACTCATTTGAAATTCTTGTTGCATGAGCTTCTCAAATTCTTTCACCATAGACTGTTTTGTAGCTCCAAAAATAATATCATCTACATAGACTTGAACAAGCATGATATCCTTCTTGTCTCTCTTGATAAAAAAAGTCTTGTCAATTGCTCCTCTCCTGTAACCATGTTTCAATAAGAAAGTGGAGAGTCTTTCATACCAAGCTCTAGGTGCTTGATGAAGGCCATACAGAGCCTTAACAACTTTGAAGACTTTGTTTGGATGTGCAGGATCCTCAAAACCAGGAGGTTGTTTGACATAGACCTCCTCTGTAATCTTGCCATAAAGAAAGGCACTCTTGACATCCATTTGATAAACAGGAAAGCCCATATAAGATGCAAAAGGAAGGAATATTCTAATGGCTTCAATCCTTGCTACAGGAGCAAACACTTCATCATAGTCCACTCCTTCTTCTTGTCTGTATCCTTGTGCAACTAATCTTGCTTTGTTCTTGATGACATTCCCTCTTTCATCTCTCTTAACTCTAAAAACCCATCTTGTACCAATGACTTTCTTTCCATCTGGTAGATCACATAGTACCCAAACTTCTTGAAGTTTGAATTGAAGAAGTTCTTCTTGCATGGCTTCAACCCAACTCTCCTTAGTTAATGCTTGAGCTACATTCTTGGGTTCTTCTTGAGAGATAAAACAAGTGAATAAACACGTTTGTTGATCCTTATGATTCATCCTGTTTTGTTTAGACACAAAGCTAAGTAAAGCATTATGTGGCTTAGAAGCCTTTAGCCTTGGTTCTTGTGAGCACTCCGTAGTAGAAGGTCCAATGATTTGACCAACAGGATGATCTTTATGAACTCTTAATGTAGGAGTCTGTGGAACTTCAAGATCATCATCCAAATTTGTGAAATCAGCTCCTTCATTGGAATTTGAGAAAATACCTTCATCATCTAATTCATCATCAGTGTCTTCTAAACCAGGCATGTTAGGATCATACAAATCATCAATCATCACAATTGGTGCAACAAGATTTTGATCCAAAGCACTGTGATCCAAAGTGTTGTGAGGGTAATCTGTAGACTTACCCTTTTCTTTGATTCTTCATAAGCTCTTCTTTGTTCATCCTCATAAGATTGTGCTATTGTTTCTTGAAAAATCATCCTATTAAGTTCATCTTGAATAGCTTGATCCTCAAGCAGACAAAGTGGATTTTGGTTCATCAAGATTTTCTCCTTCTCAACAGCTTATAGGTTCTTCATCGTGAACAACATCGGTCTAATATTGACTCCATGAACAATGTATCGTAAATCTTCTTCTTTGTGATCAACTTGATTTTCTTCTCTAACAGAACATAATTCATAGAAGGAGTCAAAACATCAAGATCAAACATCCAATCAGGACCTTTACCCTTTTGATTTTCTTGATCTTCTAAGAATTCAACATGAAGACAATCTTGAACCTTTTTGGTGACCTTGTTGTACACTCTAAATCCTTTACTATTGGTACAATATCCCAATAAGTATCCTTCATCTGACTTGCCATCAAATTTTCCCAAAGCATCAATAGTATTGAGAATAGTCAGAGGACATCCAAAAGGTTTCATAAAATGTATGTTAGGTTTGTTTCCCATAAGCAACTTATAAGGTGTCTTCATCTGAGGTTTAGTGATCGATACTCTATTCAACACATAGCAAGCAAGATTTCATGACTTCATTTCAAAATTGAATAGGTAAATGAGAATATGCAAGCATTGTTCGGGCCGCTTCTATCAAGGTTCTGCTTCTTCCTCTCTCAACACCATTCTGCTGTGGAGTTCTAGCAATACTAAACTCCTCTTGATTCCTTTCTTGGCACAAAATTCATCCATAAACTTGTTCTTGAATTCAATCCATTGTCACATCTAATACCTCTTACTTTGAGTCTCAATTGGTTTTCAAGGGCTATTATAAGATCATGAATAGCATCAAAGGTTTCATCTTTAAATCCCAAGAAAAGACCCAACTAAATCTCGCAATCATCTGTTACAACCAGCAAGATTTTATTGTTTAGACTTACAACTGAAACAGGTCCAAACAGATCCATGTGCAGCAACTCTAAAGGTTCTCTAATAGTTCTTTCCTCAATCTTCTTGCATGAAGCTTTGTGTTGTTTACCCTTCTTGCACGCCAAACATGAGTGATCATTCTTGTATGTTTTGGAAGGTAAACCTCTAACTATATTTCCTTTAACCAACTTGTTGATATTCTTGAAATTCACATGGCCTAATCTTCTATGCCATTGATGTGCTTCTTCAAGTGTTGCCTTTGCTACTAAACATGTTGCTCTTTCAGAAGAGTTAAGACTCTTCATATCCAAACTGTACACATCATTGGTTCTTGGTACTCTCAGTATTACCAAGTTATCATCAACAAGCTTGAACTCGGGAAAGAATAAGACATTCGTGTCGTGAATAACACATGGTGCTTCTTGTCACAGATCCGAGAGATTGACAAAAGATTGAACTTGAGCTCCTTCACATAATCTAACATTTTCAAAATCTATGCTTCCCGCCTTGATGGTTCCTTTGCCAAGAATTCTACCTCCACTAGGATCATTCCCAAATGCAACTCTTCCTCCAAAATAAGATCTAAAATCGATGTAATCTCTTTGTCTCCTATCATGCTTCCGAGCAACCACTATCAACAATTAAATAATCTTTAAGCTCCTCTTCTGGGTTGCCCTGCACAAAGATAAAAGAGTTAGTTAATTTTAGGAACCCAAGCCATTATTGACTTGTGTTCCCCTTGTGGAGTTACATACTTAAATTCTTTAAGTATGTAATTTCCACAGTCTTTGAAAACATGATCAATTATCTTTGGTTGTTCCAAAACTTGTGTTGGTTTTTCAACAAAAATCTCCTTTTCTTTTTCAACAAAATTCTCTTTATTATTTTCAACAAAAATCTCTGTTTCACTCTTACTTGCTGAAAGTATTGTTTGTTCCCCATCAATACTTTCTTTCTTAACCCAGTTGTTTTTAACTTTTTGTGTAGATTTCTTTGATCCAGATACTCTTTTTGAGGTGTAACGCCTTCTAGATTGATAGTAATTGGATCTCCTAGGGCTTCCATTCCAAAAAGTGCTAGCAGTACCTTGATTAGGTGAAAACTTAGCAGTACTTTGAGAAGGTACTGCTTGAGAAACTTTTGGCTTATCTGTACCTTGAAAAGTGTTTGAGGGTACTGGTGGTTTTGAAAAAGGTCTTCTCTGGTGAGGGTACCTATAGTCTTTTGAAAAGTTGTTGTGGTTAACCCTATGTGAATTATTCCAAACTGGTTTATTCTCTCTTGGTTTTTGGTTGGCAGATCTGGTCTTTGGGAATTTGCTTAGATATTCTGAGTGAAAGTCAAAGTCCTTAATCAAATGATCAGGACTATAACAAACAAAACATAATTTTTGACCTATACTCCAAAAATTTCTTCCTGTAGTTCTATGACCAAACCTAACCTGACTTTTTGGTGAATTATGAAAATTATTTTGACCAAAATTATCCCAAAAAGGTTTAGCAGTATTTTGAAAAGGTTTTCTTGAAGGTACTGTTGAACGTCTAGCAGTACTTTGAGAAGAAGGTACTGCTTGACTCTTAACATTATTATCCTTAGGTTTCTCAACTGTTTCTTTTGGGGATTCAGAACTAGATGGACCTGAATTAGATTGACCAGTAAGATTTTTCCTAAACTCTAAGTTGTCTACTCCAAAACAAGAAACATCAGTCCTAAGTGGTTGAAAACTACCAGTGGGATGAGGGACTGCATGATAACCCTTGTCTTTCTTAAATTCAGGAGGTGTTTGACTAATTGATTCCTCATTACTAGTTTTGGTTTCTTCTGAGCTAATGAGTTCATCATCACTAGTTGTTATCTCCTCTGAATCAAGTTGTTCCTTATCACTAGATGGGTTCTCTTCTATGCTACTAAAATCCATACCAAAACCTAGGCCAGTTTTAATGTGTGCTCTTTTCTATTTTTCAACAAAACTAACATGTGAAAGGCCGATTCTCCCAAGCAAATTTTCTAATAATTCATCCCTTTCTTTAGTCATCTTTTCAAGTTCGAAACCTTACATCCTAACTTCCATTCACTTAATTTTAATTGATAATCCTGTTGCTCATATTTTTCTGCCCAAGCCATTTCATTATTTTCATGAGTTATAATTTTGGCTTCCATTGACTCTAAAGTTATTTGATAACCAGCTACCTCAGACCTAGCCCTTCTACAATTATCTCTTTTAGTTACATAATCTTTAAGCACTTTTTGATAAAAATCATGACACTTAGAGCATACCTCGTAGATAGGGGTGAACTTGGTGAAGTAGCTACCATAGCAAGCGAGCGTAATGTGTTCTTCCTCACTTTTCATGCTCCAATCAAAGCTTCCAAGACCATCTCTTGATTCTAAAGCAAAGAAATCCTAGTTCCTCATCAAAAGTTGTGCTCCAATCAAACTCTTCCATCGCGACCATAGAGTAGGTTATTGGTTCATCATCAAATTCAACACTCGAGTCAACCTCTGATAGATTTTCTTGAGCAACCAAAGCTTTTGTTTCAGCAATAGGAATTTCCTTTAGTTCAAGCTTGGGTTTTTCAATCATTCTGTTTGCCTGATATTTAGCAAACTTGCACTCTCTTGCAAAGTGTCCAGTTCTTTGACAATTAAAGCATTCAATCTTGGTCTTGTCAAACGTTATACCTTGTTTAGGCTTGAAGTCAATGCCTCTTCCTATTTTCTTCATGAACTTCTTGATTCTAGCAGTGATCATAGCAACTTGCCACCTTATATCAATTTCTTCAAGAGCGTCCTCTTCAATTTGTGACAAATCTTCTTCATAAGTAACAGGTAAAGTAGCTTGCTGAGCAAAGAATGAGCATACAACTTCATCAGAATGGATGGTGTTTGTTGGTGATGAGGTGGGGGTAGTCATGGTTGTGTAGATATGTTGTTTATCACCAATAGTACTTTGAGCAGGATAAGCAGTACTTTTAGTAGAAGTACTGCTTCTATTTTCAGAAGACACAAAAGCAATGCTGTGAGATTTTGAACTTGTTTAGCCATTCATCTCATGCTCATACACCTTTAAGTGGTTGTAAAGATCATCAAAGTCCATAGTGTCCAAACCAGGTTGTCCTCTGATCATAGTAGCAATCACATGCCATATGGATGGCAAACTTCTTAACAACTTCAGTTTGCATCTTCAATGATACTTACGCTTTGTATAACTCCAAGATATTAAGGAGATTTTGGAATCATCATAGGCAGCATCAAGACCTTCTCTTTCACCAATAGTGAATGTTTCAAACTGTTGCTTCAATAGATTTCTATGCATCTTCTTGGAAGCATCATTACCTCCAAACCTTGTCTTGAGAGCAGCCCATAGTTGTTTTGCATCCTTAGCATCATGGAACTTGAGTAGGTGACCATCAGGTGTAACACCCCCAAATCTCGGTACGGCGGAAGACTTAATCAAGTTTTCGGGGCGTTACTATTGGATTGGTATCGCACACAAGTATAGCAAAAAGATAGTCATTTAACATTCAAAACCAATCCCAAATTTAGTTATTTAAAACATTTAATCCAAAAGAGTAAATATTAGGCCCAAAACATGGTTTAATCAAATACGTCCCCAAAGTTTATCAGAGTCAGAAATGAGCCTTGAACCCCGCCTTCTTGCCAAGCTTCCACCGATCACGTATTCCAAACATCTCTCAAATACCTGAGAAATCATGCTAAAAGGTCACCACTGTTGGTGAGTTCATAGGTTTAAGTTCAACAAAATCATAGTGGACCTGTAAGAGTTGATTTGTTATGCAAGACCTAAGATAGATAAATACCGTTTGCACACCGATCCTACCCGAATCACCAACCATAATCATATCCCGCATCCAGGGATTACTCGGGCCCCGCGACTCTAGTCCAGCACTGTCGTGGCAACCTCTAGAACAGTTTCCAACCCCGGACTAGATCGATGTAGAAGTCTATTCTTAGCTAGGCACGGTTAAACCTAGACTAAGGCAACAACTACCGCACATCTATCTAAGCAGTCAAGCATATAAGCAAATCCAAATAGTTTTAATGGTCCAAAAATAGTAGCATGATTCTCACCCCAATATAGTTTAAAACGTAGATAAAAGCGAGGCTATGAAACTCACCTCAAGCAATCAACGTACGAATAAACACTAGCAGAAGATAACAGAAATCACGATACAACAACTATCGACTCGGCACAACCTATTAATGTAGACCAAACTTAATATATATATCTCTCGAAATCAACGTTATCTAACCCAATGTATTCCATTTCGTTATTTCCAAAAATGTCTCGTTTCACCATTTAATCCTAGTGTTTGGTATTCCTCATGTGGGTGTATCGACTCAATATGATGCTATGAATGCACTCAAACAACCAATATATAACTCAATGCAACACAATGAGACCTATAAACGATAAGCTTCATAGTTCAATAAGTTTCGGAATAAATAGTAGACCTTATCGAATTCGTCAACTCGATAAACTCATTTATTTACTCGTGTCGCTTATTATCTCATAAATCAATCGTATCCTAAAGAGTCATAAGGATAATTCACCCATTAATAAGGTTACCCAACGTACCTAGCGGGCTCTTATTAGATTCGTCAACCTAATAAGTCCGCTACCCACGTGGATCAACACTATTAATGCTAGGTTATCCGTAACCCATGCACACAACGTAAGTACATAAATACTTGAAGATAATATTAAATGCTCATAATTGGCATTTATCGATAAACGTGTACTCAAAACATTAATTACTCATTTATTATAAAACATTTTCATTTTAGTCGTAGTTTCCATTTAAAAATAGTAAATAACAAGATAAGACTTGTTATCGATATTTTTGGTACAAAAGCCCATTTATTATTTATATTTCATAGTCTATTAGCATTTTTCACACACATATATATATATATATATATATATATATATATATATATATATATATATATATATATATATATATATATCAAATTCAAACTTAAAGTTGTTAAAATGAGATCGAACTAAAATTTGACAAGAGATACTCTCCTTACAATAAAAATAATTTGTTTATTTACTACAACTAAAATTGTTAAAGTTTCGATAGATTTCTTTTTAAATTTTACGAAACCTAGGTGATACACTTTGATTAGAACTTTAATGTGTATCAGGTTTTTATATGTGTATCAGGTTTTGGAATATTTATTAGTGTAATGTGTATCAGGTGTATTACTAATCCAAACTTATGTATCATTTGGTTATTAGTTGATAAAATGTTAATTTGTATTAAATTTTTTTTTTTTTTTTTTCGTATGATTGCTAAAATTCTTATTTATTAATGTTTTAGTGGTTTTTAGATTTGATCTTATTTTTACAACTTTAAATTTGATCTCACATTAACCCTCCCCTATATACATATACATATCGTTATTCGTTTCGAGTCCACAAGCACGAGTCATGACTTCTCGGCTTTATCAATCAATAGTCTAAATTATACTAAAGTCCATGTTACGGCTTTGCCGGAGTCAACTATTGACTAAAAAGTCAAAGTAACACCGACGTAGCTCAAAGTTGACAATATATATATCAAGTCCAATTTAAAAGTCATAATAGCGCAATTCAATCCCAAATCAACTCAAAACAATCTCGCCAACCAATCAATCAACCAAATATACCCGAAACCAATGTTATGACCCTAATGGTCATGACACGGTCTCGGATAAGACCACGTGAACCAAACAAGCCCTAGAAGCTTTTCGGCTCCACGCGTCTCACCCAAAACTCAACTACATCAACCAACAAGCTACCAAAATGACCCGACCCGGACCCGTGGCCCAAGTGGGTCACGTACGACATCCAAGCCATGACCATCGTGGTCATGGTGGCTCGTACACCATACCAAATCCAACCAAACGTCACCCAAATCAATTCCACAACATCCAAATACAATCATTCAAGCTCCAATCATTAACCAAACACAAAACCCATCATCTATTCTAACAAAAAATATGAAACTAAACCTAAAATGCATAAACCCATCAAATTGATACACCACATGCTTACCAAACACTAACTACTTGTTTATTTAGATGTTAATTAGACTTAATTCCACGTTTCACCCAAAAGCCCTAAAAATTATCATAGGGTCGAAACCCTAATTAGTCATACGTGGCTTTTTATAGCTTAAACAAGCTCTACCCATGTTCCATTTACCTTATTCAAGCATGAATTGCAAAACCCACTTGAAACCCTAAAAATCCGAATCTTAATCTTTAGATTTAAAGGTGTTAATGAAGGTTTTAGTGAGAGTATTATACATGGTTGGAAAGAGGATGAGAAGAGCTACAAGATGGTGGTGGAGGTGTAGCACCACTCGCCGGAATTTGGCCGGAGGTGGCCGGACAAGTTGGCGGCCAAGGGTGGTGGTGGTGGTTAGGGTTTTTATTTGGTGGAAGAGAGAGAGAGTAGAGAGAGAAAGGTGTTAGTGTGTGTGTTTTAGAGAGAGAAAATAAAGAGTGAAATGAAGGTGGGTGAGGGTTTAAATACTTGGGACTAGGGACTCAAAAATAAATATTTTTGGAGGAGGGAGCGCCGGCCTAAGCAAAAGAGGAGAAAACGTCCCGTTTACCCATTCCCGAGCTCATATATTGTCCCCCGAGTGTCCCACAACGTTTATTCAACTTTACAACATCGTTATTTATGTTTTTCCACGAGTTTTGACTATTTATTTGTCAATTTTCGAGTTACGGTCTAAAAGTTACAATATTTCTTGTTTTAGGCTTTTCTAGTGCCGAATCGAATAGTGCCTACCAAATAGAGTTAAAACTCATACGATAACTCATTTAATAGTGAAATAATCCATAAAAACCAATAGACGATATAAAATCAAGTCATGGTTTATAAAAATTGTGATAAAGGCAAAGCTCGGTTTAGTTTAACGTAATGCGGTTACCTAAAATAGACTCCCTAAATTGCCAGTTGTCACAGCCTCCCAGCCTCAGAAGAAACCCCTCCCGATTTTCACTCTGAGTTTCTTGGTGTCATAAAAAGTTTAGGATACTTCCTACGGAAAATATCCTCACGTTCCCAAGTGAACTCCGGTCCATGTCGGGAGTTCCAACGAACTTTGATAATCGAAATTCGGCTATTCTTTAGCCTTTTAATCTCACGGTCCATAATCTCAATCGGTTCCTCAACAAAATTCAATTTCTCATCAATACGAATATCTCTTAAGGGCACAACTATGTTTTCCTCTAAAAGACATTTCTTAAGATTACTAACATGAAAGACATTGTGTACACTGCTCAATTCTGATGGTAGCTCCAGGCGGTATGCTACCGGTCCGATTCTTTCCAGGATTGGAAAGGGACCAATATATCGGGGATTGAGTTTTCCACGCTTTCCAAAATGAATCACTCATTTCCAAGGAGAAACTTTCAACATAACACGATCTCCAACCCGAAATTCTAAAGGTTTACGTCTCCTATCGGCATAACTCTTTTGTCTATCACGAGCGGTTTGCAATCGGTTATGAATCGAACTATGTTTTCAAGTGGTTTCTAGGACAAGTTCGGGACACAGTAAGTTGACTCTGCCAACTTCACCCAACAAACAGAGAATGACATTTTGGCCATACAATTGCCTCAAATGGAGCGGCCTTAATGCTAGTGTGATAACTATTGTTATAAGAGAATTCGACCAATGGGAGATGTCTCTCCACCTTTGCCGAAATCAATAACACAGTGCTCTAAGCATGTCCTCTAAAGTCCGAATGGTTCTCTCGCCCGACCATCGATCCGAGGGTGGTAGCGATACTCATATCCAAGTTTGTTCCTAATGTTGTCTGTAATGATTTCAAAAAGTGGGATGTAAAACGACTATCCCTATCGAAAATGATAGATATCGGTACTCCATGACACGATACTACCTCCTTAAGATACAATCGAGCAAGCTTATCGAGACTATCGGTTTCACTAATGGCTAAGAAGTGAGCAGACTTAGTTAAACGATCAACTATTACCCACATTGCCGCTAGCTGTTCTCGGTAATTTAGTGATAAAGTCCATGGTTATTCGCTCCCATTTCCATTCCGGGAGTTCGGGTTGAACTAAGAGTCCTGAGGGTTTCTGGTGTTCGGCCTTTACCTTAGAACAAGTCAGGCACCAACTGACATACTGAGCTATATCAACTTTCATATTAGGCCACCAATAAAGTTTCTTAAGGTCCTGATACATCTTATCGGCTCCGGGATGAATAGAGTATTTTGATTTATGCGACTCATGCATAATCAACTCACGGATTCCACCATGAAATGGTATCCAACTTTTGTCTCTGAAGCATAAAGTTCCGTCGGAACGCTTCAAGGAGCCTTTTTCACTTTCTACCATTCCATGAAGATTCTCATAAGGACGGTTCTCTTCCGTCAATGCCTCTGCTAGGGCGGCTAAAATTTGAGATGGTAAGGGCGAAACAATGGTCATTCCTAAGGATCTAACGAGTAGGGGTGGAATGTCCACCTTACGACTAAGTGCATCAGCCACAACATTAGCCTTACCAGGATGATAACGAATATCACAACATAATCACTAAGCAATTCTAACCAACGACGTTGTCTCATGTTCGGCCCTTCGATCTAAGATATGCTTCAAGCTCTTATGGTCGGTAAATACTACACACTTGGTTCCATATGAGATAGTGTCTCCGGATCCTAAGGGCAACCACTACAAAGACCTAACTCAAGGTCATGGGTGGTGTAGCTTTTCTCATGCTTCTTAAGTTGTCGGGATGCATAAGCAATCACATTCTCACATTGCATCGAAACAAGACCTAAGCCTTTATGCGAAGCGTCGCGAGACACAACAAAATCTTCGCTTCCTTCAGCAAAGCTAGGATGGGCGACTACATAACTTCTCCTTCGAAGTTGGAATGCTTCTTCATCCTTTTCTCCCCATTCATACTTAACATCCTTCCGTGTTAGTTTGGTCACGACTTAGCTATCTTAGAAAATCCTCAATGAATCTCCTATAATAGCCTGCTAAGCCTAGAAACCGAGGATTTCGATGGGTTCTTAGGGCGCCCATTCCTTAATGGCCTTAATCTTAGTCGGGTCAACATGAACACCTCGACTATCTATCACATGACCTAAGAATTGCACGGACGGAATCCAAAATTCACACTTAGAGAATTTGGCATGACTTCTCCTCTCTCAACAATCCTAAAATGAGCCTCAAATGCTCTTCGTGCTCCTCACTACTCTTAGAGTATATCAAGATGTCGCCTATAAATACTATCACAAACTTATCCGTATGGCTTACACACTCGGTTCATGAGATCCATGAAAACCAATGGCGCGTTAGTCAAACCAAACGACATCACTTGGAATTCATAGTGTCCATAACGAGTCCTAAACGCAGTCTTAGGGATATCCTCCTCTCAAACTCTAAGCTGGTGATAACTAGATCGTAAGTCGATCTTAGAAAAGACACTAGATCCTTGGAGTTGGTCGAATAGGTCATCTATTCTAGGTAACGGATATCGGTTCTTCACTGTCAACTTATTCAATTCCCTATAATCAATACACATCCGAAATGATCCATCCTTCTTCTTCACAAACAACACTGGTGCTCCCCACGGTGACGAACTTGGTCGAATGAATCCCTTCTCTGACAATTCTGCCAACGGTTTAGACAGTTCCTCCAATTCTCTTGGAGCAAGTCGATAGGGTGCCCGGGCTATGGGTGTCGCACCGGGTATCAACTCTATTTGGAATTCCACTTGTCGAACAGGTGGAATCCCTGGCAGATCGTCCGGAAACACATCCAGAAATTCTCTAACAACGGGTACATCATTAAGGTGTCGTTCACTCTTCTCTTCACTTTTCAGAAATTCGAGCCAAGAAAAGACAACCTCCTCTATCGATGTACTTCTGAGCCTTAATATAAGAGATGATGCTCAACCGGGAAGGACTTCCACAGTCGCTCCGATCTCCTTGTATGCTCAGAACTTTTCCGCCATACGGTAAACGCACAATCTTCTCAACACAGATGATGTGTGCACCGTTCTTTGACAACCAATCCATTCCAATAATGACATCAAAAATTCCTAAGGTAACCGGCAATAGGTCTATACTAAATGGGCGGTCTAGGAAACTTAAGGTACAACCTCGAACTACGGTGTCTATCTTCTCCCTATTTCCGTTAGGTAATTCCACATCGTAACTAAACCCTAGAGGTGTTTGGGAGATTCCTAGTAATGGCATAAAATTGGTGGATACGAAACTCATATCCGCACCAAGATCAAACAAGATGGAAGCATAGCGATTATTGAGAAGGAACGCACAGTAACTACGTTAGGGTCCTCACCGACTTCCTTCCCAATAAGCGTAAACACGCGTTGTTCCCATGTCTCTCTCGTTGATTCCTAGCACCATAGTTTCCGGGTTTTCCATAACCTCACGCTTCATGTGTTTTAAGCCATTATTTCCTACACCTCGCTTAGCAAATCCTCCTACATTACCGGATTTCCTCTCATCCATGGCTCTCGGCACTCATTCTTAAAGTGTCCCTTCTTTCCACATCCAAAACAGGTGCGAGTGGCCTTCCAGTCCGCTCCTTGTGCAGTTTGAGCTCAGCAAGTGGACGAGACCTATAGTCTTTGGCCATGTGTCCTACCTTAGAGCACTTCCTACACACATTCGGGCATAGTCCATGGTGGTGTCGGTTACAACGACCACACATAGGCCTACTACCTTCATAACCTTTCCTTTCTCCATTTCCTATGGCGAACACCCTGTCTGTCTCATGCCGTTTGTTGCCATTCCCTTTAACAACTTCATTCCTCTTCCTCTTATCACTCCTATCATTCTTACTCTTGTCTCCTACATCTAGCACATAAGAGTCCATCAAACGCTGAGCCACAGTAATTGCCTCATGCAAATTAACTGGCTTCGCAACGATGACATCATTTCGGGTAGCTATAGGTAATCCATCAGTATACCTCTCAATCTTAAGCTCTTCAGTGCGAACCATATCAGGTCAAAGCAATGATAACTCTTGGAAACGACGAGTATAAGTCGCCATGTCAGTACCCTTAACCTTATGGTTCCAGAACTCACTCTCTAACTTCTTAACTTCATTCCTATTACAGTAAGTCTTGATCAAGAGAGTCTTAAACTGAGTCCAAGTCATACTATAAGCTACATCAATTCCTACTGATTTGTGATAGTTGTTCCACCAGGTTAAAGCTTCGTCCTTCAAGGTATATGTTGCATACTTAACCTTAAAATCCTCCTCACAATTACTAACGGCAAACACAGATTCAGTTTTCTCCAACCACCTAGTTAGGTAAACTACTCCCGGTTCCTCCGAACTCAATGGGACCACGTAATCGAACTCTTTGTAGGTACAACCTTGAGTTCGATTCAAGATTGGGGTTCCACTAGAGGTGTTAGAGATTAGTCTCATTAGCGATCAGGCGATCTGTTGCGCCACTAACCGGTCAACATGGGCCGGGTTCACGGTGGAGGGTTTTGTGGAACATGACCATTCTCAAGACAATCGCTCACATTCGGGTTTTCTACAACTGGGTTATCAGGGTTCAGGTTCTCAGCAGGTGGAGTGGTCGGGGCCGGACGACGACCTCGACGAATAGGGGCAACCCTAGCAGCTGTAGCTGCTTGGCTGTTCCTAAGCGGGTTTCGTCTTGTTGCCATCATTCTGAAGGCAAGAAGAACAGTTTCATAAGTTCACAATTCCCGCTCTAAAGATAGAGTTGGGTTCTAAGGATCACTAAATAACGCTCGAATTCATAATCACGGTCAACAAGGATAACGCTATACCAAAACGAAACAATCGGATACCAAATCATAACTAAAGGATGCACGTTCTAATAACCACAACTCATAGGTTTTAAAAGTGGAAACACATGGAAGGATACGAAGAAATCGAAAACGATCCTAACGACGATACTACTAAGGCAACTAGGGTAGATCTACATCTCGAACCAAGTACTACTTAGTTTCAAGATGTTACAAAACCATGAATCTAATGCTATCTAGCCACGATTACGAGCCCCCCCTAAATGATCTCCAAACATCATCCATCACTCTCTATAGTGACAAAATCCCCAAACGCTGAGAGTCGCAATCCTTCCTAAGATTTACGACCTCCTTCTCCAAACTGTTGACCTTGCACTGAAGCGCTTGGTCTGCCTCCAAGGCTGTCAAGCACTCTGTATGCCGGTCTCCAACCTGCTCAAAGAGTCCCGACAGACCTTTTCTCAAGGCCATCGACTTCTTCCCTATCTTAGTCAAATCTATCCTCAAATCCTCTACACTAGTCCTCGTTACTCCATCTAATCGATCTGATAACCTACTGAGACTAATATTCTGGGATATAATTCTCCTCCAGATCAGACCCGTACCTCCATACTCCTCGGGCTCTGAAGCAATCTCCGATGGTATCTCGATCCCAACTGCCACCCATATAAGGTGAGTAAGGTGGTGAGTCAATGTCTAAAGGTCATCCAGGGACTTAGGCTCGCAAAGGAGAACCCGGTCCTAGAGAATGTGCAAGACTCAGAATGGAGGAGTACCCCTTCCGGATATCCTCATCATCCTCCTCCCGAGGATCCTCATCCTCATCTACATACCGCTCCTCAATCTCATGCTCCTCCTCGACCTCATGCTCCTCCCCGCCTCATCCATGTAGGAGAGTCCATGAGTTGGAGTCTCTGTAGGTAAATCCCGAGGTGGTACACTAGGAGATCTAGGCCTCCTAAGACATGGTGATGTCGCTAAACGGATAGGTGATGATGGTGGTCTCACTGACATGCAGGCAAAGTCTATAAGCAAGCCTAGGAGTCCGGGCTCGTGCTAAGACCGATGTAAAGTGAGCCGCCTAGATGAGTTAGGACGATCTGATGATGATGAACTAGAGTGACGGGCAATCTCATAAGGATCACCCTGCGCAACCGTCATGAGAGTTAATGCTAGTGAACTAGCAACAGCAAGGACCTCCTTAGACACATCAAAAGCTAGTGAAGGCATAGTCTGTGACAATGGCATAGGGTAGGTATAAGTGTTCGAAACAACTAGTTTTAATAAGCGCATCAACTCAACCAAGACATATATCACATAATGAAAGCTTTAAAAGTGTTGGTACCGCATTACTCAAAATATGCCTTTAAATAAAACACATAAGTTCCGTTCTATCACATAATCCCATATCAAATCAATAGAGTTTAAAATTCCAAAATCACAATATACCGTTTACTCAAATCCAATACCGTAGTATCTCGATAATCACATCTCATTTACCCAAAATCAATAATCATAACGTTTCCATAATCAGTTCACAATATCCCTTAACAGTTCATCTCATAATTCAAGCAGTTCATACCATAATCAAATAAGAAGCTTCGGCTTGGCAAGCGGGCGTGCGTCGGTCGAGGATCAATTTTCTCAAAAGTGGTTATAGTTTAGGGTTTATAAAATACCTAATTCTCTATAACCTTGAGCTCGATATTAATCAGTAACACCCCAAATCTCGATGCAATGGAAGACTTAATCAAGTTTTCATGCTACTATTGGATTGGCATCGCACACAAGTATAGCAAAAGATAGTCATTTAACATTCAAAACCAATCCCAAATTTAGTTATTTAAAACATTTAATCCAAAAGAGTAAATATTAGGCCCAAAACATGGTTTAATCAAATAGGTCCCCAAAGTTTATCAGAGTCGAAATGATCCTTGAACCCCGCCTTCTTGCCAAGCTTCCACCGATCACGATTCCAAACATCTCTCAAATACCGAGAAATCATGTTAAAAGGTCACCACTGTTGGTGAGTTCATAGGTTTAAGTTCAACAAAATCATAGTGGACTGTAAGAGTTGATTTGCTATGCAAGACCTAAGATAGATAAATACCGTTTGCACACCGATCCTACCCGGATCACCAACCATAATCATATCCCGCATCCGAGATTACTCGGCCCCGCGACTCTAGTCCAAGACCGCCGTGGCAACATCTAGAACAGTTGCCAACCCTGGACTAGGTCGATGTAGAAGTCTATTCTTAGCTAGGCACGGTTAAACCTAGACTAAGGCAACAACTACCGCACATCTCTAAGCGATCAAGCATATAAGCAAATCCAAATAGTTTTAACGGTCCAAAACAAGAGTATGATTCTCACCCAATATAGTTAAAAACGATAAAAGTGGGGCTATGAAACTCACCTCAAGCAATCAACGCATTTAATAAACACTAGCGTAAGATAATGTAAATCATGGCACAACAACTATCGACTCGGCACAACCTATTAATGTAGACCAAACTTAATATATATATCTCTCAAAATCAACGTTATCTACCCCAATGTATTCCATTTCGTTATTTCCAAAAATGTCTCGTTTCACCATTTAATCCTAGTGTTTGGTATTCCTCATGTGGGTGTATCGACTCAAAATGATGCTATGAATGCACTCAAACAGCCAATATATAACTCAATGCAACACAATGAGACCTCTAAACGATAAGCTCCATAGTTCAATAAGTTTCGGAATAAATAGTAGACCTTATCGAATTCGTCAACTCGATAAACTCATTTATTTACCCGTGTCGCTTATTATCCCATAAATCAATCGTATCCTAAAGAGTCATAAGGATAATTCACCCATTAATAAGGTTACCCAACTTACCTAGAGGGCTCTTATTAGATTCGTTAACCTAATAAGTCCGCTACCCACGTGGATCAACACTATTAATGCTAGGTTATCCGTAACCCATGCACACAACGTAAGTACATAAATACTTGAAGATAATATTAAATGCTCATAATTGGCATTTATCGATAAACGTGTACTCGAAACATTAATTACTCATTTATTATAAAACATTTCCATTTTAGTCGTAGTTTCCATTTAAAAATAGTAAATAACAATATAAGACTTGTTATCGATATTTTTGGTACAAAAGCTCATTTATTATTTATATTTCATAGTCTATTAGCATTTTCACATATATATATATATATATATATATATATATATATATATATATATATATCCAATATTAATCTCATATTGTTATTCGTTTCGAGTTCACAAGCACGAGTCAAACTTCTCGGCTTTATCAATCAATAGTCCAAATTATACTAAAGTCCATGTTCCGGCTTTGTCGGAGTCAACTATTGACTAAAAAGTCAAAGTAACACCGACGTAGCTCAAAGTTGACAATATATATATCAAGTCCAATTTAAAAGTTATAATAGCGCAATTCAATCCCAAATCAACTCAAAACAATCTCGCCAACCAATCAATCAACCAAATATACCCGAAACCAATGTTATGACCCTAATGGTCATGACACGGTCACAGTTAAGACCACGTG
Organism: Chrysanthemum lavandulifolium; assembly: GCA_022545495.1. Lineage (NCBI taxonomy): Eukaryota > Viridiplantae > Streptophyta > Magnoliopsida > Asterales > Asteraceae > Chrysanthemum > Chrysanthemum lavandulifolium. The sequence goes on from CM040244.1 coordinate 117,485,602, forward strand.
AACCAAACAAGCCCTAGAAGCTTTTCGGCTCCACGCGTCTCACCCAAAACTCAACTACATCAACCAACAAGCTACCAAAATGACCCGACCCGGACTCGTGGCCCAAGTGGGTCACGTACGACATCCAAGCCATGACCATCGTGGTCATGGTGGCTCGTACACCATACCAAATCCAACCAAACATCACCTAAATCAATTCCACAACATCCAAATACAATCATTCAAGCTCCAATCATTAGCCAAACACAAAACCTATCATCTATTCTAACCAAAAATATGAAACTAAACCTAAAATGCATAAACCCATCAAATTGATACACCACATGCTTACCAAACACTAACTACTTGTTTATTTAGATGTTAATTAGACTTAATTCCATGTTTCACCCAAAAGCCCTAAAAATTATCATAGGGTCGAAACCCTAATTAGCCATACATGGCTTTTTATAGTTTAAACAAGCTCTACCCATGTTCCATTTACCTTATTCAAGCACGAATTGCAAAATCCATTTGAAACCCTAAAAATCCGAATCTTAATCTTTAGATTTGAAGGTGTTAATGATGGTTTTAGTGAGAATATTATATATGGTTGGAAAAAGGATGAGAAGAGCTACCAGATGGTGGTGGAGGTGTAGCACCACTCACCGGAATTTGGCCGGAGGTGGCCGGACAAGGTGGCTGCCAAGGGTGGTTGTGGTGGTTAGGGTTTTTATTTAGTGGAAGAGAGAGAGAGTAGAGAGAGAAAGGTGTTAGTGTGTGTGTTTTAGAGAGAGAAAATGAAGAGTGAAATGAAGGTGGGTGAGGGTTTAAATACTTAGGACTAGGGACTCAAAAATAAATATTTTTGGAGGAGGAGGCGCCGACCTAAGCAAAAGAGGAGGGGCCGTGGTCGCTATTTTTCGTAAAACATCCCGTTTACCCATTCCCGAGCTCATATATTGTCCCCCGAGTGTCCCACAACGTTCATTCAACTTTATAACATCGTTATTTATGTTTTTTCACAAGTTTTGACTATTTATTTGTCAATTTTCGAGTTACGGTCTAAAAGTTACAATATTTCTCGTTTTAGGCTTTTCTAGTGCCGAATCGAATAGTGCCTACCAAATAGAGTTAAAACTCATACGATAACTCATTTAATAGTGAAATAATCCATAAAAACCAATAGACGATATAAAATTAAGTCATGGTTTATAAAAATAGTGATAAAGGCAAAGCTCGGTTTAGTTTAACGTAATGCGGTTACATAAAATAGACTCCCTAAATTGCCAGTTGTCACATCAGGAATAGCAGACAATAGTATGTTGAGAGCCTTTTCTTGATTTCTTATTGTAGCCGGCAAGACAAACCCTTAGGTGGTTTAGGTTGTCCAGAACTTCTATAGGATCTTCAATAACTTCATTACTATTGACAATTACATTCCACAATGCATGGTCTCAGAATAGCAATGTAACGCCTCATCTTCATGTTCCGTAGATCATACTCTCCTTCTTGATGATAGGAATTCTGAGTGAGGTGATGGATAGGGGTGGTGCACCTTCAGTCGACATCTTTAGGGTTTGTTGTTAAATTGGTTTTAAGGGTTTCTTCTTAATCAGAGTTTCCACACAAGCTCTGATACCACTTGTTGGATCGATATACTCTGACCAAACTAACTATGTAGCTTGTAAGGGCTTAGCAACCTCGGAAAAATCCTAAGTTACTAACAATGAAACACTGAATTTACTTTACTAAGTATGCGAAAACTACTTCAATAAAGCTAAGAAGAATAACTTTAACTTCAACGATTTTATTAATACTTTGAACCTGCTTGATACACAGATTCACTAACAATCCCTAATAACTCTAATATCGAACTTGATAAAACTCTAATATTCTATGCAATCGTATCTCTAAAAGTCGTATCTCTAATGCCAATCTAGGGGTCCTTTTATAGGCATAAGGAATACCCTAGTCGGTTTACAATTATAATCCTTGTACGACAAGTAATCTAAACTAAGAATATTCTAAAATAACAAAGCTTTCCATAAACGATGTAGCAGTTCTTTAGCTTTGCAGTACTTTGACTTGTACTTAGCAGTACTTTGACTTTCTTCAGCACTTTGACTTTTTCAGTACTTTGTCTTTTATATCCCAACATTAAGAACCCAGTTTATCATTCCAAGGCCAAACACATCGAAATTAGGCATCACTTTATAAGGGATTGTTATGAGAAGGGTCTTATAAGGGTGGAAAAGATTCATACGGATAATAATGTGGCTGACCTGTTGACCAAAGCGTTTGAAGGACCTAGGTTCAATTTCTTGGTGGTTAACATTGGTATGGTGAATCTGTAGCTACATTTAAGGGGAGGTTAAATGTATAGTATGTATAGTTTGTTTGGCATATTTAATAGGGATTTTTGGTTCTGGTTGTTAATGCTGGTGTCTTGAATATTCTTCCAAACAGAGGAGGAAGACAGAGTTACAGTGAAAGAAAGGATGATGCATGTTATCAGCTTTTGAGGTTAGTTGAATCAAAAGCTCAACAACAATATTTTCAAGTGTTTGGAAGAATTTTCTAAGTGTTGTTGGGTAGGTTTTAAAAGCTGATAAATAAAATGGATTTTGAGGGAGGCACTTGGTGAAAGTACTTTGTACTGACACATCAAACGGTAATTAGTTCACCATGTCTAACCCACACAAGAACTGACTAATCCATGAGCAAACGGCTTTGGTAAAGATATCTCAAATCCATTTTTGGTTGACAACTTGCCAAAAATTGTATGGTAATCAACTCACCGTATCTGTGTGGATGAAGAGTTGGCTAGCCCACAAGATCATGGCTTGTTGTGAAGGCTGTGGAAAACCATGACTAGTCCATAAGGGTACAACTTTTGGTAAAGACTTAACAAATATGTTGATAGCTATTGATTTGCTAAAAATCAGATGCTTATCAATGTACCATAGTCTTATACACCAAAACATTGGCTACTCCAGTAGTGATGGCTAATTGGTAAAGAGACATCAGATCCATTGAATTTTCTATGATTCACCTCTCACAGAAGTTTACACATCTGGAAGTGATGAGAATAGTATAGAACTTTCATGTTTTGATGTACAGATAGTCATAGTTGCTGAAAAGATCGATGAGTGCTAAATGTTTGCTGATATGATGCTACACAGAACATATAATGAAGACAATCTCAAGGATGCAGCTTAAAGATAATTCCAAGATCCTCAGAAATTTAAAAGAACTTGAAGTTCACAAGTGAAGATCAAGTTAGGGGAGGATTGTTGGGAATTATATTTTGTAATGTTTAAGTCTTGTTTAGTAGTTAAGGCTGGTAACATTAATAGTTAAGTCTGGTAGATCAGACTTAAGTCTGTTAGTAGTTAAGTCTGCCAGTACTACTGATGTTAAGTCTGGCTTCAATGTTTATCTAAACATCTTGAATGAAAGTCCGATGGAGATTGTTTCTTCCACTTTGCTTCCCCATGAACCAATGAATACGGGTCGAGTCAAGCTAGCGACTCGAAATCAAAAACAAGAGACACACCAAGTGGGTTTTCACCCATAATTCGCCTTCTTACCCCTTTCTACCACCTAAGTGTGGGGTGATGCCCCACAAAAAAAAAAAAAAAAAAAAAAAAAATCTTCTTTCTAAATAATGGCCGTAGTATTTCCCTTTACGTTTTTGTTTCGCATAACCACGGTACTTTGAATATTGAGGGCAATATTCATTTCTAAGTGGGGAATTCTCACGAATTTCATATATTATCTACCCAATTCCCGCTTTGGCCAAAATTTTTTTTGGAGTAAGTGTTATACACTTACTCATTTGGTTATCATCCGCCTTGTCTCAGAAGACTAAAGGATTGGCTAATCCAGAGCAAACGGCTCTTGGTAAAGATATATCAAATCCATTTATATGGCTTACAATTTGCCCAAAATTGTATGGTATTCATTCACCATATCCTAAAAAGTGAAGAGTTGGCTAGCCCAAGATTATGGCTTGTGGTAAAGGCAAAGGAAAAACCATAATTGGTAATCACCACCAAAGATAATTCGATAATTTATCTAAGAGTTGGCTAGTCCGTATGGTACGGCTTCGGTAAAGACAAAATCAAATCCGCTTACGACTTATGATTTGCTCAAAATCATTTGGTTATCGATGTACCAAGGTTCTTACTTGAACCGAAACATTTGGCTACTCCGTGATGGCTTTTGGTAAAGAGATTAAAATCCATTATGTTTTCTCAAATCATTGCTAGGGACTAGCAATATCTCGATGTGGGGATTGATGAGTCTCTAAATACTCATCATTTTTATACCATTTAGATCGCAAAATCATCTCGAAACACTCGTAAACACATCAAAATAATCAAAATATCACAAATCGTTGTTTTATGTGTTTTAAATGCAAAATATCAAAATCGATGAAAACGATCAAATTTACAAAATTGCGCTTTAGTCCCCAAGTTTCCAAAATTGTCAAAAATAGTCCCCGAGCACATAATTTCAAAAGTAAAGTCACCAAAGGTCCTTTTAAAATCAAAACTTGTCAAATTTAGTCCTTTGGTGAAAAATATAAAAGTTTGAGAAAATTACAAAATGGTCCTCCAAGTTTGAAAATTGGCGAAATGGTCCTCGGATAATCGAAAATGGCAACTTTGGTCCTTGCATTATTAAACTTTGTCATTTTTAGTCCTTTGAGCAACTTTTCGATTTGGCGACAATGGTCCTTATAATTTCGTAATCTACAAACGAGCCCTTGTCATTAATACCTTATAACACCCTTTTGGCCCGCTTAACCCATATGACCCCCGCCATTCTTTTGAACCCCACCAATATCCTTTTGACCCCTTGGTTATTAATACCACAGGTCACCAATCCACCAAACACCACTTGGCGCCCAAAACCACCTCTACTGTAGACCTCCTCTCCCACTTCTGTTTACCCAAAACCAGTCTTGGTTTTCCCTCATTTTCAACCCCCCTCCTCACCTATCCATTCCCCTTTGTCCCCTCCACCTCTACATACACCCAAAACCCATTAATTAATTGATACCAACTCAAACCTGCTAATGAGACTTTTGGCGCCAAAATGACATATGGCACATGAGAGAGATCCAATGGCTGGGATTTGGTGGGATTAATTCAGAGCAAGTGGGAGAGTCTTTTGAAGCTATAAAAGTGAAGAGAGAAGCAGTTTCAAGAGTAGTTAGTTTTAGTTTTTAAAAATGTATGTCGACTTTTAAATTATCATATCTTAAATAGTTTGTAGTCAGTGCTTTCAAGTTTGTTTGTACCAATTATAAGTATTTTAGTGTATCTCAACTTATTGCAACCATCAATTCAAGTTCATGTTCGGTTTCATTTTTTTTAGCCATCGTTGAAATTTCTCGCCCGCATTCCATGGTTCAAGTTGTTAGTGGTTATTTGAAGCTTTAATAAGCTTGTCTAAAGTCCTTATAAGCCTTTTATAAGCTACATTTCATTTTCAAGAAATTTTGTGAAATAGTCAATGTGTCAACTTTGGGCTCAAAATGGTTCGAAATTGAAAAGGGTGATGCAGAGGATGCTTTTGGGTTGAAATAGTATAGTTTAGCTTAGGTTTGGGTTTGGTTTTGGTTTGCACTTGTCGGATCCATGTAAGTAATCGCCTCACATTTTCAATTTCAAGTCAATTTTGCGCTTTTGTTTGTATTTGTATCTATGGTTTAGAATGGTGTAAGTCTGTTTTCTTAGTGTTAATTATAGCAAGTAAACTTAGTTTGTTCAATTTCATAAGTCGGTTCGTAGATTAGTTTATTAAAACTTCATAACAAATGTGATATAGGTGTGTTTGGATTTGCGCTATAATGGTCTTAGAAGCTTTTTCATTGCTTACTCTTGATGTCCGTAGTTTGTTTAGTCTTAATATACTCATTTCGACTTTGACTTGTACCGCAAGCTCTAAATTCAAAATTACTTCAAAAGCTGTCCTAATCTATGCCTTCGTTAAAGATTTTGCAACTCAAAATCTTATTTTGTGTTTGAATCACCTAAATAAACATTGCAAAGCATCTTATTTAATGTTTTCATATCATAATCAGTCCAAAGAATAGCTTCAAAATCCATTTTAGTCAACTTTCCAAGTTTTTCATAAAAAGTCAAATTGCAAATTCAGTTTTGGGGTCAAATGGAAAGATTTTTAATGGACTCATTTCTGAGTAATTTTCTTTGAAACTTGTTGTTTTAGAAAGTGCTTCTGGTCTATTTTAACATGGTCATTTTTTCCAAATTTTGTAAATTTTCTTTAAGCCTCAAAAAAGCTTGTCCAAATGATGTCAAGTCCCCATGCGAGAGATCTTGTTGCTGCATTGTTTCACAGAGTTTTGCAGACCTTGCACAGGGCTCACTTGAGCTCACCTAGGTCTATATTTTGGCTTAACAACTCTTGGCCAGGTTTAGATTAGGTTCCAAGTTCTGTTTTCCTGTTTCTAGCTTATTTGGTTGCTTATTTGGTAGCTCAAAGTAGTAGCCCCTTCACTGTTTTCTGCCAAATCTCAACACCTCAAATCTGTTCTATTTGCTAATCCAGTGGTTTGAGCTTGTTGAAACTCATTGCATTTTGGTTAATTTAGCTTATTAGAGCTTCACTATCAGTTTGGTAGCCTTTGGGCCCCATTTGCTTAATTTAGTGCTTATTTCAATAAGCACTTTCATATCAGTTTCTATATCTTGCAAACAAGCCCTTGTTTTCTCATTTTTCCTAGTTTCCTTATATCATTTTAGACTTTTCCTGCAATTTTCAGATTTTTCCAAGTTCATTTGCTATTTTTCTTAATTTAATTTAGTTTTTAAGCACTTTTAATTAGCTTTAAATACAATAAATTAGAAAAAGTATCAAAAAAATAATTTTTCAATTTTCTTAAGTTTAGATAAATATAAAAAGACAAAAAAGTATTTTTCTAGATTTTTCTTAGTTAAATTTGTATTTTCTAGCATTTTAATTAGTTTTAAATAGTTTTAAATTAATAATAAATACATAAAAAGTGTGAAAAATATATTTTCAGTTTTAAAATTAGTTTTATCATATTTTAGATTTTTCTAAGTCTCAACTTTATTTTTCTAGTCTTATTTCATATTTTCTTTTATTTTAGAGTATTATTAAATAGTTTAAAATAGTTTTAATTAATAATAATTAAATAAATAGTTGTAAAAATAATTTTATTTTTCAAATAATTTTCTTATATAATTAGGATTGTAAAATGTATTTTCATATTTTTAGGGTTAATATTGTGTAAGTTTCACTTTTTATTTTGTACGCTTACGTTATTTTTATTTAAACGTAAGTTTTAAGTTTTAGGTTTTAAACGTTCATCACTTTAAATATAGTGATAGCGTTTATTTAATATCTTTATCTTTTAATTTTCTTAATTTGCATTTAAGTCGCTTTTATTTACAACCTTTTCAAGAGTGTAATTATTCAATCCTAATCCTTTCGATCGCTATCATTAGTGATCATTCTATCGTCGATCAAGTGTTTAACACACCATTGAGTCTCCTGGGACATAACGACCGGAATTCACTATATTCCCCGATCTTCATTGCATTTGTGCTTGTCGCTTTAAGTCCAGTAAAGACTTGACGGTTTCTTGCAGATCAAAATTTTATGCCACGCCGGAGGCTTTAGCGTGTGTTAAACCTTTTCGATCCATTCTTGCACATACCCCATCTTTTGTAAAAGTTTTCAGTAAAGTTTTCAAGAAATCCAAAAGTTCATTAACACTTTTCCTAAAGTGTTAAAAACACCAAAATATTTTCATTCTTTGTTTTATCATCATGTTTTTCAAAATACCAAAATATTCCTCTTTACCCTCTTACCTTTTGATTCTTCATTTCTTACCCTCGATAACCTTTGATTCTTTCCATGTCTTATCCTCACCTTCTTGATTGTCGTGGTGTGGTGGTCCTTATAATGGTGGCAATTGCCCCGGTTGTAGCATGGTGGAAGCAGAAAGCGGGTCCGTGTCTATAACCGGGATCCCTATTCCTACCATAACATAACCGATTCATTCCATCGCCTACCACACCGTGAGACACATCGCTTGTACTTGCGTAGTACCGTGGTGGTTCACATTCCAGCCTCGATTGTCAATCGTGAAACACGCTTGTCTATGAGCGGGTTCCCGATAACAAGTATGGCTACAACACATACCACTCACACCACATCGATTGTATTCTTGTGAATTTTGTGGGGTCCTCATTATGGTTACCAATGTCAATCATGGAATCAAAATTTCTATGAATCGATCTTTGTTATAACACTCCTTGTTTTGACAATTTCCAACCCCACAATTTTCCGTCATTGAACAATTTCCGTCATTGATCAACATCCTCGTGAGAAAAGTATGCTAGAAGAACTTGTCAAGACCAAACGCCTCGCAACGAAAAATCTATGCTAGAATTACTTGAAGAAGAGGAACGAGCCGCTAAGATTCAAAGATGTCTTGAAGAAATACGAATCGAGGAACGAGCACTTGCAAGACGTGCCCGATGGCTCGCGACTTACATCGACGATGATGATGATAGTGACGATGATGATGAAAGTTTGTCACCAAACCACACACAAAGAGCCCGTTAACTCTCTAAGTACGGGGACGAGCATCTCAAGACTATTCCTAAACGGAATCATCGAATGTTGAGAACCTTATCCCGATCCCAAGTGAGTCTCGAGGAATTCTTGACCATGAGTGTGATGTGTTTTCTCCTCTTTCAAATGATCTTGTTGAGACTTTCTCGATTTTGACAAAGATTATAGTGATGCCGATTCTATATATTCTAAAGACATAGAATTTATTGATGCATTACTTCCACATTCCGAGATCGTCAACTTAGAAGAGGATGTTGACTATGTTGTTTCCACAACGATTAATACGACTATCACTAATCCCTTATTCGAATTCGATTCGAATTTACTCTAAATTCGCTTAATCCAATCTTTGATAGTGATGAGTCCGACACGGAGACTATAATGGACGAGGTGCATATTTATAGCCCACAAAGTACCGCACATGTCCCACCTCCGTATATTCTTCATGAGGAGTTCGCCGGTGAACTCACTCATATCATATCTCCATTGAGTATGATTGTTCGGATGGCAAAATCATGATCGGGAGAGAATCTCAATTTGCATAGTTATGACAAATCTTCCCACCCTCCCAACCGAGATGCCTTCCAACCCAAAGAGCTCAACCGATAAAATCAAACGAGTGCTCTGACTTGATCCCGAGGAAGAAGATCTTATCATGATCGTTATCATGATTTTCCTTCTTTTCTTCACCTACTCGGTGACTTCCTCTCTTCTTCACTCGCTCGGGAGTGAGGACACTATCTTTGACCCCGCATTTTCATTTATCATTTGTAAGCGGGTCTTCCTCTATATCTCATCGGTGTGGAACTTTCACGTGCTTCAATGTTTATCTAAACATCTTGAATGAAAGTCCATGGAGATTGTTTCTTCCACTTTGCTTCCCATGAACCAATGAATACGGGTCGAGTCAAGCTAGCGACTGAAATCAAAAACAAGAGCACACACCAAGTGGGTTTTCACCCATAATTCGCCTTCTTACCCCTTTCTACCACCTAAGTGGGGGTGATGCCCCACAAAAAAAAAAAAAAAAAAAAAAAAAAAAAATCTTCTTTCTAAATAATGGCCGTAGTATTTCCTTTACGTTTTTGTTTCGGCATAACCGCGGACTTTGAATATTGAGGGCAATATTCATTTCTAAGTGTGGGGAATTCTCACGAATTTCATATATTATCTACCCAATTCCCGTTTTGGCCAAAATTTTTTTTTTGGAGTAAGTGTTATACACTTACTCATTTGGTTATCGATCCGCCATGTCTAATAAGACTAAAGGATTGGCTAATCCAGAGCAAACGGCTCTTGGTAAAGATATATCAAATCCATTTATATGGCTTACAATTTGCCCAAAATTGTATGGTATTCACTCACCATATCCTAAAAGTGAAGAGTTGGCTAGCCCGCAAGATTATGGCTTGTGGTAAAGGCGATGGAAAAACCATAATTGGTAATCACTCACCAAAGATAATTCGATAATTTATCTAAGAGTTGGCTAGTCCGTATGGTACGGCTTCGTAAAGACAAAATCAAATCCGTTTACGAGTTTTATGATTTGCTCAAAATCATTTGGTTATCGATGTACCAAGGTTCTTACTTGAATCAAACATTTGGCTACTCCGTAAGTGATGGCTTTTGGTAAAGAGATTAAAATCCATTATGTTTTCTCAAATCATTGCTAGGGACTAGCAATATCTCAATGTGGGGATTGATGAGTCTCTAAATACTCATCATTTTTATACCATTTAGATCGCAAAATCATCTCAAAACACTCAAAACACATCAAAATAATCAAAATATCACAAATCGTTGTTTTATGTGTTTTAAATGCAAAATATCAAAATCGATGAAAACGATCAAATTTACAAAATTGCGCTTTAGTCCCCAAGTTTCAAAATTGTCAAAAATAGTCCCCGAGCACATAATTTCAAAAGTAAAGTCACCAAAGGTCCTTTTAAAATCAAAACTTGTCAAATTTAGTCCTTTGGTGAAAAATATAAAAGTTTGAGAAAATTACAAAATGGTCCTCCAAGTTTGAAAATTGGCGAAATTGGTCCTGGATAATCTGAAATGGCAACTTTGGTCCTTGCATTATTAAACTTTGTCATTTTTAGTCCTTTGAGCAACTTTTCGATTTGGCGACAATGGTCCTTATAATTTCGTAATCTACAAACGAGCCTTGTCATTAATACCTTATAACACCCTTTTGGCCTGCCTAACCCATATGACCCCCTGCCATTCTTTTTGAACCCCAACCAATATCCTTTTGACCCCCTTGGTTATTAATACCACCTGGTCAGCCAATCCAGTCAAACACCACTTGGCGCCCAAAACCACCTCTACTGTAGACCTCCTCTCCCACTTCTGTTTACCCAAAACCAGTCTTGGTTTTCCCTCATTTTCAACCCCCCTCCTCACCTATCCATTCCCCTTTGTCCCCTCCACCTCTACATACACCCAAAACCCATTAATTAATTGATACCAACTCAAACCTGCTAATGAGACTTTTGGCGCCAAAATGACATATGGCACATGAGAGAGATCCAATGGCTGGGATTTGGTGGGATTAATTCAGAGCAAGTGGGAGAGTCTTTTGAAGCTATAAAAGTGAAGAGAGAAGCAGTTTCAAGAGTAGTTAGTTTTAGTTTTTAAAAATGTATGTCGACTTTTAAATTATCATATCTTAAATAGTTTGTAGCTGTGCTTTCAAGTTTGTTTGTACCAATTATAAGTATTTTAGTGTATCTCAACTTATTGCAACCATCAATTCAAGTTCATGTTCAGTTTCATTTTTTTTTAGCCACTGTTGAAATTTCTCAGTTCCAGATTCCATGGTTCAAGTTGTTAGTGGTTATTTGAAGCTTTAATAAGCTTGTCTAAAGTCCTTATAAGCCTTTTATAAGCTACATTTCATTTTCAAGAAATTTTGTGAAATAGTCAATGTGTCAACTTTGGGCTCAAAATGGTTCGAAAATTGAAAAGGGTGATGCAGAGGATGCTTTGGGTTGAAATAGTATAGTTTAGCTTAGGTTTGGGTTTGGTTTTGGTTTGCACTTAAGCTGGATCCATGTAAGTAACTGTCTCACATTTTCAATTTCAAGTCAATTTTGCAGTTTTTGTTTGTATTTGTATCTATGGTTTAGAATGGTGTAAGTCTGTTTTCTTAGTGTTAATTATAGCAAGTAAACTTAGTTTGTTCAATTTCATAAGCTGGTTCAGAGATTAGTTTATTAAAACTTCATAACAGTTGTGATATAGGTGTGTTTGGATTTGCAGCTATAATGGTCTTAGAAGCTTTTTCAGTTGCTTACTCTTGATGTCTGTAGTTTGTTTAGTCTTAATATACTCATTTCTGACTTTGACTTGTACCTGCAAGCTCTAAATTCAAAATTACTTCAAAACTGTCCTAATCTATGCACTGTTAAAGATTTTGCAACTCAAAATCTTATTTTGTGTTTGAATCACCTAAATAAACATTGCAGCAGTCTTATTTAATGTTTTCATATCATAATCAGTCCAAAGAATAGCTTCAAAATCCATTTTAGTCAACTTTCCAAGTTTTTCATAAAAAGTCAAATTGCAAATTCAGTTTTGGGGTCAAATGGAAAGATTTTTAATGGACTCATTTCTGAGTAATTTTCTTTGAAACTTGTTGTTTTAGAAAGTGCTTCTGGTCTATTTTAACATGGTCATTTTTTCCAAATTTTGTAAATTTTCTTTAAGCCTCAAAAAGCTTGTCCAATGATGTCAAGTCCCTGTGCGAGATCTGCTGTTCTGCATGTGTTCAGTCAGGAGTTTTGCAGACCTTGCACAGGCTCACTTGAGCTCACCTAGGTCTCAGATTTTGGCTTAACAACTCTTGGCCGTGTTTAGATTAGGTTCCAAGTTCTGCTTTTCCTGTTTCTAGCTTATTTGGTTGCTTATTTGGTAGCTCAAAGTAGTAGCCCCTTCACTGTTTTCTGCCAAATCTCAACACCTCAAATCTGTTCTATTTGCTAATCCAGTGGTTTGAGCTTGTTGAAACTCATTGCATTTTGGTTAATTTAGCTTATTAGAGCTTCACTATCAGTTTGGTAGCCTTTGGGCCCCATTTGCTTAATTTAGTGCTTATTTCAATAAGCACTTTCATATCAGTTTCTATATCTTGCAAACAAGCCCTTGTTTTCTCATTTTTCCTAGTTTCCTTATATCATTTTAGACTTTTCCTGCAATTTTCAGATTTTTCCAAGTTCATTTGCTATTTTTCTTAATTTAATTTAGTTTTAAGCACTTTTAATTAGCTTTAAATACAATAAATTAGAAAAGTATCAAAAAATAATTTTCAATTTTCTTAAGTTTAGATAAATATAAAAGACAAAAAAGTATTTTTCTAGATTTTTCTTAGTTAAATTTGTATTTTCTAGCATTTTAATTAGTTTTAAATAGTTTTAAATTAATAATAAATACATAAAAAGTGTGAAAAATATATTTTCAGTTTTAAAATTAGTTTTATCATATTTTAGATTTTTCTAAGTCTTAACTTTATTTTTCTAGTCTTATTTCATATTTTCTTTTATTTTAGAGTATTATTAAATAGTTTAAAATAGTTTTTAATTAATAATAATTAAATAAATAGTTGTAAAAATAATTTTATTTTTCTAATAATTTTCTTATATAATTAGGATTGTAAAAATGTATTTTTCATATTTTTAGGGTTAATATTGTGTAAGTTTCACTTTTTATTTTGTACGTTTACGTTATTTTTATTTAAACGTAAGTTTTAAGTTTTAGGTTTTAAACGTTCATCACTTTAAATATAGTGATAGCGTTTATTTAATATCTTTTATCTTTTTAATTTTCTTAATTTGCATTTAAGTCGCTTTTATTTACAACCTTTTTCAGTAGTGTAATTATTCAATCCTAATCCTTCTCGATCGCTATCATTAGTGATCATTCTATCGTCTCGATCAAGTGTTTAACACACCATTGAGTCTCCGTGGGACATAACGACCTGGGAATTCACTATATTCCCTGATCTTCATTGCATTTGTGCTTAAGCTGTTTTAAGTCTGTAAAGACTTGACGGTTTTGCGCAGATCAAAGGGTAATAAGCGATAGAAAAACTGGATGGGTGGTAACTTGATGTGGTATAATGTTCGATGCAGAAGCGAGTTAGGTTTTAGAAAAACTGGATTGGTGACTTGATACCATGTAAGTGTAAAACGGGTTCGTATCTTATTAATTCATCACAATAATACATATATAGGGGTACATGGACTAATCTAGAATGTTGGCTTTAGCCCAATACAAAATACAGACTAACAATATTCTTCACTCTGTTCCCGAGTTTCTATTTGGAAAGAAAAGAAGAGAAGTGACGAGAAAATTTTAAAATAATCACATTTATGAAATTCTTCCTCCTAATCTTCTTCTCAAATTGGAATGATTTGGAGAGAAATGAAATTTTAGGCTTAATTATGTTTCATCTCTTATCTTTTTTAGCATCAAAACTAAAAATCAAAGTTTTCACTTATCTTCTTTTCTCTCTTCTTTATCCTTTTTATTTATTTTCTTTTTGTTTTACACTCGGTAACTGAGTGTTACATTGTGTTATCGATTTTAATTTTGGGTGAGAAATGAAAGAAAAGAAAAGGAAACTGTGAAGAACTTGTGTTCTCCGGTTTTTTTAAGGAAGGAAAATGAATGAAATGAAGGAAATTTGATTCTAAAACTTTCATCCCTAAATTAAGAGAAAATGAAAGTAAACAAAAGTTTTACATGTCAAATAACAAAACTATCATTATTTTTCAAACTGATAACTTAGAAATATGAATATCTATACTACATATAAAAAAAAAAAAATAAAATGGTCAAGAAAAGTGAAATGTTAAAAGTCAAAATGAGAGAAATGCATAGTGTAATTAATATTCTTATTAAAACACCCATATACTTAAAAGTAGAATAATTTATTCACATTGTACAACTAATTAAAAATATCTACCAAATTAAATTAAAACACCACTTACTAAAAAGTAGAATAAAATTTCCACAATGTACAATTTAAACAAGCTAGAACATAATCCAAAATGAAAAATTTAAAACACCCTAAAATGAAAAGTACATGTTATTATACACATTATACAAATTAATAAAACACACAAAGCTTCATACAAGCTAACAAGTTGATGGTACATATAGTTTGAAAATTGGACCGGACAAACGGGTTCAACTGGGAACCGGTTGTTGGAATCACTCCTAAACTATAATTCAAGTGTTAGTCATTCTTATGTAATAGGTAGCTTATTATGGCCTTTATGTTTGTTATTAGCCTTAAGCTTATGTAGAAGGCCCATGAGCTTAGGCCCAAGTCCATTAAAGAAAGGATGGAAACTAGGAGTGTTGCCCTAGCTTTCCTCCTATAAATACCTTATATAAACCCTCACTTGAGGGTTGGTTGTTCAAGTTATTTCCTTTCACATACTCCTACGCCTAAACCGTCTTTATTATTGTGTGTGTGTGTGTGAATCTTGTTCAATCGCCTCTCTATCTCTTTCTATGTTGCTTGTGTTGTAAAACTAGTGACCTAACAGTGGTATCAATCGCCTAATAGTTGAGTGAACGTATTGTTTGAAGTGAGTTTTGGTCTCACGCTTAACTTGCGTCTCCATAACTTTGGCTTGATCAAAAACGTATTTTTTACACTTTTTTATCCAAGATTCTTGTCCTTTCAACGTTATAAGGTGTTAAACTTACTTTTTTTGGCAAAAGTTTGAACTTTATGTGTAGATCATCGTTTTTCATCTAGTTTTTGTCGAAGGTTCTATCCTACGCAGTAATTGTTTTAAGAGTTTTGGTTCATCAAGTTTCACACTTTTGTGTCTTTTGGTGTTATTGAAGCTATTTCATCACACAAAACCGGTTTAGAAACAACTTTGAGCATAATCATATTTACGAGTAATCCTACGGCGTAGCAAAACCCTAAAACTACGCGTAAGGTTATCCTTGGCTTGATCTTCGTTTTAGTGGTTTACTCCGTGTTTTCTTGCTTGGATAAGCCCGAAAATACGTCGACTTTGGATATCTTTTGCCTTTGTGAAGTGTACAAGATCACTTGGGATAAAACCTAAAATTACGCATAAGCATAAGCTTACGGCGTGAAATCCTACGCATAAGATTCATCTTACGCCTAAGCCTAGTCTTACGCATAAGATAATCCTCGCCTAACTTTCTACGCCTAACTTTTGACTACGCATAACTTTAGAGTCTTTACTTACGCGTAAGCTAAATCTACGCGTAACTCCTTCATTACAGCGTAACTTTGGTGTTTTTACGCATAAGTGATACTTGGTTAGTGTGATTTCTACGCCTAAGGATACTTCTTCAACAAAGGTTCATTCGACTACAAAGATCCATTTTTATAACGCAAGTTAATCAACATGTCTCAACCACCATACTCTAACTATTTCCCTTACACTTATTCTCAACGACAACAACAACTAAGTCCACAACATCAACAATGGAATCAACAACAAACAATTTATCAACAACATACTCCACAACTTGGAGCAATTCCTCCACCACAAATGGTTCAAACACCGCCAAGTCTTCAAGTTCAACCCTACACAAATGACTTCAATCAACATCCATCAAGGAACACTATGAAGGAACCCACTTGGTTTGCAAAGATGTGTGAAGCTTTAAGCGACCAACAATCAATTCATGAGGTTTGGATCACTTGATAGACCTCCAATGCTCACTCCGAAACTACGATCAATGGGTGATAAGGTTCTTTAGGTTTTGTGATCTGAAGAAGCCACATGGAAAGTTCTTAAAGAAGGTTATCTTGGAAGGTCCATTTGAGATGCCTCTTGTCATTGTGCCCGGAGATCCAAATGCTATTCTACCAAGAGATGAACAAGCGAACATTGCTCTTTGCGGACTTGAATCCTCAAGAGCTTCTACACTATGAAGCGGATGAGCTTGCAATGGAATATATCCTCTTAGGATTACCAAACCCAATTCTTCGTAGTGTTGATGCTCAAAAGACGCACGAAAAATGTGGGATCATATTCGTCTTCTTATGGAAGGATCATACTCAATCGGGAGGATTTGGAATCCAAAATTTACTTGGCTTATGAACACTTCATGATTGAACACGGAGAGACACTAGAGTCCTATCATCATCGATTTTCGAGACATCATCAATGATTTGGATAAACACAACATCATCATGCCAAGAATTGAAGTGAATACTAAGTTCTGAGTAGTCTTGGTCACGAATGGGAGAAGTATGTCATTTTCTCCGTCAAGCAAAAATATGCATCATTCTACATATGGATTGTTGTACGATTACTTGAAGCCTCATGAAAAGGAAGTTGATCGGGAAAGGATTCTCCGTGCTCAAATTGCTCCACCTACACATCCGGAAAATCAACAACTTGCCTTATATGCTCAACAAAGTTATCCTCCTCAACAAGCAACTCAACCAATGCTCAACAAAATGATCATTCACAAAGAACAATCTCAACAAAATCAATTGGTTCCATACAACAACACCAATGCTCAACCAATTGTCGATGAAGCTAATGAGGACATCGATCCGTTCGAAGCATTGCAACAAGGATTTGTTATGATTGCTAATGCTTTTGGCCGCTATACCAACAAATCCAACAATCGTATTCGTTCCTCATCTAACACACGAAATCGGTGTTGTAAACAATGGACGAGTTGAAGTTCGAATCGTGGTTATGGTCGTCGGATGGGCGGAGGTCAAGGGTTTAATGCTATGGGTCGAATAACACCGAGCTCCAGTGGTGGAACAGGAAAATGCTCGAAATGGGTTAATCGGTCTAAGATGCTACAAGTGCAATGAGAAGGACACTGGCTAATGCATGTCCAAAGCCGAGGACTAGGGCGGTGCTTATTTCAAAGAGGCTCTTCTTTTGGCTCTTAAGGATGAAGTGGTGGATCTCTCACGACACAAAACGAGTTTTATGGCAAATGCGAGACTCGATATGATGATATGGAGGACTTGCGAGGCCAATGCAGCAGATTATGTTGATGGCTAATATGCATGAGTTACACATGATCGACACAAGCCCAGTGTATGACATCGATGGTTTGTCTCGGTACCGAACAAACCATATTTATCTACGATCTAATATCTTCGCCAAAATCGAATCCGGCAAGGCTCGGAATGTTCAAAATGAGTCATTTACATCTCATTCCGATGATTTTCAAATAGACCACAGTAGTTACATTTGACGATCAAGATGACCTTATGGTTTCCTTTGATAATCAAATTGATTCCGTGGTTATACTTGAGGATCTAAATAATGATCATGTTGTGACTTCATTGAACAAGCCGAACTTTTGCCTCATCCGGATCTTGCTCTCTTACTTAAAGACCAACAATCCCAAATTGAAAAATGTTGTGCATTAAACAAGGACTTAAAAGTAAAATGCACTTTGTTAACCAAGGATTTTGAATGCTTACAAATGCAACTCAACTTTTTAAAACTCAAGAAAACCGTGAAAAAGGTTTTGAAGCCCTTTGCTAAATCTCATCAAAACAAAAATATTTAGAGACAAATCGTGATCTAGCCGCTTGAAGAATGCTTTGTTATGCGAGATAGAACAAGCTGAAACATGAACATAAAAAGCAAATTAACGCTCTCACCTTGGAAAATCAAAAGCTAAGGTGAGTTGTTAACTTGTCAAAAGCAGTTCTCTGCATACAAAAGCATTCAACGAAGCGAATAGATTATCATCTTGAAGAAATTGTCGACACAATGCAAAATTAAAGAGTTTAAAGCTGTTGTTTACAAACATGGTGAGTCGATGAATCGCTATTGAAAAGTTCACTTTAAAACCCAATCCAAATGGATATGGACCGAATCTTGCGATTACAAACCTAAGCTTTCAACAAAAGCATTCAAACCAAATCCACAAGTTTCGGTCGGAATATAAAATTGATAATTACATTATGAGTGTTGTTGAATATCATCGTCAAGAGGAATTAGATGCGAAGAAGGCGAGTCGATCAAAATTAAAAGCATTGTTTACAACAAACCTTTTAATTATTCAAAACCGATCACTTTTGTCACACCAATTGATTCTTCTAACACACCAAGGGTTATCATCAAAACACACGAGTCTTCTAATGTTAATCCCCAACCGATTATGCACAAATTTATGGTCCTTTACCTTCCATCGATGAAGTAAACTCAAAACACGAAAATCGCAAAATTCTTAGATATTTTGATATTTTCATGGTGACCTCAAAACTTTAGAATATGAGATAGAATATCATTTTGAAATCAAAGTTCAACACTTTCAATCGCCTCTGCAGTGCGAGAACAAAGAGACATTTTTGGAAAATCTTTTACCAAATGTTAAAAATTTGAAAAGTTGTGCATTGTCTTGGGAGCAGGACTTTCATAAGGAACTTGGAGTCATGAAGGTCGTTTTCGAAAACGAAACATCTATTTCTAATACTAAGCGTAAAAGAAAATGTTGAGAAAAGATGTTGATCGACTCTTGGAAGATGTTATCTGTCTTGATATCCATAATGTTGTGTTATTCTATTCTTTGCCACATGCATCGATTATATCTCTGCGATAATGTTGACTCTGTGATAACTGTTGAGAATCACGATAATGTGCTTGGATCGAGTCTTTAAAAGCGAAAATGAGCGATTACTTAACGAACTTTACAATGCAAAACGTCATCTTAATTGATGTGAAAAGATATTCACAATAAACAACTTGGTTTTCAAAACAAAATCGCTCGATTGCTTACAAAATCTTGATCCTAAACTTGAGCAACTGGATGATCAAAGCGTGTCTTTGAAAAGTCAAATCTCAAAATATGAACAAGAACTTGTAAAGTTAAACATGAATATGGTGTCATATTTGATTTACTCAATAAGACTCGTCATGAAGCATCAAACGAACTTGATCACTATCTTGCTCACACTAGAGAAGTCATGAATTTTCTTTGGTAATATTCGATTACGAAAATCAAGATTTGATTCACACTATCTCTAAGTTAAGAGACATGTTAGGAAAGTATGAACAACTTCCGCTAACCATCATTAAGAGATTAGCACCGGTAACACTTAGTAATCGTGCACCTAGAATCCCTACTTGCCAAATCACAAGTTGCTAACATGCTTCCTTCTCTTGAAGCAGAATAGTTGCGTCTTTTCCAAACGTCCGCACTTCACGACCTAGGAGCACTCAATCGAAGAATAGGAAGTTGCGACCTAAGAAAAGATCAATAAGGAATGCTAAAGTAGAAGAACACCCTAGGACTATGAATAAGACTCACGTTGCTTCCACTATAGATGTTGCGTCGGCAAATGTAATAGAAATAGTGATGTAACGAATGCTAAACCTTTAAGCACTTTTGATATTGATCGATGCACCTTGTGTTATTTGTCGTAAAAGTATGAATTCTAATTGTCATGACAAATGTGTTGCTAAAGCTATAATCTCTCGTTTACGAAATCCAAAGAATCGGAATACCTCTAAGCCCACTAATCCTTCTAAGTCGGTGCTTGGTAGACCGCCTTCTTTAGATTCTAAGGCATGCATTCTTGTCCTCAGTAGCTCGGTTTCACCTCCTAAGAATGTAGTACCACCTAGTGCATTCACTAAGACTAAAGCAAAGAGTAGTTATAGATGGCGAAATGGATATATAACACACTAGGATTTAAATGGATGCCTAAAATTATTAATATGTGTATGTCTAATATACCTTGGAACCCTCTAACATTTCGGGTTCCACATCTACTTCTATTCCATCCGTGTAAATGCATGTGTGTCACGGTGATCTGAGATCATTCTCTAGATTGTTGATAGCGGATGTTCCCGACACATGACGAGTAACCTTAAACTGTTATCAAACTTTATTGCAAAGTTCATTGGCCTTTGTCGGTTCGGGAATGATCACTTGCACTATCATGGGCTACTGAGACTATGTCAATGGGAACATCGAAATCGGCGAGGTTTATTATGTGGAAGGCCTCGGTCATAATCTGTTTTCGATGGGTCGGTTTTGTGATGGAGATTTGGAGGTTGCTTTCCGGAGAAAACTTGTTTCATTCGTGATCTACAAGGAAATGACCTTATGTCGGCTCGCGTAATTCTAGTCTCTACACTCTCTATAAAAGACATGGTTGCTTCATCTCCCATCCGCTACTTTCAAAGGCAACATCAACAAAATCATGGCTATGGCACCGTCGTCTCTCACATCTAAACTTTCAAACCATCACCAACATTGCTCGACACAAACTAGTTGAAGGACTCCCACGATTCCGCTATTCAAAAGATCACCTTTGCTCGACTGTGAACAAGGGAAAAGCACTCGTGCTCATTTTCCTTCAAAGGTGGAACACGACTCTCGACATGTGCTTCATCTTCTTCACATGGATTTGTATGGCCCGATCTTGCGTGCAAGCGATCAATGGCAAACGCTACATCTTAGTAATTGTTGATGACTACTCACGATGGACTTGGGTCTACTTTCTTGAAGCAAAGACCAAGCTCCACAAATGATCATCACCTTTCTCACGAAAATCTGAGTTCAACTCCGCAACACCGTCGGGCTTATCGAGCAGACAAAGGAACTGAATTTGTTAACCAAACCCTTCGTGAATTCTATGAGAAAGTGGAATTCAACATCAAACATCTATTGCACGTACACCGAACAAAGCGAGTTGTTAAAGATGAAACCGAGCGTTAGTGGAAGCTGCAAGAACAATGTTAATCAATGCTAAACTTCCAGTTACTTATGGGCGTGTGTATCTACTACATGCTATACTCAAAACCGTTCTATGATCACAAAGCATACAACAAAACACCTTCGAGCTTGTCCACAACCATAAACCGAATCTCAAACACTTTCATGTATTTGGATCCCTTTGCTATCCGAATAATGATCGTGATGATTTTGGAAAGCTCAAAGCCAAAGTCGACATTGAGTCTTTATTGGATATTGTGAGAATTCTAAAGGTTACGGATCGGAATCATCGTACAAAACAGTGATGGAAATGATTCATGCTCATTTGATGAACTTACGAAATGGCTTCGAGTATAATACTTAGAACCCGGTCACAACCGTTTAAACTTCCTCAACCCCATCATCACCGAACAAAGCCCCCACCTCACTCGTCAACAAATGGAAAAGTTATTTGCTCCTACATTCGGTGGCGATATTGATGAACGTGCTCGGTGTATCCGTTGTTTCATTGCTCAACGATAATATTCCTATACGATACACTGCTACAACAACTCATCGTTGAAGATGCACCTACACGATTAACTCCAACACAACAGTTGAACAAACCGCTTCCAACAATGATGAACCGGTGATGATATTACGAATGAAGTACCCCACTGCAGATTTTGATCCAAATCGTTCTTTAACCCGTTTGCTAATGAGATCGCTACACGGATGTCGCGAGAATCATCAACAAACCATTTGAATCCTCGAATCTACACAATGTATACCAACATCAACCTCACACATAGATAGACAAAAGACCATCCTCGGAAAATATTATTGGCAACCCGAACCAACCAATCGTTACGAGACAACGTCTTCAATCGGATGGTGAACATTGCATTTATGCACTCACCGCTCCTTGATCGAGCCTAAAAACATCAAAGGCCTTGATGACAAAAGACACTGGATTGAATCCATGCAAGAAGAACTCAACCAATTCAAACGTCTTGAAGTATGGGAACGGTTGAAAGACCAGCGAGGGTCTACGTCATTGGTCTCAAATGGATTTGGAAAAACAAATTGGATCTTTGAAGGGCGTAACCGAAACAAGTCACGTCTAGTTGCTAAGGGTTATCGTCGGGAAGAGGTATAGACTTTGAAGAATCTTTTGCTCCGGTTGCTCGTCTTGAGGTTTGTTCGGATATTTCTCGCGTTCGCGGCTCATATGAATATGGCGGTCTATCGGATGGATGTCAAAGCTGCGTTTCTCAATGGACAACTTAAAGACGGTTTATGTCGACCAACCGATGGATTCGTTGATCCCGAGTTCCCGAACCATGTCTACAAACCGAACAAAGCTCTTTATGGTCTCAAACAAGCCCCTCGGGCATGGTACGATAAGCTATCATCTTTCCTCATTGCTAATAATTTCACCAAAGGTTCGGTTGACCCAACTCTTTTATACAATATCACGGGAACATATCTTAATTGTTTAAATTTACGTGGATGACATCATTTTGGGTCTACACATAAAAGTTTTCAATCGCTTTTGCAAAACTAATGAAGAAAATTTTGAAATGTCCATGATGGGTGAACTTACGTTCTTTCTAGGATTGCAAGTTCATCAATCACCCGTGGTATTTTCTTGAGTCGATCCAAATATGCCCTTGAATTGTTAAACAAATTTGGAATGAAAACACATGACACTTATGCAACACCAATGGCTCATACCAAGAAGCTAGATCTTTGATTTACATGGGAAATTAGTTGACCCTACCAAATACCAAGTATTATTGGGTCTCTCATGTATCTATAAGCTAGCGGACTGATATTGTATTTTCCGTTTATCTATGCTCCGTTATCGATCGCGACCAATGAAACCCACCTCTCGAGGCTAAAAGAATCTTCCGATACATCAAGGGAACCATTAACTTGGGATCCGTATCCAAGGATTACGGTTTTGAACTAATCGCTTTTTCGAATGACGACCACGCAGGATGCTTAGACTCGAGGAAAAGTACTTGAGAGCACTACAATTTCTTGGTGATAAAGCGGTGTCTTGGCAATCAAAGCGAGTTGTACATCGTGTCATCAACGAGCGAGAATATGTAGCCATGTCCGCGTGTTGTGCTCAAGTCATCGGATGAGAACACAACTCAAAGACTATGGTTACGTGTTTGAGAATCCGATGTCTTTGCGACAATTGGTGCCATTGCGATCTCGTGCAACTCGATCCGACACTCGAAATCAAAGCACATCGATCTTCGTTATCATTTCATCAAGGACCACGTGGAGCAGTGCAGTTGAATTATACTTGGAGTGCGAATACCAATTGGCGATCTACTCACCAAAGCCTTGCCTCCCGCTAGGTTTAATGAGTTGGTCCACCGGATTGGTATGAGGTGTTTGACTCAAGAGGAATTGGATGACCTCTTAAAAGCAGTCTTAAAACACATCAAACACCAAAACATATTTTGTAAATAATTTTCAAAACAAAATACAAAATATAAAACACGATAAAACAACAAAAATATTCTTCTAATCTAATTTTCTTTCAACATGGCAAGTACATTTCTTCCATCAACACTATAATCTTTCAAAATTCAGTATTTTTCCGATCAAGTGTTGAGGGGGAGAAAATTAATCACTTAACTGTTTCAAAACATCTGTGTACTTGCATGTTATCATATCTCGGTTGTTTCTTTTATCAATGGTGGTAAAATTTCTGGTCTTATGACACTCCTCGGACTAAAATTTATAACCTTTCATTATTTACGTTGTCGAGGGGGAGTGTCGTCAAGTTTCTTTCTTAAAAATCTTTCGTTTGGTAACCAAAATGGAAGTTAAAAGGCTTTGGATGAAATTGGAAAAGGTGGAGGGACTAAAGCGCCAAAAGCTTAAAGTCATTTTAATAAAACCCTTCCACCTAACTTATCACTTCACATTTATTACTCTAACCAAACAAATCCTCGCCTAAAATCACTCTTCAAATCCGTGTTTTGATCATCAAACTGTAAGTGGATTAATGTTCCTAACATGATTTTAAACATTGGTTTTGATTTTCAAATAAATCCAACGGTTAAATTTACTTATATGGTTGATTTTGTGTTCTTCGCATATGCGTAAGAACACATGATCATGTGTTATGTGTTTGTGGTTAAAAAGATAGTGTCAAAATGTTTTAATAACATCAATGATATTTTTCTATCCTCAAAATCCACCCGAAACTTCGAATTGAATGATTTTGAAAATTAGGGTTTATCGTGAATTTGGGTATTTGAAAATGTGAATGGTTTTGGTCAAAAAGGTTATTGTGTGATGTTCATATTGTGTTGTATTAAAGATTTCCAGACCCTATAACAACCCAGAAACACTAATTAAGTCAGAATTAGGAATTAGGGTTTAATGTTCTTGAGTTTGGGTATTTTTGATTCACCACGAATTGGATGTTAAAACTTGGTTATTAGACTCTCACAACCCCTAAGACCTACCAGAAAACGTTTGGTGCAAATCATATGGTTAGAAATCATACACGTAATTCTTAAACTCTAGGGTTTTGACCTACACGTATGACTTTCTACGCGTAAAGTTTAACATGTTTTCATGCCATGATTTGTTGTAAAATGAATATGTGTGTTAAGATTGATGTTATGATGATTTTATTTCAGGCTTGCTACGCATAAAACTCAGAATCAAGGTGTTTGTTACTCTACGCATAAGGATCATCTTACGCGTAGAAAGTTATGCGTAAGAGAAATTTTACGCGTAACTATTACGCGTAAGGTTCTACAATGGGACTACGCGTATCCTGTGAAGGATATGCGTAAACAGTGACCTCTACGCATAAGGTCTACTCTTACGAGTAAGCCTTACGCGTAAGGTTTATATCGCGCTCTGGCGTAAGCTCTCGCATAAGGTCCCTTTTCCTCACGCGTAACATTTCTTCTGCGTAAGTAAGGATCTACGCGTAAGCTTTCGTCTCGCGTATATCTTCTCCATTTACGCAAAGCTACTATTCCTACACATAAGCCTTGATCAAACCTTCATTATGAATTGTTACGTGTGCAAACTTGTAAATTAATGAATCATATCGTCACGAAACCAATAATGTCACTAATAAACTTAATCATTTAATATGTTGTGTTAAATAAGTGATAACATAAACTTTAAAACTTAAAGTTAACTAACTCACGAAACTTATCACGACGACATTGGACTATTAAACAAACAAGTGACTTTGGACTCGTAACAATCTTTGACTATATTCAATAATTAGACAATAAAACCTTCTGTTGACTAACATTATGTCTTTCGATATGTTGGTTCTTTTGGCTAATGTTATTTCGAGATCACGACATGGTCTGCTCGAATGAATGTGGATGCACGAAGTTCTCACAATTGTTGACATCTTCCTAATGGCTATCCTAGAAAGATTGGAAAGAACAACCTTAGGGTTGACTTTGAAACCCTCACATGCTCGTAATCTTCTTGTCTCATTCTTTGTGGATATTCTAAGGAATCATCCCTACCGAACATGCTCTCACACTCTTGTCTGGGAAATCTACATTCGACAATTCGGAATTCTATGTAGAGGATCACGGTCAAAGTGCGATGAATGTGACACTTAATCACAAACAAGTCACCATCACTCCTGCGGACTTACGGGTTGTTCTCATCATTCGACATCGCTCCAACCGACTTCTTTGCTACACCTCTTGAAGAGACAGTTCGCAATTTCTTCTTGACATTGGCTATGATGAAGCTTGGGATTATTACTAAGCATTCTCACGTGGAGCTTAAGAACATTCCTCAACCGTGGAGAACCCTCTACATCATCATTACCAAGTCTGCATTTACGGTCGTGGGTGGTTATGAGCATCCTAAGCTCATGGGCGCAAATCTTCGGTCTCGATCAATAAGAAGGACATCGAAATCGAAGCACCGATATGGGAGGACATGATGCTATTTCACAAGAAGCTTGGCTCAAAGATTCCTATGTCGGATACACAAAGCTTTTGATCCGAGCACTTGGGCTTAATCACGATATCCCAAGAGGCTCAATGACCCGACAATCATGACTTGTTTTCCGAACCTATCCTTTCTATCGAATCAAGGAATCGACAACTAAGAAGCGGTGCCGTCTTTGCTGATCACCTTCTATCTAAAGAACTCAAGAAGCTTGAAGCGTACAAAAGGTATCTAGTAGCGATAAAAGAAGGCAAAGTTGGTCATCTTGATGAAAACCTTGGGAACTCCTACTCGGAGAACCGAAGAGGAAGTCTTTGGAAGTGCGATGAAGTTACGAAAGTCAAAGGAAGTTTCCCAAAGGAATCATCCTCGTAAAAGGATTGTTCCGTCTAAGGAAGGCGAACCTATTCCCACACCTAAACCGCAAAGAAAGCTTGTGGACGAAAGCTACGAAGGTCTTGAATCGGAAGAAGAGATTACATACTCGAAGCGCAAGGATGACACTCCATTAGTACCGAAACCTCCTAGTCCTCCATTGAACATGGAAAGGGAAGACTCAAGGCTTGTGCCATATGATCAAAGCTCAAGCTCGAGAAAGTGATGAAGAGCAACTGGATAAATCATACGGAAGAAGTTTAAATTAGTCGGACACCTTCAAAAGTGAAGAATTTGCAAAAGACCAAATGGGTGGCCGGAGGATCAAGTGGTCTTGCCACTCTTCACCAGATCTGATGCGGTTAATCGACCCGATAAGGGATCCGGTGCCACCACTCTTGTGCAACAACAAAAGCTTGTGGAGGATACTATCGAATATGAGTTTGAGAAACACAATCGAGAAGTGCGAGAAAGATAAAGATCTTGATTATGACAAGTTGCTACGGAAAGTCCTACACGTTCACGAAGGAAACTTGAACCGCCCAAGGACCCCGAGTCTCCTCATGTCTCTTCCTCATCGGACTCATCATCTCACTCTTCCCACCACCATCAAAAAATCAACCAAATCAACATCCAATCGTGAAGAAACCACCTCGATCTTGGTTTCTCATACACATGAAAGAATTGTGAAAATCATACAAGTCGAAAAGAAAGACATGCTATCTGAAGTGAACTTTCTCAATCAACAAATACAATATCTACATGATGAGAATGACAAGATACAAAAGAAAGGGAATTTTTCGGAGTTCATGAAAAGTCATCGTCGAGAGGCGAGCGAAATGATCGAAGGATACACTAACAAGTACCTTTTGGATATTGTTCCTAAAGTCACCAAGGAGATGTTTACGGACAACTATATCCGAATCTTATGCGGATAGCCAAGCAAACTATAAGATCAACACCTTTAACCGTCACAATCAATCCATCGATCCGATGGTTTTCTCGGATAATGAATTGGTGGCCAAGCTTGTCACACAAATGTCTAAACGATCCGGGACATTTACTTACGATGAAGGAAAATTGTTTCAAGCATTCTTTGGACTACCAACTCAAAGAAGCATGTAGATTCGAGCGAGAATGCCTAAACGTCCTAGAGGCGATGAAGATAAGGATCGGGATAAGAATGATGAAGCTAAGCGTCGGAAGAAGTGCGGTGAATCATCTTCTATGTTACCTCTCTCCAGCGGACTCCTACTCAACAAAGGTCTCCTCCCGTTCTTCTCTGATAAACTTGGGATTACGAGTTACCGCCGAGACTCGAAAACCGGTGATCACTTTGAGTATCTGGTGGTGGCGATGAAGAAGTCCGTGAGCCCCTACAACAACCCGCCTCTCCCAAACAAGTTCGAAACGAATCCTCATCTAGGCCTAAGCGAGAAGAAGAAGGCGCCCATGGTGGCGTCGTATCATGGCTAGATGAAGATACAACAGAGAATTTGAATGGTTTTCTACACTTGTCAACTCAACTCCTACCACGAAGAAGGTCAAGATCGGTGAGCGGAAATACATTGGAGCATGCTAAAATTACGCAAGAAAAGTTCCATGTAAAGAAGATGACGAAATCCGAGTTGAGGCGAATCAAGAATGAAGCTTTTCAAGCTGTGGAAAGATAGCTCGAGAAAGTGCCATAATGGTCGAATATCACCTTGAAAACATTGCTCGAACTATGTCTAACAACATGGATTGGCTCAACCCGAAGCAAACATCGACTTCACAAAGCGGGACAACCCTCCATACTACAGGTGGTCAAAACCTCTACCAACAATTGGCCACCAAATGAACCTAGGATCCCATTCGGATATTTCTTCAACAAAGACTTGGAATTTCTTCTACGATGGCGATGGATCAAGGAAATCGCTACATCTTTGACACTTCCATTCCAGTGACCATATACTCTAGCGCATAGCTATCGAGGAAAGAGCTAATCACTTGTTCTCCAACAAAGTGGAAGCTTATGACCGAGATACAATGTCTGAGATTCATCATTGGCGGGCAGCGAAGAATCTACTGATGCCGAGTTGAAGTCTCAACATGCGGTGTTGATTACTAAGGATATCGTTGCCATCAAACACGTTGATCTTTCGACCAAATGGGACTACACTTTTCTCAAGAAGATTGTGGTCAAAAGGCAAGATGAGCAGGATTATGCATTCTCTGAAGTCGACTTTGAGAATTTGTCTATCAACGACATTGAAGACATGTACCTTGCCAAAGTGCGAGGTCGCATGAGGCAATTTTCAACCGAAGTACAACGTGAATTCATCAAGTCATTGCTCATCTTCATCGGACGCATAGTCATCAAAGAGCGTGTAGAAGATCTCCAACTTGCGGTTGAATCATATCGGACTCGTGTTAACTTCACTCCACCTCGACTTGATCTTCCCGACATCAACCGGCTCTCACAATATACACTCATCGACCAAACCATTCGGCGTCGTTTACGCGGTGAACTTCAACGAAATTGCTTAATGGCGTGTAGTGATCTTCACAAGTTTGGGGATCACACTTTGAAGATGGTTAGGGACGGATTGGCTTATAGGTTGAAGGATATCGACAAAAGATTGGGTCTCTAGCGATGGAATTCTCGGGATCGAAGGGATGTGAGGAGGATCATCGAATGATTGATGAAAGGTTGTTTGAAGGATCGATTCGAGCGATGGAAAGCTTTATTGGTGGTCGACCGGGATTAACATCACCGGCTATCAACGCGGTTCGTACTCTGGCAACATCACCTGGACTTCTGGTACCCTTGAATTGTTTCCTTCATTATTACATTTGGATGTGTGATTAAATATGTCGATGGCTTGTGCACACATAACGATGTACAACCCGTAATTGTCAAGAAAGGACCACGTAGTGCGCTTGATTGCCACAATCCTTATAAAAGGAGCGAAAGCTTCTTACTTTTGAGTAAAACCTATCAAACCTTTCATTTTCAAGGTTTTGCTCAAAAGAACAAATACTTCCTCGTATGATTTTCATAACCTCAACCGTTTATATCACTTGTTGAGGGGAGTATTTGAATTATAACTTTGTTCACAAATTGTTCATAGTGGTCATCTTCCCAACACTCGAAATGGTCATATTTATTCTCAACTTTTCAAAATAACATTTATATATGCCATTTTGAGGGAGAAAATTATGTGATAAGAAATATGTTGTGTAAATGCAAATGAATCTTTGTGTAATAGACTTAACCTCTGAATTGGCGGTACTAAAGCTGTTAGTAACTCGAAAAGACTTGTCTGGACGGGTAATAATTTCAAGCTAGTTCGCTAGTAATGTAAGCGTGTCTCATGAAAGGACTTGTCCGAGTAGAATGTACCATTCGAGAACTCTTGGTAGACATGAACTCGGCGGGTTTGAAAACCTTTCGAGGTTTGTCTACACCTTCAAGGTAGTTATTAGAGCTAGTTGTCACCTAAAAGGCGACAATGTAACTCTTTAACTATGCAATGTAACCGTGTCTCATGGGGATTGTCTATCTTGAGTGGATCAATTCAAAAGTGCGCTCTTTCCTCATTGTGCAAATAACCGTTAAAACTCTTAAGCACATGTGGAGGGAGTATTTATGCAAAATCCTATCTCAACGGTGGTTCAAAATGATTTTCATTCACAAACACTTGTGAGAGATTTTCAAGTAAATGGTTTTATGGCAACATAGGTTAGTCATGGGTGATAAGGTGACTAAGGTTAGGAATAACCGTCCTATGATCCGCCAGAGTGGAGGATCTACCAAGGACATCACAAATAGTTAGTACTTAGAAGTCCTTAGGTATGATTATAAAAGGAGAAAATGAGAAGCGGAGAAAGAAGGAGTTGAAGAATTAAAAGAAATGCAAAGAAAAGGGTGAAAAGAAATAGCCCTCCAAATTATTCAACTTAGGGCGGACACAGGGTTAAATTCATATACTCTTGGTTGTCACTTAGTGACACCGGTATTGAAGATTAAAAGTCGTCATGGACCCGGTGGCGCATGCACTAAACCTTCTTAGCCACTCAAGTTTCTCTCATCGAAGCTTGTTTCATTCTCACGGGGAACCCTACGTAAACTATTGGCTTTCTCTTGAGATCGTTGGTATTGAAGAAGGAGACCCTCTCCTAGTCTCCGCTCGGAAAACCAAAGCACTATTGAGTCTAGAGCCACGAGATTCATCAAAAGATCTCTTAGGAACACTTGACATTTCATCACTTGTTGATCACCAAATAAGATCATCGATGGTTCATATCGAGTCCTTCACGGATCTTAGCAATCATCGAGAACATTTATGAGAGGTTCTGTTGTGATCCTCGGTGATTGAATGGAAACTCTGCCAAGGTCAACATCAAATGACCACGGCGGCGGTCACCGGTAACTCCCGTGGATTACGCTTAGTGTGTCTCAAGCGGTCTGATCGTGAGGTGATGCTTGGTGTACCTCGGCGACTCATCTGAGCTGTAGATGTACTTGGTACATCGCGTTATCTCACTTGTGGGACTCCGGTTCGAGAGCGGCCTTTGTAAATTAGAGATATGTTTTCACACTATGTTGTTAACACTCGAAGTTCAAACTTGTAAATGCGGAATCCGCTTATTACTAACCGTTTGAAATGTTTTCTTCTTATGGAAGCTCGGGGCGGGATGATCGTCTTGATTCTTCTCATGCTCACGCCAACATCATCACTAATGGAAGTTCTATCATAAAGCAACACAGCGATCGAATGATTCTTCGTCAAATCAAAGAATCTACAAAGTTAAAGACTTAAAGAACTTCATCGATCTTGAATTCCAACGTCAAAGGCGTGTGAGCATGTTGAAGAATGACGTGGAACCTTTGTGCAATGAAAGCGGACACGAAGCGGACTTGATCGCGACAACAACATACTATCACTTTCATCACAAGAACAATGATCAAAGAACAAAGTTAAAATGACGTCAAAGCATAACCGTTTAAAGAAGACAATTTCTCTACTGGGGAGATTGTTCGAATCAAGGCATTTCTTCTCACAAGAAAGAAGAATGTCGAAGGCGTCGAGCTACTATTACATCAACGCCTTCACCGTTCATCACCAACACTTGAGGGGAGATTGTTGGAATCACTCTAAACTATAATTCAAGTGTTAGTCATTCTTATGTAATAGGTAGCTTATTATGGCCTTTATGTTTGTTATAGCCTTAAAGCATGTAGAAGGCCATGAGCTTGGACCAAATCCATTAAAGAAAGGATGGAAACTAGGGTGTTGCCTGCTTTCCTCCATAAATACTTATGTAAACCCATTAAGAGGTTGGTTATTCAGTTATTTCCTTTCACATACTCCTACGCCTAAACCGTCTTTATTATTGTGTGTGTGTGAATCTTGTTCAATCGCCTCTCTATCTCTTTCTATGTTGCTTGTGTTGTAAAACTAGTGACCCAACACCCCACCGGTTGGCTAACTATATAAAGCCATCCGGGACGAGGAGGCCGTTGAAACCGTCAAACTAGTGAATCGGTCTCATCGAGATCTATTTCTCCGGTTAATCGTCACGGGGTACTGCCTTCACATAAACCGCGGTACCTGCTATATATATATAAGGAAAACCAAAAAGTAAAAAGGAAAAGTTGAAACTAAAAAAAATGTTGAAAACATATATTTCAAAAGGAAACTTTAATACATATCGAAAGGGTTGACCGTGGCGCTCAAACCGGTGGTTGACCGGTTTAATTTGACTGTTTTTACTGTAAACCCGTCGGGTTGACTCGGTTCATCGACCGTTTTCGATCGGACCAGTTCAACCGGTTGAGCAGGGTTTAACATTATGTTTAATCACGAAATCTTGACGTTTATTATTTTTCGTTAATAACACAAAACGATCTGTCGATATAAACTCTCGTAAATAAACCAGCTATTTTGATTTCCGTTGTTTATTTTTCAACTTAAGAAGACACAAAACTTTACCATATTTTTTTCCTTTTTTTACTCTCCGCTTTCTGTACTTTTCTTTGTGATTTTTCTTCTTTAATAAAAAAACTCGGCCGACACAATGTTTGAAAGTCAACTACCCACCCAGTGATTGAGATTCGCATTCATTGATTCAACATAATTCTTGAATGGCCGTACAATGGCTTCTTGTATGTCATGGACTTGTGACACTATTAGTCGTTGTATCTTTCCTCTGCGGTCAGTGGCCTATTTTTCAAGGCACTTTCATTCAACGCATTCATCACTTTCTTACCTTTGGTGCCTTTGATTACTTAAGGTAACTCTTTTTTTTTTTTTTTAAACCATTTTGTTGTTAACTGCCACACATAATTGTTAAAAATTTGTTTTATTACTTTTGTATGAATCTAAGTATTTATAGATCAAATGCTTGCGCCTTTAGAATGATATCAATTATGTTAGTTTAGGAAAATTGCCAAGAAAATATTTCACATTGTTTAAGAGAACAATATTCCGAGTATACTGTTTTATCGTTTGGCGTTAGATGTATTTGAAACGCATATAAATGTGTGTTGCTCACATTGTGTATGTATTATGATACAGGCGATTTGTGGAATTTTTGTTCGGGTCTAGAGGTACAAATGCACTCTATCTTACGCAGTATTACTGCTGCGATCGACCTAACCCCATTTTACAGGTTTTTCCCCTTTCGAAACTATTGTTTTTCCGTTTCACTAATTAGCATAAGCGATTACGTTCTTGTGCTGGATTTAATGTTGGGGGTCTAGTACTGGATGCTCACATGTAACTGACGCAGGGTGCAAGTATGTTCCATTAGAGACAATGTAAGTTAGGAAGAGATGAACATGGGGCATTAAGGCACCATTTGGTAATACCACAATGTTTGTTTTTCAAACGAAAAGGTCAACAAAGATTTTCGGCGAGTTAGAGAGATAGTGACCTGAAATGTTGATTAACTTTGGATTTATAGCTGCCCCTGGTGTACGATTTAATTAAGTTCGATAATATTTTACTAATTTTAGGTATTATGTAGTCTTGCACGTCTTTGGAAAATTTAGGGTTGTGCAGGATCCTTCATATGGCATATGCCATTAGGCTTAGTTTGTGTATCCTTATTCGGTTGTGCATGCAGTGGCTGTTCACATGGTATCTTGTCTTTCTAACTTTTATCCATAGCATCATTTGTCCGGTGTTCATGGGTGGTTTCTCTAGCCGTTACATTGTATATCGTACTTTGTCTATTGTACTGTGGGACTTTATTAGTTTGGTTCTGTTAAAGTCATCGTTGTTGGTATCTGATAAATCTGGTTGTCGGTTGATTAATGGGTTATGTTATCTATATTAAGATATTTGAACACAACTGCTGCAATTCCCTCAAATATGGTAAGATTACTTTCCATCTGTCCGAAGTTAGTATCATAATGACAATGGTGGATGGTACCCTGATCTGTATGGTTGATGAAGCACTTAAGAGATATGAAAGCCAATATTTCTAAATATGAAACTTGAACGACCATCCATTTGCTAACTTTGCAACCAATAATGTAAAGGTTCCGATGAGTTGTTCAAGGAAAGGAAAGACATACCGCAAATTTGAGAATTCTATTATTTGGGTAAATGGTCGAAAGACCCGGTAAATGTATTACTCCAAAAAAATGTTTAAGTACAAAGGATATGGGTGAAATCCCATATCTCAGCCCGTTACATAGGCGATAGGCTTACATAACAAGACACTTCCTTTCCTCTAAAAACAAGAAATAAACCACTACACATAGGATAACATTTGACAACTATAATAACAAAAGCTACTTTCTAA
This sequence comes from Chrysanthemum lavandulifolium, assembly GCA_022545495.1. NCBI lineage: Eukaryota > Viridiplantae > Streptophyta > Magnoliopsida > Asterales > Asteraceae > Chrysanthemum > Chrysanthemum lavandulifolium. The sequence continues at coordinate 117,520,057 of CM040244.1, forward strand.
CAGGACCTTGGACCTTGATATCGTACATGTCATAAAAAGCTTCCAATTGCCTAGGTAGGTCGTAGACTTGATCCGCATAGTCATCATAATCATATTCAAGCTCATGACCGCCACCTATCGATGAGGGAAAGTTATCAAATAAGTTCACATACTCATCAAATTGGTTAACAACCTCTTCCTCATCGCTATCAGAATCTACTATCTCTCCCACATTAGAGAATGGGTTAACCCTCTTAGTAGAAGAGGTAGATGGAGAAAAGAAGAACTAGGTTTAGTAGCCATGACTTGTACCTTCTTTTTCACAACACTCACAAGCGGTTCTTGTGATACATTACCGATCTTTAGAGACCCATCCTTCTTTTCTTCCATTGTCTTGCTTGATTCCAACTCATTTCCGTCCTTAGTCGCAACTTCATTAGGAATGCCACACTCATCGATGTCGACCATATTAAAGACATCAAGCGCATTAGATGTAGCAACCTCGTCCATTGATATCGTACATGTCATAAAAGCTTCGATTGCCGGGTGGGTCGTGAAGCTTGATCGCGTAGTCATCATAATCATATTCAAGCTCATGACCGCCACCTATCGATGAGGGAAAGTTATCAAATAAGTTTACATACTCATCAAATTGGTTAACAACCTCTTCCTCATCGCTATCAGAATCTACTATCTCTCCCACATTAGAGAATGGGTTAACCCTCTTAGTAGAAGAGGTAGATGGAGAAAAAGAAGAACTAGGTTTAGTAGCCGCAACTTGTACCTTCTCTTTCACAACACTCACAAGCGGTTCTTGTGATACATTACCCGTCTTTAGAGACCCATCCTTCTTTTCTTCCATTGTACTCCCAGATTCCAACTCAGCCCCATCCTTAGTCACAACTTCATTAGGAATGCCACACTCATCAGTATCGACCATACTAAAGACATCAAACGCATTAAATGTAGCAACCTACGTCCCACTAGTACTAGCCACATCAGCTGCCTTCTTCTTTGTAGTATCGACCTTCTTTGGTTCAGGAGGAGGCGCTTTAGGTTGATACCTAAACTTAGGACCCACAACAGGTTTAGTAAATCCTTTACCCGGACCACTTTAGTAAATCCTTTACCCGGACCACTTTGGCTACCATTGTTACCCTTGTTTTTGTGATTGACCGCCTGGAAACAATCACTATCCTTTTGTGTAGTCTGAGGAACAAATTTAGGGTTTAGGAGATTAGTATAAGCATCTAAGATTTTCGGCGTACCAATCAATGTGGCTAGGAGACTAAGACAATCATCCGAGAACATAGCAAGAGAAACATCATGGAATTTAACCCAAACTGGAATGTTGGTCAAATCCTCTTTGACCAGATTAGTGTTTAAATTCGAATTTTTAAGAATTATAGGCACATTCCTAATCATCCACGGCCCGTTCTCAAGCACATCTTCAACACCTTTCTGAGTGGTAAACTTAAAGAAAAAGAACCCAGTTGCATTCATCATAACCTTCTGAATACTTAGCCCACGCATTACGCACATAGTAATCAACAACAGGAAAAGCAATACGTTTACCAAGGAAATAACCATACAACGTATTCTCGAATCTGGAATTTACCTCTTCTACCACTTTCATAGGAGCGGACAAATCCACCTTATTTGTTTTCTTACTACACTCGACGTATCACCCGCATATGAAACCGGCCTCACATTTGGTGCACTCGTAGTTGATTGGGGTTGTTTCAAAGCACTTGAAGTGTTCACATTAATTCCAGCATTAGGCATTATTTCACTAGGAGTACCACTACTGGGAGGAGCATAAGAGTTATTCTTTCGTGAGTCAAGAAACTCTTGAAACGATTGAGGCTGGGCAGATTTGTGTACACCACCCTTATTGGCATCATCAACAGCAGCACTCGCACTATTATGGCTCAGTGTCGATTGTAGAATCGACTCAGATTCCACATTAGTAGAAGTCGAACCAGATTCCACATGTCCAGCCATAGAAGTAACAGCATCACCACTAATACCATCATTAGTACAAGGAACAGTAGCCTTAGGAGAAGTACCCATGCCAACACACGTACTAGCACCCATGCCAACACACACGTAGGAGAAGTAACATTACTTGTAGCATTAATAGGTTTACTACTTCTATCATAAGTAACGTTAGTATTATCACCAGTAACCACAGAAGTATCCTTACACATGGCTTTAATAGAATTACTCCCAAAAGAAGTAACCTTACTCGTAGGGTTACTCCCAACATCAGTAGCATTAGTAGCTTTCCCAGTAACCTCAGGAAGATAAGAAAAATCAGATGGTGTAGAGTTACTTTCGCCACTAGTAGACCACAAAGCTTCTTCCACATCCAAATCGTTAAGGCTACTAGGGTTCATCATTGAGATAGAATTCGAATCCAACAAACCCTCATTAGCAGCCAACGAATTAGAATCCCCACCATTCCCACCATTAACCTTAGTAGGACCAGAAACGTAATTATCACCAACCTCCTTTATGGGATAGAAGACGAAAGCTTAGGCGTATCAAATTTGGGATCACATACAGGTTTAGCCCTAACATCACCCACTCCAGCATTTGCCCCTCCTAACCTGCGTAGTCTTGCAGCCACGCTTTGAGCAAGATCATCATTACTCACACTAGTTTGATCGGCCAAACTAGTAGCTGACACCTTAAATGAATCACCACTTCCACCAGATTAAGAACCTTTGGAAGCACTATTGTTTTTGAGAAACCCCTTATTCATCTCTCTCACACCCACTTACAATAAACAACCTTAAACAAACAGTCGAACAAGCAATAACCTCCAGCAAGCAAGCAGAACCAATAAAATAAAGTAAACCCTAACTAAAAAGTCAGGGTTTAATACGCCATAAAGTCCAGTTACTAACCGTATCCCACCATGGTGATCGTATGATAAATATGTTAAATCGATTCAAACAAGTCCCAAACACCAATAAAGATATAGGGGAATGCACAAACCGACTTAAAAAACAATTCAGAATAGGTAGCGATCAAGAAACACATGTCGGTTCCAAACAACCCTAAAAAGTCGATTACTAGCAATCTACCAAAACGTATGAAACAACAACAAATCTGTAAGGAAAACTAAATAACACGAATGTTAATTAGTACCTAATACAAATCGTTGCATGAATCATAAAGAATTAAGCAGAAAATTAGTAAAAAACGATTTGAGAATGTTTAGGGTTTTTTGGTCGCCTTTTTTCACCAGAGAGAGAGAAACAACTAAATAACACCCGAATTTTTCTTCTTTAAATTCTCCACTAGAAAAGGAATTCAAATGTGAGAATTTGAGAATTCTACAATTAGGTAGATATGACGCTTTTGACTTGAAAGAAGTTAGGCTTGTTAGAATGCTAGTGCTTTTGATAATTTCAAAATTCTAACACTCCAATTAAGATTAGGGAAGTAATGCTAATATAAGTAAAGTGTATTACCTAAGTCTAATAGAATAGTTTTCCTATGTTTATGTATACACCTAAAACTACCTCTAGAAAATTCTCATATATTTTTTTTTTAAGTGGCATCATTTTGTCATGTTTTAATTGTTTCCGCAAGATTGATAAATCTTGGATAACTTCACTCTTTTATAGCCCAAGACTTACAACAGCCCATGTACAATCAAAGCTACAACGTTTGTGAACCATGAAAGCCCAACTGATCTTCTTGCAGGAAATTGTCATTTGCAAATTCAAGTATAACTGCTTAGAGATAAAGTCTACATGTTTTTAGGCACCATAAGGTAATCAGTTTGTATGATTCATTTGCCCTTGACCAAGAACATAGTACTCCATTTTAGTTTCTTTATGGTCCAAGTGTTCTGATAATTGGGTGAACCATGTTACGTAAACAATGCCTTGCATAAGCACTTGGCCCATCTAACTTTTCGAGTCTTTGGATATGGGTGATGTTACATGGAGCCTTTGCTTTGAATCCACATTTTTTTTCCATTTTGTATGCTCGTTAGATGATTTCCAGCAGTTTATTGTATACATAGAAGAAATCCGATAAGGCTAGTAAGTTAACCGTGACAAAACATAGGTGAAATAGCATTAACTTTCGAATTCCATTCCTGTTAAGGCTATAAATTAGTTAAAATTCTGGATTGGAAAACAATTTGCTATTATGCATAATGGGCGGTTTGAAGGATATAAATAGCAACTTACGCCTCCCACCACAATTCAAGATTGTCTTTTCAACTTCCAGGATTTTCCCTGAAAGAAGCATGACCGCCACTTTTCATATTCTTAGAACTACATCCAGAGAGATAGAAGTTGCTCATATGAGCCGAAGAGTATAATAGAAGGCACTCAGTTGAGTAACTACTTTAATCCGGTATAATTCATCCTTGCTCTAGCTAGCCTAAAGAGAATAGCAAGGACAGTTTTATGTGAATTCAGAACTCAGATGTACTATCTGTCACACTGTAACAATTTGTGAAACTTAAAATCAGGATGGATATTTGGTGGAATGAAATTGGTATTTGCAGGATCGCTAGCTGTGAACATTGTTAATTGTTATTATAGTTTTATATACATAGAGACTATTATCTAAGCTTTGTTGGTGGTTATTTATAGTTCATGCTATGCTGTTATGTACCTCTATATAAGTTGGCTTTGGTTTTTAACTACAGTGCTGTCATGTTTGTTCGCTTGTAGCTTTTCATTTTAACCCTACACTTAGGTAGCGTTTAGTTGTAGAAAATTTTTCTTGTTTTTCCGTTTCTAGATTCCTTGAGAAGGGAATGGTTTTTCTTCTCTAGAGAAGAGTTGAGAATTTTGAAAATCTGGTTAGATGGAGTTATATTTTTCCTAGTTGAAAAGATTACCTCGGAATGCGACGATGGGCGGCGATGGCGAGGATGGAAGGTGGAGATATTACCAATGGTGATTAGGGTTAGATAGAGATACCCGGATGGTAGATTGGGAAATCCCGTCTTTTTTTGTTAGAGAGAAAAAAGTGGAGAATGGTAGATTGGGGTTTTCATTTTTTTTGTTAAAATATGGAAAATGAGAATTTCACGTTTTTTTGAAAATTGTTGGAAAAAAGTGTGACTAAATGGGTTTTCAGTTTTTCCATTTTCTTATCATCTTATGAAAACTTTCCTGGAAAAATGGGATGTTTTTCACCAACTAAACACACCCTTAATTTCTAAACTTGTTTTCTTTAAGTAGTAACCTGATTAAGTGTTATTATTCATTTAACAAACGCATTTGTTACAAGTGTTCTATTTTTATCCTATTTCATGTGAGACATTCAGTTTTTCTCTTTTTTTGCAGGTGATATACTTGGCAATAATTGGCGGTACTTATTACTTGGTTGTGAACTCGACATTCAATTATATTCCTGGTCATTATATGGGTGGATATCATAGGTATAAGGTTGATTTTGTTGCCTTTGCATTTCCATTTCAACATTATAGATGATATTTTTTCCCTTGGACTCTATATATTTTATGCAGATACACAAGCTTGTTGGGTGTTGGTGTGGGCATTATACTTTTTCTTTTGACGAGTTTCTCTGATCCAGGAACTATCAATGCTGACAATGTAACTCAATATATCTCTGTATATCCATACGACAACTTAATTTATTCAGAAAAAGAATGTTCGACCTGCAAAATCCTTAAGTATGTTCATTACTTTCGTAGAATTATTATCTCCGTTTGTCAAATAGATGCTGATCACTTTTTACAATTTTATGTTTTTTTTTCCATTGTTACTCAGACCTGCTCGGTCCAAGCATTGCAGCATATGTGGTCATTGTGTTGCTCGGTTTGACCATCACTGTGGATGGATGGTTTGACTTTTCTCTTTAACATGATTTTATTTGTTATAAAGAAGAATCTCTTCCAGTAAAATAATAAACAATGTGAACTAATTAGTTAATTTTTATAATTTCAGAATAATTGCATAGGGGAGAAAAACACATTGTACTTCGTAATGTTTCTTCTCTGGTGAGTTAAATTGACATTAATTTAGTGGATAGATGTCCAAATGTTCTTTATTAGCGTGCTTGTGTTTCCTTCTATGTTTGCTCAGCTAATAACGCTGCGATTGAAGTGAATAAATTTTTTTAGATAGAAACCACTTAAGGGTGGCCTAGTGGCAAAAGGGCTTGTGACTATCACTATAAAATGTGTGAGGTCTCAGGTGCAAACAACCTTAAGTGGCCACGCCAACCTCTTGAAAAGCGAGGGCTTTACCTGGTTTGAGTCTGTGTGGCAGTGGGTTCAAACCCCATGGATTAATCGGCCAAAAGGTCGGAAATCATGGTTAAAAAAAAAAAAAAAAAAAAAAAAGAAAAAGTTTTTAGATAGAAACGAGAAACACATTAGAAAGAGAGAGAAATTGACTAGCAGTCATCACATTGATATTTGAATTTTACTCTGCAGGCATTTCTTTCTTTGTGTATATGGAACGGTTGCAATTGGCTTAGTTCTTGCTGGTCAATTGAAAGAACTAGAAGTTGTATATATTTTAACAGGTGCCATTATTGTCCATAACATTTTTAGTTAGTTGTTGACTGAAATTTTATAATGAAAGCATATTTACTCTCATGGCAGCATATTATGGCATTGACAATTCATTCCGGAGTTTGGCTCCACATGTTGTACAGGTTAGTTCTGCAAATATGAATGCTAAGGTTAACGAGCTACTAAGAACCTTTTCTTTGTCGTAGTGTGGTCTTAAAATAAATTATATGGTCAACCTTGTTGACTAAAGGAGGATGCTTGAATAAATCTGAGTGAATGTTTCAAAAAAATAAAATAAAATAATAATTTATTTTTCTAACAACTTTCAATTTGTTGCAACAGTGGTTGATAGGCTCTTACAACACTCAGATACTTCTGATGGTGTTTCTGGCTATAGTTTCTCTGCTTCTATCTGGTTTCTTTGGATATCATTTGAGCCTTTGTATCAGCAATACTACAACTAATGAGGTAACTGCGTTAGCCTTAACTTGATCTATTTCGAACTGGCAATTTTTGGTCCACTAATATAAAAATGGGTTGATTTCAGTAATCCTAAAGTTTCCAATGGGTCAAAAGGGAAAAATTGACGAAATTAGCTTAAAAAGAAACAGGTAAAATGGGTCGAAAGTCGCATGAGATGTATTTTCAATGCATGCAACATCTTTAACCATTTTCAAGAAATGAATGTTATTTTTGTTACATGAGTTTTTGTAATAAATTTTTAACACACTATTTTATTTTAGATTTAAATTTTTTGACAAGAAACTTTTTCAGAAAATCCAAATGTGTTTTGACCCTTACACAATTAACCAATATAACCTGACCTGCCCATTTTGCCGCCTCAAGTTTATTCTTTCCTTTGTTTTATAAACATAGAAACTATGATGAATAGCTTGAAGGATGTTTGGGATTGCTTATTCAAGTGCTTATCTGCTTATCTTTCGATATAATTGTTTATATTTAGAGTAAATATGCACTTAAAAGTAAGAAGATACCAACCTGCTTATTTTTTTAGCAGCTGAACAGGTTAAGATAAGCAATCCCATCACACACCCTCGTGTGAATAATTACATAAGAAATCAAAGCAAAATTATATTCTACCAACCTCTAAATTTTTTTTGCTAAAATGAATTCAGTTTGTGGATGAAGCCTTACATGTAGGATTAGCATATATGCCAGCATCAAAATATTGTACATTCTCGTGTGAATAATTATCATTAGGAGACAATCGACAATTATGGGTTACTTAATATATTTGCGATTAAATGTTATGTGAAAATAATTACGGCATCAACATAAGCATTATCATACAAACATATATATTAAAATAAAAATGTCATTGCAAAATGAGATATAGTATAGCATACACATAAGCATTATCACACAAACATATATATTAAAATAAAAATGTCATTGCAAAATGAGATATAGTATAGCATACACACAAATATGCCAACAATGAATGTGCATATAATTCCAAAACAGTATTTTTCATATGCTTAATTGATACATGCAATATGAATAGATTCAAGGATGGAGCTTCCTTAGGGCAAGGAAGGGGTCTTGGCCTCCCCAAGATTTTATCTTCTAGTGACTAGTTTTGGTAGTACCACTAAAATTGATAAAAAGTTATACATTGTTAGCCCCTTCAAATTGTGGAACAAACAATCAAACCTCAAGATAAAAGTCAAAGTTAAAATAATTCCAACAACAAAGGAGGGCATGCGTCTTTTTTCCTTTCAATACATATATTCTATTAAGTTTGATGTTTAATTTCACTCTATTAAGTTTGATGTTTAATTTCACTCGTAATACAAGAAAGTGCACTAAGTAAGTTTTTTTCTGAAATATTTTGGGCCCCCCTATCAAACCGCTTAAGCTCCGTCCCTAAATAGATTACATGTAGTATAAAAAAAAAGAGTTGTGCTATTTAGACTTACAACCCAAGCTTAAATACATGCCTAATGCCTTAATCACTTGTACAATTGCATTATTTATTTTCTCTCTCCAAATTACCACCAATCAATTTTTGAAATCAACCAATCAAATCGTTAGGTACATTTGTAGGCATGATTAATAGGCACAACAATCATTTTTCTAAAAAAAAATGGGAGATGATTTGCAAACTTTATTTTTTAATTTGCACACACATTATTGTACAAGCTGATAAAGCAGAATATGGTACAGCTGTGGAAAGCATAAAATATTATGTCCGAATAAAAAAAGAAAAGTGTGCAAATCAATTTCCTAAAAAAACCTATCATAATATGATATTGAATAAACATATTAGGAACACCTTTTTGCGTGTAAAAAAAACGGGAGTTACGTTTGGATTCAAATTTTCATCTTCCCAGGTCTCATTTCAAATTACAAGAAAAGTAAACAAAAAGATATGTCGTTTAATACTGTCGTTTAATATTGTCGTATCTAAGAGTCGCACATAATATGTATTTTGTACAAGCTTAAAGGAAAAGACTTATATACACGATACACAACTTAAGAATATAATACAAGTTATTGTAGAAACTGTTGTGAAACAATAAAGTAAAGATAAAGAGAACACACATGATTAAAGGAGAAAGAATAAAGAAGTGTATATTCATCTCTCAAAGGAGGCATTATATATAGTACAAAGATGGAGTCTTTTCCAAGACATATTCTCCTAATATAACTCGATATCTCTAATCAATATCTTGTATGACATGGACATCCATACCATAAATATTCATAATACTTTCCCTTGGATGTCCATTGAAAGATTATGTCCCGTTAAGACCTTTACAAGATAAAACCCAGTGGGACAAAAATCTAGTGAAGAAAAGAGTATATATTCTTTAATACGCTTAGGGATGTTGCCTCATAAAAGAAACCTTACCACGGAAAACCCAATGGGGATAAACCATGGATAAGGGAAAAAGAGTGCAACACGTGCTTTCTCTTCCCTTGATGATCACATCAATGTTATAAGTAAAACAAAAAAACTTTTCAACATCATATGACCTCATAGCCATGAGCATCATATATCCATATAAAGATATTTATCATATTTCTTTAGATTTCATGATGTATAAGGATTTCATCCTTAAAATGTTATATTCGTAAACTAAGACAAACTTTGTCATTTCTTTCAAATTCAATGTCTAAACCAAAGTCACAGGAAACGCTGACTCGGCCGCGTTCCACGTTCCGGATCGTTCGTACCCAAACGTGGTACGATCGCGATCCGGATCGTTATTTTCGGCGTTCCCAAACATCATCAATCGCCGTGCGAAGTCTCTTGGTTCGACGTACCAAAGCGGATCGATGCAGTGCCAAAATGAATTAGTACATCGTACCTAAACGAATTGGTACAACAAACCAAATTTTAACCAATAATTACTTCAACTAATTTAATTTTATTCACTTATGATATATGTCCCTAACAATCTTTTGAATATTAATATATCATAGGGATATTTGGCTTATACGTATCGTAATGTAGAAATGCAATATTATTCTTAATATGGTAATTGTACTGAATCGGGTACATCGTACCAAGGTTTATGGTACATCGAACGAGAGCGTACCGTAGCGTTCTGAAATGAACCTACCCACGTCGTACCATATTTTAGGGACCTAGCGTTTCCCGTTCCCGTACCGAAGCGAACCGCGTTTCGTGTGACTTTGGTCTAAACATTTCACCTTTAGAATCTCTCAAGAAGTTTCATTTATACCATAGTCAAATAGGAATATCCTTATAAAACTTCATGGGTAAACATTACCATATACATAGCCCATTTTCAACAAATATCTAAGGCAATTATATCACATGTGCTCATATTGCTTGATCTCATACAATAATTTATCCAATTTGATTAAGTAGTATTCTCGAGAACTTTTCTTATATGCTTTAAGTATATTAAATAACGAGACATGCTTCATGCATTTTATATCCTTCTAGGAATCTCAACATCAAATGAGCACTTGCTTATATTCTTTTAGATGCATATCAATATTTCTCATATTGCAAGACTTATATTATATCACAATACATATTGGATCCACCACATGAGATCATGTCTCATTATTATTTAATTTCGCTTTCTTATAAAGACATATTATTCCAATAAGTTTACACATTCATATGTATGGACTTCAAGTCCCACATGTGTCATCACAAGAGACTCCAATATTTTACTATTTACTTACATCTTTAAATTATGGCTAATCATTTTACAACTGCATTTCTCACAGGATTATTTCCAAGATCCTCACTGTTATTATAGCGCTAATTCGTTTATAAATTCATTATCTTGCGCATCATTAGATACAATAATATTTATTGAGATCTCATTATTTTTATGTACATGAGGTTCTTATAGAACCTTCTTTGTCTAGTGTCTGAGAAGGAGACTATTATGGGGTCTTTATTACCTCGATATGACCATCTTAACTTCTTGCGACACAGCTTGTTGCCCGTTTGCCTGCCATCTTATTGTAATTTGGAATCGATCGTTCTATTACGCAATAGGCGTACCATAGAATCATTACCAATCATTTGTTGTCCAATTGGGACACATATATAAGTTGGAGCATTAGCAGGGTAGTGTATAAAAGATCTAGTTACACTGTTTAGGTCACCAAAAATGTCTGGCATTTCCTAGATCAGAAAAGGTGAATTATACTTTGAACTTCAAGTTCAATATTCATTAGTGTTGTGAGGATCAACTTTCACAGTATTATAATTCATTCCCAATTCTTGCTGCTCATTCTGTTCCCTCGAATGAATTATCATTCTCGATATCCCACTTTGTGCGCTGTGGTGCCGCACAATTACATGACTCTTAGATGGGAAATATATATGGTTTATGAACGAAGAACAATTAAAATGGGGAGGAATCATTATAACTTTTGGCATGATGCGAATTCATGTTTTATCATTGCAAATAACATGCCCCATATATTAGTTTTGCTCTCATAATTATTGGCTTTACATTCAATTGGAAATATTTTATAAGTGTTTCGACAAAAGCAATTTGCTTACGAACATGAGATACGCAATGTTCGAACACTTATTCCAATAATTACCAAATACTTTGAAGTATCTACCACCATTTCCAAAGATATAATGTGGAAAACGTGCTCGCATTGTTATAAGCCGAGTCACTAATCACGCTAACTTCATGTTGCGTTTTTTATGATCATTTTGACGATGCATCGGTTTCAAGTTCAAAATGATCTAAATGACACTTGTATAGGCCTTCATATATCTCCTTTGGATATTTTCCAAAAATCTAAGGGAATGAGCCCTTACTTTAATTTGATGGTGATATGTGAAGTGTTAACTTCCATTGAGAGCAAAGACAATCAATATCATATTTGAAGGAACTCGAGGTTCTTTTATATATTTCGCATCATTATTGACTTGGGATGGCCCAACCGGTCAAGCAACATAATAAAATAATCTTGGCACATAAACTTCTTATTTATGACCATGTGTGCTTCACTGCACTTGATTTTATGTGAAAATCAAATAATATGGAGAATTTGATGCATCATTATATTTATACTTTTTTTTCTCCAATCAAATTTACGTAAGCACTATTATGGCTTCCAATATGAATCATTTTTATGGCTTTCACGTAATTCAATTATAATATTTACATTAGCCTATAGCATTATGAAACAAGAAACACATCTTGTTTGTGCACATGTGAAGTTGCACAATGTGCTAAACACATATATACCATAAACAATTAATGAAGTGCCTCACATGCTAGCAAACAATATCACATGATATATGAGTCACACGTATATGGCAAACTCAATGACACAAAATTGAGTCACCAAAGACACTTATACTAATATTCAACATATTCATTATTCTTTGGCAAACTTCACAATATTTTGCTCCTTACATGTTATCCTTTATTCATGATTCAACAATTACACAAAAATGCTTATCATACTTATAACAATAGTGTGTAGTTATGAACTTATGACACCTTTATCTTATGCACGTTGTCATTTTTCTTTTACTCTTGTTTTATCTTAGCAGTTCTAATAGAGCATAACAATAGTAGGTGGACCGGTATAAAACGAGCTTTAAAGAGTACTATAATATTTGGTGTCAAATATTTCTCATACACTAATTCTAGCAAATAACTTTATTGTTTTCGATAATTGTCATTATGCACATTTTAGTTTATCAAGATGCAGATCAGTAATTCTTAAAAGCAAATATATGAATGCCTAATACTAAACAAAGAGTCTAATGAAATTAGTTTAAATAAAATTAGTTACAAAATCATATATACAAAGTATGTTTTAAGGCTTTTTATCCCATCGTCGTGAATCCATGATGATGTTTACTCTTATTTATTTTTATCTAACTAGTATTAAAGATGAAGATACTATAAAATAATGTCTACCAGTGACTAGTACTCCGTAACACATTTACAATATCCTTGTACTATAAAACATAGTTAAATATTTACCTCTTGCTTTGATCCATGAAAACTTTAACGAGATAACATAATCTGTTTGTCGCCTTCCAAGGACGTCTCTCTACCTTGACATCATCTCTCTTTCTTTTAGAGCTCTCGTGCTGATAATGTGTTGTGAAACAATAAAGTAAAGATAAAGAGAACACAAATATAAAGAAGTGTATATTCATCTCTCAAAGGAGGCATTATATATAGTACAAAGATGGAGTCTTTACCAAGACATATATTCTCCTAATATAACTCGATATCTCTGATCAATATCTTGTATGACATGGACATCCATACCATAAATATTCATAATAGAAACAAATTTTGATTTAAGCTAGAAATTTGTTTTGGAGTAAAAAAGGAAACCATTCAATGAATTATTTGCTCGAGTGTGTTAATTTAGGAAAACATTTAATGAATATTCTTAGGTTTAATTTCAACAAAAGGGGTAGTTGAGTAATTTCAGTGCGCTGAATTTTCAATTATTCAACATGGGTTCGTGCGTTATTGGAGTATAGATATAGATATAGATAATCATATATACATCCGTATATGGATAATGGGTTTCTTTACACAATTAGGAGTGTTATCCACCCACTTGTAAACAAAAACGTCTATAATTACAACCAGTGCCACATCTTTCCAAAATAAAAGCACCTCCGTCCCACAATAAGGAAAAAGTCAAAATATGTTTTGGAGATTCATAACTTGCATTTTCGTAGATTCCATGTTTAAAGCTTTTTTAAAACTTATTTCTATTTATTTATCCACAAGATGTTTCAAATATTAATACTCTATATGGATATACCTGATCATGAATTTTTCTCTGAGAATAATTCTACTCAACTTATTGGAGACTACATAATTTGACATTTAAAAGTTAAATATGCACTTCTGTACTGAACGTAGACCGTTTTTTCACACACCCAACCATCGAGATCACTGGTACCATTGATAATTATGTGTAATATTAGTTTGGCCATTGTTACTATTAAATTTTGTTCATTGACTGTGTACCTCTGTGTTATAATATTGGTCTATGTTTCCAGTTTCAGCAATAAACCAATACTTCTACTGTGTACCACGTTTTAGTTTTAGACAAAAAGCTGAGAAAGGTTTAACAAAAGTCCAAACTAAGAAAGTCATTTTTACCCTGGAAGATGTACCTACACAGCCTATTATAACCGATACTCTTGAAGCAAACACATTCAAATTTGCATGTGTTGAATTAATACTGGACATATTTGTTTCCTTGATGATGTTGTAGACATTCAAATGGCAAGATTATCTAAGCTGGCAAAGGAAGGTGAATGAAGCTAAGGCAAGTGCAGAAGCACTAAAAGCTAGTTTAGGTGATTTAAGCCAAGAGACAAAGCCTCCACAGAGCAAATGGAAATCCTTCTTCAAAAGATCACATCTCGAAGAAGTTGAGATCATCAAGAACAACATTTATGATCGAGGCTTCTTCCAAAATCTTTGTGAGATAATTTATCCACTTTCGTCACGGCGCACATTTTCTACCCATAAACAAAAAACGAGGTAAAGATGAGATATCTTACTTCATCACTTTGATATTTGTGTTTAGCAAGTGTATTCTTATGGCTGTAACATTCAAGTTTTAGTTGTTTAGGAAAGAACATACACAATCAAGCATAAGTTTAGAGTTAGAGTAGTACTTTACCAATACCAGGTTTTTAACCGAATTTCACAAACTATACATGTATTTAGATTTTTCATGTTTGCACATTTTGGCAGGTTTATATCGGATCATAGAATGTTGCAATGCTTTTGTGTTTAAATAATAAATCTCATAGGCATTACGTTTATTGTCAAGATACTTAAGAATGCTGCATTTTCTAATATTGATTATGTTGGAAAGAAAGTTTAACCTTTTTTTTTTGTTCACACATTTTCATAACTAGTTATAATCGTTTCTTCAAATTGCAACGACTTTTATCTTTATACAAAGGATAGCATGGGCAATTGGGATCAAACAAGAAACCAGCAGATTCCTTTCATTCATAACATTTATGTGGTCAATTGCTCATCAGAGTCTTGCTCGCGTTCTAACTATGATTGGGCTTGTTGACTGCAATCACAGAAACCATATGCACATAACAAATGATTAAAATAATACTGTAACAAATAGCGACTTTTAAAACATCCCAAAAGAAATAACACTGGCATCTTATATGTCTCATGCCAAACACAATTACTTGGCTTTGAATGGTTAGTATCAAATTAGGCTCAAGCCCGGTTTGTGGATTTTGGGAATTAGGGTTTTACAATTATAAATAATGGTCATCAATAAAGTTATACCTACGGGGTTTTATGAATCTAACATTGTATCGGAGCGGGACTGATCCTCAAACCTAGATGGCTATGTTGAGCCGCTGTCTCCCCATCGCCCTACCTCTCTTCTTCTGTTACTGCTCGAACCCCTTTTTCTATTTTTTTAAATTGTTTGTTACGGGAAAAAAAAAAAAATTGTTCGCTTGGATCTGACACCTTGCCGCCTGAAGAAGATAGTCAAGATCCAAACCACAATTAATTAATATATATATATATATATATATATATATATATATATATATATATATATATATATATATATATATATATATATATATATATATATATATATATATTTATTTAATTGTTTGTTTTTATTTTATGTCGAATCTAGGGTATTAATTCGAGACATTTTGTTGGTGTCGAATCTAGGGTTTATTATTCCCGAAACGACTTTTGTTGGTGTCGAATCTAGGGTTCTTATTCCCGAGACGACTTTTGTTGGTGTCGAATCTAGTGTTCTTATCCCGAAACCACTTTTGTTGGTGTCGAATCTAGGGTTCTTATTCCCGAGACGACTGTTTGGGATACTTTGGTTTATCTTTCAGATACTTTGGTTATCCGTAAAAATAAATAAATAAATAAATAATAAAAAAAGGATACTTTGGGTTATCTCGTTTTATTTTGGTTATTGTTTTATTTTGCTTTCTTAGTTACTACTTCAGTTCGAGCTTTCGCGATTTCGCCGCTCGAACTGCGAGAGAGTAATAGTGGATAATTAGGCCCAAGCCCGGTTTGTGGGTTTTGGGAATTAGGGTTTTACCATTATAAATAATGGTCATCAATAAAGTTATACCTATGGGGTTTTATGAATCTAACAGGTTTTGTACGAGTAAAAATCTCTGAACTCTTCCGTCCAAGGTATCTAAGTTGGTTTGCAAGAGGTGCAAGCCATCACGAGATACTTGGTCACTAGATAATGAGACTTCATCTTGAATCTTGCTTTTCCAAGTGTATATATTTTACTTGAGCTCGAATAAGGTTCCAAAATACAAAATGTGCTAGAAGTCAAGCTCAAACGTTCCATCTTTGTTCGAGCTTGATGCTCGTTCAAGTAATTGATATTGTTTTACTCTAGTTAGTTTCAACCAGTAACTGTTATATACAACACTTGCACACGAGATAATGCATTATCATTTAATGAAACACTTGATATGAGGAAATCCTGAACGATTTGCATTTGGATATCAACGGTCAGAGTGCAACTATGACAAGGGTATAAATTCCCGTGTTTCCGAGTGTTTTTTTAGATGTTGATTTGTAGCTTGGAATTGAGGATCACATGGAATAAAACTTCAACAGGATACATAGACGACTTCAGATGAATGTATATGCGATACATTTGATATGTTTGATATTATATTATCACCAACATGGCCCTAATACGCTTCCTGAGAATGACCTTACATTTGATATGTTTGATATTATATGTTTGAATGTATATGCGATACATTTGATATGTTTGATTCGTGTCATTTGGAGGTTGGGAAGGTTGATTTTTCATTTTTACAAGTTAAGGTGTCGAATCTGGGAAAGCTAAGTAAAATTTTGGGTTGTAGTATTTTAATTACTATGAACAAACCATTGAGAATTTTGACCTCTCCTTCTCCATTCTTGATATTTAGGACATGGGTGACTTCTGGGAATTTTGGTGGAATTTTTGGAGTTATGTATTTCTGGTCTAAACTTTTCGAGGTTTTGTTTCTGGGTACTTTCTGGACAAGTATGGAGGTTTGATTTTCTACCCACACTTCTGCACTATAATAAAATCTACATATATTCTAGGAGTAACCTAAAACATATGGGAACATCTGTGATTTTTGTTGAATTGTTGAGCTTGTTTGATGTGTCAATTGGGTCAAAAGACAACCTTAAAAATGTTGGCAGATTTCTGAAAATGTTGAAAACCCTAACTATGTAACTTTGATGGCTATAATTAGTAAGAATTTAACCTGGACTTTTAAATTGGAATTAAACACATTCTAAGCCTAAACGTGACTTGTTATCATAAGTAAGCCTAAAATGGGTTGATTCGGGATGTTACCCGGAAAGTTACTAATATTGAAAAGTTACTTAATTCGGAAAGCTATCTAATTCGGGAAAGTTACTAAATATGGAAACCTGCTAATTATGGCTAAATTTTGAAAGTTTCTAAAAATGGAATGAAGCCCTAAATATGAAAAATTATGAATATGAAATGGTTTCTAAAACTTGAGCGATCATTATTCGTGTAGATCCGCGGAAGGAGTAGTCTTGGTTACTTGTGTGTTCGGGTGATTTGCTTTACGGTTGAGGTACATATATTCTTTCCCTTTTCAGTAGGGATACTTTTGTATGTTCTGATCTTTTGATACGATCCCTTACTATGATTCCCTTCTGATGATCCTTTGTTTGCTTTCTGGATTGATTCGTATGCTATGATTCTTCGATATGATTCGTTTTATTATGACTTCGGTATGATATGTTATGATATGATTCAGTTTCCATGATTCGTATGATTATGATTCGGTATGATTTGGATATGATTATGATTTGTACGTTCTACCCCTTTTGTTATGAGCCAACTAGTCATAGAGGTACCATGACCATGTCACTGATGGCACCAATGGCATGACACCATCTGGGGCGGTGTGATTAGTTCCCGGTGTCCCCATTATGATATGTATGATATGTATGATTATGTGACCACTTGGCTATTATAATGTATGTGTATACCTGTCATGTGAGAAGGGTACATATATGATTTATGTTATGTGGGGGGCGTATGGATGCATCTTAGGCTTTTGATAATATAATATGTTTATGGCGTTTGGATGTGCGTGACTTGCACCTCTCTCGCACTTATGGTACTCGTGAGGTCTCCCCTCCTTGTACATTTATGAATTGACGGTTATGTATGTATGTAGTGTCCTTCATGTGTCATGCTGGACGTTAGGTTATGCGCTCGTGAGCATCCTTTCATTATGTTTCACTTTGATTATGCTATTCGTATGTATGTATGCTATGTCCTTCATGTACCATGTTGGACATCACTTTTCGTATGATTTGTATCTAGTTACTATGCTATATCTTGATTCAGTTACTCGTTTGACTATTCGTTCACTCAGACCCCTTGTCTAGTCCATCCAACAACTATGTGGTGTTATCATTATTTGATTTTATGATGCTTTCATTCCATATATTGTGAATACCAAACTTATGTTATCAGACTTTTATTTCATATGTTTATAATGCTATGACATGAGTATGTGATTCTCTTGTTTATTATGTTGATGTATGACTACGTGATTTGCCTACTCTCCATGCTAATATGTGATTACCTGAATTATCTGTTGCCATGCTAGTATGAAATTATCTGGTTACCATGTTAAGATGTGCTCATGTGATTTGTCTAGATGCCATGCTTGTATGTAAATCTGTGACTTAGCGGCTTTAAGTGATGTCTTTAAATAATTACTTCTTAAATTATAATTATCATTTAATGTGCTATCTGCTAATTATTGATCTGCCATGATCACATTTATACACATGATACCCTTCTGAAAGAATTTGATCTAACTTATGTAGTGTGGTTGCCATGTTATATTCTTGTCTAGTACTGCTATAGATCTTACTGCGTGTTTTGATGGATGTCAACTTGTCTTTTTTCGATTTTCTAAATTTAATGATTGTCATACTCGAGTAATATCCTGTTGTGCTAATTTATTATATAATTCAACTTAGGATATATGTATTTTATTATATGATTTGCTTGCCATGTTTCTACAAGATTTGGGTGTTGCTGGATTAAGATGCTGCTTACTATCTCCTATGTGATTATGTTTAAACCTTTGAATGCTTTGAAGATTAGTATGTATTGGTATGTGTGTGAGGATGTACTGTTTTTCTATGGATTTCCTTTGATTTTGTTCTTGGTGGATATATGTTATGATGTGTTTCTGCAGGTTACTCATGGACTCATTCCTTTCCGTTTATTCGTTACGATTTCGTTATTACATTTTGATTCATTTCGTACCTTTGTTATATTTAGCTTTGGTTTTTGTCATATCTGTTCACTGAGCTTTGTAAGCTCAACCACTTTTTTTTTTTTTTTTTTTTTTTTTTGGCGGCAGTGCAGGCGGGGCTATGGGCAAGAGTGAGAGTTGGAACTTAGAAGACCTACCTTATTTTGCTGTTTCACTTAATTATGGATTTATGTTTCAGATTTGTATTTCTTTTGTGTTTCTATTTTGGATTTGTGGTTACATTTATCATTTTGGAGTTATGATGTTCATGACTTTATTTTATTTGTATGATTGCCATGCTCACTTAGTAATTAATTGCTTCCGCTTGCTTTTAGATTTCTGTTTGACTTGTACATATTCTGATTTCATGATTAATTGTATGCCTGGTATTTATATGTGCTTATGTATTCTGATTTCCTGACTTGTATACGTCGTCGAGGCGTTATGTGCTTTGTTCTCCTCTGTAATATGTTCCTTCTGGATATCTGTTATTATTGTGTTCTGCAGGTTCCTAATGGACTCATTGTTTCCTTTCCGTTGCGACCTTGTTATTGTTTCCGTTGTTTCATTTCGTATTTTTGATTTTGTTTAGATTTCGTTTTGCTATATCTGTTCACTGGGCTTTTTAAGCTCAGCCACATTTCTTTTCCTGCGTCAGGTTTTAGGTTGGAAGATGGGCTTTGATGGGTTGAGAGTTGGATTATCTGAGTGGACCGCCTAGTTACCTTATTATTTTCGGACTTATTTTGAAGAGCGGTTGTTTCGATATTTCATTTTATTTTATTGACATATTAGATTTTGTATTTTCTTTATAAGTCATTCGTCTATATGACTTGGTATTTCATTTTGTAAGGCTGTTGTTTGTAAAATTTTATTAGTATGTTCTGATATTTACACCATGATGTGATACTTCTACCCTTGCCGGGTTGGGGTGTTACATGAGGTCTCCCCTCCTTGTACATTTATGAATTGACGGTTATGTATGTATGTATGTAGTGTCCTTCATGTGTCATGCTGGACGTTAGGTTTTGCGTTCGTGGGCATCCTTTCATTATGCTTCACTTTGATTATGCTATTCGTATGTATGTATGCTATGTCCTTCATGTACCATGTTGGACGTCACTTTTCGTATGATTCGTATTTGGTTACTATGCTATATCTTGATTCAGTTACTCGTTTGACTATTCGTTCACTCAGACTCCTTGTCTAGTCCATCCAACAACTATGTGGTGTTATCATTATTTGATTTTATGATGCTTTCATTCCATATATTGTGAATACCAAACTTATGTTATTAGACTTTTATTTCATATGTTTATAATGCTATGACATGAGTATGTGATTCTCTTGTTTATTATGTTGATGTATGACTACGTGATTTGCCTACTCTCCATGCTAATATGTGATTACCTGAATTATCTGTTGCCATGCTAGTATGAAATTATCTGGTTACCATGTTAAGATGTGCTCATGTGATTTGTCTAGATGCCATGCTTGCATGTAAATCTGTGACTTAGCGGCTTTCAATGATGTCCTTAAATAATTACTTCTTAAATTATAATTATCATTTAATGTGCTATCTGCTAATTATTGATCTGCCATGATCACATTTATACACATGATACCCTTCTGAAAGAATTTGATCTAACTTATGTAGTGTGGTTGCCATGTTATATTCTTGTCTAGTACTGCTATAGATCTTACTGCATGTTTTGATGGATGTCAACTTGTCTTTTTTTGATTTTCTAAATTTAATGATTGTCATACTCGAGTAATATCCTGTTGTGCTAATTTCTTATATAATTCAACTCAGGATATATGTATTTTATTATATGATTTACTTGCCATGTTTCTACAAGATTTGGGTGTTGCTGGATTAAGATGCTGCTTACTATCTCCTATGTGATTATGTTTAAACCTTTGAATGCTTTGAAGATTAGTATGTATTGGTATGTGTGTGAGGATGTACTGTTTTTCTATGGATTTCCTTTGATTTTGTTCTTGGTGGATATATGTTATGATGTGTTTCTGCAGGTTACTCATGGACTCATTCCTTTCCGTTTATTTGTTACGATTTCGTTATTACATTTTGATTCATTTCGTACCTTTTTTATATTTAGCTTTGGTTTTTGTCATATCTGTTCACTGAGCTTTGTAAGCTCAGCCGCTTTTTTTTAGTGGCGGCAGGTACTAGAAGGGTTATGGGCAAGAGTGAGAGTTGGAACTTAGAAGACCTACCCTATTTTGATGTTTCATTTAATTATGGATTTATGTTTCAGATTTGTATTTCTTTTGTGTTTCTATTCTGGATTTGTGGTTGCATTTATCATTTTAGAGTTATGATGTTCATGACTTTATTTTATTTGTATGATAAGACTTCCGCTTGCGTTACTGTATGTTTTGTATGACACCTTAATGTGGCCTTCTGACTCGTATCGGACAGTTATGGTATCAGAGCTAAGGTTTCATCTTGTTGACCTTAGGAAATGACATGTGAGGACTTGGGTAGACATTAGGCTTCCGTCTGTTTCGATCTTTTCTGATTCTTTTGATTTTTGTTCAGATTTGACTTCGATATTCTTTTGACTTCGCTGATTTGACCTTTTTCTTTTCGCATTTGATTTTGTTTGTTTTATCTTTGCGCATTTGTTTGTCGATCGTTTAGATGGAGACTACTCGTAGAGTCGAAGATGATGGTGCCGACCTGCGTTCTTTGCAGAGCTTCGAACTAGAGAGTTCGTGAAGCAAAAGCCGCTTTCGATTGTAATACTCACGGAGACATCGGGATCTTTCTGGAGGAGTTGGACGGATCAACGGAGGAGCAAAGACGGAGACAAGATTCAACGGTGGACACTTGGAAGGCGTATGAGCGGAGGAACTATGATCGGCGTACTTTAGACGTCTTGGAGAAACTACTACCAAGATTCGGGCATATTGTGGTCAACAATCCAACCGTTGAGATGCTGAGAAGATTCATATGCGTCATATGATTGGGCGCGATTTGTGTTATTCTGATTTGTTTCGTCACGCATTTTGAGTTAGTTTGATATTTCGTTATATGATTTTGACTAATGGTGCTTTTCTTCGATTTGTATGGAGCTTAGCTTGGATGATGGAGTTCTATGGCTTGATTCTTCTTACCACAACTTTGCGTTATGTTTTATATCTCTTTGAGAAATCGCAATATTCATCCATTATGTTTATATGATTTGTATCAGTAAGGTTAGACTTTGCGGCACTTTGTAATTTTTGTGAACCTAAGGCTATTTTTGGATCATCAGTAATGAGTCACGAGGAACCTACTCGAGCAAGACATCGGCCTTCTTTCTTTGTGGAATGGTAAGTTTGATTGGATGTATTACATGCTGCCTGTATGTGAATCTGGTTTGATTTGGTATGTTACTTGCTACATGTATGTGTATCTGTTTTGACGTGTTGTTGGTTATGTGGTTCGTCATGACCCGAGATAGAATATGATGGCAATAAAGACTTGTTATGTGATTCAAGTATTATGACGCCTGATCAACGTGATAACAACGAGATCATATAATCTGAACTTATTGAGATCATACGACGTCTTGGGAAATGCCTGAGGTTGGTACGTTGGATGGACTAGGACTCATATTCGTTCGTATGTCTTGGGAAATGACTGAGTTTGTACCCTTAATGTATCTAAATATTCTTTTGACCGCTTCTAGATGTAATGTTTTAGGATTTTCTTGAAACCTAGAACATAGACAAACACTAAACATGATATCCGGCCGACTAGCCGTAAGATAGAGAAGACTACCAATCATGCCACGGTATTTTGTGTTATCAACGGATTCACCGTCTTCATCTTTTGTTAGTTTAGTATCGGATAACATTGGTGTTCTTATGGGTTTTGACTCTTCTAAACCAAATTTCTTTAACATTTCTTTTACGTATTTGGATTGATTAAAGAAGATACAATCTTCTAGTTGTTTGATTTGTAGACCGAGGAAGAAAATTAGTTCTCTCATCTTACTCATTTCAAACTCATCATGCATGATTATTGAGAAATCATCACACGTGTCTTGACAAGTTGATCCGAATATAATATCGTCCACGTATATTTGAACAATAATTATATGTGATTCCTTTTTCTTAGTGAAAAGTGTATTATCAACTAACCCCATGGTGTAGTTGTTTTTGATTAAAAATGATTTGAGTCTATCAAACCAAGATTTTGGGGCTTGTTTAAGATCGTAAAGAGCTTTCTTTAGTTTATACACGTGTTTAGATTTTTCGAAATCGATAAAGCCCGGAGGTTGAGCTACATAGACTTCTTCATTAATAAAGCCATTTAGAAAAGCATTTTTAACATCCATTTGAAAAAGCTTAAGATCATTAGCACAAGCATAAGCATGAAGTATTCTTATAGACTCTAATCTAGCCACAGGAGCATAAGTCTCATCAAAGTCTATGCCTTCTTGTTGATTATACCCTTGGGCAACGAGTCTAACTTTGTTTCTAGACACTACACCGTTTGCATCTAACTTGTTTTTATATACCTATTTAGTTCCGATTATGGTTTGGTTATTAGGTGGAGGGTCAAGTGTCCAAACATCGTTAGAAATAAATTGATTTAACTCTTCTTGCATAGCCATTACCCAACTTTCATCTTTTATGGCTTCTTGTATATTTTTAGGTTCTATGGTTGAGACAAAACAAAATAAAATACTTTGTTTTTGGACTTGAGATCTTAAGGTTCTTTCATTTAACTTTCCTATGACCTTATCTATGGGATGATCTTTAGACTCTTTAATATTGATGATTTTATTGTTTAATGGTTCATCTTCTTTGTTTATATTTTTCTTATATGGCTTCACTTTCGATTATCTCGTCATCGACAAGAGGTTGGGTAGGTTTAGGTGGACTTTCATCAAATTTTACATTTAATGACTCTTCAACCTTAATTGTTTCTTTATTTAATATAACATAAGCTTTACTATTAGGAGAGTAACCTAAGAAGATACCTTCGGTTGATTTAGGATCAAATTTAGTTAGGTAATCTTTAGTGTTAAGTAGGAAACATTTGCTACCAAAGACTCTAAAATGTTCTAACGTAGGCTTTTGCCTCAAGTAACTCGTATGGAGTTTTACCTAAGAATGGTCTAATTAAGACTCGGTTAAGTATGTAGGTTGATGTATCAACGGCATTGCACCAAAATATTTGAGGAATAGATTGCTCATTAATCATGGTGTGACTCATTTCTTGTAGGGTTCTATTTTTCCTTTCAACTACCCCATTTGATTGTGGAGTGCGAGGAGCCGAGAAATTGTGAGTAATACCATTAGCGTCACAAAAAGCTCCAAATTGCACTTCATTATCAACTTACCTACCATGATCCGTTCTAATAGATACTATAAGACTTCCTAATTGTCTTTGGATTTTCATACTTAATATTTCAAAGTAATCGAACGTTTCAGTTTTATTCTTTAAAAATTTAGTCCATGTGTACCTAGAGTAATCATCCACTATGACCAAAGTATAGTAGTTACCTCCATAACTTTGAATAGCGGATGGACCAAATAAATCCATGTGAAGTAGTTCTAGACACTTAGTAGTAGAGACCATAATTTTAGCTTTGTGACTAGCATGAACTTGCTTTCCTACGTTACAAGCATCACAAAAATGATGTTCGTATTTTAATTTTGGTAGATCTCTTACTAGTTCTTTAGATGATAGCAATTGAGGAAGTCGCATATTCCAATCTTCGATGCCATAAGGTCGAAGTATCATCCATAGAAGTAAGACTAAGTTTGTCTTTAGGTTCATTACCGATTTTAATGACATCGACTCCATGTTTTCTAATGCCTCTTCCTATAGTGATACCGTTTTTCAATATTTTACTACCGGTTTCACTAAAAAGTACGTTACACTTTTTATCACATATTTGTCCTATACTTAGAAGGTTGAAGTTTAGGTTTTCTACGTGACACACATCATTAATGGTTAAAGATTTGTGAGAAATTGTACCGTTACCAATGATTTTGCTCTTGCTATTACCAAATACCACATTCCCTCCGATGAAGGATTCGTATGTGGAAAAAAAGTCTTTATTACCGGTCATGTGCCTCGTGCACCCGCTATGCTTGATCCATTCATCCGGATCTCGGTCGACCTTTAAGCACACCTAAGAAAACAATTAACTCAAAAGTTTGGTCCCCATTTTGTTCATGGGTCCATTAGTGTTATACATTCATTCATGTTAGGCATATATTGAAAAGGTGAGAATGCATTCCATGGTGTAAAGTTTTGAAATGGAAAGCCGTTTTGTACATTAGGATTCCATCCTATTTGATGGTGGTTACTTCTCGGATAAACATTATTAGGTCTCCTTATAAATTTTTAAAAACGATGGACCTTTGTTTCTCATAAAACTTTGATTTTGAGGTTATTGTCTAATAGTAACGTGTGTTGGTTTCTTTTTGTTAACGATAACAAAGTCGGTTCTGGATGAAGTAGCTACATTATTTCTACTGTTTGCTGGTACAGACCCACGGATCCATGGTTTTACACTAGACGGTTCCCTTTCAAGGGATCCGTGACTACATTAGCTTGTTTTTCAGTTGCTTTGACGAATTGTTGTGTCTTTATTCTCGCTAGTTGATGCATTAAGTTCCTGAAAACCTAAACCCTTTTGATTGTTTCCTGTTTTCCACTATATAGTATTATATCTAGAGTATTAGTATTTATTCTAGCAATCTTGGAATCAAGATTATCAACTAGCTTTTGAAGTCGAACACAAAGCTCACATTCCCCACTTGCTATCTTCCCTTTTTCTAAACATTTTAATTTTCCTTTTAACTCAATGACTTCCTTTTCTAAACGTTCATTTTTGTTTTTTAAAATCTTATTTTTGTTAATTACTTTTAGACTAATTTTGCAAAGTTTATCATATTCACGATGCAATGATTCATCATCTAATGATGAGCTACTATAATAGAGAGATTTGGGACATACCTCGTTTGAGTCATTTGCCATAAGACAAATTTCTTCATTCTCCTCCTCCCCCATTCCCCACGAACCACTCGCGAACGCCTTTTGTTCGGCACGTTTGGGACACTCACTAATGAAGTGATTAGGGTCCCCACATTTAAAACATTTGCGTTCATCCCTTGCTTTCTTGTTGTCTTTGCCTTTCCGGAACCCCTTCTTGTCTTCATATGGTTGTTTGACATATCTTCCCTTTCTTATAAAGAACTTCTTGAAATCCCTTACCGCCATGGCATATTCTTCGTCATCACTATCCGAAGAAGAGTTTTTTTTCATCGCTTGAGACCTTCTTGGCTTTTAAGGCAAGAGATTTGTGCTTCTCTTTCTTTTCTTTTAAGGCTTCGGAAATTTTAGCGAGGACAAGCTCATAGACCTTTAGATTGCCTATGAGTTCGTCGAGGGTGAGGATTGATAAGTCTTTTGATTATTCGATAGCCGTTACCTTTGATCTCCACTTGGATGGAAGTGCCCTTAGATATCTCCTGACATGATTACGACTAGAGAAAGACTCATCAATTGCTTGTAATGATGTAGTTATAGTATTAAAGTTAGCAAAAAAATTATCTATACTATCCTCATCTGATATTGAAAATTGTTCATATTGTTAAACAAATAAATCTATTTTATTGTTTTTAACTTATTGATTTCCTTGATGAGTTACAACTAAAGAATTCCAAATTTCTTTAGAGGTTTTAGGCATAGAAATTCTTTCGAATTCCTTTTTGGGTAAAGCATTGTATAAAACCATTTTAGCTTCACTATTTTTGGAAAGCTTTTTCTTTTGATCATCGGAGAGTTTATCATGAGTTGTGTTTATTTGGTTGTCGGTTTTATCATCTTTTGTAGTGGCTTCAAAGTCACCTTCAACAATGATGTACCAAAGATCAATAAATTTTGACTTCACATAAGTTTCGAATCTATTTTTCCAATAAATAAAACCATTAGTTTCAAGTAGTGGAGGTCGTTGCATAGATTGCCCTTCTTTATAATTTTCAGAACCCATTGTGATCGAAAAGTTTTTAAAATATGATTTACTTTAAAACTTTTGTAAACCTTGCTCTTGATGCCAATTATGGAAAACTAGAAGGGGGTTGAATAGTTTTGCCGATTTTAAGTTAGTTTCAAAATCTTTAGATTCGATATTATATGAAATCGTATGGATGAATAGAAAGTATAATGCAATAAGTAATGTAAGTAATGAAAGCAAGTAAAGGATAGAAATGACACAACCGATTTATAGTGGTTCGGCTACAAGGACACCTTCCTTGCCCTACTCCACTCCCCGAGTCACCTACTCGAGAGTTCAAGCATTATGTCAACAAGCTCCTTCAAATTGGCGGAGAAGCCTCACAACGTCGCTTACACTTTTTCCGGTACAAAGCCAAATACCGAGTCCTTAACACGGAGGACCAACCCAACACAACTATAACACAAAAACTATGTGAAATATGAAATACAAGATCTTGTGGAGGAACAAATCAATTAAGGACCCATTGCTTGGATGACTTGTAGTATCTCGTGATCTCACCTTTGAGAAGGACCTATATGAGAATCACAACAAAAGAAAGAAGAACTACTATATAGATCAAGAGATCTGAGATTAGAAGAGAGAAGTAATATATGAGAGAGTTTGTAAGAAGAGGGGTAAGTTACAATGAAGAAATGGCTCACTATTTATAGGCAAAAAGTCACTACTGTTCCCCGGATCCCACATATACCTTACATGAGGGATCCATCCAGTGTAAACTAGGGGATCCGTAGGATGCTCCTCCAATTTGGGCTATGGGTCATGGATCATGGATCATGGATCATGGGTCATAGACTTTGGATCATGGCGTGGAAAACTAGAAGGTGGGGTTGAATAGTTTACCGATTAAAATCTTTGTTTTGAAACTTATTGTAAGATCAATTGATATTGATCAAAGATATGTTAGTGAATAATAAACAATATGTAAGCAATATATAAAGAGTAAATAAGGAAAGAAACAATCAAACCACGACAAGTTGTATATAGTGGTTCGGTCTACAAGGACTCTTTTTCCTTGCCCTACTCCACTCCCCGAGTCTCCAACTCAAGAGTTTATCTTCACTTGTCAACAAGCTCCTTTAACCAGCGGAGAAACCTTTACACTTCGCTTACACACTATTTCTGACAAAAAGCTAGATGTCTAGTTCTTTTACAAGGGTACAACCACTCCCACACACTATGTATTTTAAGGACTAAAATACTAACCACTCACACTCAGAAGTTTAGGATGGTTTGGTACAACAATGATGTATGAACAAGACTAGATCATACAACAACAAAACAAACAAGACTTCCAACTATTTGTTGAAGCTTGATTATGCCTTGATCTTCTTTGCTACAAAAGAGGATCACTATAATGATATGAAACTGAGTTAGAAATAGTAGAGAGAAAGAATGTATGTGATTATGCTAGAAAGGGATGAGAAAACAACTTAGGTTGGCTTGCTATTTGTAGCCAAAAAATCTGCTGTCGCCACGGACCACGAAACCAAAATAATGGTTCCGCCTTTGTATTATTTTGGTGCCGCCGGTCTGACAGCAAGATTACAAAGATCTTACCAAAGTAAACCAAATCTAACCAAGATCATGTAAGATATGAGAATCCAAATCTAAACAAAATATCTTATGAAATTCTCTAGAGATTTCAATGATGCAACCCATGATGTCATATATTGTTTTCTGTTTTTAGAAATAATATGTTAAATGTAAATACATATGTAATATTGTGTTTAAGAAACTAAAACATACTTGATCTAAAAATGTTGACATACATTATGGTTTAAAAGGGTATCAAAGTTAAATTATACATGACTAATCAAAATGTAAATGCTTGAGTGATTAAGACTTTATTTAAGTAAAGTTTGTTTTAATATTTATTAATCTTGACAAGCTTTATAATTTACAAAAATGAAATTTACTTTTGTCGTTAACAAAACTTAGGTAAAGATCATAAAATATAAATAACGTTTAATGACGATATTTTTATTAACAATCTCCCCCTTTTTGTTGAGGACAAAACATAAATTTTATTTTTATAAAAGATGTAAAGTTGTACAAGAATTATAAAAATATGAGATTAATTTAGAACTTGAAAGAATTAGTGAGTTAGATAAAGTTGATAATAAAAAGTTTATTTTATCTTATGACTAGTTTGTCCAATTATTTGGTCTTTAACAATTTTGACTTTTTATAAGTCAAAGTATGCAGTTGACTTTTTAGAAAGTCAAAGGCCAAGTTCTATATTATTCTCCCCCTTTTTGTCGAAACAAAAAGAAGAGGCGAGACGGAAAATGTAATGAGCCCGAGCCATTATCTCCCCCTTGGCCAATGCTCCCCCTAAATTGGGTACCAAGAGAAAGATACATAGATTGTGAAAAAGCTACAAAAAAGATGCTAGTAATAAGCATCATCACAAGTATATAAGCATTTCCAATCACCAAGTAACAATCAACAACTATATAAGAAACACCATTCCTAGAACACAATGTATGTGTTAGTACATAAAGAAAATCCTAAAAAAATAGAAAAATAAATCAAAATATAAAAAAAATCCTAGAAAAAAAAATAACTTAGAATTTTAAAAGAAAAACCAGGATCCTCCTATTGAGGTGGTGGATGAGCAAGAGTGTTGATTCGCTCTAGGATGTGGTTGAGGATGAACCTCCTTTCAACTTGGAGCTCATGGACCATCACCCAGGTCCGTTCGCTAATGTGGGCGGTTCGCTCACAATTTGAGCAACCGTGTCTAAGTGGGAAATAGGATTCATGATTTTGTGGTGGTGGAATGGTGGAGTTGTTGTTGTTGGTGGTTGGAGTGATTAGGGAGGAGAGCAAAGCATTTTGCATTTGCATAGCTTCACTAAGGTGAGAATCCACCATATTGGAGAAGTTATGGAGGTGGTTTAGTTTGGCCTCTATCTCCGCTTTAGAATGTGGGTGATCTTCCCACATAGATTCATCAATTTCCTCGGTATGAGGAGACAACGATGTTGGAGGTAGGGCATGGTCCCCATACAAAGGTCCATGAATATCATTGTGAATTGGATGGAAAAGGCGAGGTTGAGGTTCTAACGAGGCATTTGGGTCAAAAGATGGGTGTGGTGACTCATGAGCGATTCGCTCAATTGTACCAAAGGATGGCAGTGGAGGTGGATTAGTGGGCCGAGGAGGTAAGTCCTCCAAGTCCTCCAAAAATGGGTTTGGAGATGTAGGTGGTGTGGAGAATAGTTCTAATGGTATGAGATTTGGAGATTTAGGTGGTGATGGTGATTTGGATGTTTGGATTGGAGCCGGTGGCAGAGAGATGGCAATGGGAGTTTTTGTTGGTGGTGGAGTGGTGATTACAATAGTTGATTTGGAGGTGGTGTAGGAGTGGTCAAGGTAAGAATTGAGATGGTTAGGGGGGAGGAATCGGAAGATGAGCTAATGTTGACAAAGCAACATGGTCTAACACTCATTTTAGCCGTTTTCTTACATGGTTTGTTTGATGGAGAAGAGGTGGATGACTTAGTCATTTTTTGCTTAAGCTTGTTCTAGTAGAAGATGAGAGAAATTGGAAAGGTGTGAGGATGATCATCTTAAAAGCTCTTAATTTATAGGATTATGAAATTATGGATAAATGTGTTTGATTTGATGTTAAGCCATAGAAGAAAGGAGGTTTCTAATGATTTGGAAGAGTTTTTAATGCTACTCATATCATCTAAGTCAAGCCATACAAGAATGTTTGAGTGAAGAGACAAAGATATGCAATAAATGTGTTCTAATGATTGCAGGATCTTGAGAATCAGATCACCCATGGATTACAAGGAACCAAATTTTTGGTTTCTTCCTTTATGAAAAAGGGTTCCTTGGGTGAAATTTGGGAATTTTTGAAATTTGGTGGGAAATGGATATCCTATATGTCTAAGTGTGTTAAACTAGTTCTAATATGGATAAAAAGCAGTAAAAGCTATCCTAGAAGCAAATATGGGTAAATTGGAATGCGAAAATGAGTGAAATTCAGCAAGTTACCTGGGGAATCCACGGCACAAAAATTTTGTGTAGACGAAACCCAATTTTTGGGTCCGTCTGGTCCGCCTGTACAGGTTTGGCGGCACCAAAACGTATAACGGACAGAACCAAAAAATTGGTGTTGTCTGATCCGTCGAGTGCAGAAAAGTTCACAGACCACATTTTTTTACCCCTGGGGACTTTTTCGAAACTTGAAATTTTTCTTAAAACATATGGAAATAACTATTTCTAGTTAGGAACAAGCAATAATGCATATACAAACATAGTGGATCATCAATTTTCAACAAGGGCTAGTGATTTTCACTCAAAAGTGAAAATGGGTAAAATTTGACAACACCCGTGTGCTATCCCCCTGCCTGAACCGGTTAGCATACATCAATGTTTTAAGTTAGTTTATCATCCTACCAGGCAAAAACACATAAATAATATCATACATCTTTGTTTCTTGTCTTGTTCCAAACACCCTCTTAAACCTCACTTATCCAACTTTTTGTAAATCTTGGTCACCATCTTTCCAAGGCACTTGAACATCCCCTTGGTTTGCTTGAACTCCGCTATTTCATTCTCAATCTCAGGAAGAGAGGCATATTACTCATGAGGTTGTAGCCTAGAGTTGGTGCGACCGTCTTTGGAGCTATTTGATGATGATGATGAATGAGTTGGAGGTTTTGGCCTTTTTCCTTTTGCCTTAGTCTTGGACACTCGTTGATCACTCAAGGACACAAATATGTGAGGGATGAGAGAATAATATAGTTTCAACCCTTTTGGACTTGGTGGAATGGGTGCGAAAGCTCTATAAAGACGGTGAGTAGCATCCCGTATGGAAGAGCAACGAAGCCTTGAGTAGGGATGTCTACCATTCTCCTAGCAATGTAGTAAGCCAAGTTGAATGTTGACGAGTGGAAAAGTTATAGAGCATGTGAAAAAGGCAAGATTTGATGTGGTCTCTATTTCCTATGGTGCTAATGACATTGGCTCTAAGGAGTTCCTTCCACTTTTTGAATTGAGGCTTGAGCTCATTAAGTTCCATACCGTATGGATCTCGGTTACTTCCTTTCCCACTCGAGTGACACGGGTTGGTGCTTCCCTTTCATTAAAGAGGTGCTCACGAATGACGTCCTTGTCTACCAAAGG
The DNA here is from genome assembly GCA_022545495.1 of Chrysanthemum lavandulifolium. Taxonomy (NCBI): domain Eukaryota; kingdom Viridiplantae; phylum Streptophyta; class Magnoliopsida; order Asterales; family Asteraceae; genus Chrysanthemum; species Chrysanthemum lavandulifolium. The sequence goes on from CM040244.1 coordinate 117,552,578, forward strand.
AGTTTGGTAGGGAAGAGAGCGGTCATTAATAGCATCAAGGATAGTGAGTGGCCACTTATCCGAGTAAAGACACGTACCATGGCAAGGAATTCCTAACACTTGAGCAAATTGGTTGAGAGAAATGGTGTAGTCATTTTGGTTTATCCTAAACCTAAGAGCCATTTGATCATCCTCATTTGTGAAAGAAACAACACTAGCATAGAATTCTAGGACAAACCTAGGGCAAATTGGTTCATCGATGTCAAGGAGACAATCGAAGTTGAAAGTGGCTAGTTCTTGACGGAGATTAGTTCCGTCGACAGAAGATGAATGAATGGTCCTACCCTCATGGAAATACCTTTTCTCTAGACTCTTTCAGATTTCAACTTGTTCTTTGGTAAGGCCCTTGGTTTTGTGATGTTGAGGGATGTAGTTAAGAGTGTCCTTGTGATCGTAAAATTTTGCGGCTACCATGTTTGTCCCTATGAGAAAGAATTTATAAGTTTTAGTAAAAACGAAAACAAACTTAGCGTTTTTGTTCTAGTTTGTCCCTATATGAAAACAATTTGGAGTTGCGGTTATCTCGACTCATTTTATGCATAAAATGGTTTTTATTGGTAGTGTTTGGCAAAAGGCAAGAGATAACCCAAACGCTCCTAATTCAATGTAGCTTCATATGAATATATCAGGAATGCATATTAGTTATGCATTACCTTTAGTATTCAAGAGACATTATGGAAGTTATGAAAATAACGTTTCTATTTGTAATAACAATGAAAAATTGTTTTCCTACAAGTGAGAAGTTTTTCAAAATTTTGACATGGGGTTTTTGTTTAAATAGTGGGAAACATGATTAGTTTATGCAATTTGATAATGTAGTTCATAATTTTAGTAAATAGTTATGCAATTTAACAATTAAGTTCATGTTTTGTACAAGAATATACATAATCCCCATGTATTGGTTTTGTGCATAAATAAGAACCCTAGACTCAGAATTAAGAGAAGTAACGTAGTTAGGATACATACAATGATTTTTTCTTCAGTGATTAGTAGGAGAAGAAACCTTAATAATGACTTAGGTATGTTGGTGGTTCATTTTGGTAAAGTAAGTTGTGGAGAAGAAGGTGTTTTGTATTTAAAATTTTTGCTACTGTTGTCACCATGGACCAGACGGACCCAAATTTTTGGTTCTGTCCGTTTGGTCGTTTGGTGCCATGGGAACTGTAGCAGAACTAAGATAAATTGTTTTGTTTTGGTTATTCTAAGGTTTAGGCTATGTTTTAACTACATGTTTGGTTCCATTAATCCTAACCCAAGTCTAAGAAGATTAAATGGTTCTCGTTTAAGAGGTTTAGTTAGGATGTCGGCAATGTTATCTTCGGAGGATACTTTCTCAATTGAAATGTTTCCTTTTTGAACATTGTCGAGAAGGAAGTGATGGCGAATTTCAATATGTTTCGTTCGAGCATTTTGGATGGGATTTTTGTTGAGATCAATAGCTCCTTTGTTGTCGCAAAGTATAGAGATGTCTTTGAGATGAATTTCGTAATCCACGAGAGCTTGCTTCATCCAAAGAGCTTGTTGACATGCTTTTTCGGTGAGACGTACTCGGCTTGATGGTTGAGATAGCGAGCCGTTGTTTCTTTGCAAACCATGAGGTGAGACAATGTCCAACAAAAGTACAAATACCACTTGTACTCTTTCTATCGACATAGTCACCGGCATGGTACGAATAGGCAGACACTATAGTTTCTACACCCGTTCCTTTGGGATACCATAATCCTAAACATGTCCTTCCCTTAATGTATTTAAATATTCGTTTCAAGGCTTCTAAGTGTGATGCTTTGGGATCTTCTTGAAAGTGAGCACATAGACAAACACTAAACATAATGTCGGGTCTACTAGCTGTGAGATAAAGTAGGCTACCAATCATTCCTCTATATTTAGGGTTATCTACCGATTCACCTTCCTCATCCTTGGTGAGTTTTGTGTCCGAGGACATGGGTGTTTTAGTTGGTTTTGAGTGTTCAAGACCAAATTTCTTAAGCATATCTTTTATATATTTAGATTGGTTAAAGAATATGCCATCTTCTAGTTGTTTAATTTGAAGTCCTAGAAAGAAGTTTAACTCACCCATCATACTCATCTCAAACTCGTGGTGCATGATTTTAGAAAAATCTTCACATAGCTCTTGACAAGTTGATCCAAATATGATGTCATCAACGTATATTTGAACTATGATAATGTGTGATTCCCTTTTCTTGGTAAAGAGAGTATTATCTACTAGTCCCATGGTGTATTTGTGTTCTACTGAGAAAGTCTTAAGTTGATCGTACCAAGCTCTTGGTGCTTGCTTAAGTCCGTATAGTGCCTTTTTAAGTTTGAAAACATGATGTGGTTTTTCAAAGTCGGTAAATCCGGGAGGTTGAGCAACATATACTTCTTCGTTAATGAACCCATTTAGGAATGCACTTTTAACATCCATTTGAAACAATTTAAAGTCATGAGCACATGCATATGCAAGTAAGATTCTAATAGACTCTAGCCTAGCTACCGGTGCATAAGTTTCGTTGTAATCAATCCCTTCTTGTTGATTATAACCTTGTGCGACAAGCCTAGCTTTGTTTCTAGAAACCACACCGTTTTCGTCCATTTTATTTCAAAAAACCCATTTCGTTCCAATTATAGATTGATTTTTAGGTTTTGGAACTAATTCCAAACATGATTTCTAACAAATTGGTTTAGCTCTTCTTGCATATCAATTACCCAAGATTCATCTTTTATTGCCTCGTTTATGTTTTTCGGTTCAACGGACGATACAAAGCAAAAGTAGTTACTTTGATTTTGGGCTTGTGATCTTAATGTTCTTTGGTTTAGTTGTCCTATGACTTTTTCTAAAGGATGACTTTTGGAATCTTTGATGTTTATAATTTCTTTATTTAATGGTTCATCTTCCTTGTTATTTTCATTTATTTCTTGACTTTCAACAAGTTGACTTTCAACTAAGTTATCATCTACCAAAGGTGATGTCTTAGAGGGAGGTGGACTTTCGTCGAATGTTATGTTCAACGATTCCTTGACTCTCATTGTTTCTTTGTTTAAAACTATGTATGCTTTGCTAGTTTGTGAGTAACCAAGAAACACACCTTCATAAGACTTTGGGTCAAATTTGGTGAGATAGTCTTTGGTATTAAGAATGAAACATTTACACCTAAACTGTCACACCCCCAAAATATCGCAGCGGAACGATAGTGTCATTGGGGTATGACGTCATAGCACAAAGTATGGATACAGAAAACGACCTCTATAATGAGACGTTTTGAAAAGTTTACCATTCGATTACATAAGTTAAAGTTTACAAGCAAGAAATCCCAAAGTTTGATAATACACAAAGAGTTTACAAAACATGTCGAATGGTAATTGTTAAAAGCACAAGACTCCAATGTATGCCATGAGACCCAAAAGCTCCATGAAATGCTATCACCTTAAGACCTGAGATAAACATGCTAAAAAGTGTCAACACAAAGGTTGGTGAGTTCATAAGTTTGTAACAAAATGATTTGAAATACTTTGAGAAATGTTCACACAGCAAAGGCATTGTAAATCCACCCAGTTCCAAGTTCCGCCCATACAAAACTTGCAACCTGTGTGTTCACAACCCATTGCCTAAGGTAGAATGACAATCATGAATATACGCATTAAGGTAGTTAAAAGTATAAATATCACCACAAGGGTCTTCCAACAACTCGTGTTGGGATGTTTGTAAATTAATAGCCTTCCAACAACTTAATTTGGAGCCATTAATTCTTGTATGTTTGTAAATTAATAGCCTTCCAACAACTTAATTTGGAGCCACTAATTCTTGTATGTTTGTAAATTAATAGCCTTCCAACAACTTAATTTGGAGCCACTAATTCTTGTATGTTTGTTTCAAATATGCATATGAAATCAAGTATAACCCAATCAAGTATATAACGAATCAAGTCTAAAGTATAAGTAATGTTGTTTGGCAAAAGAGTTTAAAGGTTTGGATAAATAAGCATATATCTACTTCAAATAGTTTGTAGGAATTTAAATGAGTTAAAGCGGGGTATGAACTCACCTGGTATGATTGATATGCTAACAAAATGAAGTGCACGAAAATGAGGCTCGGAAACTATCCGCGACCTAAAATAAATGTTATGACTTGAGTTATGATATGTTGTCGTGAATCCATGATTTGAAAACGTATCACCCAATATGCTACTCGAAAACTAGTTATATAAAAATATTGTTACTTGAATGTGTGACGGTTCCATGTCAAAAACAATTACTTTTGAGCTAATGGTGAAAATGTAGTTAAAACTATGTAACGGTTTTAGTAATTGAAAAATCAGTTTACATCGGACTTGACATAATATATATATAGGAAAACTAACTCGTTTTTAAGGTCCGTTTCCCCCGAAACGTCCGTTTAAGCCCTTATAACCTTGATTAAAAATCCTGACAGCATACCAATGCTGGGAATAGTGTTTTCAGCACGTTTTTGACTCAAAGTTCGGTTAACCATAACTCACTCGTTTTAAGTCCGTTTTTCAAGTTCTTTATATCCACGCCAAGGTAATTAAGTGTACTAATATATTTTTAAACTTGGAGACTTCACAGAAATTTTAAGGCCACTGTTTGGTCAGTTGAAAATCTGGACTGCATGTACATTTTCGGAAAATGGTAGTTTTAAATCGTAACTTGAAAACCACGTATCTTTTCGTTATAACTCCGTTTAGTCCGTTCAAAAGGCCACGTTCATAACCAAAATCTATTTTCTAAAACTTTAATAAAACTTATAAAATGACTAACTTTTCGGAAAAATTATAAATTTAAACGGCTCTCGCGCTTATTTTAAACTTACCATTTTTATCTACTTGTTTAACCACAACTTCACCACAAAATCCTTAAACTACACTTCACCAATCCTACTAAAAATAAAATGCTAGTCGAACCATATATGATAAAAGACTATTTTGAGGTTTATATGACTACTTATAACATATAATTAAACATAAACTACATCAAACCTTCACTAGTAAAAGATCAAAACTTACTTTGATAAATCATTTTCAAACTTCTCATTTTCATAAACTTTTAACTAGCACATGATTGTTATAAATATTTATATAGTACATATGGGTGATAATCTTGGATGATAATGAATAAAATCACAACAAATCAAATATGACCATGAGGACTTCAAGAAAATGTATGAAAATATATATGAAAAGGTAAAGATAAAGTTTCATGCTTACTAGTTACTTGATGAGGTTTATGATCAAGATTATCCTAAACACCATAGGTTTTATTTCAAAACCTAAATAAAGAGTGTTACTAGATTGTGATAAGCTTGACAAGAAAATTTTGGTGAGATCCTCCTTGATATACAATGGTGGCGGTTCTAGGTGAGGAAGAAGAGAAAATGGTTTGATCTATCACTTGAATTATTGTAGTATGTGTATAAAAGTCTTGGAGTGTGAACATATATAAGTGAAATATCTTAGCAAATCTTTAGGTGAATGATATATTTAATAATACATATCTTTTCTTTTCTTTTTATTTATTATGTTTATAAATGTGTAAGTGTAAGTAAATGTAAAGTTACTTGAAAGTAAGTAGTAATTTGTAGTATTGTTAAGTAATATTAGTAAGTTGTATACACATTTGAATATTTAAGGTAGCGTTAGATAAAATAAATTTTCACGTGTCAAGATAAAATATATTTAGATCATAAAATTATAAAATACATTTCTTGCAAAATTTGAGTGAAATAATAATAATCGTGTAGTTTTTAAGAAAACCGTCGTAATAATATACATTTAACAATTTATATACAAAATAAGTTTAAAACACTAGGTGAACTCAAAATATTATTTTTATAAACCAAATGTAAGTATAAAAATATATCGGGATCATTTTTGGAAGTATCGGATTAAATGTTCAATATAATAACTTACGCGATAGCGTTTATTTAATATGAAATTTACGCGTTTGATGTGAAATGCAAAACCCATGCATGACTAGTATGATGAATGTAGAGTGTGAGAAATGACCAAAAATTGAGAATTGTGACATTCTTCCCATGTCGGAGGAATCGCGTCCTCGCGATTCAATCGATGATACTTAAAGGTCTACCCTAAGGTTTCGCGAAATCAAGTGTATGGTCAAAGTGTTTATGTCAAACTTATGCGTCTAGGGAAAACGTACCAGTTACGCGTTGCGGGCTGCCTCGGTCCCTATATAGAATGCTCGAGGTCGAGGTGGACTGACATCGGGTGCAGGGTTCGGGTTGTTTCCTTCAATTGCTAAAGCTAGGTGTTGGTTACCTTGTGGTTGCCTCTGCGTTCCATTCAACTTAGGACAATTATTCCGGAAGTGGTCCGGGCTGTTACATTCAAAGCAAGTCCTTTGGTTATTCCTCATGTTGCCAATCATGTTTTTTTGCTCCTTAAAATGGCCGATCGATTACAATTTGTACACAAGCGGCGAGGTTTGGTCTTCGGATGATGATAAGCACATTTAGCACACTTGGGATGTGTACCGCATACTCTCTTTGTTCGATGCAGTTGCCAAAAACTCTTGCCCTTTTTCATGCGCTACCACGTCCATTTGCTTATTCGACCCGCTCGCTTCCTTCCTCTTGTCACTTGCTCTTCAAAGCACCATTTCTAACCATCTCGTCATCGGGGTTCCTTTTCGATGTTGCACTTTGTATTGTAGGCGGCTCGGTTGTTTTCACGGTTCCACAATTTGGGGACAAGACCATATATGTACCTCGAGATTCTCTTGGACTCGGGGTAACTAGATGAGGAACTAGTCCAGCTAACTCATGAAATCGATGCATGTGAGGCTGCGTGACCACCCCTATCATAGAGTGGTGATAAAATTCATCTTCCAATTTCGCATTTCATTGTCGGGCGGTACTCCTCTTTCAATAACGCCTTAAATTCGTCCCATGTCATACCTATAGTCGCCTCTCTGCTTTAGCTCATGTATGTGTGTTCCACCATGTCAATGCCTTTCACGATAGCAAGCAAGCGGCATACTTCACTCTACGATGTGTGGCACAATTGTCGATGTCGATCATGACTCATCTTCTCTACCCATCGAGTATATGCCAAAGCACCTCCTATACCATCAAACTCCACGGTTTGCATGCCGAAAATTCTTTATATGTGCATCCAATTACATTGTTGTTGTTGTTGGTGTTGTTGTTATTCTTGCCAACTACATTGTTGGTGTCGCCGATGCCGTTCCGTTCCGTGGTTTCCCGAGTTATTCATATGATTTCCAACTTGTGTGACAATAGTGGGAAGCAAGATTTGAAGTTGTTGAGCGATGATGGCGGCAAAGTCGGGGTTTCCGCGATGTTGTTGTCATTGTTACCCACGTCGCTACCACTTCCTCTACCTCCACGTCCACTGTCATTCCACCCCTTGGTGCGCACCACCTCGCCCGATCTGCGTGTTACCCTCTTTGGTGCCATGATCTCGCAAGGAAAGAACCGTTGAATTCCCAATGTCTATACTTAACGTTCTCAAACATAATACCACGCCACAATTGGTTCCTAAGGTGTACCCGCACCGATCTACGTATCGTGGTCGCATATGTCCACGTGGGTTGTGGCGCATTTATAATTATGTTGGCCACCATAATTATAATTGCTTCATTCACACGATGTACATACCACCAACATACATGTCTCGGCGATTGTTGTTCTTGAAATAGATAGCCATTCTATCATCCGATTCTAAGCGAGTGGAGGAGGAATTTAGGGTAGGTATCTAGGAGAGTCGCACTTGGTGTGTAGGAAATTCCGTCGGTGCTAAAGTCACTCGAGGTTTGGTGCCGCGGTTCCCAAAATATCCTCAAGAGAACTCCATCCTCGGGCAAAATCATCAAATCTATCCGACTTTATAGTAACACTTATTTAGCTCGATCTCGCATCTCATCAAACAAGAATCACGAGATCAAGTTAGATAAGTGCTCATTCTTGAGCTCCATATCTTTGATGACCCAACTAGATTTTGGGACTCCTCTATTGGTACAAGGAAACTCGTTATCCAATGAGGTGGTTCTAGAAGGAATACTTAAGAAAACATGTCGCATCGAAAAGTGAGTAAGGCGATAGGAAAAGAAAGGATCGGCGTGAAAGCGGTTATAGTCTAGGAACTAAAATGCAACCTAGTTCTCTATAACCAAGGCTCGATACCAATCTGTCACACCCCAAAATATCGCGGTGAACGATAGTGTCATTGGGGTATGGCGTCATAGCACAAAGTATGGATCTGACGACCTCTATAATGAGGCGTTTTGAAAAGTTTACCATTCGATTACATAAGTTAAAGTTTACAAGCAAGAAATCCCAAAGTTTGATAATACACAAAGAGTTTACAAAACATGTCGAATGGTAATTGTTAAAAGCACAAGACTCAATGTATGCCATGAGACCCAAAAGCTCCATGAAATGCTATCACCTTAAGACACGAGATAAACATGCTAAAAGTGTCAACACAAAGGTTGGTGAGTTCATAAGTTTGTAACAAAATGATTTGAAATACTTTGAGAAATGTTCACACAGCAAAGGCATTGTAAATCCACCCAGTTCCAAGTTCCGCCCATACAAAACTTGCAACCTGTGTGTTCACAACCCATTGCCTAAGGTAGAATGACAATCATGAATATACGCATTAAGGTAGTTAAAAGTATAAATATCACCACAAGGGTCTTCCAACAACTCGTGTTGGGATGTTTGTAAATTAATAGCCTTCCAACAACTTAATTTGGAGCCATTAATTCTTGTATGTTTGTAAATTAATAGCCTTCCAACAACTTAATTTGGAGCCACTAATTCTTGTATGTTTGTAAATTAATAGCCTTCCAACAACTTAATTTGGAGCCACTAATTCTTGTATGTTTGTTTCAAATATGCATATGAAATCAAGTATAACCCAATCAAGTATATAACGCAATCAAGTCTAAAGTATAAGTAATGTTGTTTGGCAAAAGAGTTTAAAGGTTTGGATAAATAAGCATATATCTCGCCCCAAATAGTTTGTAGGAATTTAAATGAGTTAAAGCGGGGTATGAACTCACCTGGTATGATTGATATGCTAACAAAATGAAGTGCACGAAAATGAGGCTCGGAAACTATCCGCGACCTAAAATAAATGTTATGACTTGAGTTATGATATGTTGTCGTGAATGCATGATTTGAAAACGTATCACCCAATATGCTACTCGAAAACTAGTTATATAAAAATATTGTTACTTGAATGTGTGACGGTTCCATGTCAAAAACAATTACTTTTGAGCTAATGGTGAAAATGTAGTTAAAACTATGTAACGGTTTTAGTAATTGAAAAATCAGTTTACATCGGACTTGACATAATATATATATAGGAAAACTAACTCGTTTTTAAGGTCCGTTTCCCCCGAAACGTCCGTTTAAGCCCTTATAACCTTGATTAAAAATCCTGACAGCATACCAATGCTGGGAATAGTGTTTTCAGCACGTTTTTGACTCAAAGTTCGGTTAACCATAACTCACTCGTTTTAAGTCCGTTTTTCAAGTTCTTTATATCCACGCGAAGGTAATTAAGTGTACTAATATATTTTTAAACTTCGGAGACTTCACAGAAATTTTAAGGCCACTGTTTGGTCAGTTGAAAATCTGGACTGCATGTACATTTTCCGGAAAATGGTAGTTTTTAAATCGTAACTTGAAAACCACGTATCTTTTCGTTATAACTCCGTTTAGTCCGTTCAAAGGCGCGTTCATAACCAAAAATCTATTTTCTAAAACTTTAATAAAACTTATAAAATGACTAACTTTTCGGAAAATTATAAATTTAAAGGCTGGCTTCGCTTATTTTAAACTTACCATTTTATCTACTTGTTTAACCACAACTTCACCACAAAATCCTTAAACTACACTTCACCAATCCTACTAAAAATAAAATGCTAGTCGAACCATATATGATAAAAGACTATTTTGAGGTTTATATGACTACTTATAACATATAATTAAACATAAACTACATCAAACCTTCACTAGTAAAAGATCAAAACTTACTTTGATAAATCATTTTCAAACTTCTCATTTTCATAAACTTTTAACTAGCACATGATTGTTATAAATATTTATATAGTACATATGGGTGATAATCTTGGATGATAATGAATAAAATCACAACAAATCAAATATGACCATGAGGACTTCAAGAAAATGTATGAAAATATATATGAAAAGGTAAAAGATAAAGTTTCATGCTTACTAGTTACTTGATGAGGTTTATGATCAAGGATTTATCCTAAACACCCTAGGTTTTATTTCAAAACCTAAATAAAGAGTGTTACTAGATTGTGATAAGCTTGACAAGAAAATTTTGGTGAGATCCTCCTTGATATACAATGGTGGCGGTTCTAGGTGAGAAGAAGAGAAAATGGTTTTGATCTATCACTTGAATTATTGTAGTATGTGTATAAAAGTCTTGGAGTGTGAACATATATAAGTGAAATATCTTAGCAAATCTTTAGGTGAATGATATATTTAATAATACATATCTTTTCTTTTCTTTTTATTTATTATGTTTATAAATGTGTAAGTGTAAGTAAATGTAAAGTTACTTGAAAGTAAGTAGTAATTTGTAGTATTGTTAAGTAATATTAGTAAGTTGTATACACATTTGAATATTTAAGGTAGCGTTAGATAAAAATAAATTTTCACGTGTCAAGATAAAATATATTTAGATCATAAAAATTATAAAAATACATTTCTTGCAAAATTTGAGTGAAATAATAATAATCGTGTAGTTTTTAAGAAAACCGTCGTAATAATATACATTTAACAATTTATATACAAAATAAGTTTAAAACACTAGGTGAACTCAAAATATTATTTTTATAAACCAAATGTAAGTATAAAAATATATCGGGATCATTTTTGGAAGTATCGGATTAAATGTTCAATATAATAACTTACGCGATAGCGTTTATTTAATATGAAATTTACGCGTTTGATGTGAAATGCAAAACCCATGCATGACTAGTATGATGAATGTAGAGTGTGAAATGACCAAAATTGAGAATTGTGACATTCTTCCCATGTCGAGGAATCGCGTCCTCGCGATTCAATCGATGATACTTAAAGGTCTACCCTAAGGTTTCGCGAAATCAAGTGTATGGTCAAAGTGTTTATGTCAAACTTATGCGTCTAGGAAAACGTGCATTCTGGCGTTGCGGGCGCCTCGGTCCCTATATAGGGTGCTCGAGGTCGAGGTGGACCGACATCGGGTGCGAGGTTGGGTTGTTTCCTTCAATTGCTAAAGCTAGGTGTTGGTTACCTTGTGGTTGCCTCTGCGTTCCATTCAACTTAGGACAATTATTCCGAAGTGGTCCGGGTGTTACATTCAAAGCAAGTCCTTTGGTTATTCCTCATGTTGCCAATCACTGTTTTACTGCTCCTTAAAATAGCCGTATCGATTACAATTTGTACACAAGCGGCGGGGTTTGGTCTTCGGATGATGATAAGCACATTTAGCACACTTGGGATGTGTACCATACTCTCTTTGTTCGATGCAGTTGCCACAAAAACTCTTGCCCTTTTTGCTTATGCTGCTACCGTCCATTTGCTTATTCGACCCGCCGCTTCCTTCCTCTTGTCACTTTGCTCTTCAAAGCACCATTTCTAACCATCTCGTCATCGGGGTTCCCGCCTCGATGTGCACTTTGTATTGTAGACGGCTCGATTGTTTTCACGGTTCCACGAATTTCGGGGACAAGACCATATATGTACCTCGAGATTCTCTTGGACTCGGGGTAACTAGATGAGGAACTAGTCCGCTAACTCATGAAATCGATGCATGTGGGTCTGCGTGACCACCCTATCATAGAGTGGTGATAAAATTCATCTTCCAATTTACGCATTTCATTGTCCGGCGGTACTCTCTTTCAATAACGCCTTAAATTAGTCCCATGTCATACCTATAGCGCCTCTCTTCCTAGCTCAGGCATGTGTTCCACCATGTCAATGCCTTTCACGATAGCAAGCAAGCGATACTTCACTCTCGATGTGTGGCACAATTCTTGATGTCGATCACCGACTGCCTTCTCTACCCATCGGTATATGCCAAAGCACCTCCTATACCATCAAACTCCACGGGTTTGCATGCGAAAATTCTTTATATGTGCATCAATTACATTGTTGTTGTTGTTGGTGTTGTTGTTGTTATTCGCCAACTACATTGTTGGTGTCGCCAGATCTGTTCCGTTCCGTGGTTTCCGAGTTATTCATATGATTTCCAACTTGTGTGACAATAGTGGGAAGCAAGATTTGAAGTTGTTGAGCGATGATGGCGGCAAAGTCGGGGTTTCCGCCATGTTGTTGTCATTGTTACCGTCGCTACCACTTCCTCTACCTCCGTCCACTGTCATTCCACCCTTGGTGCCGCACCACCTCGCCCGATCTGCGTGTTACCTCTTTGGTGCCATGATCTCTGCAAGGAAAGAACCGTTGAATTCCCAATGTCTATACTTAACGTTCTCAAACATAATACCACGCCACAATTGGTTCCTAAGGTGTACCCGCACCGATCTACGTATCGTGGTCGCATATGTCCACGTGGGTTGTGGCGCATTTATAATTATGTTGGCCACCATAATTATAATTGCTTCATTTCACGATGTACATACCACCAAGCATACATGTCTCGGCGATTGTTGTTACTGAAATAGATAGCCATTCTATCATCCGATTCTAAACAGTGGAGGAGGAATTTAGGGTAGGTATCTAGGGATAGTCGCACTTGGTGTGTAGGAAATTCCGTCAGGTGCTAAAGTCACTACGAGGTTTGGTGCGCCAGTTCCCAAAATATCCTCAAGAGAACTCCCATCCTCGGGCAAAATCATCAAATCTATCCACTTTATAGTAACACTTATTTAGCTCGATCTCGCATCTCATCAAACAAGAACTCACGAGATCAAGTTAGATAAGTGCTCATTCTTGAGCTCCATATCTTTGATGACCCAACTAGATTTTGGGACTCCTATTGGTACAAAACTACGTTATCCAATGAGGTGGTTCTAGAAGGAATACTTAAGAAAACATATCGCATCGAAAAGTGAGTAAGGCGATAGGAAAAGAAAGGATCGGCGTGAAAGCGGTTATAGTCTAGGAACTAAAATGCAACCTAGTTCTTTATAACCAAGGCTCGATACCAATCTGTCACACCCCAAAATATCGCGGTGAACGATAGTGTCATTGGGGTATGACGTCATAGCACAAAGTATGGATCTGACGACCTCTATAATGAGACGTTTGAAAAGTTTACCATTCGATTACATAAGTTAAAGTTTACAAGCAAGAAATCCCAAAGTTTGATAATACACAAGAGTTTACAAAACATGTCGAATGGTAATTGTTAAAAGCACAAGACTCAATGTATGCCATGAGACCCAAAAGCTCCATGAAATGCTATCACCTTAAGACTGAGATAAACATGCTAAAAGTGTCAACACAAAGGTTGGTGAGTTCATAAGTTTGTAACAAAATGATTTGAAATACTTTGAGAATGTTCACACAAAGGCATTGTAAATCCACCCGTTCAAGTTCCCCATACAAAACTTGCAACTTTGTGTGTTCACAACCCATTGCCTAAGGTAGAATGACAATCATGAATATACGCATTAAGGTAGTTAAAAGTATAAATATCACCACAAGGGTCTTCCAACAACTCGTGTTGGGATGTTTGTAAATTAATAGCCTTCCAACAACTTAATTTGGAGCCATTAATTCTTGTATGTTTGTAAATTAATAGCCTTCCAACAACTTAATTTGGAGCCACTAATTCTTGTATGTTTGTAAATTAATAGCCTTCCAACAACTTAATTTGGAGCCACTAATTCTTGTATGTTTGTTTCAAATATGCATATGAAATCAAGTATAACCCAATCAAGTATATAACGCAATCAAGTCTAAAGTATAAGTAATGTTGTTTGGCAAAAGAGTTTAAAGGTTTGGATAAATAAGCATATATCTACTTCCCAAATAGTTTGTAGGAATTTAAATGAGTTAAAGCGGGTATGAACTCACAGGTATGATTGATATGCTAACAAAATGAAGTGCGAAAATGAGGCTCGGAAACTATCCGCGACCTAAAATAAATGTTATGACTTGAGTTATGATATGTTGTCGTGAATGCATGATTTGGCGTATCACCCAATATGCTACTCGAAAACTAGTTATATAAAAATATTGTTACTTGAATGTGTGACGGTTCCATGTCAAAACAATTACTTTTGAGCTAATGGTGAAAATGTAGTTAAAACTATGTAACGGTTTTAGTAATTGAAAAATCGGTTTACATCGGACTTGACATAATATATATAGGAAAACTAACTTTCGTTTTAAGGTCCGTTTCCCCGAAGCGTCCGTTTAAGCCCTTATAACCTTGATTAAAAATCGACAGCATACCAATCTTTGGGAATAGTGTTTTCAGACGTTTTTGACTCAAAGTTCGGTTAACCATAACTTCACTCGTTTAAGTCCGTTTTCAAGTTCTTTATATCCACGCCAAGGTAATTAAGTGTACTAATATATTTTTAAACTTGGAGACTTCACAGAAATTTTAAGGCCACTGTTTGGTCAGTTGAAAATCTGGACTGCATGTACATTTTCGGAAAATGGTAGTTTTAAATCGTAACTTGAAAACCACGTATCTTTTTCGTTATAACTCCGTTTTAGTCCGTTCAAAAGGCGTTCATAACCAAAATCTATTTTCTAAAACTTTAATAAAACTTATAAAATGACTAACTTTTCGGAAAATTATAAATTTCGTGACGCTTCCGCGCTTATTTTAAACTTACCATTTTATCTACTTGTTTAACCACAACTTCACCACAAAAATCCCTTAAACTACACTTCACCAATCCTACTAAAAATAAAATGCTAGTCGAACCATATATGATAAAAGACTATTTTTGAGGTTTATATGACTACTTATAACATATAATTAAACATAAACTACATCAAACCTTCACTAGTAAAAGATCAAAACTTACTTTGATAAATCATTTTCAAACTTCTCATTTTCATAAACTTTTAACTAGCACATGATTGTTATAAATATTTATATAGTACATATGGGTGATAATCTTGGATGATAATGAATAAAATCACAACAAATCAAATATGACCATGAGGACTTCAAGAAAATGTATGAAAAATATATATGAAAAGGTAAAAGATAAAGTTTCATGCTTACTAGTTACTTGATGAGGTTTATGATCAAGGATTTATCCTAAACACCCTAGGTTTTTATTTCAAAACCTAAATAAAGAGTGTTACTAGATTGTGATAAGCTTGACAAGAAAATTTTTGGTGAGATCCTCCTTGATATACAATGGTGGCCGGTTCTAGGTGAGGAAGAAGAGAGAAAATGGTTTTGATCTATCACTTGAATTATTGTAGTATGTGTATAAAAGTCTTGGAGTGTGAACATATATAAGTGAAATATCTTAGCAAATCTTTAGGTGAATGATATATTTAATAATACATATCTTTTCTTTTCTTTTTATTTATTATGTTTATAAATGTGTAAGTGTAAGTAAATGTAAAGTTACTTGAAAGTAAGTAGTAATTTGTAGTATTGTTAAGTAATATTAGTAAGTTGTATACACATTTGAATATTTAAGGTAGCGTTAGATAAAAATAAATTTTCACGTGTCAAGATAAAATATATTTAGATCATAAAAATTATAAAAATACATTTCTTGCAAAATTTGAGTGAAATAATAATAATCGTGTAGTTTTTAAGAAAACCGTCGTAATAATATACATTTAACAATTTATATACAAAATAAGTTTAAAACACTAGGTGAACTCAAAATATTATTTTTATAAACCAAATGTAAGTATAAAAATATATCGGGATCATTTTTGGAAGTATCGGATTAAATGTTCAATATAATAACTTACGCGATAGCGTTTATTTAATATAAATTCTGCGTTTGATGTGAAATGCAAAACCCATGCATGACTAGTATGATGAATGTAGAGTGTGAAATGACCAAAATTGAGAATTGTGACATAAACACTCTAAAATATCCTAAAGTCGGCTTTTGCCTTTATATAATTCATATGGTGTTTTGTTTAAGAAAGGACGTATTAAAACTCTATTTAAAATGTATGTAGAAGTATCAAGGCGTTAGACCAAAACTTTTGAGGTATGTTTTGTTCATTTAGCATTGTTCTACTCATTTCTTGAATAGTTCTATTTTCGTTCTACAACTCCATTAGATTGGGGTGTTCGAGGCCGAGAAGTTATGTGTTATACCATTTGTATCACAAAGTTTCCAAATTGTGTTTCATTGTCGAACTCGCGACCATGATCCGTTCGGATCGACACAATGTTAACACCTAGTTGATTTTGAATTTTCTTACTAATTATTTCAAATTTATCAAAAGCTTCATTTTTAGTTTTCAAAAACATTTTCCAAGTGAACCTTGAGTAATCATCTACTATAACTAAAGTGTAGATATTTCGTCCATAACTTCTTATAGCGGATAGACCAAACAAGTCCATATGCAAAAGCTTTAGACATTTAGATGTTGAAACCATGTTTTTAGCCTTATGACTACTATGAATTTGTTTACCAATTTTGCTAAGCGTCAAAAAGTGTTGATCACATTTCAATTTTGGTAGGTTTCTAACAAGCTCTTTTGAGGATAGGTTTTGGATGAGTCTCATATTAGCGTGACCTAATCGTCTATGCCAAAGAGTAGAGTTATCATCTAAGGTTGTTAGGCAAAGTTTGTCTTTAGATGTTCTATCTATTTTCATGACATAATATGTTATTTTCCTAACTCCTTTAGCTATGGTGATGCCATCTTTTAGTATTTTACTACCATTTTCTTCAAATAGTACTTTATACTTTTAATCACATAGTTGGCTAATACTAAATAGATTAAATCCTAACCTATCAACATGAGCAACATTTTCAATAGTTAGGGAGTTATGAGCGATCATACCTTTGCCAATGATTTTGCTTTATTGCATTTCAAATATGCATATGAAATCAAGTATAACCCAATCAAGTATATAAATCAAGTCTAAAGTATAAGTAATGTTGTTTGGCAAAAGAGTTTAAAGGTTTGGATAAATAAGCATATATCTACCCCAAATAGTTTGTAGGAATTTAAATGAGTTAAAGCGGGTATGAACTCACAGGTATGATTGATATGCTAACAAAATGAAGTGCACGAAAATGAGGCTCGGAAACTATCCGCGACCTAAAATAAATGTTATGACTTGAGTTATGATATGTTGTCGTGAATGCATGATTTGAAAACGTATCACCCAATATGCTACTCAAAACTAGTTATATAAAAATATTGTTACTTGAATGTGTGACGGTTCCATGTCAAAACAATTACTTTTGAGCTAATGGTGAAAATGTAGTTAAAACTATGTAACGGTTTTAGTAATTGAAAATCGGTTTACATCGGACTTGACATAATATATATAGGAAAACTAACTCGTTTTAAGGTCCGTTTCCCCGAACGTCCGTTTAAGCCCTTATAACCTTGATTAAAAATCGACAGCATACCAATGCTGGGAATAGTGTTCGACGTTTTTGACTCAAAGTTCGGTTAACCATAACTCACTCGTTTTAAGTCCGTTTTTCAAGTTCTTTATATCCACGCGAAGGTAATTAAGTGTACTAATATATTTTTAAACTTCGGAGACTTCACAGAAATTTTAAGGCCACTGTTTGGTCAGTTGAAAATCTGGACTGCATGTACATTTTCCGGAAAATGGTAGTTTTTAAATCGTAACTTGAAAACCACGTATCTTTTTCGTTATAACTCCGTTTTAGTCCGTTCAAAAGGCCGCGTTCATAACCAAAAATCTATTTTCTAAAACTTTAATAAAACTTATAAAAATGACTAACTTTTCGGAAAAATTATAAATTTGACAGTAGCTTCGCGCTTATTTTAAACTTACCATTTTATCTACTTGTTTAACCACAACTTCACCACAAAAATCCCTTAAACTACACTTCACCAATCCTACTAAAAATAAAATGCTAGTCGAACCATATATGATAAAAGACTATTTTTGAGGTTTATATGACTACTTATAACATATAATTAAACATAAACTACATCAAACCTTCACTAGTAAAAGATCAAAACTTACTTTGATAAATCATTTTCAAACTTCTCATTTTCATAAACTTTTAACTAGCACATGATTGTTATAAATATTTATATAGTACATATGGGTGATAATCTTGGATGATAATGAATAAAATCACAACAAATCAAATATGACCATGAGGACTTCAAGAAAATGTATGAAAAATATATATGAAAAGGTAAAAGATAAAGTTTCATGCTTACTAGTTACTTGATGAGGTTTATGATCAAGGATTTATCCTAAACACCCTAGGTTTTTATTTCAAAACCTAAATAAAGAGTGTTACTAGATTGTGATAAGCTTGACAAGAAAATTTTTGGTGAGATCCTCCTTGATATACAATGGTGGCCGGTTCTAGGTGAGGAAGAAGAGAGAAAATGGTTTTGATCTATCACTTGAATTATTGTAGTATGTGTATAAAAGTCTTGGAGTGTGAACATATATAGTGAAATATCTTAGCAAATCTTTAGGTGAATGATATATTTAATAATACATATCTTTTCTTTTCTTTTTATTTATTATGTTTATAAATGTGTAAGTGTAAGTAAATGTAAAGTTACTTGAAAGTAAGTAGTAATTTGTAGTATTGTTAAGTAATATTAGTAAGTTGTATACACATTTGAATATTTAAGGTAGCGTTAGATAAAATAAATTTTCACGTGTCAAGATAAAATATATTTAGATCATAAAATTATAAAAATACATTTCTTGCAAAATTTGAGTGAAATAATAATAATCGTGTAGTTTTAAGAAAACCGTCGTAATAATATACATTTAACAATTTATATACAAAATAAGTTTAAAACACTAGGTGAACTCAAAATATTATTTTATAAACCAAATGTAAGTATAAAAATATATCGGGATCATTTTGGAAGTATCGGATTAAATGTTCAATATAATAACTTACGCGATAGCGTTTATTTAATATGAAATTTACGCGTTTGATGTGAAATGCAAAACCCATGCATGACTAGTATGATGAATGTAGAGTGTGAGAAATGACCAAAAATTGAGAATTGTGACATAAACACTCTAAAATATCCTAAAGTCGGCTTTTTGCCTTTATATAATTCATATGGTGTTTTGTTTAAGAAAGGACGTATTAAAACTCTATTTAAAATGTATGTAGAAGTATCAACGGCGTTAGACCAAAACTTTTGAGGTATGTTTTGTTCATTTAGCATTGTTCTACTCATTTCTTGAATAGTTCTATTTTTACGTTCTACAACTCCATTAGATTGGGGTGTTCGAGGCCGAAGTTATGTGTTATACCATTTGTATCACAAAGTTTCCAAATTGTGTTTCATTGTCGAACTCGCGACCATGATCCGTTCGGATCGACACAATGTTAACACCTAGTTGATTTTGAATTTTCTTACTAATTATTTCAAATTTATCAAAAGCTTCATTTTTAGTTTTCAAAAACATTTTCCAAGTGAACCTTGAGTAATCATCTACTATAACTAAAGTGTAGATATTTCGTCCATAACTTCTTATAGCGGATAGACCAAACAAGTCCATATGCAAAAGCTTTAGACATTTAGATGTTGAAACCATGTTTTTAGCCTTATGACTACTATGAATTTGTTTACCAATTTTGCTAGCGTCGCAAAAGTGTTGATCACATTTCAATTTTGGTAGGTTTCTAACAAGCTCTTTTGAGGATAGGTTTTGGATGAGTCTCATATTAGCGTGACCTAATCGTCTATGCCAAAGAGTAGAGTTATCATCTAAGGTTGTTAGGCAAAGTTTGTCTTTAGATGTTCTATCTATTTTCATGACATAATATGTTATTTTTCCTAACTCCTTTAGCTATGGTGATGCCATCTTTTAGTATTTTACTACCATTTTCTTCAAATAGTACTTTATACTTTTAATCACATAGTTGGCTAATACTAAATAGATTAAATCCTAACCTATCAACATGAGCAACATTTTCAATAGTTAGGGAGTTATGAGCGATCATACCTTTGCCAATGATTTTGCTTTTGAGATTGCTACCAAAGGTGACATTACCTCCGTCATACTCTTGGTATGTTGAGAAGAGGCTTTTGTTACCCGTCATGTGTCTTGAGCATCCACTATCTTTTATCCATTCATTAGGTTCTAATCCAACTTTGAAGCATACCTATGACACAAATAACTCAAGCGTTTGGTCCCCAATATCTTGTGGGTCTGTTTAGGTCAAACATACCATTTAATTGGTTCATGTATGGATATGATGGGTAAGGGTTCAATGGCATGTAATTTGGAGTTTGATATGGTCTAGGGTAGTTTTGATTTCAACCAGTATGTTGATAGTTGGGTTGTATGTTGTAGTTGCTCTTGGAAAAGGGGCGTTTGGCAATAGGTGTTTTAGGCCGTTGTTGAGTAGTTTTAGATCTAAATTCATTTCTAGCAAGTCCTACTCCTAATGTAACAGCAGGTTTTAGTTTAACAACATCCTTGGTTTTCTTTGTTACCTTGACAAATTCACTACGGTCCGTTTTGCAAGCATTATGTCCTACTGCAGACACCACGACACCAAAACTTTCAACGGACAGAACCAATTTTTTGGGTCCGTCTGGTCCGTGTTGTACTGCAACAGATGTGACAGTTTGTTTGTCTTTTTTGGCCGTTTTGGTTTGACTAATTGGAATAAGTACTTCATTAAAACCTAATCCACTTGTGTTTCCTGGTACTTTTTGAATTCTTACTATTTCATCGACACAAGAAATGTTTTTGTTAAATTTTTTAAATTTAGAGTTATGTTCAATGAGAACTTCTTGTGTGAGTTTTAGCTTTTCTATTTCAAGACTAAGCTCTTGACATGATTTGCAACCATCGTCATTTGCGTTCCCCTTTTCTAATCGTTTTGCCTTTTCTTTTAACTCATAAATTTCGTTTTCTAAAAATTCCTTTTTAGTCTTTACAAACTTGTTTTTAGTTATGATTTTTAAGCTAAGCTCACACAATTGATTATATTGTTTTTGCAAAGTGTCATCATCAATAGAAGAGTAAGATGAGTCTGAATGTACCTCGTTTGATTCGTGTGCAATTAGAGTGATCTCATCTTTGCTTGATTCATCATCATCCTCACTGATGCAGGTTTTACTGACTAGGTTTTAATATTTATAATGTCTCGTTATACCTATGGTCTACCCTAATGCACTAACGGCGGTGTACCTTCGTGTGTAGTGTAGTAGTGTCAGTAAAACCGAGGTCGTCCCAAGAGCTATGTGTGTTGGATTAATACTAAGTCTAGGTGTCATGATTTTAAGAAGATTTAATTAATTAACTAATGAAGCAAGTAAAGGCAAAGGTGTAATCAATAGAGGAGAGTGGTGCTAAACTAGTTATTCATCCTAGCTAGTAATGTCTACGTCTAATTACTTCCAATTACTTGGTGGGGTCAAAGTCGAGAGGACATCATTTGGTCAATTCGCCTAACCCATCGGCAAAGATGCCACCATGGAGAAGTCAAGTGTCCCTCATAAGTCCAGTTGTTCCTGGTCCCCTAAGCCGAGTCATTAAGTACCGCTACATGCTAGACTTATAATAGTGAGTGCCCGGGCTTTAGCAACTTAAACACTCACCCCCTAATTCTTAAGTTCATCCAAACGGTAGGTGATCAGTTGGTCAAATCGGACAAGTAGAAAGGGTCGTCAGTTGGTCATATCTTACCCTTCCCGTCTTAGTCTACTCACTTAGGGTCAGTTGGTCATATCTCCTAAGAAACTAGCCTCTACCGCCATTCAAAACTACCTAACCTATGCATGCATACACTTAGAAATAATTATACAGAAGTAATATAAACGCAAACAAAACAATTAAGGAATCATAACTAGGCCAGCACCAAGAGGTGCTTAGCCGCTCATATTAACCATACAAATCAATTAAATAATTAATGTTACGAAATACATGAATCGAAAGTAAAGAAAAGATAAAATGCTAATGCTTATCGTAGGGGAGTGATTTCTCCCTTGGAGATAGCTCCGTATGCTCCTCTAGACCTGCCTTTGGCTTCTTCCCATGTTCTTTGGTTGTGGTGTGTGAAATGGGATGCTTTCAAATGCTGGAAATTGTGGGGTATTTATAGGCCAGATCTGTGTTACGGCGTAACTAATAAAATAGTTATGCCGTAATCCTCTATTTCTTCTTAAAATGCACTAGATATGCTGTTTACGACGTAATCTTAGAAGTGGTTATGCCGTATCTTCAATAATTCTTGGTTACGCCATAGTTTATGCATGATTTACGGCGTAGTTATCAGCGGCGCGGATCCTCATTTGACCTAATATAGTTACGTCGTAGTCTTTTGGGAGAGTTACGCCGTGATCTTCTGATGAGTTGGCTTTCTGAGTCACGCTTTAGTTACGGCGTAATGTGAGATATGAGTTACGCCGTAACTTCTTCAAAGTGAGCATACTATGATAAATCTTTGATAATTCTCCAATTCTGCGTCTCTTTAGCTCCAATGCTCGTAATTTACCTGAAAGTGGAATATAATGGAAAACAAGCGTAAATCCATATAAATGATATAAATTACAAGCATTATCAGGGAAAATTGACACTTAATATTCAGGATAATTTGATTTTATCAAATAGCCCCCACTTGAACTCTACTTGCCCTCAAGTAGACCTTATTAGAAAGATTCCTAAGAAGATATCTCCCATAACCTGGAAAATATAAGTTTACAAATCCCTTATGCTAGAATAAAACAAAGCCGAACACCTCATTAAATGGGAACCAAACACTCAAATCTCTCAACTATTCTAAGTGTCAATTTCGGGGTGATCACTCAATCGCACAGTCATAGCATGTATTCTATCATAAGCTTGGCGGTTACACAAATCTCCACCACTAGAGTTAAGGGCTAAACAATTTTCGAAGGCAATAAGGGTAGACACGACCAAGGTTAAGGGGTGACTCGTCATAGCGAAGTGGACAAAATCAATGATACATGACCAAATCCATGGCCAAGACACCAAAGATTGCTCGCTGCATCACCTAGAAACGCTTCATGACTAAAGTGTAGGATAAGACATGGGATATTTAAATGGTGTAAAATAAAAATCAAGCAGATAGTCTAAATCTATAACCAAGTCATCACCACTTACCGTCCGCCCAAAGTTCAAGCTTTGAAGTTAAGAAACCGGATCATGAAATACTAGGTAGAGCACACTACCTTTTCTTCAACTATTGGCGCTACTACCAACTCCAATTTTCAACGTGACCGAGGTGGCTTCCTTGATACTTAATCTATATAAAGCTCATAACACAGTGCTTATAACATCACACTTTAAAATAAACTAAATAACATAACTATATATATATATATATATATATATATATATATATATATATATATATATATATATATATATATATATATATATATATATATATATATATATATATATATATATATATATATATATATTTATTATATATTTATTTTTATTTTTTTCGAATCACAAATAAAGACTACATGGTAGGCTAAGGTGTATAGGTGTATCGAAACAATAAATTGGGTTAACAAAATGAAAGGAATGGCTCAGATGGGTGTATATAGGGGTATCTTGCACTAAAGGTGAGTGCAACAAAAGGGTTTCACATGGGGGTCGAGAAGTAGAGGTGACTAATCGATAGACACACAATGGTAGGCTATTTTGGGTGATAATCCTATAATACTGCCTTCTTAAACTGAAAAGTCCAAATACGTCGAGCTAACTCAACATACCTCGTCTATGATCTCGAAATGATGCAAAGGCCAAGTTCTAAAGTTTACAAGCTACCGGCACACTCATAATTTGGTGGATTTGGGGTAAAATATTAGAAACGGATAAGGCTAATCTCACCATATAATATCAAGGGTTGTATGAGCTCGGCTAAGGTCTAATTTAGTTAGGTTAAGAAAACATGTCAAAATTTTAAAAGTGGCATAATTTTTCAAAATAAACTAGAAAAATGAGGGAAAAATAAAGTTCAAGAGACAATTCTACTCCCGTCCCCCCAGTTGAATTGTACAAAGTCCCTTTTGTACTAAGCGTTAAATAAAGGTGAAGAGAAAAGTAGAATTAGAGCGAGAACTTCCCTGAAATTTTCTCCAAAAAGAAAGAAGGCCCACGATAAAGAGTCGTGCCTTCGTATAAGCGTCCATGAGCAAACTTCAATCCCTGAAATCACACTACCGACAAGCATAATTCTAGAAAGAAAAAAAAATGAAAAATGAAAAACAAACCTAACTCACTTTCGTAGGAATCATGGTTGCATTTGGCATATGCAACAAGCCTTTTAAACCACTTGGTGTCCCAAGTGGACGAGTGAAGTCTCGTGAGGGTTACAGGGAACACACCCACAAAGTTCATTTAAAATACAAATACAAGGTTATTGTGTTTTAAAATGAAAGAAGTAAGCGAGAGATAGTTACGTCGTAACTCTTAGAAGGAGTTATGCCGTAACTAGGCAAAACTTGCATACATCGCAAGAGTGTAGCTACGGCGTAACCATCGGGATGGAATTACGCCGTAATTGGTGATGCATCCGAAATTCTCTCGCAAAGGGTTGGTTACGACGTAACCATCGAGATGAGTTACTGCCGTAACTATAGTCGATCGACATCTTTGCAGCAGCAATCACTCTTTGTTTCGCAAAATGGTTAAAAACACAAAACCAATGAAATGGAAATAAAAAAAAAGAAAGGGATAATTCGGGTTGTCTCCCGAAAGAGCACTTTTCTTTATTTATGAGTCTTTAAGTTAGACTCAGAGCCTCGGGGCTTTATGCAGGTGTGAAGAACTCATCTCCTGAAAGCTTACTAACATCTTGTCCATAGTAAATTTTTGCTCGGTGCCATTTACTTTGAAAAAGTCTCCTTCCTTATTATGAACCTCAATAGTCCCGTAGGGGAATACCTTACAAACTGTGTAGGGGCCAACCCAACGGGATCTCATTTTTCCAGGGAATAATTTGAGTCTTGAGTTGAAAACGAGTACTTCTTGTCCTAATTCAATTTTTTTATCCTTAATTCGCTTATCGTGCCACCTTTTGGTCATGTCTTTGTATGATTTGGCGTGATCTTATGCTTCGTCTCGTAATTCAGCTAAGCGATTTATTTGAGAAAATCGGTGTTCCTTGATCACATCTGCCTCTAAATTAGCATTTTTGAGAGCCCAATATGCTTTATGTTCCAATTCTACGGGAAGATGACAGGCTTTTCCGTAGCGATCTTAAAAGGGTGCTTCCAATAGGAGTTTTGAAGGTCGTTCGAATGCCCATAAAGCTTCGTCGAGTTTGTCGGACCAGTCTTTTACATTCACGACGGATTTTTCCAAAATTCGCTTGAGTGCCCTATTGGTGTTTTCTGTTTGCCCATTAGTTTGTGGGTGATAAGGTGTAGACATTCGATGGAGTACCCCGTATATGTTGAGAACTTTCTCCATAATAGCATTACAAAAGTGCGTCCCTCGATCACTTAATGGTTTTAGGGATTCCAAACCTAGAGAATAATCATTTCAAAAAGCGAATGACACTTCTAGCATCACACGTTTGCAGAGCTTCAGCTTCAACCCACTTTGAAACGTAATCGACAACTACAAGGATATAACTTTTATTCTTTGATGGGGTGAAGGGTCCCATGAAATCAATCCCCCAAACGTCAAATACCTCGCATACCATAATGTTGTTAAGTGGCATCTGATTACGAGAAGAGATGTTCCCTGCCCTTTGACAAGCGTCACAATCTCTCACATGTTTTGCGGCATCCTTGAAACTGCTAGGACAAAAGAATCCTGCCTCATAGACCTTCCGAGCAGTATTATCAGCCCCGTAATGTCCTCCAGCTGGTCCGTTGTGGCAGTGTTCCAGAATCTGTTTCTGCTCATTTCCAAAAACACATCTCCGAATAAGACCATCTGGGCATGATTTAAATAGGAAAGGATCATCCCAGAAGTAATATTTAAGATCTGAGAAGAACTTTTTCTTTTGATCATAGGTTTTGTTACTAGGTAATAAATACTCTGGCTACTAGGTAATTAGCGAAATCTGCATACCATGGTTCGGGACTGGAATCTTTAATTCTTACTGTCATGAGATGCTTATCAGGGAAGGAGTCACAAATAGTTTCTTTGTCAAGTTCTTCAAGCTCAAGGTTTTCTAACCGAGAGAGGTGATCAACTGTTAAGTTTTCCGCCCCTTTCTTATCCTTGATTTCAATTTTAAATTCTTGTAGTAGCATCACCCATCTTATCAATCTTGGTTTGGCATCCTGTTTAATGAATAAGTACTTCAAAGTAGAATGGTCAGTGTAGACAACAGTTTTTGACATTACTAAATAAGATCTAAATTTATCAAAGGCATAAACCACAACAAGGAGTTCCTTCTCGGTGGTTGTGTAATGTTCTTGTGCCTCATTTAGGGTTTTACTAGCATAATAGATGGGTTTGAATTTTTTGTCCACCCTTTGCCCAAAACAGCTCCCACTGCATAATCACTGGCATCGCACATAAGTTCAAAAGCGTTGCCCCAGTCGGGAGCAATGATAACAAGGGCAATAGTCAAATTTTCTTTTAAAATATCAAAAGCTCTTTTGCAATCATCATTAAAGTCAAAATTTTCATCTTTCATGAGAAGTTGGGTCATAGGTTTAGCAGTTTTGGAAAAGTCTTTTATAAATCTCCTATAAAAGCCAGCGTGCCCAAGAAAACTCCTAATTCCTTTTAGATTGGTCGGATAAGGTACTCGAGAAATAACGTCAACCTTAGCTTTATCAACTTTGATCCCTGTTTGTGAAATCTTATGCCCCAAAACAATCCCTTCTTTTACCATAAAATGACATTTCTCCCAGTTAAGGACAAGGTTGGTTTCTTCACATCTGGCAAGCATTTTAGATAAGTTATTAAGACAAGATAAAAAAGAGTTACCAAAAACCGAGAAATCGTCCATGAAGACTTCCATAAAATCTTGGCACATATCTGAGAATATTGCTGTTATGCACCGTTGGAATGTGGCAGGGGCGTTGCATAGTCTGAAAGGCATTCTTCGGTAGGCGAATTTTCCGTAAGGGCAGGTGAAAGTAGTCTTTTCTTGATCCTCCGGGGTGATCGGAATTTGAAAATATCTAGAAAACCCATCAAGAAAACAATAATACTCATGTCCAGAGAGCCTTTCCAACATCTGATCGATAAATGGAAGGGGGAAGTGATCCTTCCGTGTTGCGTCGTTTAATTTTATGTAATCGATGCACACCCTCGAGCCAGTGAATGTCCTAGTAGGTATTAGCTCGTCATCTTCGTTAGTGACTATTGTCATTCCTCTTTTCTTTGGCACAACATGAATAGGTCTAACCCAAGGACTGTCGGAAATAGCGTAAATTAGACTTGCGTCCAGGAGTTTAATGATTTCTTCTTTTACCACGTCTTGGACTTTTGGGTTCAATCTTCTCTATGGCTGTACTACTGGTTTAAAGTCATCTTCCATCAGTATCTTGTGAGAACAGTATGAAGGGTTGATCCCTTTTATGTTAGAAACTTTCCATGCAATCGCCCCCTTGTGATTGCGTAAAACTTGTAATAGCGACTTCTTTTCTTCGTCAGATAGCAAAGAAGAAATCACTACAGGAAAATTAGGGTCCTCATTAATGAATGCATATTCTAAATGAGGAGGGAGCTCCTTGAGTTTGGGGGTAGTATCAACTTCTTCCGGGGTGTTTGCTGAACATAGCGTTTGGTTGACCCCATCGTGTTCTTCCCATTCGCCTTCTCCATCGCTAGATATGCCATCATTATCTTCGAATTTCAATGATTTCAAAGGGTCAGGTAGAAAGCATTCCTGAGCATGTTTTTGAGCATTAGCTTCGATAAGGTCGAGATCATCAAGGTTGTCGTCAGTGAAAGAAGAATAGCTCATTGATTTTTCAAGATCAAAGGTAATATTATTGTTTCCAATTTCCAACGAAATATTCTTGTTAAAGACATCAATCATAGCATGTTCGGTGGCAAGAAAGGGTATCCCAAGTAAAATTGGGACATCATCCTCTTCCATATCAAGGACCACGAAGTTGACCGGGAAGACAAATTTATCAATCTTGACAAGGACATTTTCAGCGATTCCTTTAGGATATTGAGTTGTTTTATTAGCTAGCTCAATGCACATTCTAGTTGGTTTCAGGACCCCCAATTCCAGGCGCGAATAGAGTGAGAATGGCATAAGACTTATGCTTGCCCCAAGATCGGCAAGGGCCTTGTCGAACATAATACCCCCGATGGTGCAAGGTAAGGTGAAGTTCCATGGATCTTCTTCTTTAAGAGGCATGTCTTTTAGTAGGGCGGCAGAACACCTTTGATTCAAAGTAATTTGCGTCCGATCAGAAAGTCTTCTATGGGTTAGGAGATCCTTCATGAATTTAGCATATTTGGGCATTTGTTCAAGGGCTTCAACGAGAGGAATATTAATGCTGAGTTGTTGTAACTTTTCCATGAATTTCTGAAATAATGCTCGTTCTTGTTCCTTCTTAATTCTTTCCGGAAATGGTATTGGAGGAACGTAGGGATGAACTTTTTCGATAGCTGGTTGAGCGTCTTCGGTTTCCTTGTTGATGTTTTGAGGCATATCCTCATTCTGATCATTCGAGCTTGAAGGGTAGGCTGGTTCCTTATAGTTTAATCTACTTCTGGTTGTAATAGCATGAGCTAGATCTCGAGGATTTGGTTCAGTTGTGCTAGGTAGTTCCCCTTCATCTCTCATTCTGACAGATTTTGCGAGCTTCCTAACTTGATTTTCTAATCTTCTTATAGCAGCTGCTTGAGTTCTTAGCACATGGTCGTAATCTCGCTTGATATTCCATACCAATTTTTTGATTTCTTCTTGCTTTCTGCTGGATTCCTTAAGAAGCTTTTTCACAGCCTTTTCGAGATCCATTACTCTCCCATCAATAGGTTTATCGTGCTTGTTGAGCTTATGCTCATGGCACTTGAAGATGGCTTCGTTGAATCTTTCCCAAGTTGTAAACAGCGGTTCATCATTGAATTGGCTGAACCTCATAATATCATCAACTTGCTGGAGAATTTTTGCAGGGGTTCGGTATTCCTTAAGAAAGGATTTTTTTTTAAATGCGCTCCATGTTGTGATAGATCCAGATGGAAGTTTCTTCAACCAATCTCTAGCTCTTCCCTTGAGGGTAAAAGGAAATGCCCTCATCATAACATGGTCTCTGGAGACCCCTGGTGCGTGGAACAAATCGGCGATCTCACATACTTTTGCGATGTGTTCGTGTGCTTCTTCATCCTTGTTTCCATAAAAGCAACATCTTTTTAGTTCTTCTAGACATAGTCCCCAGAACTCGAATTTTACATTTTCTTCAAGAGCTGGAACAGTGATTCCCTGTTTACTTTTAGAGGTGGTGAGATAATCATTCATAGTGAGAGACATAATATCAGAATAAAACTAAAGACTTAATAAAATCCTAATATAACTCCTCGCAACGGCGCCAAAAACTTGATGCGGGTTTTACTAACTGGTTTTAATATTTATAATGTCTCGTTATACCTATGGTCTACCCTAATGCACTAACGGGCGAGTGTACTCGGTCGTGTGTAGTGTAATGTCGGTAAAACCGAGGTCGTCCCAAGAGCTATGTGTGTTGGATTAATACTAAGTCTAGGTGTCATGATTTTAAGATGATTTAATTAATTAACTAATGAATCAAGTAAAGGCAAAGGTGTAATCAATAGAGAGAGGTGCTAACCTAGTTATTCATCCTAGCTAGTAATGTCTATGTCTAATTACTTCCAATTACTTGGTGGGGTCAAAGTCTAGAGGACAACATTTGGTCAATTCGCCTAACCTATCGGCAAAGATGCCACCACCGGAGAAGTCGGTGTCCCTCATAAGTCCAGTTGTTCCTGGTCCCTAAGCCAAGTCATTAAGTCTTGCAACATGCTAGACTTATAGTGCCCGGCGTTAGCAACAAACACTCACCCCTAATTCTTAAGTTCATCCAAATGGTAGGTGATCAATTGGTCAAATTGCACAAGTAGAAAGGGTCGCCATTGGTCATATCTTACCCTTCCATCTCGCCTACTCACTTAGGTCATTGGTCATATCTCCTAAGCAACTAGCCTCTACCGGTATTCAAAACTACCGAAACAAGGGTAGCTACCAATAAACTATGCATGCATACACTTAGAAATAATTATGCGGAAGTAATATAAACGCAAACAAAACAATTAAGGAATCATAACTAGGCTAGCACCAAGAGGTGCTTAGCCGCTCATATTAACCATACAAATCAATTCAATAATTAATGTTATGAAATACATGAATCAAAAGTAAAGAAAAGATAAAATGCTAATGCTTATCGTAGGGGAGTGATTTCTCCCTTGGAGATAGCTCCGTATGCTCCTCTGACCTGCCTTTGGCTTCTTCTCACGTTCTTTGGTTGTGGTGTGTGAAATGGGATGCTTTCAAATTCTGGAAATTGTGGGGTATTTATAGGCCAGATATGGGTTACGGCGAAACTAATAAAATAGTTATGCCGTAATCCTCTATTTCTTCGTAAAATGCACTAGATCTGCTGTTTACGGCGTAATCTTAGAAGTGGTTACGCCGTATCTTCAATAATTCTTGGTTACGCCGTAGTTTATGCACGAGTTATGTCATAGTTATCAGCGGCGCGAATCCTCATTTGACCTAATATAGTTACGTCGTAGTCTTTTGGGAGAGTTACACCATAATCTTCTAATGAGTTGGCTTTCTGAGTCATGCTTTATTTACGGCGTAATGTGAGATGTGAGTTACGCCGTAACTTCTTCAAAGTGAGCATACTATGATAAATCTTTGATAATTCTCCAATTCCGCGTCTCTTTAGCTCCAATGCTCGTAATTTACCTGAAAGTGGAATATAATGGAAAACAAGCATAAATCCATATAAATGATATAAATTACAAGCATTATCGGGGGAAATTGACACTTAATATTCAGGATAATTTGATGTTATCACTCACTATCACTCCAAGCACCACTTACAAAAGCACGTTGAGTTTTGCTTTTAGGTGGCTTGGGGCAATCTCCTATTAGATGACTTGTATCACCGCATCTAAAGCACTTCCTTTCACCTTTTCCCTTTTTGCCATCTCGGTCTTTTTGGAATGGCTTCTTTTCATCTCGGGGTTGCCTTACGAATTTTACTCTTCTTCTAAAGAACTTTTTGAAATCTATAACGGCCATAGCATACTCCTCATCTTCACTACCCGAGCAAGATTCTTCATCATCACTAGATTCCATTCTTGCCTTTAGAGCAACGGATTTGACTTTTTCTCTTTTTCCTTTGATGATCTCCGAATCTTTCTCCATCACCATTTCGTGTACTTTGAGATTTCCAATTAGCTCATCAAGTGACATTATTGAGAGATCTTTTGATTCCTCAATAGCCGTTACTTTTGCTCTCCACTTCGGATGGAGTGCTCTAAGAAATTTCCTGACAAAGTTCTTACTACAAAAAGCTTCATCAAGTGCTTTAAGAGAAGTAATAATAGTATTAAAGAGAGCAAATCCACAATCAATGGTTTCATCTTCAGGGACAAAAAATTGTTCATATTGTTGAACAAGAAGATCAATTTTGTTATCCTTGACTTGGAAATTTCCTTGATGTGTAATGATTAAAGATTCCCAAATCTCTTTTGCGGTTTCACACATAAAATTTCTTTCGTATTCTTTTCTAGGTAAAGTATTATAAAACATCATTTTAGCTTCATTATTTTTAGCTATTAATTTCTTTTGATCACCACTTGAAATATTTTTTGTTGTAGGATTAAAGTCTCCTTTAATGATAACAAACCAAAGATCTATATCTTTTGACTTTACATATGTTTCAAAATGGTTTTTCCAATAGATAAATCCGTTGGTTTCAAATAGTGGTGGTCTTTGCATAGATTGCCCTTCTTTAAAGTTTTCGGAATCCATGGATCGTTTCAAGTTTATAAAATACAATATATTTTAGAAATTCTTGAGCAACGAGGCTCTGGTACCAATTGTGGAAAACTAGAAGGGGGGGTTGAATAGTTTACCGATTAAAATATTTGTTTTAAAACTTATTGTAAGATCAATTGATATTGATCAAAGATATGTTAGTGAATAATAAACAATATGTAAGCAATATATAAAGAGTAAATAAGGAAAGAAACAATCAAACCACGACAAGTTGTATATAGCGGTTCGGCCTACAAGGACTCTTTTTCCTTGCCCTACTCCACTCCCCGAGTCTCCAACTCAAGAGTTTATCTTCACTAGTCTACAAGCTCCTTTAACCGGCGGAGAAACCTTTACACTTCGCTTACAGACTATTTCTGACAAAAAGCTAGACGCCGAGTTCTTTTACAAGGGTACAACCACTCCCACACACTATTTATTTGAAGGACTAAAATACTAACCAATCACACTAAAAAGTTTAAGATAGTTTGGTACAATAATGATGTACGAACAAGACTAGATCATACAACAACAAAACAAACAAGACTTCCAACTATTTGTTGAAGCTTGATTATGCCTTGATCATCTTTGCTATAAAAGAGGATCACTATAATGATATGAAACTGAGTTAGAAATAGTAGAGAGAAGGAATGTATGTGATTATGCTAGAAAGGGATGAGAAAACAACTTGGGTTGGCTTGCTATTTATAGCAAAACAATCTGCTGTCACCACAGACCACATAACCAAAATAATGGTTTTGCCTTTGTATTATTTTGGTGTCGCCGGTCTGACAACAAGATTACAAAATTCTTACCAACATCAACCAAATCTAACCAAGATCATGTAAGATATGTAGAGTTCAAATCTAAACAAAATATCTTATGAAATCCTCTAGAGATTTCAATGATGCAACCCATGATGTCATATATTGTTTTCTATTTTTAGAAATAATATGTTAAATGTAAATACATATGTTATGTGTGTTTAAGAAACTAAAACATACTTGATCTAAAAATGTTGACATACATTATGGTTTAAAAGGGTATCAAAGTTAATTGATACATGACTAATCAAAATGTAAATGCTTGAGTGATGAAGAATTTATTTAAGGAAAGCTTGTTTTAATATCTATTAATCTTGACAAGCTTTATACTTTACAAAAATGAAATTTACTTTTGTCGTTAACAAAACTTAGGTAAAGATCATAAAATATAAATAATGTTTAATGACGATATTTGTATTAACACATGGGTATCAAAATAGATACAATGTATCTAGAAGATGCAATGCATCTAGTCAATGGGTCATGGATTTGCTCCATGGGTATGGGTCATGGGTTATGGATTTTACCCATCCTAATAAACTATTACAACAATTGAATTATTACAACAATTTATGTTAAATGACTATATATGTAAATGCTTTACAAAAGTAACATGTATCCTTATAATTTTACTTATGATAACTTTATATTTGTTATCAACAAAACACAAAGAGATCGTTGAATATGAATAACGTTTTTACGATTTATTTGTCTTAACAAAACACTTAAACGCTCCTGACACTATACAAGCCATGTGTCCATATCCAATTCATAAATGTTGTAAGAGCCAAAAGTCCAAAGCTCCGTGAAGCGAAAAAAATTCAACATTCACATAGGTGGTTCCTCTTTATTCATGCTCTTGCCAAGCACTTTTTTTAATGAAATTAACTATTAAAAAGTAAAGACTTCATCCTCCTTTTGCGTCTGAGCATAACCTTGGGATGTAAAATAAAACATGTGCTCTAGTCCACTGAATGTTAAGCTTTCCACATTGAACTCAGCTCCCAAGTTTCCTCAGAAAGGAGTTGGGTATCTTAGCATTCAGTGACTAAGTTGGACTTAAACCCATCCCTTTAGCAGACTTTATAATCAAGTCTCTAGCCAAACCCTTCGTCAAGTGATCAGCTAAATTTTGTTGAGATCTAACATACTTTAGAGATACAACCCCATTCATGATAAGCTCAAGAATCATGCTATGCCTGAAACCTAAGTGTCTAGACTTTCCATTGTACATCTGGCTATAAGCCTTTGCCAATGTAGCTGCACTATCACAACGGATAGAAATAGGTGCTACAGGTTTCGGCCATAATGGAATCTCAAGAAGCAAGTTTCTCAACCATTCAGCTTCTTTACCAGCAGTTTCTAAGGCCAAAAATTTAGATTCCTTTATTGAACTGGTGATGCAAGTTTGCTTCTTAGATGCCCAAGAAATTGCACCTCCACCAAGTAGAAATACCCAGCCACTGGTATACGAATTGTCTTCAGTGTTACTGATCTAACTTGCATCAGTGTATCCTTCTAACACTGAAGGATAACTAGTTTATGAGAGACTATAAGACATAGTTCTCTTCAGATACTTTAATTGCCAGTGATGAGCACTAGGATTGCTAGTATACCTGCTCAATTTACCCACTGCAAATGAAATATCAGGTCTTGTACAAGTCATGGCATACATCAGGCAGCCAATTACCCTAGAATAATCAAGTTGAGATATAGCCTTGCCATAATTAGGCATCAGCTTCTCACAAGTATCCAAAGGTGTATTCACTGGAGTACAATCAAAGTAACTGAATTTCCTCAACACCTTTCAATATAATGAGAATGAGAAATATAAATTCTTCTAATTTCATGTTTAATCCGTATATAAAGGATAACATCAGCCTCCCCCATGTTCTTCATGGAGAACCTTGATGACAAAAACTCCTTTGTTAGGTTAACCTAATTTTGGTCAATGCCAAAGATCAGCATGTCATCAACATATAGACAAATAATGAATCCTTTACCAGATTCATCGAATTTGCTATACACACATTTGTTAGCTTGGTTAAGAAGATAAACATTGGACAAAACCACTTCATCAAATTTTTGATTCCATTGTTTAGGTGCCTGCTTTAGTCCATAGAGAGACTTAATCAATTTACACACCTTGTTTTCATTGCCATGCATGATGAAGTCCTGAGGTTGGTTCATCTAAACCTCCTCATCTAATAAACCATTCAAGAAAGTTGTTTTAACATAAATAATCAGATTGTGAATTGATGCCAAAGCAATCAGCAGTCTTATGGTACTGATACGAGCCACAGGGGTATAAGTGTGAAAATAGTATATCCATGACTTTTGTTTAAAGCCCTGAATGACATGACTAGTCTAGCCTTAAACTTTTCAATTGTTCCATCCACCTTCATTTTCCTTTTGAAAATCCATTTGCAACCAAGAGGTTTGCAACCAGGTGGTAGATTGTAAAACCCCCAAATTTTGGTACAGCGGAAGACTTAATCAAGCTTTCGGGGTGCTACTGGATTGGTACACAACACAAGTATAGGAAAACAAGATAGCATGAAACGTTTCACAAACTTGTCCCATATTTAGTTATCTGGTTACATTTATTCAAAATATTGAAAGTAAGGCCCAAATGAAATCATAAGGTGGGTCCACAACTATTATCAGAGTTTTAGAATCATCCTCCAACCATGCCCCTTCTGCCAAGCCTCCAAGAAACAAGCAATCCAAGCATCATCTTAGTTACCTGAGAAAACATGCTAAAAAGGGTCAGCTAATGCTGGTGAGTTCATAGGTTTAATCATAAATTTAGTAGTGGACCTGATAGAGTTCATTTGCTATGTGAAACTAAGGCAGATATACAGTAAACATTCCAATCACATTCTAACAATATTCCTTCCAATAAGGCAACAACATCTCAGTAGGCCCCAAGTGACTCTAGCCAGGTACCACAGCCATAGCAAAGCACGAGTCAATGCTACCCTGTTCTAGGTCGGAAGTAGATATCTACTCTTAGCTAGGTATCATAGTTATAGCAAAGGATTGCTACCCTAACCTAAGTCAACATCTAACACATATCTATCATTTGCTAATCAACACATAAGCAAATCAAAAAGTAGAAGCATGCCCAAAAAAAGAGTTGCATGCTTTCTCACCCAATTTAGATAAAACACAGTTAAAAAGTGAGGCTATGAAACTCACCTCGATTTCCAGCAAGGCACAATTAACCTATAGAAGAAAGCAGAATAACAATTAACAAGTAACGGCAACCACGGACTCGACACAACCTAGAATATAACTTTGTCTTTAATATATTTCTAATTCAATATTTTCCATCCAAGAATGACAAGATTTCAATGCAAACATATTTTATCTAAAGATCAAACCCTTTGATCTCAACCACCCATCCAACTTTAATCCAATGGTTCAGATTAATTGGCACTTTATTTTAATTATTAACTGAGGGACATTTTAGTAATTATATTATCTTTGAGATAATTCATGTCTCATTCATTCTCACCGGTTACACACACATAACACTACTTTCACACACTAAACACCCCCAAATCAGTATATCAAACCCTAACCGATATTGATGCTAATTGATTACCATCTGAGGCTACGAACAATTGATTACCTTCATGCTGGTACTATTTCAATCTTTATAAATCCATATATTCTTTCTAATTACATAGTAATAGTTAAATGAGTTATTTATATATTTTTTTGCAACGAATGATGATGATGATCAGGTTTAATTATTTAATAATGGCGATGGTTGGAGCGTATCGTCATGGATCGACTGTTTCGTTACGGTTTACGACATCTTGGAGATATTGGTTTTAGAGAAGAGCGTGATACTTTTGGACCTATTCAAGTCCCAAATGACAAGTCAGCCTCTCTTACTTCTTTCCTTTATTTTATTATTCAGGTCACTCTTTTTAAGGTACTGATTTATGGAAATTACAATGCATATTGAAATGAAATTAATTATGATAATGTTTAGAGGTGATCGAATTGTTGTTGTATTGGTTCGTTAAATTTGAATTAGGATTTTTCTTGACCAAAACATAATGTAAACTAGTGTCTGTAGAGTTGGATAGTGGATTGATATTTACGATGTATACATTTTGCTGATAAAGGACCACTGTTTGAGTTGTGGAGACTGATTGTTTTCGGATGATTGCCCTGTCCGATAACCTGGTTTGGCATCTATAAAGGTATCTCGTATATGATTAAACTGTCTAAACTTTATTTTGTATCAATATTATTTACTGACTATTGTGGTTGTGAACTAGGTCAATTACATTAATTGGCAACACAATACACGTGTATTTGTTATTACTAGCATCTTTTGTTGAAAATCGTTTATTCCTAATATGATTTGGTCTGATATAGGACGTGACACATTATGTTGACAACAATGTTATTGGTCTCTGGTGCAATGACTACGACATGGATCCGTGAAAAAAATATCAGACTCTAGATTTGGTATCATTATTGAACATTGTGCTTAGATGTGGTCTTTAGTCTATTATGTCCTTGTGTTAGTATAATTTATATCATTAGTTGTATTCCTATATTCCTAGAAACTAGCTGATTTACTATGATAATTATAGGGCACCCATTAATTATGCCATTAAACTTACCACTGATGACATGACACGATACTCGCAGACCTTTCAAGTGGGGGTGCGATACTATTTGGTCTAGCGTGTTGTTTTGGGTTTATCAGGTTACCTCTCTTTTTGCAGCTGTCTGATGCTTGAGGAATGTTGCAGGTCATGGATCATCTTTGCTCATATGTGTGAATATTTTGACTGGCTACACAGAGACATCAGACATTACACAAAATGTTATCTCAACTATCAGGTCAGTAAGTTTAGAAGGTTCTCTAGTGTGCTGACTTTTAAAACTCTAAATAGATTCAAATTTTCTCATCTATATAATCGTGATGTATTGAGTTGCAGGAAGTGTTGTCAGGTGGTGGTCTTATTTACTTGTCGGGTGTCTTCATTATTGCTACTATGTGGGCAGTTGTTGTAACGCATTAATACTATGGCTTCAAACTTGCTTCTTCTACTTTTGTATTATTAATAGGATTTTTTGTACACCTATGTGTTTATAATTATCCTGACCAATGTTGGCACCTCGTTGTGCTCCTCTCCAACCCTTTAGAGAGTTTTTAAGCTACTATTTTCATGTGTTTCATATCTTTGACTTGAATACTATCGATTACTAATTTTTTGATTTGTATGGTATGGACAGACAAGACTCCCTAGTAACATCAGCTGACCAGTATATCCATCCCATTTAATATTAACCCATCTGGAATGCAACCTATCCTCACTACCAGCTATCTGTTGGGTTTTCCTGCTCTGTGGCAAGGTTTGATTAATCATTGGTCTTATTGGTTACGTTTATGTGATATTCTTGTAAACTGGAGTAATTCATATCCTTTTGGATGCATGGTTGTGAGATTTTATCATGCTATCACATTCTGATTTGCAGCTTCTTTACTTCATGATTTTGGACAAATGTGAGAGAGATCCTAAATCCTAATTCATCTCTTGGAGCATCGTCGTGGGTCTATTATACTATCTACGCATTCTTCGTTTTCATTTTCAATATATTTAATATTGTAAGTTATATTTCAATGGAAATTTGATGTTTATTTTGTTAATTTTAGCATCTATGTAATTGTGCTATGAACATATTTGATTACGTTATCAAGTTTAGGGAAATGAATGTTTTAAATAGATTTTCTTAATTGTTATTGGATGTTACTTTATGTAATAATTATGTGAATCACAAGTGATTTGTCACAAATCACAGGTGATTTAGAACAAATCACTAGTGATTTACCACAAATCACAAGTGATTTGACATGATTATCACATACTTTTGTTTCATTTCTTAATATTTGTAAATTTTGTTTAACAATTTTTGCTAAATATAAAGTGAAATTTAAAATCCAACCAAGGCTTTAATTCAAATATGAATTCATAGATCACGATTTTATCTGAAGCAAAAATCAACATCTCAGTAAAACTGAGTTAACAATCCAAAAATATTTAAAATGAAACAAAACATAAAAAGTATTTATAAAGTAAACATAAAGTTATCAGTTTATTCATCGCTAATGTCTTTGACCAAGCGGGCAAGTCTTTTAGTACGCGTGTTAGCTTTCACCCCACATTCTATTCATCGCATCTTGATATGTTACCACTAGTGTAGGTTGCTTGTAGAATGTTGTCATAAACGACTCCCAGAGCCAAATGTACGATTCGGTGTATTCACTTTTAAGTATTCCCGCAACAATTGTCACACTCTTTCCATCATTATTTATTGCAGTGAATGTAACAAATACCATATTGTACCTGAAAGCATATAAAAACACATGACCTTAGTGAGCAAATGCATACCTAATAAACAAAATCATTTGTGCTAAATCACACGTGACTTGTGCTAAATCGCGCGTGATTTAGCCTATATAACTTGTGATTTAGACTAAATCACATGTGATTTATCACAAATCACATATGATTTATCACAAATCACCTGTGATTTAGGCTAAACCAAATGTGATGTTTACTTAATTATAAAAGTCAAGCAGTCTAAACTTACTTGTTAGTTCTGAAAGTTTAATCAAAGGAAATGATGTCTCCAAAATTTTCAAAGTTGCATTTCATTACCTCGTCGGCCCAAAACAGAATCACATGTGATTTCATGTGGAATCACATGTGATTTCATGTGGAATCACATGTGATTTCATGGAGAATCACATGTGATTTCATGCATTGAAATCACATGTGATTTACTTAAACAGAATCACATGTGATTTCATGTAGAATCACATGTGATTTCCTCATAATCACATGTGATTTACTTATACTTATTGGTTCAATAATATGTATACTGCAAATACCAAGTAATACATTTGTGATTTACTTGTTTATTCTTTGTTCTTCATTTATGACAAAAGTTCAATGTGATTTTACCTCAAATCACATGTGATTTACCACAAATCACATGTGATTTATCGTAAATTATTTTTTGAAAGTGAATCGCATATGATTTACTCATTTTTAGATTAAAACATACGTGCTTCAGTTTATAACAGCAAAGACTAAATCAAACGTAATTTACATTTTTCATAACAAAGCAAAAATATAAATAACAGAATCACAAGTGATTTCAGGAATTTGTTTTAAAA
This sequence comes from Chrysanthemum lavandulifolium, assembly GCA_022545495.1. Taxonomy (NCBI): domain Eukaryota; kingdom Viridiplantae; phylum Streptophyta; class Magnoliopsida; order Asterales; family Asteraceae; genus Chrysanthemum; species Chrysanthemum lavandulifolium. Next base: position 117,592,775 of record CM040244.1, read on the forward strand.
GATAAAGGAATGAGTTGATTTGAAATTAAAGATCACATGTGATTTATTACTCTAAAGATCGAATGTGACTTGTAAAATCACATGTGATTTTTTTTTGGTAAACTGTGTTTCTGAATCAACATTGCGAGCGGCTAAAATCACATGTGATTTTGTAATTTATAATCGCACGTGATTTTTAAAATAACAAATCACAAGTGATTTTACAAATCACTTATGATTTATGCACAAATCACAACAAAATATCAGAATCATGTGTGATTTACTCATTTTTAGATTAAAACATAATCACGTGTGATTTATTCACGAATCACAACAAAAACAGAATCACATGTGATTTTTTTATGAATCACGTGTGATTTTTTTATGCACATCTATAGAAAGAAGATTTAATTCTCGTCGCGATGGTGTATTTTTTGTAGTTTGAAGATTTACCGTTTGAAAGATATGTTGTTTTTTAAAAACGGGTGGAAAGTGGGTATTTTTATTAACTGGGCTAGAATGACAATTTTGCCCTTCCTTTGTTATTTTTTGGTTTGATCTCTACCATTGGATGGAATCAAAATGAATGGCTAAGATGTGCTTATTTTTTCTTTTGATTTTTTTGTTTGTCATTAATCTCACCTCATCTACGAATATATTCCATTTCTTATTTCCAAAATATCTCATTCTTAATTCAGTTAGAAACGGTTGGTATCATCGTGTGTGGTGTCGACTCTATGAGACTCCACTGACTCACTTTACTAAATGCCCATGCATAAACATGACAAATCAATGCGACCTCTATGCGATAAGCTTTATAGTTTAATAAGTTTTCAAATTAAATCGTTAGAACTTATCGAATTTGTTAACTCGATAAATTCAACCATTTACTCATCGCACTTATTATTCCGAAAACCATATCACGATGCTTACGAGTCATAAGGATAAGTTATCCATTAATAAGTTCGTCCGACGTACATAACGGATTCTTATTGAGTTTGTTAACCCGATAAGTCGGTTATCTACGTGGGTTAAATATATTAATGTCAAGTCATCCGTAACCCATGCAAATGCCAAAATGATCATTAATTACTCAATAATGACATATTTAAGTCAACGTGCCCTCGAAACATTTAATAACTCGTTAAAACCTTTCCATTTTTAAGTCGTTAGTTCTTTTTTAATATATGAACTTATCAATAGTTTTATTTTTCTAGTTTATACATAAATATGTTTATTTATCGTGTTAAGTTTCCAATTTATGTTTCTAGTTATTATCCATCTCGATTTCACAAGTTCGAGTCATGACCCTCGCGCTTTTATATGTCATATTGTCCAGTAATAAATATAAGTCCATGTTACGGCGTTGTTGGGGTCAACCGAGACTAAAAAGTCATGGTAACATCGACGTTGCACAAAGTTCACATATATAATATATCAAGTCCAAATAAAATTTCTCGCTCATTACCGACCCTAAACCTACGGCTCGGCAACTTAACCACACTTTCAATCAATCTCCATATCAAACTTTAACCAAAACCAACGAGACCCTAATGGTCTCGGCAACCAAAACCAATGTCGAGACCCTAATGGTCTCGGCTTAACCACGACTACACCGCACGAACCAAACGGACCCTAATGGTCCTTGGCTCCTTTATCGGCTTCAACCATAACTACCACGCTGGACCTCTTGGTCCCATCCATCTCCAACAACAACAACAATCTCGACAATCAATCTCGAACAAACAAAAACCCGTACCCTTTTGTCCTTGGTGCTTCTCGGCTTAAACCCAACACGACCAAACCGGAACCTAGTGGTCACGGTTGGTTTCCAACGCCATCAACATCCCTTCAAACCCTCAAATCCATGACAAACATCACACAAAAATAAAAATAAAAATGCACATGACATGACACGACACACACACGATACCAACAAATTTTATTTTCGTTTTTATTCATTTAAAGCTTGTTTTCTTTTCGTTTTCCCCACTTAACCCGAACCAACGAATTGAACGTGATTCAAAGGTCACCAAACAAGTGTAATACTCGTTTGTCTCACCTTCTTTCTTCCCGATCTAAGCTTGAAACGACAAAACACGAAGAGGATGCGCGTTTGGGGTTTGTTTGAGTGGCGGTATGGAGGAGTTAGGGCGCGTGGTCTAGGTAGAAATGGAGAGGATAGAAAGATGAACGTTTTGGTGGTGGTAGTGGTGGCTCACGCGTGGCGGAGAGGGCAACGACGGGTGCTGACAGGCGGCGGCTGTATATGGGGTAGAGAGAGAAAGAAATGAGTTAGGGTTTGGGTGAGGGAGATGAAGTGTGTGTGTGTGTGTGTGGGGGGGGGTTTATATTTTTGAGGTGGGGATTAAGTGTAATTTATTTGTAATGAGGGGGGGCTAGCTTTAAACCACGGGGACCAACGTCGTAATTTTTATTAATTCTCCCGAATTACCACTTAACGACTCGTAAAATTTTATTTGTCGTGACCGATAATTTTTTTTATAATATGCACTATCGCTCTTAATTATATTTTTCCGTTAAATTTGATTATAAACACGTCTATTTCCACTTAACGAGTTCAATGTTACTATTTCTCATGTTTTTAGGTTTTAATTGTGCCGACTCGGGTAGTGCCTAACATAACATATCATCAAACATAACATAACTCATTTAGTAACATAATCATCCACAAATTATATCAATGATGCACATAATAAATCAAGTACGGGCTCACATAAATCAAACCGGGTTTCTACGTTTTGAGTTTCTTAGGATTATTCATGACGGCATCTATAACTAGATTTTTAAATTTTCCGAGTTGTCACAGAGATCAACCAACACCCAAGTGTTGTTGCCCATGATGGATTCCATCTCATCATTGATTGCTTCTTTCCAGAAAGCAACATCCTAGGACTTCATTGCTTCTTCAAATGTCTCAGGGATCATCCTCAACAATGAAGCAATAAGAGTATTGGTAAGAGACCTCATCCCTTGTTCCTTCAATTAAATATAATTGAAACTCAGGTTCTAATAACTTTGGAGTCCTGACCCTTTTACTCTTTCTAAGCTCAGGTTCAGGTTGTTGAATCACAACCTCATCAAGGACCTCTGATACACCAATGTCATGACTTCCATTAGGAATTCTCTGACTTGGTCTAGGGACTGATGAGAATCTATTCTCATCAAAGATTGCATCCATTGATTCAATTATAGAGTTAATTGAAACACTTTTATTAGGTTCTATAACATACAATCTAAAAGTCTTGGAATGCTCAGCATATCCAACAAAGATGCATTCAATGCCTCTTTCACCCATAATTTTTACTTTTGGATCAAGGAGTCTTACAATAGCCTTACAACCTCAAACCTTGAGAAAGTTCAGGTTGGGTTTCCTTTTAGTCCAGAGTTCATAAGGGGTAATCTTGTTCCTTTTATTGGGAACCTTATTTAATAAATAGCAAGCTGTTAACATAGCTTCACCCTAGAACCCTTGACTCAGTTTGAATTGGAAAACATGGAATTAACCATCTCCTTTAGTATCTTGTTTTTCCTTTTAGAAATACCATTTTGTTGAGGAGTATAGGGGGCAGTCGTTTCATGGATTATACCAATAAACTGAAAATACATAGTATCCATGTACTCAACTCCCCTATCAGTCCCAAATCTTTTGATTAGGGACCCAAGTTGCAATTCAACTTCAGTTTAAACACTTTGAATTTATCTAATGCTTCATCCTTAGTATGTAACAGATAGACATAACAGAACCTAGAAGCATCATCAATAAATGTCACAAAGTACTTCTTTTTCCCCAAAGAGGGAGTGGCATTCAAATCACACAGGTCAGTGTGTATCAGCTCCAAGACCTTAGTTTCACGATTAACACCCTAAAAAGGTTTCTTAGTTATTTGGTCAACATGCAATTTTTACACTTTTCAGTGTCCATGTCAAATGCTGGAATTAAGCCCTCCTTGGACATATATTGCATCCTTTTATAGTGTACATGGCCAAGTCTAGCATGCCAGAGGGAGGTGGTCATAAAGACTGAATTATCATAGTCATTAACAATGTTCAACCTGAACATTTGATTACACAAATATCCAAAACCAATAAATACACCACTTTTAGACAAAACAAATTAATTAGATTCAATAACTTGTTTAAAACCATGATTATTCAAAACACTACTTGAAACCAAGTTTTTTCTTATATCAGGAACATGAATAACATTAAACAAAGTTACAATCTTTCCAGAATTAAACGTAAGATCTACACAACCACGTCCATGCACCAGGGCTGTTGACTCATTTCCCATGTGAAGAATAGAAACATCATTCAGTGACTCATAAGTCTTGAAACAACTTCTATCTTTGCACATATGAACCGTTGCACCAGAGTCAACCCACCACACAACATCATCATCATGCACATAGTTACATTCAGATACATATGTAACATAATAAACCTGAAGAGATTTATTAAACATATTACCTTTCAGAGAAACTGAACCATTCCCCGATCCACTAGTGCTTGATCTATTGGTTTTATCACAAATCTTAACACCTTTGCAATCCATTTTAATGTGACAAGATTTGGCACATTTCCAACAAGTAGGTGTTGCCTTCTTGTTAGGGTATGCCCTTGTGTTATCATGATGTTTACGTTTACCTTTGTTGTCATTGTACATGGTGGAGTTGTTATGCTCCACCATATTGACAACAGATGCACCAACAACATTGTTGCTCTATGGTTTGTCATTATCCTGTGCCCTGAGTGATTCCTCAATGCGCAGATGACTGCTCAACTCAACAAGAGTTAACTCCTCCTTCTTATGTTTCAAGGTATGCTTTGAAATTTTTCTAAGAAGAAGGGAGTTTGTCAATGATACAAGAGACTGAAATAGCCTCATCCATGTTTATTTTGTGTTGTGTAAACCTTCCAAGTATACCAAGAAGTTCATTGTATTGTTCCATAACTTGTCTTGAATCAGTTATTTTGTAATTTGTGAAATTACTTACAAGGAACTTCTTACTTGATGCATCCTCAGCCATATATTTGGCATCCAAAGAATCCCATAGTTCTTTGGAAGATTCAACATTCTGATAAATATCAAAGAGAGAATCAGACATACCATTGAGGATTAAACCTCTGCAAATGTAATCATCATTCTCCCATTTGGTCCTCTTCCTGATCTGTTCCGCAGTAGCATCATCCCCATCATCTGGGATTGGTGTGCTCAGAACCTATACTACACTCATGCTTGACAACAGGAAATGCATCTTCTTTTGCCATCTTCTGAAATCCACCCCTTCAAACTTATCCAGTTTGGAGAAGTTAGCAACAATATGCTTCATAGCAGCAGCCATATGCTTCATAGCAGCAGCCATTGATTATCATGAAATAGTTTACTTTGATTGTTAGGGGTTGAGCCCAGAGCAGGGTGAAGATAATCAATAGCAAACCAAATACCAATACAGGTTACCAGGTTATCAAATATCACTTGGAATCGTGTTATCATTTTCCAAAGTAAACTATTCGACCCTAATGCCTGGGTATCACGAATATCTACTTGGGATAAGACCAAATGTATGTTATTGAATTAGGCACAAATCAATAACCCTTGCGCATCGAAGTGTTTATATTTTCTGTATATCTTTCATGCATAACCTGGTTTCCTATTTATATGAAAATACTCGTAGCTAGTCAAATGGAATTATGAGAATTAATCGCCTTATTATTATCCCCATTATAGCTAATAGTGGTTACATGACCAATTAAACGTGGTCATTAAGCAGTCATAACTGCCACTTGAATAGGTCAAAGTCTGTTACAAGTTAATTTCAGCAGCACTAGTTGTATTAACCTAACGGTACTAACATTAATACTAGCAGTCTATCAGTAGTAACATTAGTACTAGCAGTATAAACTTGCCAGAACAATACTAATGTTAGTACTAGCAGTACCACTATAGAGTCAGGGTGTTCAGTGACCTTATAGGTTGTATACTCCATACCTCCTGAACCATTACCAAGTATGAACTAATCCCACATGTGCACTAAATTTTCCAACATAGACCTTAAGGGTGATGGGGGTGATAGGCATGGAGCCGTGGTACCAAAATCAACATCGGCAAAACACCACCCCTCATAAAAAATGGGCATCGGCATGTAGTTTTAGCATGGAATTTTGGAAAGTATATGCCGACGTTGGCATGGAATTTTTTGACCATTTGGTTTGTTGGAAATGTATAAAGTTTTAGTTTTTTGTTTAAAAAAAAAAAAGATTTGACAACCAATGCCAAAATTTGGCAACCATCCCATTAGCATAGAATTTGGCAAGTGACATGTCACTTTATGATTGGCCCAATTCTATGCCAACAAAAAAATTGACAACCACCCCCATCAGTGGCGGAGCCAGAAATATTCATGACAGGGGGCATCGAGAAACAAGAGAATAGAAAACTTGTCAAAAAGTGTCATTTTTTTATGTAATTCGAAGTCGGGTCGGGTTTTTTAGTGTAACTTGTTGGTATTTTTTTATCTCAAAATTAATTAATTTAGATTGTACATTGTATCCTATGCCAAAAACAAGTACTTTAGGAAAGAATAATACCGAGCATTGTGCACATTGTACAACTAATGTACTTAAAAAGAATTTTATCAGTATCAAAAACATAATTTTGACGCTAACAAATTACAATAAAAGCCTCTAATGATGAAAACCTCTGACGTTAACGAACTTAAAGGGAGATGCAACATCGGTAAGTATATATCGGGCATGCATTCATAAAGGGCATTGATTGGCACACTTTCATTTGTTATTTGTACACTCAAATGTACAAACCGATAAAGCAGTATATGATAAATGTACAACTGCTTAATGCACAGATTTGAGTGTACAAATAAGAAAATTTGAGTGTGCAAATAATTAGCCATTCATAAAATCCTAAAAATACTAATGATGAAAACCTCTGACGTTAACGAACTTATATATACTTTGTAAACATAAGTAAAAAAAGAAACGTGTGTACAGATGAAAAGAAAACTGAAGTACATAAAATAATAATAAATCAAATAAAAAATTTGGACTTTTTTAACCATTGGCACTCCCAATACATATTGACTATAGTTTCGTCTTCCCTCTTTCTAGTACTATTCTCCACATACCCTTTTTCATGTTTTCTGACAAAGAAAAACCCACCGGAAAAATCTATTTTGGGCATTAGATCGCAGTTGACGGTCTGAATGGTGAGGGCACTCGGATTAGGAAGCTGAGGGCACTGACATTTTTTTCTACTATTTTGATATTTTTTCCACATGATTTTGTGTGTCCGCGAGAGGTTTGTTGGGGGCAACTCCCCCGGTACTTTCAACATGGCTCCGCCCCTGACCCCCATCACCTTAATACCAAGACCCGTCAACACGTACATTCCTTAGGTTTACCACAAGAACCAGAAAACCAAGATTAAGGTGAGGTGGAAATCACGACCCATGTGATATTCGGAGTCTAATACAAAAGTGCTACTAAGAAAAATGGATTGAAAGTGACTTAAGTGGAATTTTAACGTTTACAAGCTCTTATATTATTTTCTTTGTAAAAGATTATTAGGTTATTATTGTAACAACATATTTACAGATAATTATTGAAATTACTTATATGTCATCGTTATCAAACCAGAACATACTAAAAGCAGCACATTTTAACCCAAACCGGACCAGACCACCTCTACATGTAAATTAATCCTCGTATCTTGAAGCTTTCACTTTTCTAGTAAGCTGTAATTCAAATGACAGCTATTGCAAATAAACAAATAAAAAAATATACCCTCCATGACATCTATGCACAGAAACATATTTAGCATTCTGATTAACCAAACAAATTTAACTTGCATGTACATGGCTGAAAATTTTACAAATTCAAATTAGTTCATTTAATCATATGCTGTTTTATCAAAAGCATTATGTAATAATGAAAAACTTGAGATTCTGCAGCATTAAGAATCAGTTGTGAATGATATAATCCAATGATGACATAATTCACATTTTTATAAATTGCATCAATACATATTGAACTTGGCTTTGGTGTTTTCAAATACTTGTTCAGCGATAGTGGCTCCATTACCATCAGCTTTTTTGATTTCCAAGTGAGCTTTCTGATAAAATCCAGTACCTCTTATTGCATCCGCTATGAAATCATCAAACCCAATCGCAATTGCTGCCTCAGCTTTAGCCCCGTATACCAACCTCTGCACCCAATATTAAGATGGAAAAATAATTTAATAACACAATTATAATAAATTAACCAATATTATAGTCTAACATTTGCTGCCTCAGCTTTAGCCGAACATTTGCTGATAGCATTAGAAATACACGGTCATTATAAAAAGAGCAAATGTCAAAGTAATTTTCTGCTTTTTGTTTTGTTTTTTTTTTTTTTTCTTTTTTTTTTTTTTTTTTTTTTTTTTAATATAATAATTTAACATATATAATCATTGACTTTTCAAAATCATAATTTGGAAAAATGTCAGGTTAACCAGTAAATGTACGAAGCACTACAATTAGGTTTCGGTTTTGGCCAAAAACTGACCCAAACCAAACGGTGCTCACCCCTAACTACAATTGCTGATTTCACAATTAACTTTAGCCACTTTTGGCAAATATATACATGTTCTCTGATTATTAAAATCGACATGAACCCAAATAATTTTGCTGATTGACAGAAAAATCTAGTGCAGCGGGCTGACAGTTTAATGTATGGTTAATCACCATAAAAACAAATGTCTCAAAATGATTGACTTTTAAGAGCTACGACCCGTCCTGTGACGCCTATTTTAATCAATTATCAAGCCAAGCATACGAATCAACCTCTCGTAGCCCCTTTCAAATAGTTATTTTATTTAAGGAGACTATCTAGTTAATGTGTAAATTAAAACAAAGATACAGATCTACAAGCGCCTATCAAATTCTCATACGTAGTATGTCACAATATATTTCTTTAGGGCACTTGCATCATGAAAATGTCAGGTTAACCAGTAAATGTACGAAGCACTACAATTAGGTTTCGGTTTTGGCCAAAAACTGACCCAAACCAAACGGTGCTCACCCCTAACTACAATTGCTGATTTCACAATTAACTTTAGCCACTTTTGGCAAATATATACATGTTCTCTGATTATTAAAATCGACATGAACCCAAATAATTTTGCTGATTGACAGAAAAATCTAGTGCAGCGGGCTGACAGTTTAATGTATGGTTAATCACCATAAAAACAAATGTCTCAAAATGATTGACTTTTAAGAGCTACGACCCGTCTGTGGCGCCTATTTTAATCAATTATCAAGCCAAGCATACGAATCAACCTCTCGTAGCCCCTTTCAAATAGTTATTTTATTTAAGGAGACTATCTAGTTAATGTGTAAACTAAAACAAAGATACAGATCTACAAGCGCCTATCAAATTCTCATACGTAGTATGTCACAATATATTTCTTTAGGGCACTTGCATCATGAAAATAAGCATTTGGTGAGCTGAAATGATATTGTACACAAATAAGAAGATCAGAACAGAACCTTCATTCTTGAAAGATGAATGGCGCCAAAGCACATAGGACAGGGCTCACAAGAGGCATATATCTCACAGTCGGAGAGTTCAATTTGATTAAGCTTTTTGCATGCCTGAGATATGTTTGCATCATAGATTAGTACCAACTTTAGAAAAACTGAAACAGTACTATGATAAGAAAGTTCACACACCATGATCTTACTAAAAAAAAAGAACATGAAAATATTTACAATGTACGCATGCACATTATATACATGCCTCTTAGGCTGGTATCCCATGGTTGTGATCATATGAGCTGAAGTCTTGTGTCATGGTTTTATCATAAACGTCATATGTGTTGCTCTTTTGTTGATTTTTTGGTGTCGTTTATGTAGTTTGGTTAGTTTCATGTATATGGTTTATCATACACATGTAGTTCTAGTTTAAAGCACAAATGGTGCGTTCATTTGTTAATATGGCATTTCAGTCACATTCCATGTACTTCAACGTTTTGATTTCAGTATATTTTACCCAGCGTAACCCGTGGCCCAAAAAAACTATCAAAAGATATTGAAGAGATAATCAATAATATCTTAAATGAGTATCATATCTATAGTATTTAGGAAACAAATTTGGGGCTTTTAAAATTAGAACATTTGTGGTCGCTCTCATGTTCCTTGTGTACTCAAAAAACGGAAACTTCAGCTTGTGTTTTAGATGGTTCTTTAAAGCCTTGATATTGGTTCATTAGAGCCTTGTTGGTTAAATGGATTATAAAAAGTGGAAGCTCTAACTTTCTTTTATATTTCAACCACAAATTTATCATGTTTTGATTCATGTGCATCGCATCAGATGTTTTAATAGGTCAAAATTTCTTCTATACTTCCTACTTTAAAAAGTTCAAAATCTAGAAACTATGAGTAATGGTGTCCCTTGCCTTCTAGTCCAATATTTTTGGAATTAATAGATTCGTTCAATAAGTTTCGGCATAAAATTAAAAATTATATAGATTTCAGCCCAAATGGTGTAATTTTAAACTCCGTCCATCCATAGATTACCTCATTTTTAAGCTATGTGACTGGTTTGATCCGTTTCATGATGTTCAGATTAATATATATAGAGATGCCACTAACAAATTGGAGGGAAAGAGCCAGTGAAAAAGAGTAAACTTGGAACAAAAAATTGAAATACCAAGGGAAAAAGTTCATTAGACTTCATAAAGAGAACACACATAACTTGAACAGTGACACTTAAATGGTACACATTTCTGTAGAAAAGAGTCTAACCTCTCTTACTGCTGTTACTTCTGCATGTGCAGTTGGGTCAGTGTGTTTTAAAACCATGTTATGACAACTCACAACAATCTCATCGTTGCGAACAACAACTGCACCAAATGGACCTCCATCTCCACATTCTACTCCTTTATATGCTTCTTCAACAGCTTTTGTCAGGAATTTGTGGTCTCTGTCCTGTACAACTGCTTGACAATAACCAAATACATGTCATATAATATTTTTTAAGCGTGCGTTGTATGTGAATACTCCCTCCAACCTACAAGAATATACAACAATATCTATATAATGTTGTCCCAAAATAGCAACAGGTCTTCTATGTAAGATTCTTTTGACATTTCCCTATTTCTGCATTAGCAATCATTAACGGATATAAGTGAGATTGAATGTTTTCCACTACTTTTCTCCACTACCTTAATAAGGGGCATTGACTTATTGTATGCATTGAATTATTAGTCAAAGATTTATAATGACAAACCCCATCGGATGCTATTTGTGCAGTGATATTCCTTTTGTTAACAGTATATACATCTCATGCCAGTACTCTTATTCATATATGCATAATGATGAAATCCAACACTATTTTCCATTTAGGTAGCATCCAAAAACGCCTCCATTATTATACATGGAAAAAGGAAACTTTTACAACGGGATTTCTCCTACAAGATGCAATCTTTTATGTTGCACTAATACTTTACTCCGGATCATATTTACACTTAATAAAACCATTTTTTTTTTTTTTTTTTAATTTTGAACGGCAACTAACTATCTCACAAATTATACACTACAACTATCTCACATGTCCTAAGCAGGACTTGAACCCACAACCATTTGGTTGTGGAGCTTCTCACACAACAAGGGATACCATTGGGACACAAGCCCTTTGGTTTAATGAAACCATTTGTAGTGTTGGTCTAATGGTCCACAAGCCTTATTTCACCTGGAAACTAAGAGTTGATTTTTAAAACACAATTTGGACATTTTCTATAAATGTCAGTTTACAGTGAAAGGTTGCAATTTTGTTGACCAGAGCAGGTTACAATTGTAATGAAAAAAAAAACCACATATTTACGAGCATTGGTGTGAACTCAAACGCACCCAACTGAAGTGTAAAATAAGACACTTAGCAGTGATCTTAACCTTGCTGGTGGGCAGCAAAAGCCGAAGCAACAGAGACAGTTCGGTCATTAGTTTCAACAACTACATAAGAATAGAAAGAAAAAAATAAGAACGAAAATCAATCGAATTGAACCTCAGAAATAAAAAAAAAAAAAAAACCACAAGTTAGGCTAACTACTAACTAGTATGTAACTGGCTTATGTTATTCGAGAACATTTTCTACTAATTATAAATTAATGTTTCTAATTGACAGTGTAAAAACAAAAACAGAGCACACAACGTAATAAATACATTCGGAACAAGAAACACCCGACTATGGTTCCTCCACCAGAGCATAATGTAGTATGTTCATCAGAGTCTTTTACATAAAACAATATATCAATGTTGTTCAAATCTACAAGATATCGCTAGTCCACATCTTATAAGGGGCTCACATTTGTATTCGTGGGACCGTTGTTACAAGTGTATATATATATATCACATCTTATTTCTTATCTTAAGATATATGGGATCTGATTAAAATGAATGAATCCTTGATCTGATTAAGAAAAAGTTTCAGAAGAAAACTGGACTCACTGTTAGAGTGGTGCTCCATGATTGGATTGGGTTGGGTTGAAATAAAAGTGATTGGTTAGTTGGTAATGAATGATAATGATGAACACAAACAAACAAAAATAAGAGGGAGATGGAGAGACGTATAGCCTCACATGATCTTAACTCACAAAAAAAAAACACACACTATCATAACATCTCAAAGTTAAACCGTAACTCATTATTTTGGGTTCTACTTTTTTCTAAAAAATAAAATTTATAATAGAAAAACAATAGAAAAAAAAAAGAAAAAAAAAACAAAAACAAACCACAAGGACTGAAACTGTCAATTTTGAAAAACAATAAAAAAAAAACAAAAACAAACCACAAGGACTGAATCTGTCAAAACCTCAAACATGCTTTCTTCTTCCTTTTTACCAACCTGCAACAAAACACACACTAAAACACACACATAAAACACACACATAACTCACACACTAAAACACACACACCAAAATACCAATCAAAATACCATTTAAATCGGAAGAAAAAAAAAGAAAAGAAACGAAAAAGAGTTTTAACGCCACGTTAGTGGCATAACTTGCACACCTTAACGCCACTTTAACGTGGGTTGTGGTGTGGTTAACGAGCTCTAACGCTCGCACGTTAAAGGTTAACCGGGCGTTATGATAGCAAGTGCTCTTAGACAGTTGGCTCTTCCGTGAATATTGTACCAAACTAAAGATGCTATCGGGTCGGGTTAAGTCGGGTTTTGATTTTAAAAACTCACCCGCAAATTGACCATATAAAGAATCAGGTTATCGGGTTCGATTGTTATGTCGGGTTGGGTGATTCGGGTTATCGGCAGGGACGGACCTACGTTGGTGTCGGGTGTTGCACGGGCAACACTTTATTTTTTTGTCATGAAATGCAATTTTTTTTTTAAAAAAATGTCGTTTTTTTTGTATGTGCAATCCCAGCTAATTTTTGCTACTTTCGGTGTTTTAGTATAGTTTTAGTTATCCCAACAATTATTTTGTGCAACACTTTGTCAAAAATTTAAATCCGTCTCTAGTTATCGGGTTATACTAGAAATGAGCAGCTAATAAATTAACAAATGTAACTTTGATGAAACAACTACTTACACGAGATCAGTAATAGGTGAAAACGACATGTGTGTAGTTCTACAGTAACACCACATCTTTGCTGAAACACACTACAAAATTGTTAGTCATATACATCGGCATTAACATATAATCATGTAACTCCAATGTCATTGACACACACAACTTATGCTAACATGTGAACTTTTAGAAGCATTTTTATATATATGTATTAGAAATATAACAATATGTAATTTTGCCACAAATGTAAGCTTGAAGTGTATAAAAGATGTACGAGCTAATAAATATATAGTTTTAACACATTAAAAAGGTTTACAAAATGGTTAAAAATGATACATTTGTTGCAATGCCCGTGCTAATCTCCCCACATATATATTAGAGGAACTTGCCAAGTCACTAATGCCACTTAAGACGCATAAACGCCATCTTGGCAAAATTAATTAATTTAAGCAATGCCACCTATTTCTTCATCACACGCTTTCTCACCTCTTTCCACCAAGAACACACGCCCTTCTCATCTTCTCTAACACACGCCATTCTCACAAACTCTTCCTGATCTTCAGCAAATCAAATCAATGCCCTTCATATCAACCCAAAATAAACCTACACAAATCGTGTATTATTTTGATCCCAAACCATTTTTGTTGAATCGTTAATAAAAAAACCATCCAGATTCATAACCATCAAAACACCAAATCGTGTATTATTTTGATTCAGAACCAAAACAATCGCACCAAATCAACCAATTTTTTTATTTTTCAAGATTTGCGAGATTAAAAATAACCCTAAACACACGCAAACCTAATTTTTAAATCCCGAAGCTAAAAAAAATTATGATTAAGCATAATCCCTAACAAGAAATCAACCATCCATAACAAGAAATTAGGTACATAAAGTGATTTCATCTATCATCATTATTGACTTCAGCAGGTATGTAATTCTTTTGCCCTAATTTTTATGTTTTTTCTTTAATGTTTAAACAATCGATTAAAGCTCTTTCATTTTATTTTAATTGAAAGTAATTGTTTATAAGAATTAGTCATTAAGTATATGAAAGAAGCATTGTAGCAACATGGAATATGATACTTAGAATGACTTGACCGACCCACATATGTGATTCCGTTCGAGTCCATACCCAGAATATTGCAAATGCCACACAAAATAGAAACACCAATAGCGACATAATTATAGTAATCACCTTTCTCTCATGTAGTGCAATCCTGTATATATAGAAGCTGTGAAAATGGAATGAATGGCGTCAATAGCATTTTACCGGATAGGTCAATTTCCAGTCATTTTGTACATCTTTCAATTTCTGTTTGTTACGGCATTCATGGCACTGGTATTCATGCAATGGTATTATTTACTAATTACTACATTGTTGCAATATGTTATTATGCCTCTTTGACATATGTTATTTACACCCAATCACCCTTGATTACTTTTCAAAAGCAATGCAAATACCCTTTGATTACTTGTGTCGCCCATGAAAAGAAGTTTTGTGGGGATGTTTTTGTGTTTGATTTTAGTAGAGAAGTATGCATTTGTTTTTTGGCGCTAATAAATGTCTTACTGGTGTAAATAGAGATAGCTTGTGAAAGGGTATGCAGAATATATACTTTTCTTATTTCATATTTAAAGAACAAACCCACAGCTAGAATATATACTTTTCTTATTTCATATTTCTTAGCATATTTCTTATGCGCCTTTATTGGAAGGGTGGTTGAGCTAAATTAGAATATATACTTTTCTTATTTCATATTTTAAAGCATCTTTCTTATGCGGCTTTTATTGGAAGGGTGGTTGAGCTAAATTTAAGGCCTGGTTGTTTGGTTTTTTCAGTTATGTAAAGAGTCTGGGGTGGGGTGCAAGGTTGGTGCAGGAGTCATGTCCATGGGTTGAGAAGCAAGTTGTGTAGGATGATATGTTCGACTTATGGCAACGAGCTGCCCGCAATGGTCTTTTGTATCTACTTACATTACAACCATTTATCATATATTAGGCCATTTATCTTGCTTCTTCTAAACATTTGATGCCTGAGACTATGGATAATCTGTGCATACACTACCTTGGTATTTTAATTGCTTTTTTATTTTTTGTTTCAAAATTAAGATATGGCATTTTGATTCTCCATGTTTATTTCAAAGGTAGGCCCATTAGCTGAATATAAAAAAGGCAGACTCATTGCCGCATATTATGGGTACAGATACTCATTTTAGTTTTTCACATATATAATTCTTTATACAAGCCCATACAGTTCCTGATGTTGGAAGTTTTGAAAAAAAAACTTGCTTAGATGAGTGTCACTACAACATTGACCGAAGAAGATGAAACACTAAGTATTGTTCATACCAGCAAGAACGAATTGGAAGATTTAATTCACAGCTTTACTTCTGCAGGGCAGAAGTTCCAATCTCAGGTAAATTGCATCATATGGTTAACCGAACCTTGGTCGTTGTTTATAGATTCAATAATAGATCTCAGAACCAATATACTTATAAATGAGTCTGATTGGTTCATTTTCATTTTTATTTCATCTCAGATAGGTGAAAATGTTTTCTTTAGCTTTAAGGAGAATGTGTTAAATCAATTGGTGTCCAATTCTGAAAAAGATTTACATTACTGCCAAGGTAATTTTTGGAAACAATTAAGTGACTAGGAACAAACATTTAGATTATTGCTAACATTATTTATTTTTATGCAGAAATACCGTCTCTCAAAAACGTTTTACTATATTTCATGATTTAAGAGTTTACAGGACTGTAAAGACAGTCGCGTGTTTAGTGGTCTTGATCGTGGCGAGCCTCTTTGTTCGATGGTTGATATGGTTGGCTCGAGCCAGGAACAATACCGACTGCAATTCAAGCTCTGAAGGTCTGAGGACAAGGAGAAATGATGATTTTACAATGTCGGTATCGTTAAGGGTCTGCTATTGTGTTTTCAGACATCTGATTGCTGCATTGTCAAGTAGTTTTAACAGCTTATTGCTCATCTAATTTACTCTGGTAAGGGTATTGCAATGCCAATTGTTTTGTTTTAGGAAGATGTTACCGCATGTTTGGGAATGCTTATAAAACCGCTTAACTCATTATTCCTTTTTGCAAAGTCGAGTTTTTGTCATAAAAAGTTAAGGTCATCAACAATGCTTATTAAGCGCTTATTCGATTAACTCTTTCTTGAAATGATGTTTTATTCAAGCATTTAAACGCATACAACTAAATGATATTAGACTAGGTATAAGTAATGCCAAACAAATTTATTTTATGCAATATATAAAATGATAAAATTGTATGTGATGTAAAGGAAGCGAATGATCATGTATGGAAAATCGGTAGAGGGTTGGTTGTCGAGGATTGACTAGGTGCATGAGTTTAGTTAGGTAGTTGATGGAACTTGTTATTTATTAAAAAACTTTGTTAGGTAGTCACCCGATAGGAGGTTTCTTGTGTTGTGTTGATTTGTGTGGTTGTGTATCATGGTTATGTGGGTTTTTAGATTATGTTATAAACTGTTTTGCACTATCTTTATGGTCCGATATATATTGTTGTTGTTAAACAGTTTTTAACAATCTTTGTGGTTAATAAATTGTGTCATGTGACTTTAAGGTTACATCAGCTTTGTGTTGTCCAAAACAGTACAAGACTAATTTTTTTGTTGTTACCAATCCCTTGCACTGTTTTTTGGTGGTCATATTCGTGTATATCAATATGGGTCAAAAGATGTATTGTTATTAAACGTTTCTGGGTCTGGTGGTCAAAACGGGTAAACATTGTGCTTTTTCTATCATTTTTTCTGGGCTATTAATGCATTGTCTTTGGTGTTAGTTTCTCGATGTTCGATGTTCTTCGTAGCAACTTGTTATCAATGCTAGCGACTTGGTAACAATTATTTTTTTGAGTTTAGTTAGGTTGGTTGTTTAGATTGTCTCAAAAAAAATTTTTTTTTTAAAACATTCGAACAACATCTAAAGTCCCGTGTCATTCTTTGAATGACATCACAAAGACCGTAGATATTATGGAATCGAGGAAAACAAGAAAGAAGAAAGAAGAAAAAAACAATATTTTGGAATTTTCAAGATTTTTCAATTTTATGGATTTTTGAAAGTTTTATATTTTCTATTTGCTTTTGAAGGTTTTGTAATTTTGTATTTTGCTTTTCGAAAAGATATTTACAAGAGATAGATGAGCATAGACCTTTACTCCTCGTCTTCCTCCGAAGACGTTTGAGTGTTCGGTTGAAGGCTTTTCAAGCCTAGTCGTGGAAGTATGAACTCAAAACGTTCTCTTGGAAGAGCTTTGGTGAAGATGTACGCTAGCGGTATTCGAGACCTCACAAAATAGAGTTCCACCACACCTTTTTCCACTTGTTCCCGATGAAATGATGTCGAATGTCGATATGCTTTGCTCTTGAGTGTTGAGCGTTGTTGCATGAGAGAGCAATAGCACTTTATTATCACATTACGAGGGATTTTGTTGAATTCAAAGCCATAGTCGGATAATTGAGATCTCATCCATAAGATTTGAGCACAACAAGATGACATGGCTATGTATTCAACCTCTGTAGAGGAAATAGAAGTACTCATTTGCTTCTTTGAAGACCACTCACAAGCTTATCACCCAAAACCGAGCACCTCAGGGCGTACTTGAAGTGTATCTTGACAACTGCATGATCGGCATCTGCATAGGCCGTTAGTGACATACCGGTGTCCTTGGTACCATAGTCCTATATTGATGGTTCCTTGGAATACCGAAGACTCGTTTAACCGCTTCAAGGTGCTTTTTAGTAGGCTTAGGCGATATCTAGCACACATGCACACAATGAACAAGATGTCGGTCTACTAGGCGTGAGGTACATCGGGGTCCAATCATACTACGATATTTCGTTTGATCTACCATGATCCCCGAGTGGTCCTCATCCGACTTAGTTCGTTCAATCATGGGAGTGTCAGCGAGGTCACTAGAATCAAATCCAAATTTATTTAAAATCTCATTTGCATATTTAGATTGATTTATGAAAATGCCTCCGGGACTTTGTGAAATTTGTAATCCCAAGAAAATGACATTTGTCCCATCATTGACATTTGAAATTTTGAACCCATTTCATTAGAAAAACGATCACATTCCATTGGGTCGGTCGAGGCAAAATAATATCATCAACATAAACTTGAGCGTGAATTAAGTGTTTGGTGACTTTACGGTGAACAAAGTAGGATCAATGCTCCTTTCTTGAATCCGAGAGATAGAAGAAACTTTGACGTATCATACCATCCTCTAGAGCTTGCTTCAAACCATATAGGGCCTTTTCAAGCGATAAACATGAGTAGGATGCTCAATTCACAAAACCCTCTGGTGGTGGCGTAAACCACTTCTTTCGGATCTCCATTAAGAAATGCGGTTTTCACGTCCATCGATAAACAACCATGTTCTTGCTAGCGACATTAGCCAAGAAGATTCGATCGCCTCGATACGAGCAAGCTGAGCAAAAGATTCCTCAAAGTCTATACCTTCTTCTTGACGATAACCTTTAGCCACTAACCTAGCCTTATTTTTCAAAACATCACCATGCTCATCAAGCTTTACTTTGAAGATCCACTTAAGAGCAATGATCATAGCACAATCTGGGTTGGTGCTAATTCCATACATCTAATCGATCAAACTCATGAATTTCATCTTGCATGGCATTGAACCATTGTCTTCATTCATAGCGTTTAACATCTTTAGGTTCGATCTTTGAGAGTGAGTTAAAGAAGCACCATAAGGCATCGATAGCAAGTCGTTTACAGTGGATACCGACGAGAAGGATTTCCAATGATGTTGTCTAATGGATGATCGTGAGTCCATTTTACGAGGTGTTCATGTGGTAGTTGTTGAGGGACCGAAGTAGCAGTCGATGTCTCACGAAGAAGATGGTTCGATGAAGATTCGAGAGCAAATATGTTTTCAAATGGAGCATCTTCGGGAGTAGCAAAGGATTAACTTCATCATTGATGCGAATCGGTTCCATGATGTACATTTGAAGAATGATGATTTGTTGATGAGGCGAAGGATCGTGACGGTGCTTCTTGACTTAAAGATATTGAGATTGAGGATTGACTTCATTCACGGGAATATGAGCGACCTACTGTTGTAGGAATTGACACCTCATTAGTACTTGGATCATAAAGTTCATCAAACATAGGATCAAACAATTTCTTTAAATCATCTTGGATGGAGGTACATATGGAGTTTCTTGAGAAGAGTTTGGAACAAGGGATGAACCAATGGGATCATTATGAAGTGCGGGTCTGAATGAATTGTCCGAGAGCCATTTGACCGGTCGACTCATCAAACTTAACGTGAATTGTTTCCATGATATTTCGGGTTCTTTTTTGTAGATTCGGTATCCCTTTTGTTAGATGCATACCCAACAAATACTCCAATGTCTCGCTTTAGCTCTAAGTTTGCCTAAGTCTTGTCCTCATTAGTTGGATAACACAATGCACCAAACACGAAGGAAAGAGATTAGGTTTTTGTTGTGGACAAGTTCATATGGAGTTTTCCATGAGCAGTGTGAATCGAGGAACGATTTTGTGTGTAGCATGCGGTGGCAATAGCTTGACCAGGAGAAACATCGAACCTTTGAGTAAATCGGCATTGTTTTAGCGGCTTCTACAAGAGTTCGATTTAGTCTTTCAACTACACCGTTACGTTGAGGAGTTCGTGGAACAGCTTCTTTGATGGTGATTCCAATGCTTTCATAAAATTCACTAAGTTGTTTGTTAACAAACTCGGTTCCATTGTCCGTCCGGATAATTCGGCGGTTTTGTTAAGTCGGACTGTGTTTGTTTGATGAGTTTGATGATGATATCGGGAGTTTCATCCTTTGTCCTTAAGAACTTGACCCGGGTGAATCTAGAGTAATCATCAACCACAACTAACACATATTTCTTCCCAAAGATATTACTCGCACTCTCATTGGTCCACATAAATCCAAATGAATTGTATGAAGAACTTACGTGACGAGTTAGTGGGTTTGGGTTTATGGGCATACTTCTTGCTTTTCCCCATTGACAAGTCGAACAAAGATGATCCTTTTCATACTTGAGTCTAGGTAAACCTACAACTAAGTCCTTTACGGAGAGATCATTGATGGTCTTTGAAGTTCGGTGATTGAGGCAGCGATGCCATAACCATGACTTTGTTTTAGAAGCCTTTGACGAAAGCAAATTGGAGAAGACTTCATCATATCATTGATAGAGATGGTGTATAGATTTGAACCACGAGTTCCTCTTAACAGTTCCTTACCATCAAGTTCTCTTACAAAACAAGTATGTTTTCAAGGCAACTTCTAGATCGGAATCACGAATTGACCAGCAGAGAACAAATTATGACCAAGACCTTCCGCATAGTATACTCTAGAGATAACACTATCACCAACAACATAATCACCATAACCCATAATTGCACGAAATGATCATTTCGAATCTAATCGTCGATGAATTTACTCACGAAGTTCATGAGCATGACCGGTCATGATCATATGCTTGGAGCGACTGAGTCCGGTACCACAAAGCGATTTGAGCGATCTGCGGTTGAACACAGACAAGAATGGATAAGCTGGATAATTGGGATCCCATGCAAGAATGGGTTCCATTTGGTTAGTAACAATGGTTGGAACACCCACATCGAAATAGAAGCATTCATATCGAAATTAAGGCAATGGAATCATTATGAATAGATGCGGTACTAGTATACGTATTAGCCCTATTCAAAGTGTGTTCACTTCTTAAGGAATAGTTCTACCAATGGCATCCATTTTCTAGTGGGTATTGTGCGATTAGTCTTATGACCAACAGAATCAATGATAGCCTATCTTACTAAATGTTCTTCCCGTGGGTTTCCACTTTTTTCTAACTTTCTTTCGTTTTGCCATTTAGCCTTCTTAGCATGATTTTTAGCATTAACAATATTAATCGGACAATTAACATCATTAGGAAAACACATTAACACCACATTCATGATTAGAAACATAAATCAAGCGGACATCAATACAAGGTTTGCAAATAGTATCGAATTGAATTAATTACGATGCGCCTATGGCTAATACTAGAATCAACACGATTCGTTTTATTCGCTCAAACTTAAAGTTCCTAGATTGTTCTTCTACTCTTTTCGAAGGCACATTCTTAGCTTGCGAGGTCCTATCATTCCTTGTATTGTCTTGAGACTTTGACTGCTCCCTTTAATGTCACCGATTACTCTGTAGAGGAATGGGAACATTAGTTGGTTTTACTACTCTTTGCTTCACTGTTTAGATGTCTTTGGGATCTGAACTACATGCGAGCACACTAAGGTTCACTTTCTTATCACTAGAGTTACTGGGATTTGAACTTCTAGAGTCCACACTAGTGTTTGCTTTCTTAGCATTCAAAGATTTGGAGTCTGAACTACTTGAAGGCACACTAAGGTTCACATTCAATACATTGGGCATCGAATGAATAGCATACTTGGCACTAGGCATAGCATATGGAATCAAAGGATTAACTCTCTCACCTAATGACTTAGGACATATTGTGATCAAGTATTCTAGGATTTCTTGAGATCGTTTGGCATATAAGCATGCATGTCCAATGGCATTATCATGAGGTTTCTCTAACTTATCCTCTTCAACAATCTCACACAGACATTCTAGGCAATCCTTAAGGGATGAGAAGTATGTTTGAATAGCAAGTTTGTTGTTCCTGAGATGAGGAGGACATATTTCACGACAAAGCATATTTATTACAAGAGTGAACCTTTGATACACCATTCTCCCCATTGGTCATTGGCATTTTCCTTTTACGACTCTTGATTCTCAATTTCCTTTTGCAATGAAGCTATTTGTTCGTTATTTTTGTTACGAGTGACCTTTATTGATTCAAATAACTCATTGAAATGACGTTTAACCTTTTCATTTTCTTCTAAAAACTTTCGTTTTCCTTTTGTAATGCATTTACTAGGTTTTGAAGATGAAACGTTTGAGAATTCGAGAATCTAGAGGAGGAGGCATTTGGGAACTGTCATATTGTTCGTTTGACCCTTTAATTGAGAGATTTGGGCTTTCAACTTTCGATCGTGTTGCAATGAGCTTGAATCATTCATCGCGTTTGTTAATTTGAAAACGCATCAAACTACGGAGCATCCGAGGATGTCGTGATATTTGAAGTTTTGACATTTTCTTTAAGATGTTGATATTTTAGTTGTAAATTAAAATGCTCGACCTCTAGTTTAGAAAATGTTTAATCAAATTGTTGTGATCATCGGTTCAATTTTCTCATTTAGTTTGAAATTAGTCTTTTCAAGCTCAATGACACGATCATGGGAGACTTTCAGGGCAACAGATAATTCATGAAATTGAGAAGCGTTAATGGAACAATTTGTAGCAGTGAAAAACATATCTTGAGCAACACATTCAGTAATAAGAGTCTCATTCAATGTATGCAAGTTCTTCCTCTCAATCTCATTATATTTTAGTGCACGCTCATAATCACTAACCTCAACTATCATTGCATCAAATTCCTTTTCCATTTCTTTAATGTCTAAATTCATTCCCTTTTTAAGACTTTCAAAATGGTCTTTTAGTTGTTTAAAGAAAGGCATGACTTGATTAGATAACATTCTTTTGTTTGTTCAAACCCTTTTCCCTTGATAATTCCGGTGGGTGTGATTCTTTTCTTGCAAGTTTTCTCAAAATCAACAAATAGTTGAAAGATAACGTATTGACCGATTAAGGTCTTGCTTTTAGTGGCAATAGTTCTAGGAACTAGATGCATTGGTGTATTGGGAGGATACACAGTTGCTTTAGGCATTTTCCTAAGGGAGGGTTTGTTTCAACAATATTTTCCGCTTTACGCTTATCTAAGTCCATTTTCCGAACACTTGTTCGGGAGTCAACAATGTTTGAGGCTTAAACATGTTCAAGGAGATCCAATTCTCCTTTTGTAGTCATGGGGAGTGATAATTACTTTCTTCTCTTTGCATTTAGGATCCTTTAGTTTCTTATTCATCTTCTCCTAGTGATTTCATCTAATTTCTTATCTTCCTCTGTGCACTCAAAGCAACTAGGTTTTGTCTAGGTTTAAGAATCTCATTCCCATCATAGATCACACTTTGAGTCGCTTTTGCTATCTTCCGTACTCGGGGTTGGGTTTATCTATAATGGGAACACTATGCTTATCGCTTAGAACTCTATGCTTAGTGATTATGTGAGCGATCTGAATGGTGTTCCTTGTATGTACAACTTGTTTTCAAGTTTGTTTTCAAAGTTTTCGATTAGAAAAATCTTTCAAGAGTTTTGATTCCTTTGCATTAAATTCTTGCTTAAGCATTTTCACATTTTCTTGAAGTTTTTGTTTTGTTTAGCAGTTTTAGAAAGCTTTTCTTGCAAGGAATTTAACTCTTGTTTTAATACTTCTTCTCTAAAATTACTTTTTCTAATGATTGTGCGCACTTGGTCATCCATTTCACGCTCACGAGTGGTCAACTCAAATTTTGCACGTTGTTCATAAATAGCAACACGTTCTTTATAGGCATTTAGTTCGAAACTACGAATCATCGAGGCACATGCGGTGAATTCATCAAAAACATAATCATTATTGATTGCGGGAGATGCATCACTTGGTACAACTTCACTTTCACTTTGTTTCGCATATTGATCATATGGGACAACATTGATACTATCCATATTTTCAATATTTGATTCAATAGTTTCGATTGATTGTACTTTGTCATGCATCTTTTGCACATCGGCATCATCGTATAGTTTTAATACCTACGAGATGAGTTTGTCTTTGGATGGGCCACTTGTGGTGAAGATGAGACCTTGGGAGAAACCATTGGAGAAATGCTAGCCATAAAATTGTTTGTGCGGTGGGTCCATCATCCACATCAGTCGTATGCATCACAATCGGCGACTTGAAAGGCATTCGATGATTGTGACCTATCTCACGAATTGGTCGCTCATCCACATCGCATCATAGGTCTTGGCATTGCCTCGGTGAAACAACAACTCCTCTTCATCCAGCGGCACCATTATCACGAGCTTGTACAAGCGACATCTTATCTCTGAAGTGTCGGCGTACATGGGCGTTTTGGAGATGTGCGGTTCCTTGCAATGTGTCCCTCACCACCACAGTTATAACATTTGATCGGCTTAGCTTGACCTTGATTACCATTCCTTCCTCGATTCGATTACCAACATAACCTCTACCACTCCACCTCTTCCCCGATCATCTTGTCTTTCTGAATCTGGTTGCACCACGATCCTCCCATCTCTAACAAAGAGTAGCTTGATTGTGTGGGTTAGATCTTTGTTACGAGGTTGTTGTTGGTTTGTGGGAGAGAATTCATGTTTTGACTAATCGGAAGAGCTAGTTGATTAATGATGTTTCCACGTGTGCATCGACATCGACTTGTTTGAACATAGGATCGGGAATGAGTTTGTGATTACCATTACCCATGGGTATGACTTGTGAGGCTTTGGTTGTGATTCCGATGTTTGAGTAGAAGGCGGTTGAGTCATTAGATGAGCTTGTCTCTCCTGGTTGGTTTTGAGCGATTAAGAATCCTTTTTCAAACATAGCATGTCTCTCATTACGAAGGAGGAAGGCATAGAGTTGCTCATAGTTTGTATTCTTCAATCCTTTAGTGAGCTTCACAGGGTGACAAACTTGTGCCATTCGGGATTCATGTTGTTTACAAATTTTGAGTTCGGTTGAATGTTAGGCATAGTCATTCGATGTTCCTCATATCATTCACCGACTTATGAAATCTCACATAGTATTCATAGACACTCTCATCTGGTTTCATCTTGAAGTGTTCAAATTCTTCATAGAGTTGTGATTCTCTGTCTTCCATAGTTAATTCGAACACGAGAGAAGCATCTTGACATTATCCCATCTTGCCTTTGCTTGGTGTTGTGATTGATCGACTTGTAGATGTCTTTTGGAATACCTTGAAGAACGATGTTAGAAGCCACGATATCGACATCGAATCTCTTTTTCTCCTTATCATCGAGCTCATATGTCTTTGATGCATCAATTCCATAGATCATTGTTCCATCTTCATTTGTATCAATTAAGTCTCTAGTCGTCTCAACCCGATATGGTCCTTCATCAATGGATTTGAGAATGTTGACTCCATTTTCCTTTCCAAGACAAGACTGATCGATTCGTTGAGCCCAAGAGTCGTAGTCGGCTTACATCAAGCATGGGTGGACGAGTATCCGAACCATTGCTTGAACATCCTTGGCAACAGTGGAAATGATTGTAGGAACGTTGGATGACATGTTCTGATTTAAGCGGGATTTTAAAACTCTATGATTAAACCGGAAATAGATTCTTTCACGGGATTTTACTAAATCAAGAGAAAACGTAAGAAAATCACCCAAGTCGCTAGAAAATTATGCACCAAGTCGCTATCTACTAATTCGCTATTCCACCAAGTCGCTAAAGTCCCAAGTCGCTAAGCAAAGACAAGTCGCTAAATAGCAACTCGCTAAGCCTCTAGTCGCTAGCAAAATTTTGGCACAATTAAGCTAAGATACAAGTCGCTAAAGAATCAAGTCGCTAAATAGCAACTCGCTACTTACCAAGTCGCTAACACCAGTCGCTACCGTAGTGGAGAATCCACTACTTGTCTTTTAGTCGCTAAGTTTAAGTCGCTAACTCCACAAACCCAACTCGCTACAAAAATGTAAAGCAAGTCGCTAGCAAGAAAAGTAATACGTGGGTCAAGTCGCTAGCAAGAAAAATTCACAAACATCACTTTTCAATCCAAAAACAACCCAACCAAGATGATTCAAGCTTACCAAATGAAAACCTAAACACTTGTGATGATTCTAAACACAAAAGTACTAACAAAATCCAAGCTTTAACACAAGAAATCAATCAAATGATGCACAAACCACTAAACTTTTTCAAACTCAAAAACCACCTAAGAACCACTAGAAATCCAAAGATGTGCAAGATATGATCTAACCATGGCTCTCTGATACCAATTGTTATTTATTGGATTTCACATACACATCAAACCATAACACAAAGTGGGCGTATAAGTGGAATTCTAGAGAGAGAAAGTTAGAGGTTTAGGGAACTTAGTGAGAGAAAGTGAAAGATATTATTATGAGCTCCAACTCTCTACCTTGGGAGGTAGAGAGTATTTATAGTCTTACATAAGCCACACAACGGGTCGTGGATCGGGCATACAGTGGGTAAAGACCGTCCAGTCCTCCACGGTGTTACTTAACTAAATACTACTTAACATAAAATAACTATGACTACGAGCTTTCTAACGATTACATATACTTGAGGTGACCGACTCTTTAATACCTGGAATTTCTAATTCCTAACAGAACTGCTGCTATTTTATACTACATGTCGCTTTCATTTTGTTCTTAAGCTTATTCTTTTTCTTCTATCTTGGTTTGTTAAGGTTCATGAGATCATGTAAAAGGACAATGAAAAGGATCTAACAACTTCACCAAGAGCTATACTGGACATCCCCCTCATCGATCAGGTTTGTTTTATGCTTTTACAAATTTCTTTCACAACTACTTTACAAAAAATACTTCAAAATATGGGTTTTAATATAATCATTTTCTTCAAGTGAACCAAAAACTGGTCAAACAAAAAATAATGTAATAAAAAAATGAAAATTTGTGTGTCACTTCTTTTAGAGGCTGCTGCTACAACTTTGATATAATATAGGATAAAGAAAACGCATGACGTGTTCATTTAAGAGTCATTGATAATATTTTGAGGAAAAGTATGTGGTATTTGATCACTTAACTCTTTTACCTCAAGTTGATTATGTACATGTTCTGCCCATTTCCAGTTTTACACTTAATGTGCATTATTAACACTTAAATAATGAGGAAAAGTATGTGGTATTTCAGCCCAAAAGATCATTTAAGAGTGATTGGTAATACAATTTCAAACAAGCATAGTATTTGATTTCCACCAACTATCTAATGCATACCGGCTGCTTAGCTAGAGCTTCAAATGTAAATGATGATTAGTCCTTTTTAACCATATGGAGTTTTAAATATATTCACATGGTTATATGGGGCTTTGTGTTTGAAGTGAAAGAGTTACACTATTCAAAAAGTTGAGTATACTATTCAGTCCACTTATCAAAAAGCTGATGCATGTCTTCAATGTTTTGCGTATGTCTCAAGACCCGGCCATAATAGAAACTCTGCGTGCATCTGCGACACCGATAGAGGTAATGAATATAGTTGTTAATGTTATACAATTACATTGTCTTTTGTCTACTAACCCTATCGGTCTGACAACTTACAATTTAAATACTTTTCTTTTGAGCGGAGAATGAAGCCTGAGTAAAATTGTCCGGACGTCTCACCATTTGTAAGTATACTTATTACATAAATATTCATTTGTCGAACATATAGCCATTTATATGCTACCTAATATATAAATGAAACTTTGCGAGTTTGGAATCTCGGATAGATGAGAACACGACACCTACCAATGAATGATTTGGAATCTCATTTTAAGCAAGTTATTATAAGATCGATTCAAGATTGGATTGGTTATCATCTTTCTCGAGCTCTCTTTATTTTCCTGGACATTTTGGTCACAGACTTGGGGTGCTATTCTTATTTGATCACATTGATACTTACGTTTTTGAGATATGTAACGATCTGTTGTATTTAATGCTTTCGGTCAAACCAAGTTAAGTTTTCCTGTCATGTTTGATTCTGTTCCTTCCAATATTACTCGAATTACGTATTTGTGATTGCCTTATCGATGAAGTGCTTATTTTTCTTTTCTTTTTTTGTCACAGTTCATATTATCTCAGCATAGTAAAGTGGTGATCATTTTGCAACTGGTGATCGTAGGGCAGGGTCATATTACTCGAGAGAACACATACGAAGGTTAGTAAGCCATAGTATACTTTATTTGAACCCGTTTTAAAATAAATATAGTGTTTGGGAATTGGGATAAGTGGTGAAGATGGTGTTCCAATACTACATCGACTAATATAGTGTTTGGGAATCTGGATTTTTATGCCAAATATAGTGTTTGGGAATCTGTATTTTTTCAGAAATTGCCCATTTTGATAGAGCACTATACAAGCTTAGAGTTGCATGGTGAAAGCATGTTTTAAATGTTGTTTTTCTTTCATAGATATTCTATTTATAAGATTTATTACATAATGTTTTTGAGAGTCTGTGCTTTGCTTCTTAATGTAGGTACTATATGCCGATGGTAATGTAGACATGCTAAATCTTTATAAGGAATGGTGAAGGATATGAGACGTCACATTATCAAGTTACAGTCAGGTTGTCAACTTTTAAGTTAATCTAAGTAGCTTGCTGATATTTTGGCAAATTTCACAAAAATCGAATATTTTCTAATTTATTCTTCTGATCGCATGTTCTCTTGGGCATCACTCTTAAAAGTAGTATAGAAACACAGGTAGTTAGGATACATAAAGTGATACAATACTTTGCAAAAGTTGATTTCGTGAGTTGGTAATGGAAAATTATGTATATTCTATATATATATGTCAATTATCAATGAAAATAGTCGTGTGACTTCATTTGATTGTTAATTTTTTTTTATGTGCTTAGTTTTTGAGAAACGTTTCTGCATATTTATGATAGTATTGAAGAGAGAAAACTATGAGTGAAATATTGGGACACTTATTTTATGAATGTATAAATTTATGTCCAATAATTGATATACATAAATCTAAGGGTCATAGAAGCTAAAGTATCAGTTAACTTTGTCAAAGTGAAATGAAATATAAAATTAAAGAGAGATGAGTCAACGTTTGCCATTCCTTTGTTGGGTAGTTGATTTATGTTGCATGGATTTGAAACTCCTTTTGGTAGCTTGGGTTGATTAATTTCAAACATCCATGATCTGATGATTTTCATACATCAAAGTGCACCAATATACCAATATTGACATAGTTGGAGTGATGTATTTGAGAGTTGAGCTGATTTGCACACTTTTGGTTTTTATTTGCACACTTCACTATACAAACAATTAAAGCATATTATAAATAACTAGTTGGATACCCGCGCACAGCGGCAACGATAAATATAGTTATATAATAAATATAGTAAATGAATTGCTAAACCAACTCTCCTCGCAATTTCCTACCCGCTTAGTGAATTCATTTCACAACACTCCAAATATATATGTGTTAGTTGTATATGTTTGTTTGGGTTTTTCGTATCTTTCCCGTGACATCATTATTCCCGCATATAAAAAGACCTTCACAATCTCTTTACCGTCAAATACTTTCCCAAAAGTAAATGATTTTGATAAATAAAGTTTGTATCGATTGAAATAAAGGTTAAAGTTATAAAAAATTGAATCAAAATAAAATAAACCTATTAAAAATGTAAAAACTAAAAACTCATAAAATATATCAAAATGGATGTTGAATTAAAGAGCACAAAATTTTAAAAAATATGGTGAAATTAGATCATGAAAAAATTAAACGAATTAAAAGATATTTAAATTTAAAAATAAAAGTGATTAATTAGTTAAGAAGTGACATGTGTCACCCCATTATTGAAGCTCTTTATTTTAGTTTGTTAGAGCTCCTCCCTTTTTGTTATTTTTTAGTTAGAGAAGTGACACATGTCACTCAATGATTGGAGCTCCTTATCTTAATTTTTTGTGGAGCCCACAACTTAAATTGTTGGTTATTGGATTTCACATACACATCAAACCATAACACAAAGTAGGCGTACAAGAGTTTTAGAGAGAGAAAGTTAGAGGTTTAGGGAACTTTAGTGAGAGAAAGAAAAATCTTATTATGAGCTCCAACTCTACCTTGGAAGGTAGAGAGTATTTATAGTCTTACAATAAAGCGCCATACAACGGGTGTGGATCGAGAATACAATGGGTAAAGACCCGTCCGTCCTCCACGGTGTTACTTAACTAAATACTACTTAGCTTAAAATAACTACGACTACGAGCTTTCTAACGATTACATATACTTGAGGTGACCGACTCTTTAATACACGGAATTTCTAATTCTAACAATCTCCCCAAGGAGGTCACCTCAAACATAGACTAAACTTACATTGAATACAAGCAGATATTACATTAACAATTTTTCTTGCATTCTTGATGTAGTACATTGCTCGAAGCTCGTAGTCATTGATTCTTCTCATTGCATGTTTGGTTAATCCAAGTGGAGGTCTTTTCTTGATCCACGTGATAATAATTTTGAGCCGACTTTTGAGATCATCACCAACAAAATCTCGAGACATCTATTGTGGTGTTGGTATTATGTGATGTTGTGACTTTCGGACCGACATGCTCACATTACGGATCATGAAATCTTCTCATCGAGTGGCGGAAGCTTTCGTTGATTCATGATATTGGCGGCGTAGCGAAGCATGGAGTGAAAATATCGAGTCATTGATGCACTAATCATGATTTCTTTTGAGATGAATGTGTTAAGTGGCATGCGGCTATGGATTGACCGCTTCATTCGATCACCGCAAGCGTCGGGTGTACCCGCATACAACGATTAGCAATAAAGCGCATTTAAAGTGTCTTTGATCACTTCGTTGAATTGAGGTACACGACCCACGGTTCCCGTTGATCAATACAAGTCTTGCATGTGATCGGTATAATTCGAAGAATTTCCTTGACATGGTTTCATTGCTCTAGTTGTTCTCAAACCGGAACATCTCAAAGAAGACAACAGAGTGAGTGAACAAGCGAATAGAAATTCACCGATTGATGGAAAGAGATTTGAAAACAATCGTGTATCGCACAATAGAAATTGTTTTGCAATACAACGAAGGTTTTAATGAAAATCAATTATAAATCATAAACACCTTTTGATTTGAAATATTCGTACACGGTCGATGTGCTAAAGAAAAGAGTTTTAAAGCACAATGACCGGTTTTTCAAAGGTATCCGTCAATCCATAACTCGAACCGAGATTGATTCAAAAGATTGAATCGCCCCATTGTTTATGTTCGGTTGTCACATGGTTGATCTATTTGATAGATCTCACATGCCACCCACCAGAGCTTGTTTGATGTTGGCTCGAAGGCTTTCCATCTTCATTGTGAATATGTTTGCATATCACTCGGATGTTCCAGCAATACCACAAGGATAATGCGTGGGACTCAAGATATAATCTCTCTTTCCACATTGTGTGAAAAGAGAGTCTTCATTGAAAGTGTCCTAATGAGATTTATAGATGATCTCATGGCTCTAGACTCAATTTGTGCATATTTGGATCCCAGATCGGAGACTAGGAGAGGGTCTCCTTCTTCAATAACATCAATCTCTAAGAGAAAGTCGATAGATAATGTAGGTTCCCTGTGAGAATGAAACAAGCCCTTTAAGAGGAACTTGAGTGGTTTGGGAAGTTGTAGTACAGGCGTCACCGGGTCCATGACGTATTGTCTTCAATCTTGATGTTACCATCGATAGCATATGAATTGTACCGGTTTACGCCCTATGGTTGAATAAATGGAGGGCTATTTCTTTTCACCCATTTCTCATTCAATTCTTTTCATTCTTGACCCCTTGATGCTTACCGAGACTTCATAGCTAGAACCTTGTTGGGTTTATTCCAAGATACTAGCTCTGTCTCGATCCGCACTCTTCCCATATCTCATTTTTCTCCTTTTATCATCATACCTAAGGACTTCTACACTAACTAGTGGATTGTCCCTGGGTAGATCCCTCCGGTTCTGGCGGATCATGGGAACAAAATACCTAACCTTATCATCCTTATATCACCATACATAAGTAAAGTTGGTCGGTCTATTTGGTATTGTTCATCTGCCATAGAAACCAATTGAAAACCATTTGAAACACAATCCAGATACTTGTGAAATATTATCAAAGCATTTTGTACCTGAATTGTTTTTGATATTTTTAGAACAAGTGCTCCCATCAACATGTGCATCAAATGTTTGAAATCGTTTTGCACACGGAGGCAAGAGAAAGAATTAACTTCTTTGATTACCATTTTCTAAAAGATATCAACATCACTTCCCTAATCAAATCAAGTAGATAAAGCATTTTGGGGAAGGATGAGGTTTTCATAAGCTTGCTCCCCCTCAATATGAGCAAAGATATTTGAAAATGTTTTGCACATATTAGGAAAAGACTGCACATAGAGATAAGTTGATCACGTTTCAAATATTTGTGGTTTAAGATAGATGCTCCTCCTCAACATGTGCATGGAAAATTTGAAATCGTTTGGCACATGTGGGAAGGAGAGCTTGTACATCCTTATATAACCATTTACCGAATTATCAGTTTAAATCCAATTTAAATCACAAATTCTCCCCCGATCACAATTATCAAATCATTTGAGATTTGTGATCTCTGTAGATTTAAATTGAATTTGAAAGCTTTTAAGGAGAATTGTGACTTGATTATGAAAAACGTTTTAACTGATAAGGATCGGATTTTGAGACTTTAAACTCCTTTGAATAAACATGCATGATTATCTTTTGAAAATAATTGTATGGCAAATAACTTTTTGATTTAATTGAAATCATTCTCCCCCTCAATCAATGACATAGGTTGTTGATTGAGAGATAGATATTTTGACAAATAAGTCCAGATGATTATCAAAAATAGAGTCCGAGTTATTTTTCAAAGCAGTTAGTTTTCAGCAGATGAATGTTAATAGGATCGAGCATGGAATTTTGAAAACATGAAAAGTATGGCTCGTTCTTTCTTTGAAAAGCAGTTCTTGCTGAATCGACAATAAACCATTTTATTCTCTTTCTCCCAAATATATATATATATATATATATATATATATATATATATATATATATATAATATAAAAATTCGAACAATATCTAAAGTCCGTGTCATTCTTTGAATGACAACACAAAATAGAGTTCCACCACACCTTTTTCCACTTGTTCACGATGAAATGATGTCGAATGTCGATATGCTTAGCTCTTGAGTGTTGAGCGTTATTGCATGAAAGAGCAATAGCACTTTTATTATCACAAGATGGAGGATTTTGTTGAATACAAAGCCATAGTCGATAATGGGATCTCATCCATAGGATTTGAGCACAACAAGATGACATGGCTATGTATTCACCTCTCAGAGGAAATAGAAGTACTCATTTGCTTCTTTGAAGACCAGCTCACAAGCTTATCACCAAAAAGCGAGCACCTCCAAACGTGCTTGACGAGTATCTTGACACCTGCATGATCGGCATCTGCATAGGTCGTTAGTGACATACCGGTGTCCTTGGTACCAAAGTCCCATATTGATGGTTCCTTGGAGATACCGAAGACCCGTTTAACCTCTTCAAGGTGCTTTTAGTAGGCTTAGCACGGTATCTAGCACACATGCACACAATGAACAAGATGTCCGGTCTACTAGTCGTGAGGTACATCGGGGATCCAATCATACTACGATATTTCATTTGGTCTACCATGATCCCCGAGTGGTCCTCATCT
This sequence comes from Chrysanthemum lavandulifolium, assembly GCA_022545495.1. Classification (NCBI taxonomy): domain Eukaryota; kingdom Viridiplantae; phylum Streptophyta; class Magnoliopsida; order Asterales; family Asteraceae; genus Chrysanthemum; species Chrysanthemum lavandulifolium. Next base: position 117,626,826 of record CM040244.1, read on the forward strand.
AGTTTAGTTCGTTCAATCATGAGAGTGTCAACGAGGTCACTTGAATCAAATCCAAATTTCTTTAAAATCTCATTTGCATATTTAGATTGATTTATGAAGATGCCTCCGGACTTTGTGAAATTTGTAATCCCAAGAAAATGACATTTGTCCCATCATTGACATTTGAAATTTTGAACCCATTTCATTTGAAAACGGTCACACTCATTGGGGTCGGTCGAGGCACGAGATGATATCATCAACATAAATTTGAACATGAATTAAATGTTTGCACGACTTTACGGTGAACAATGTTGGATCAAGCTGCTCCTTTGCTAAATCCGGTAGATAGAAGAAACTTTGATAGCGTATCATACCATGCCCTTGGAGCTTGCTTTAAACCGTAAAGAGCCTTCTTGAAACGATAAACGTGAGTAGGATGCTCTTGATTCACAAATCCTTCTGGTTGGCTGACGAAGACGGCTTCTTTAAGTTCTCCGTTTAGAAATTTCGTCTTTACATCCATATGATAGACTACCATGTTCTTACTAGCAGCATTAGCCAAAAAGATTCTGATTGCCTCGATTCGAGCAACAGGAGCAAAAGATTCTTCAAAGTCAATACCCTCCTCTTGACGGTATCCTTTAGCAACTAATCGAGCCTTGTTCTTCAATACATCACCATACTCATCAAGTTTCACTTTGAAGAGCCATTTTAGAGCAATAATCATAGCACAATCTGGAGCATGTACTAACTCCCATACATCAAGTTGATCAAACTCATGAATTTCTTCTTTCATGGCATTGAACCAGCTATCTTCATTCATGGAGGTTTTAACATCTTTTGGTTCGATCTTAGAGAGTACGGAGTTGAAGAAGCACCATAAGGCATCGGTTGCAAGTTGTTTCCGTGTGGATCTTTGACGAGAGGAATTCAATGATGTTGTCTAATGGATGAGCGTGAGTCCATTTTACGAGGTGTTCATGTGGTAGTTGTTGAGGGACCAAGTAGCAGATCGATGTCTCTGAAGAAGATGCATCGATGAAGATTCGTGGAGCAAATATGTTTTCAAATGGAGCATCTTCGAGGTAGCAAGGGATTAACTTCATCATTGATGCGATACGGTTCCATGATGTACATTCAAAGAATGATGATTTGTTGATGAGGCAAGGATCGGCGGCAGCGCTTGACTTAATGATATTGAGATCAAGGATTGACTTCATTCACGTGAATATGAGCACCTCTGTTGTAGGAATCGACACCTCATTAGTACTTGGCTCATAAAGTTCATCAAACATAGGATCAAACAATTTCTTTAAGTCATCTTTAGATGGAGGTACATATGGAGTTGCTAGAGAAGAATTAGGTACAAGGGATGAACCAATGGGATTTGTTTTGAAGAGCGGGTCTGAAGGATTGTCCGAGAGCCATTTGACCGATCGACTCATCAAGCGTGGCGTGAATTGTTTCCATGATATTTCGGGTTCTCTTGTTGTAGATTCGGTATCCTTTTCGTTTGATGCATAACCTACAAATACTCCAATGTCTCCTTTAGCTCTAAGTTTGCCTAAATCTTGGCCTCATTAGTTGGATAACACAATGCACGAACACGAAGGAATGAAAGATTAGGTTTTCTCGTTGTGGATAAGTTCATATGGAGTTTTCCATGAGCGGTGTGAATTAGGGATCGATTTTGGGTGTAGCATGCGATGGCGATGGCTTCACCCAGAGAAACATTGGAACTTTTGAGTAAATCGGCATTGTCCTTGCGGCTTCCACAAGAGTTCAATTTCGTCTTTCAACTACACCGCTCGTTGAGGAGTTCGAGGAACACTTCTTTGATGGTGATTCCAATACTTTCATAAAACTCACTAAGTTGTTTGTTAACAAACTCGGTTCCATTGTCTGTTCGGATGATTTTGACCGTTTTGTTAAGACGAACTGCAATTGTTTTATGAGTTTGATGATGATATCTGAGTTTCATCCTTTGTCTTTAAGAACTTTACCGGTGAATCTAGAGAAATCATCAACCACAACTAACACATATTTCTTCCCAAAGATATTACGCACTCTCATGGGTCCACATAAGTCCATGTGAATTGTATGAAGAGCTTCGTGATGAGTTAGTAGGTTTGGGTTTATGGGCATACTTCTTGCTTTTCCCAATTGGCATCTTGAACAAAGATGATCCTTTTCATACTTAAGTCTAGGTAAACCTACAACTAAGTCCTTTACGGAGAGATCATTGATGGTGCCAAGTTCAAGTGATTGAGAAGGCGATGCCATAACCATGACTTTGTTTTAGAAGCCTTTGACAACAAGCAAATTGGAGAAGACTTCATCATATCTTCGATAGAGATGGTGTATAGATTTGAACCACGTGAACCTCTCAAAGTTCCTTACCATCAAGTTCTCTAACGAAACAAGTATGTTTTTGAAGGCTACTTCTAGATCGAATCGTGAATTGACCAACAGAGAACAGGTTATGACCAAGACCTTCTACATAATATACTCGGAGATAACACTTTTACCAACAACATAATCTCCATAACCCATAATTGCACCAAAATGATCATTCCGAATCTAATCGTCCGATGAATTTGCTCACGAGTTCATGAGCATGACCGGTCGCTTGATCATATGCTTGGAACGACTGAGTCCGGTACCACGTAACGATTTGAGCGATCCGCGGTTGATCACAGCACAAGAATGGATAACTGGATAATTGGGATCCCCATGCAAGAATGGGTTCCATTTGGTTAGTAACAATGGTTGGAACACCCACATCAGAAATAGAAGCATTCATATTACAAATTGAATCAATGGAGTTATTATGAATAGATGTAGTACTAGTGTTCGTATTTGCCCTATTTAAGGTATGTTCACTTCTTAAGGGAATAGTTCTACCAGTAGGCATCCATTTTCTAGTGGGCATTGTCTAATTAACCTTATGGCCAACAGGTATCCATTGATAACCTATCTTACTAAATGTTCTTCCTGTGGGCTTCCACTATTTTCTAACTTTCTTTCGGCTTTGCCTTTTTGCCTTCTTAGCATGATATTTTGCATTAACAGAGTTAATTAGAGATTTGACAGCATTAGACATGACATTCACACCACATTCATGATTAGAAACAGAATTCAAGCAGATATCATTACAAGGTTTGCAAATAGTATCTAAATTCGAATTAATTACAGTACGCCTATGGCTAATACTAGAATCAACATGATTCATTTTATTCGGCTCAAACTTAAGGTTCCTAGGTTGGTCTTCTACTCTCTTCCAATGCACATTCTTAGCTTGCGAGGTCCTGTCATTCCTTGTATTGTCTTGAGACTTTGACACCTTGCTTTCATGTCACCGATTACTCTGTAGGGAATGGGAACATTAGTTGGTTTTGCTACTCTTTGCTTCTCTTTGTTTAGATGTCTTGGGATCCGAACTACATGCGAGCACACTAAGGTTCACTTTCTTAACACTAGAAGTGCTGGGATTTGTACTCCTAGAAGGCACACAAGAGTTCGCTTTCTTAGCTTTAACAGATCTGGAATCTGAACTACTTGAAGGCACACTAAGGTTCACATTCAAAACATCGGGCATCGAACGAATATCATACTTGGCACTAGGCATCGAACATGGAATCAAAGGATTAACTCTCTCACCTAAGGACTTAGGGCATATTGTGATTAAGCATTCTAGAATTTCTTGAGATCGTTTGGCATATAAGCATGCATGCCCAATTGCATTGTCAAGTGGTTTCTCTAACTTATCCTCTTCAACAATCTCACTGAGACATTCTAGACAATCCTTAAGGGATGAGAAATATGTTTGAATAGCAAGTTTGTTATTCCTGAGATGAGGGGGGACATATTTCACAGACAAAGCATATTTATTACAAGATCGAACCTTTGATACACCATTCTCCTATTGGTCATTGGCAATTTCCTTTTACGACTCTTGATTCTCAATTTCCTTTTGCAATGAAGCTATTTGTTCGTTATTTTGTTATGAGTGACCTTTATTGATTCAAATAACTCATTGAAATGACGTTTAACCTTTTCATTTTCTTCTAGAAAACTTTCGTTTTCCTTTTGTAATGCATTTACTAAGTTTTGAAGATGAAACGTTTGAGAATTCGAGAATCTAAAGGAGGAGGCATTTGGGAGCCCGTCATATTGTTCTTTGACCCTTTAATTGAGAGATTTGGGCTTTCGACTTTCGATCGTGTTGCAATGAGCTTGAATCATTCATCACGTTTGTTAATTTGAAAAGCGCATCAAACTACGGAGCATCCGAGGATGTCTTGATATTTGAAGTTTTGACATTTTCTTTAAAATGTTGATATTTTAGTTGTAAATTAAAATGCTCAACCTCTAGTTTAGAAAAATGTTTAACTAAATTGTCGTGATCATCCGGTTCAATTTTCTTATTTAGTTTAGAATTAGTTTTTCAAGCTCAATGACACGATCATGGGAGACTTTCGAGACAACAGATAATTCATGAAATTGGGAAGCATTAATAGAACAATTTGTAGCGATGAAAAACACATCTTGAGCAACACATTCAGTAATAAGAGTCTCATTTAATGTATGCAAGTTCTTCCTCTCAATCTCATTATATTTTAGTGCACGCTCATAGTCACTAACCTCAACAATCATTGCATCAAACTCCTTTTCCATTTCTTTAATGTCTAAGTTCATTCCCTTTTTAAGACTTTCAAAATGATCTTTTAGTTGTTTAAAGAAAGGCATGACTTGATTAAATAACATTCTTTTGTTTGCTCAAAACCCTTTCCCTTCGATTATACCAGTGGGTGTGATCCTTTTCTTACAAGTTTTCTCAAAATCAACAAATAGTTGAAAATAACATATTGACCGATTAAGGTCTTGCTTTTCGTGGCAATAGTCCTAGGTACTAAATGCATTGGTGTATTTGGAGGATACACAATCGTGAAGGCATTTTCCTAAAGGGAGGGTTTGTTACAACAAGATTCTCTCGCTTTTGCTTATCTAAATCCTTTTTCCGAACACTTTTTCGGTGTTAACAACGTCTGAGGCTTAAACATGTTCAAAGAAATCCAATTCTCCTTCTTGTAATCATGGGGTGTGATATTTATTTTCTTCTCTTTACATTTTGGATCATCTAATTTCTTGTTCATCTTTTCCTAGAGACTTCATCGATTTCTTATCTTCCTCGGCACTCAACGCAACTAGGTTTCTATCTAGGTTTAAGGATTTCATTGCCATCATAAAGAACCTTATGAGCATTTCTAGCCTTTTAATGACCTCTGGATTTGGTTCCTCAACAAGGGAATGCTATGCTTATCACTTAAGACTCTATGGTTAGTGATTAAGTGAGCGATCGAATGGTATTTCCTTGTACGTACAACTTATTTTCAAGCTTGTTTTCAAGGTTTTTAGATTAGAAAAATCATTCAAAAGTTTTGATTCCTTAGCACCGAATTCTTGCTTAAGCATTTTAACATTTTCTTAAAGTTCTTGTTTTTGCTTAGCGCTTTAGAAAGCTTTTCTTGTAAGGAGTTTAACTCTTGTTTTAATACTTCTTCTCTAAACCTACTTTTTCTAATAGTTGTACGCATTTGGTCATCCATTTCACGCTCACGGGTGGTCAACTCAAATTTTGCACGTTGTTCATAAATAGCAATACGTTCTTTATAGGCATTCGATTCGGAGATGACGAAATCATCTGGGGCACATGCGTGAATTCATCAAAAACATAATCAATATTGACTGCAGAAGATGCATCACTTGGTACAATCTCACTTTCACTTTGTATCACATATTGATCATATGGGACAACATTGATATTACCCATATTTTCAATATTTGATTCAATAAACACAATTGATTGTACTTCGTTATGTATCTTTTGCTCATCAACTTCATCGTATAATTTTAATACCTCAGAAATGATTTTGTCTTTGGATGGACCAGCTTGTGGCGATGGAGAGACTTTAGGAGAGACCATTGGAGAAATGCTAGCCATAAAGATGGTTTGTGCAGTGGGTTCTTCATCAACATCAGTCGTATGCATCACAATCGGCTACTTGAAAGGCATTCGATGATTATGGCCTATCTCCGAATTGGTTGCTCATCCACATCTGCATCATATGTCTTAGCATTTCCTCGACCAAGAACAACAACTCCTCTTCATCCAAAGTGCACCATTATCCCGAGCTTGCACAAGCAACATCTTATCCACGAAATACTCGGCATTTTGAGGCGTTTTGGTGATGTGCGGTTCCTTGCAATGTGTCCCTCACCTCCACAATTGTAACATTTGATTGGCTTTGCTTGACCACGATTTCCATTCCTTCCTCTATTCGATTTGCGGCATAACCTCTACCGACTCCACCTCTTGCTTGTTCGTCTTGTCGTTTTGAACCGGCCGCACCATAACTTTCCCATCTCGGCGGTGGCTTGATTATGTGGATTGGAAGTAGTTCGAGATTGTTGTTGGTGTGTGGAAGAGAGTTCATGTTTTGACTAATCGTAAGAGCTAGTTGATTAATGAAGTTTCCACGTGTGCATCGGCATCGACTTGTTTGAACATAGGATCGGGAATGTGTTTATGATTACCATTACCCATGGGTATGACTTGTGAGGCTTTGGTTGTGATTCCGATGTTTGAGTAAAAGCGGTTGAATCATTTGAAGAGTTTGTCTCTCCCTGGTTGGTTTTGAATTGATTAAGAATCCTTTTTCAAACATAGCATGTCTCTCATTCAAGGAGGAAGGCATAGAGTTGATCATAGTTTGTATTCTTCAATCCTTTGGTTAGCTTTATAGAGGTGACAAACTTGTGCCATTCGGGATTCATGTTGTTCACAAACTTTGAGTTCAAGCGAATGTTTGGCATAGTCATTCGATGTTCCTCATATCATTCACAAGCTTGTGGAATCTCACATAGTACTCATACACACTCTCATCGGTTTCATTTTGAAGTGTTCAAATTCATCATAGAGTTGTGATTCTCTGTCTTCCATAGTTAATTCGAACACGAGAGAAGCATCTTGACATTATCCCACATCGCCTTTGCTTCGGTGTTGTGATTGATCAGCTTGTAGATATCTTTTGGAAGACCTTGAAGTACGATGTTAGAAGCCCTGATATCAGCATCGAATCTCTTTTTCTCCTTATCGTCGAGCTCATCATATGTCTTTGGTCTGTGTTGAAAACTCTCAGACCTTGACAGATCTTAAGCACTCGTGGATCGTTAGTGTTGCCTATGTAATCATAAGCAAACTAATAGACAATCTCTACAACCCGTATTATATAGCGGAAAGTAAATACAAGTTGTTATAACTAAGAACACTTAGATCCTCTATGGATCTTTTTATTAACTGAAACTCTATGTTTCATATTTGTTCTCTATTACAAACTATGAGGTTCCTTTTATAGACAAGGAACCCTAAACTATTACCACTCAATCGACTAAACATGCAAGTATGCACTTAATGACTAAAACACTAGATAATATTGAGCAGTACAATAATACCCATGCTAACCTCGAGCAGTACAAGAATAATGATGGGTTAGCATTTAAATAAAATCTAGCATCTTGATCCTAGTCGACTTCCACCCTTCAAACAGAAACACAAGACCGCTTTTACTCTTCAAGAGAATCTCTTCTTGATGATTCGCTTCTACTTCAAGAATCCTTCGGCGAAGAATGATGTGTAAATCCTTCTTCGCATAATTCCCAACAATCCTCCCTAAACTAGAATTTGACTTGGTTAAGTTCCAGGTTTCCTACCTTGATAGATCTTAGAGACTTCAAGATTAGAGGATTGTTTTCACACATCGAAGCAAAGAACCACTAATTATCTCATCTCTATGATGAGTACACTTTAAACGCCGTGTCTTTGCAAAGAACAAATGAAATAATGTACATCAATACTTATCGGTTGCAATCTATTCTCATCACATCCGGTGTGTGAATTCTCGTGAGAGGTGAATCATTGAAAATAATGGATTTGATGTCTCTTTACCAATAGCCATCACTCTGGAGTAGCGGATGTTTAAGTCCGAAAACTATGGTACATTGATAACCATCGATTTATGAGCAAATCAAGAACTATATAAACGGATTTGACTTGTCTTTACCGTAGCCGTTTGCTCGGGACTAGTCAATGCTTAGAATTGGTGAATTGAAAACCAAATATGTATGCAGTTGCCTTTACCACAAGCCATATACTTGTGGGCTAGCCAATTCTTGGATTCCAAAAGGAATAGATCATGGTGAATTGATGACCATACAACTCTCGAGAATTAAGCATGGGTGGTTGCAGAACCTATGATTTTGAGCAAATCATTACAATTATCAATGATTTGAAGTGTCTTTACCAAAGTCTGTACCCTTTGGACTAGCCAACTCTTTGATACATACAAGGTATATCTGGTGAGTTAAAAACCATCAAAAGGTGCATCAAACCTGCAAGAGAAAGTTGGTTTTTTTTTATTTTTTTTATTTTTTTATTTTTTTATTTATTTTTTAACTAAGAAAAACTAACAAACAAACAAAGAAAACCTCCCCTGAGGCATATGCCTCCCCTGAGGCCTATGCCTCCCCTTAAACTTTGCAGTTAAGGGTTAAGCATTCCAATATTGACCACAAGGTGTTGAAACATTGGTCCATCAAAAGCTTTAGTTAATGGATCCGCCACATTATCATCTCAGATGAATTTTAGCCACATTTATCAAATGTTTTCATATGCATCTCTTATAAAGTGGTGTCTCGATTTCAATATGTTTGGTTCTCTTGTGAAAACTGGATTTTGACAATGCATATGGTACTGATTATCAATAAAAGAGTTGTGTTCATGAAGTTATACCCATAATCCAAAGAGCTTGGTTTTGAATCCAAAGCACTGTCCACAAAGAGCTTTGCAGAAGACATACTACGCTTGATGGTTGAGGTAGCCACAATCGTTTGTTTCTTGCCGCCAAGAAATCAATCTCTTTCCAAGGAATTGACACCTCCAGGTTGTGGATCTCCTATCCAGATTTGCACCAAAGATAATCACCGTCACTATATGCTTCCAACTTAAAAGGAGACTCTTTGGGTACCAAAGGCCTAAATGAGGTTGGCCTTTGAGGTACTTAAAGATCTTCTTGATCGCATTGAGATGGGAAGTAAGTGGAGTGACTTGATGTCGAGAGCACACACTTACAAAGAAAGGTAATATCGGGCCTTGAAGTCATAGATACATTAATGAACCAATCATTGATCCAGTATAAATGAACATTCACGGTAGATCTCGGATCATTGTTGGCTTTTGTTTTGGAGCTTCATAAGGTGTTGTGGCGATCCGACACCTTCCATACCAATTTCTTCAACATGTCCTCACATATTTATCCCGACCGATAAATATCCCATCCTGCTTCTCACGAACTTGAAACCCAAAAGAAAGTAAGCTCCCCATAGCACTCATCCGAAATTCTCCTTCATCGATCCTCAAATTCCCTACACCAAGCTTCTTTAGTGGATCCGAAAATGATGTCATCCACATACACTTGCACAAGTATGATGTCTGCCGAGTTTTTCTTCATAAAAGAGTCTTATCAATGGCACCTCTTACGTAGCCATGCTTGGTGAAATGATGAAAGCCTAGCATACCATGCCCTTGGTGCCTGATGAAGTCCATAGAGAGCTTTAACTACTTTGTAAACATGATTAGGATAAGTAGTATAGCTCTTTTCTTGAAGTTGCATTGAAGTTGATTGTAAGTTGTAAGTTGTAACTTGAATGAATGAATGAACAATTTGACTTCTCTCTCTTCTCTTCAGCACTTTTATTTTCAGAGGAAACAGGCTTTTAAGCATACTAGACCATATACCAAGGGATCACACTTGATGAATTTTAACTGAACAGGGCATTCTGCAAAACAACACTCAGAAAAACACAAGAACAAAACAGAGACAAAACAGACTAAAACAAAAATTATTAGTAAGTATGTGTTTAGCAAAAAGAATATACACAAAGTTTACTATAAAATCCTCCCCTGAGGCATATGCCTCCCCTTAAACTTTGCAGTTAAGGGAAGAGAAAGATCCACCATTGTTCTTGGGTTTCCAGTGAAATTTAGGTCTTTTATTCTTCCAAGAACAACCTGCTGAAGTTTTGATAGTAGTGCCCCAACATCCTTTCCCATTATTCATAGAGTCAATATATGCAGGCCAATAACCATGTTTAAAATATGGACTAGTAGGTTGCACATAAGGTCTATCTGCTGATCTCCTCCAAGGAGAGTCCGTATAAGTAGCTTGTGGGACATAAGGAGGAATATTTTTAACATTGGTCCACACAAGTCTAGGTTTCTGCTGAGGAGCACATGCACCCAATCTTTGTTCATAGAAATCACAATCCTTAATCAAATGAAGTTTACTTCCACACACAAAACATGTCTTCCTTTTGGAAGATTGATTCAACAAAGAAGATGTTCTATTACAAGTAGAAGTACTTAAACCAGAAACATTAAAGGAATTGTTTTTAACAGACAAATTATGCAAAGATTTAAAAGACAAGTCTTCAGGGGAAACAGGCTTGGAAGTGGATTCCTCAATGACTATCCTAGAAGGCTTGTAGATAGACTTGGTGCGAGGCTTGGGTGTAGGCTCGGTGAGGGCTTGACAAGGTCGACTTATCACTTGAATCACGGTTGTAAGTAGATCCTTGATCCGATGAATTGTCACCGTCTGAGAAAGAGACAAAGTCATAAGATGAAGCATCGTTTTCGGCAAGTCTTTTGACTTTTGCCATACGATGGTGTGATCCATCAAAGTCAACGATAATGGATAGGTCGGTGGGCATAAATTCACCTCTAATAGGTCCAGGGGACGCATGTAAATCACCTTCCTTTTAAAATGTTCTAAGCTGCGGTGTAGATTTACGCCCATCTTGCCTAGCTTCCAATCCTACATACTTTTGAAAACCTAAGCCTATTCACGAGGTCACCGATTGACTACTATAAAGAGCTCTAGCTAGATTGTCACCGATATTAACCATTGTTTATGTCTAGCTATTTCCTCGGCATGTTTCTCTTTAAGCTCTAGATTCTCGATAATAGTATCGACTTTTTCCTTTTCGGTCGTTTAAAGTTAATATTAGCAATATCTAGATCAAATTGTAGCACCTTAATCTTTTCTTCATAAGCTATCTGATTCTTCTGAAACCAAACCTTTTGTCTTTCTAATGTTTTTAACGAGAGTTTATAAGCTTCATTATCAACATAGCATTCATTGTATTTAGGTTTCATAGTATCATAAGCTTCCTTAAGTTCATTATATCTCTCCTTACAACCAAAAACACAAGTATGTACCTGAGAGATGCTCATGAGAGCAATTTGTGGACTGGCAAATTCTTCAGCATAACCTTTAGCATTATCTTCCTTGCTCATCTTCTTGAATTCTGCCTTTCCTCCATACCTAGCTTTGAGAGCATTCCATATAAGACTTCCATCATCCATATGGCGAAAATCTACTACATGATCAGCAGGAATAGATTTAAGCAAGATAGTTCTGGCCTTTGACTCTCTTTGTACAGCAATGTGTTCATCTGTAGTTGTTGGAGGAAGAATAAAGAGTTTTCCATCTTGATCGCTTCCAATCCGTTTCAAACTGTTGCCATTTTGAATCACCTTCCAGATATTCATATCATTATTCATGATCCAGTGTTCCATCTTCTTAGCCCAGACATCGTACTCATCATTCATCAAATAAGGAAACATAATATCATCCCTATTATTATCAAATTCTGCCATTTTATGTGATAACAACAGTAAAGTTACGAGATAGCAGAAACCAAAATGAATACCAGCAGTAACCAACACAAAGAGAATTATCTATTGTATCCACGTGATGACCTATCAACTCTTCAGCAGCAACCCCACGTGAATATAGCCTCGAGCCCACAACGAATAACACTTTCAGGTGGACCCACGTATGAATCAGTACAAGCAAAACCAATATCACAAAACGCCGCAACTTTTGATAACCTCCAAAATACAAACTAGATAGCAGCGACGTCCAAAAGAATATCAATGTCACAGTACTAAAGGTAGCCCCACGTGAATGACTAGACTTAACTTCCAAGACCAGAATATCAAATGCATTAAAACAATACACCGATCAGATTATAATATACCAATCAGCGGGACCCACTAACATCATGTGACTACACCATTCGTTGAATTACTTAACAGTCCCACGTGATGAGATCATGCGACAGCCAATAAATTACCCAATGAAGTCAAATAGTGGGAACACAACATCAGAAGAAATTAATTTCTCCTTTCACGCTGCTCCACGTGATCAAATAAGGACAATCAAATCAAGACCTTTTGTGCCAAGTGGGACCAACGATGAGAGATTAAGGTTATCAATTCAGTAGCAATAAACAATGAAGGACCCAATCATAACAAGCCTTACAAAATCAACCAATCATGTGCATCAATATCATGCGTGTACAATGATATCACGTGACAAATGAGATTATAGGAATTATTTGCACGAAATCATAAAGCGACATCCGATTGACCCCATCAATATGTTTTAATGAATTAAACACGCAAGCCGGTCTTTTGATAATCGTCACATAAAAATCAAACGAGCAGATCTGGTAAAAATAACGATTACCTCATAAAACAGCTGCCTTCGTTGCCCCTTTTATTTCACATAAACCCTAATAACATGAAAACCTTATCAACCCTAGATAGAGAGCCACCCGCTCTGATACCAATTGTAGAAAACTCTCAGACCTTGACAGATCTTAAGCACTCGTGGATCGTTAGTGTTGCCTATGTAATCATAAGCAAACTAATAGACAATCTCTACAACCCGTATTATATAGCGGAAAGTAAATACAAGTTGTTATAACTAAGAACACTTAGATCCTCTATGGATCTTTTATTAACTCGAAACTCTATGTTTGATTTGTTCTCTATTACAAACTATGAGGTTCCTTTTATAGACAAGGAACCTAAACTATTACCACTCAATCGACTAAACATCCAAGTATGCACTTAATGACTAAAACACTAGATAATATTGAGTCGTACAATAATACCCATGCTAACCTCGAGCGGTACAAGAATAATGATGGGTTCGCATTTAAATAAAATCTATGTCTTGATCCTAGTCGACTTCCACCCTTCAAAAACACAACAACGCTTTTACTCTTAAGTAGAATCTCTTCTTGATGATTACGCTTCTACTTCAGCGATAATGACAACAAATCCTTCTTCGCATAATTCCCAACGATCATCAATTCCATAGATCATTGTTCCATCTTCAATCAGATCAATTAAGTCTCTAGTAGTCTCAACCCGATATGGTCCTTCATCAATGGATTTGAGAATATTGACTCCATTTTCCTTTCCAAGACAAGATGCATCGATTCGTTGAGCCCAAGAGTCGTAGTCGGTTACATCAAGCATGGGTGGATGAGTATCGAACCACCGCTTGGACATCCTCGACAATGATGGAGATGATTGTAGGAACGTTGGTAGACATGATGACAGATTAAGCGGATTTTATAACTCTATGATTAAACCGGAAATAGATTCTTTCACGGGATTTTACTAAATCAAGAGAAAACCGTATTCAAAGGATATCACCCAAGTCGCTAGGAAACCTTAAACCAAGTCGCTATATAACAACTCGCTACAATCCAAGTCGCTTGCAAAATTTTGACAGCAATTCGCTAAGCACTAAGTCGCTAATTTGTCAAGTCGCTAAATAGCAACTCGCTAGGTACCAACTCGCTAACAATATAAAGTACAAGTCGCTAACTTACACCAAGTCGCTACGTGTAGTGGAGAATCCACTACGTGTACTTTTTGTCGACTTGTCTCGATGAGACAAGTCGCTAGCTCAACTCGCTAAGACCTTAAACAACAACTCGCTACCAAATAACAAAGCAAATCGCTACCAAGATAAACTATCCGTGGCTCAAGTCGCTAGCTAGAAAATCACAAAACACCACTTTTCAATCCAAAACAACCCAACCACGATGATTCAAGCCTTCAAAATCAAAACCTAAACACTTGTGATGATTCTAAACACAAAAGTACTATCAAAATTCAAACTTTAACACTAGAAATCACCCAAATGATGCAAAAACCACTAAACTTTTTCAAACTCAAAAACCACTAGAAATCCAAAGATATGTAAGAGATGATCTAACCATGGCTCTTGATACCAATTGTTGGTTATTGGATTTCACATACACATCAAACCATAACACAAAGTGCGGTACAAGAGTTTTAGAGAGAGAAAGTTAGAGGTTTAGGGAACTTTAGTGAGAGAAAGAAAAATCTTATTATGAGTTCTAACTCTCTACCTTGGAAGGTAGAGAGTATTTATAGTCTTACAATAAAACACCATACAACGGGTTGTGGATCAGGCATACAGTGGGTAAAGATCCGTCCGTCCTCCACGGTGTTACTTAACTAAATACTACTTAGCTTAAAATAACTACGACTACGAGCTTTCTAACGATTACATATACTTGAGGTGACCGACTCTTTAATACCTGGAATTTTTAATTCCTAACATAAATGCTTTATATAGTAGTATAGATGTATAACTGCATAATGCATTAAAGAGAGTGTCATACTCCCTCCGTCCCAAAATATAAGTCCATATTTAACTTTTCAAAGTCTATTTTCTCTGACTTTGACCGCAATTATTTTTTCTGTGCTATATTATTAGAAACAAAATTACATTTACATAATCATATTAACAAATTTAAATGAGACTCTCCCGGCCATCGGCCAGGTCATGAGACTAGTAAGTTGAAATAGATCAGTAGCTAGACTAGTGTAAGCTTTTATTTGTGAAACAAAGGAAATAGAACAATTGGCATGAAACAAAAGAAATACAAGTAGTAAAAAAAAATGTTGTGACCCAATAACAAAAATTATTTAATCCTAACCCGACCCGATAATAATGTCGGATTATCGGGTTAGAGTGAAACTAACCCGATATGCTTTTTCAACTCGATTTAACACGACCTTATAAGGCTTATCGAGTTCGGATTCGGGTCGGGTCAACCGGACCCTACTGACACCCTTAAACCATCATGTGCAATTTATTACTTTATTATTATATTTTTAAATAATATTTTTTGGGAAAAGTTGGACCATTTTTTTCTTCCTTGCATATTAAAGGACTAATCTCCGCAATTCATTTAGTTGAATCTATTGATGCAGATTAAATCTAATTTTTACACTTCAAGGGCATTTTTGTCAATTAAAAAAAGATTTTTTTTATAACATTCACTTTCCCCCCTCATTTATTCACATAACGTTTTTCTTTTTCCCTAATATTCTCACTTCCCCACAAATTCACATTCAACTTATCAAACCCTAATCTTAAGCATCAATAATCATCATCGTCATCATCATTATAACCTTCAATTCGATTAATATCATCATCATCATAATTTGTGATCGTCTTCATCATGATCTTCATCACTGATCGTCAATTCCTCATTTAATTTGGTTCGTTTGTGTGTTTTTTTGCTGCCGTGTTTTATTTGAATGAACCGATTATTAAGGATTCGATTACAGACGAAGTTATTGATAATTCGATTGCGGATGAAGTTGTAAATAATATTGAAGGGTCGTTTACAAATCTTGTGGTTAATAATTTGGGTGCATCAGTTAATTATTCGAAAACATCTTTGTTTACGTATGAGATGTAAAACGAGATTTGGATCGGGTTAAGATGGTTGTGTTGTTCGGTTTCCCGTATTTAACGGTAAGGACCCAAATGTGTGATTAAGAATCACGAGCTTGGGTAACACTCACAACAAACCATGAACTGTGTGTTTACTATGTGAAATAATATGAATGTGTATGGAGAGAATCTGGAGATTCAGGTGTCCTCTCAAAGGTGAGGGATGCCTTTTATTTATAGAGAGTGTTAGGATTTAGAAAATCCATATGGAAGAGTCGGTCACCCCAAATTTAGTCTAGCATATGTTAGCTCGTACACTTTACGTTATTTACTAGTTATTTAGTTAGTTAGCTAGTTAGTTAGTTTAGAGCAACACCGTGGAGGACGGACAGGTCTTTACCGACTGTATGCCTGATCCACAGTCCGACAAGAGAATGTTTTCTTTGTAACTATAAATACCTCCTCCTACTTGGGAAGAGGTGGTGCTTCTCTTAATCTAACATTTCTTTTTTATTTTACTTTCTCTCTCTAAAGAACACCCTCTCATCTCTTTCTCTTTCTAAATGGCTAACATGTATTTCCATCATCCAAGACCACCCGAATCATCAAACAACATAAAATTATGATCCTAACAATTGGTACCAGAGCCAAGGTTGTGTTGTTCTTGATGATTCGTGTAGTTTTTGAGCGGTTTTAGTATGCGGTTTATACGGTTCTTTGATGCGGTTTGATACGGGTTATGTTATTTGGTCGATTTGTGTGGTTCGAATCTTGTTTCAAAACTGTTTTTTACCATGTTTTAATGAAGCTGGAAATTTTGTTTCTTTATCTTAAATGGTAACAGTTCTTAAATCTACTGTTTTGTATCCTATGGTCCAAAATGTCATATTTCTTATTTTTATGGTTGTCACAATCTTTGGCCATTTTTGTCCAATAACTGTATTGATAACTGTTATTCTTTCTTGACATTTTTGGTACCAACTTGTGGAATATTGTGGTCAATCTGTCAATTAATATGGTCAAAATGGGTATTTGAAGCAGTTTTTTCTGGGTTTGAAGCAGTTCGAAAAAATGGTCAGAACTTCTATGATGCGTTTTGAAGTGAGAGAAAACCAGATCCAGATTTCTAGGAAAGTACATAATGCGTTTTGTCAAGAATCGATGCGGTTTGAGATTGTTAAGATGTGCGTTTTGACAAAACAAGTTAGCGGTTTGTCCACACTGCTGCGTTTTGATGCCTATGCGATTTGATGGTGCACATTCATCATGCATTTTATCAAAACCTTGATGCGGTTTGTCAAAAGTTCATGCGGTTTGATACAACCTTGATGCGATTTGTCTATAAGGTAGAAGCAGTTCATGCGGTTTGTTGACCACTATAACCATGTACCCAAAACTCATTGACTTCAGGTTTCTTAACCATCATCAGTCCATAATCAGATTCAACACCTCAGTTTCAAAATCAAAAAAAAAAAAATCAAACAAGAAGGGATCATCTCAGCCGACTCATAATCATATTCCAAAACCAAAAACTTCAAATCCCTATCTAACCTAAATCATCCTCCATCAATACCTAGACTCGAAGAACAAAATCAAATTCAAGCAAGATCTCAGATTCTCGATTCAATTTTTTTGTAATCTTTTAAATATTATTTCAACAGAATCATTATCATCATCGACCTCTTTGTGATATTATACGAATTAAAAGAAAGAATATATCAAGTATGATATACCTTTTTTAGTATTCGTTTAAGTCTCATATGAAAAATCAATCAACAATTTACGAAAATCAAAAAGATAGATTAAAACAAATGTGTTTAATCTCCTTTTTTTTAATCTTTCGATCAATAACTCACAAGGACAAAAACATAATCAATACTTACCCGAGACCCATTTTACAAGGATCTTAAAGACATCTTTGTGTTGGATTCGAACTGAAGAGCAAAACAAGAAAAGGGTGTTCATGTGTTGGGTTGATTATTGGTAATCGTTATGTGTATGAGATTAAAGGACTGTGTTTTTAATGATTGAGATTGAAATGATTTATGATATCAGATTGAGTTTGAGGTGGAGATGCGTTTTGGTGAGGAGGGGGCAGATGTTCTCTGACTATGTGATTAGGGTTAGGATAATTGAGCGTATATTTAGGGTATGATAGTTTTTATATCCGATTTTAATATACCTAAGCATGGATCAGGAATTGTTTTTAGTGGATCGGGTTTCTCATTTGATTGGATCGCATTATGTCATATTGGACGTGGGCTTCTCTCACATTGATATGGATTTTGGGCTTGTGTTAGTTATCTGAGATATGGGCTAATTCTATTAGCATTAATTATCGGGGCGTATGACTATATTGATCTAATATATGATGGGCATGAATCAGAAACATTCATAGATTGAAAAATGATATCCGTATTTTTTTATGTTAATGTCATATTTAGCTAAAAAGAATTAGGATAACATTTCATATAAAGAGTGGTATTGTTGGTCTCGTAAATTTTCACAGAGGATACAAATTCACGGCTTGAACGAAAATTTGAAGAAAAAATGACTACAAAGTTTTTGAAGTGACAGTACAAACGGATTTATTTGGTCTTGGACTCGTGATCTCTTTTGGGTTTATGGACTATATGATATGGGTTGCGAGTTGTTGATGTTGTTCGATAATGAGTCTTGCGATTTGATGAGATTTGATAATGAGATATTTGACGATGAGATTTGATGATGAGATTAGTTGAATTGTGAGATTTGATGATGAGAGGTGTTGAGTTATGTGGTTTGATACTTTGGTGTATACATTTTCACGGAGAATATTACGTCACGGCTTGAAGTGATATTTGAACAAGGTTAACTACGAGGTTTTTGTACGGTATTTCTTATTTGGCTTTCAAGTGAGGTTTTCCGGGCACGATTACTTATTTCGTCTTCTTTCTTTCTACCCTTCCACGATGATGACTTGTTTGGGAATTTATTAAGTGTGATTAAGACTTGGCTATCTAGTTACTTTTGTGATTCTTTCTCGCTTAACCCACAACGTAGCTATCACTTTGGTGTCTCACGCAGTTGAGGATTCGTCAAGAGGTTTTGTACATTGGGTACCCGTTTCTTTTTCACGAGGATTAATACAAGCTTAAGTTGCAAATCTAGGGAATTCTACTTCATGTTCAAAACTGGTATATCGGGTTTACTTCACCCAGTGGTCACAGCAATAGCCGCCTATATATGTGGAAGATGTGCTTACCAAAGTATTTAAAGGATGAGATGTGATAAGCTATTCCCATGGGATATTCGGCGCCACAGAATGTCAATGATAATTCACAATGGTCGTACACGTTAAATGATGCTTCCGAAAGTTCGAAACCATCATAGGGGAGAAACGTGTACTTTGATGAGATAAGATCAACCCTATGGAGGAAAGTAGTGTATACTACTCTACTTAGTATAGTTTGTGAAGTATTCTACATATGGGAGAAGAATTGTTGATGATGGCGAATGAACCGTTGCATGTTCCCCTAAAACAGATATTCACCGAAACAAAATTTGTCAGAACTCATTCAAGCTGACATTGTTTACGGTTTAGTCTTGGTTTTGTAAAATCCCGCGAAAGAATCTATTTCTCGGTTTAAATCATAGATTTGTAAAATCCCGTGACAATGAAAACATTCTGGTGAAAGAAAAAGTGCATTTCTGATTCTATCTCTCGGTTTATTCTTGGTTTTGTAGAATCCCGCGAAAGAATCTATTTCTAGGTTTAAACTATAGAATTGTAAAATCCCGTGATGATGGAACCATTCTGGAGAAAGGGAAAGTGTAATTCTAGATCTTATCTGATGTTGGTGTTACGGTTTCTGCTTCGAAGAAGGGATAAAGGGTGTACTTCATGAATTGGATGTTTGTTCGGATATTCTTCATGGCATTTTGGTTATTACAAGGTTTTTACAGGGTTATGTGCTTTTAACTAAGGTCGGGATGAAACCATTATCAAAGTTCATTTAAAACGTCAAAGGAGGCTAGATCTGAGCTTTTAACCACAATATGTGACAACGGCGTTAATTCATTATTATTTATTTGAGGTTGAAGTAAAATTTCACGAGCGAGTGTACTTAGTATCTGAAGGTATCGGGGATGGTTGGATGAAGATTCTTCGAGATCCTTGTTCGAGCTTTTAACATTTTCAATGACGAAGACTTGAAAATCTAGTTATTTTTGGGTGATTTTTCTTTATTTTTTCCACCACAAAATAACTATCACTTTAAGGAGTTACGTTGTAATGCTCAGTGTCACATTAAATTGTGGATTTTCAAGAGGTGATGTACATCTTGTACTTGATGGTTGGTTGGGTGAAGAGTATAGAGTACTTAGGGATTCAAAGGGGCATGAACTCTCTTCACCGCTCTTAGTCACATTGGTGGGAGTTTAAGTCACAAGTTCGGGTTAGTTTACTTTAGTGTCAAATTCATCATATTGGATTTTCTCCATCAGTTGTCACGACAAAGAGCCTATAGAATGATAATGGGGTTGATAACAAGTTATCCAAGAGTAGTAGAAAAGAGAGAGATTTATGACGTTTGAATACTTCAGTTCAAACCTCGTTCTCTAAAGAAAAGAAAAGTGTATGTTTCAGTGCGCTTTATCTTCAGAAAAAGAGAAATCTTCTCAATGACCATTTTCATCAACATGCTTCATGCTTTTTCCATGCGCGCTCAGTTATCAAGTGAACTGAACTAAGGTTGCTAGTACTCTTATTCCACTTGCTCAATTATAATGGCGATGGCAACATCATATGCAAATTTTGTAAGAGAGAAGTGTGAATAGACTACATTATTGAAGATATTCACTTGTTTAATCAAGAATGGCAACTTTGTATGCAATTCTTGAGGGGGAGAAGAAGTGTGATAATTCTGCATGTTGAGTTATATCTGAGAATATATGGTCATACGACTCCTAACTCATGTAAGAACCGAGATTCTTCTTATCGGGTCATCTTCACATGGAGTTTCTTCTAAGAGCCATTGGTTGACATCTTCTCACGGGCTGATATGATTAATGACAAAGTGCTTCCAGTTGCGGGGCTGATTTCCTTGATGACCATCTTTCTGTTCTTGTTTGATTGGGAGGGATTTTAGTTAAGGGGATTTGCTATATGTAAGTTAATTGGAATGCATTTGGTGAGATGAAGATGTTGACTTTTATTCCCCAAACAAACAATCTTGAAGAAGGTCGAGTCTATAGTTTGTTCTACATTTTTGTTGTGTGTTAGAAGACTAAAAATGAGTTGCATTTGATTATCAAAAGACTTCATTTATCATAAAGATTGTCAGTTTAGGGGAGAGCACTAATTGGGGGAGAGTGAAAAGTCAGATTTAATCCCTAATTATATTTGCTCACACTATTCTTCAGCAAGTTGATTCTCATAAGATTACAAGTGTTCTTCTCAAAAGATTTCAAGTATATGGGCTTATAATGTGTTGCTGATTCTGAAGTATCAAAACCAGCAAGGGGGAAGGAGACACGCATCTAAACGCAAAGCGAGTAAACTTGATGAACTTAATAATACTTCTAAGTGATTGAAGATATCCCGGGAAGACAAATGTCATGACCGCAGAGAAACTCAATGTTTAACTCATGGCGTTTAGTGTTCTTATTCCAACTACGTGGGGGAAGAGATGTAAGAGACAATTTCTGATGATAAAAGAGGTACACAAGTGTGTGATGATTTCGATGTTATCGCAATCATCTGGGGAGAGTGAAATATTTACATTGGGGACGCAAAGCTATTTCACTTGAGATCTTAATCACTTATCCCGGAGGTGTCATTCGCAGAGATAATTAGTGATTCAACCTGCTACTTCAGTGTTATCGGTTACTCCTTCTTTGGGCATTTGGGTACTTCGGGTTCTTGAGCTTCATACACTATCATCAGGGGAGAGAAATGTACTTCAGGGATGTTCAGCAGATTCACGTGAGCGGACTTAATGATTTATTTTGGAGTTTATATCCGCAGAGATGATTAGTGATTCAATCTGCTACTTTGGTGCTATCGTCTATTCTCTCTTCGGGTATATGTGTACTTTGGGTTCGTGAGCTCTATTCAAAGAGACTGACTGCATCACTTCAACTACTCGGGGGAAGTGGTCTCTTAACACCTTTTGGTATGCATCGCTTCAAAATTCAGTGGAAAAGAAATATGAGAAGACTTATTCAAACGTGTGATGATACGTTGCTGTTTTATCTGATGATATAACCCCGAACGAAGAATCACGATGATCATTCTTTAGAAGGAGCAGCAAGATCGATGATATGGTGTGCTTCTCTGTGTACCTGGCTAAGGTAAGCGTGAAAAAGAGCTTAGAATCTGCTCAGCAAGAAGATTTTTGGTTTGGGGGGAAGCTACCAAAGTCTCACTTTCAGAAGGTTCAAGTTCAGACGATGATCAGGAGCCTCGAAAGCTTTGGTGGTGAAAGTTTAAGAGATGACGATTTCTATCTTCTACAACGGTGCTGAACGATATCCTTATCTTGGTACTCGTATCATCATCTTCTTAAACTATATCATCTTCTTTGTAAATATTTTTCAAAAACCATAATTAAAAATATAAAACCAACAAAAAGAAAATAGAAAAATATAAAACCAACAAAAATCCATAAAAATCAGAAAAAAATTTGATACCAAAAATATTTTTTTTCTCAAGACATGTCTTCTGGTATCGATAACATCTACAGTCTTAGAAATGTCATTCAATAATGGCACGGGACTTTAGATGAAGTTCGAGCAGAAGGTGTAAATATTTTTTTCAAAACATGTCTCAAACTATGGCTTGCAGTTACTTCAGACTATAACCCGTGCTTAAACTATGGTTTGCTATTATTTCAGATATGCAACATGTTCTTCAAAAAGGGAAAGTGTTGTGTTTAATCAATTTTCATAAATTCCTGCACTTATCCAAAAACAAAATTAGGAAAGCACGTCGTCAAAAGGACTGCTGTTCCTACACAAATGTTTTTCTTTCTAAAATTCTTCAGAAAAATATTTGTTTGTCAAAATGGTGGAAAATGAGTTGCTTGAAAATCAATCAGACTTGGAGTTTTTATAAAATTTTGAAACTCAATCAATGACTTCAGCAGCTTTAAACTTTTCATAAAAAGAGTCATTGATTGAGGGGGAAAATGTTTTCAAATCTATATCATCTAACGGGCTTATATAAATCATCCTACATACTTAACAGAAAAAGATGTTTGCCTAAGTTGAAGGACTAGGAGCATAGGATATGATTGTTAGGATTAGATGATTATAGTTTGATGAACACATTATTCCCATGCCTTTTATGATCGGATTGATATGTTGGATTGACTTTTATTAGTCGATTGCTGTTTGGGTGTTGTCGACCACCATATATCTGTATGTATGTCCACTAACCTATGCAGATAACATGGTATATAAGAATGTTCCCTATCCGGATCCCACAAAAGCAGATGATTGGATGCCGAAAGGAAAGGGTAACTATATTTTGGGTCGACAAAAGAAGAGACAGAACTTAATCAGATCTCTGTGCATGATATATATACAACTCTAAAGGTCTCACTGCATCAGCAGATGGTTTTCTTCAAGCCTTACAGCAACAACAGAAGCAGCTCAACCACCTAATGTATCTTTGTGCAGGACAAGTAGTGGATGATACCATTTTTCAAAAAAATTGTGAAAATATTGTTTTGAAAATTAATCGGACTCAAAGTTTTGA
Source organism: Chrysanthemum lavandulifolium (assembly GCA_022545495.1). NCBI lineage: Eukaryota > Viridiplantae > Streptophyta > Magnoliopsida > Asterales > Asteraceae > Chrysanthemum > Chrysanthemum lavandulifolium. The sequence goes on from CM040244.1 coordinate 117,650,244, forward strand.
AAATCAACCGGACTTTATTTTGTGAAATCTTAATTGATTTCAAATTAAATATTTTCAAACGATATTCCATCTAACAAGTCCGTTTGTACGATGTAAAGTGGTGATCTAAAGATTTATTGTTATGTCGAGGTATGATTTCTTTTTCAAATCAAAGATCTATCTCTTAAAATTATCATACCCGACACTAACAATCTTTAATGTCTAAAATTGGGCCTTATCAGTTAATTTCAAAATTAAATCAAGCCACGTCTTTCCCCAAAATTTTCTAAATGATTTAAATCAATTGGGATCACAAATCTCAAAAGGTTTGAAATTTTTGATCGGGGGAGAGATCGTGATTTAAATCTCAAATCTTTTTAAATGGAATTGTTTCAAGCTTTTAAAAGCACTCCTGCCTCCATGTGCCAAATGATTTTAAATACATGATGCACATGTTGAGGGGGAGCATTTATCCAAAAACCAGAAGAGAATTTAAAGCAGGCCACATTTTCTCCCATGTTTTCTAAACCTAATTAAATCACTTGAGATCCAAAATCTCAAAGGGTTTGATATTTTTGATCGGGGGAGAATTTGTGATTTAATTATGAAATCTGATAAAAGGTGATCCTTTTGATTCAAAAGCGCAGACTGCTCTCCCATATGTGCTAAACGTTTTCATTAATTGATGCACATATTGAGGGGGAGCATTTCAAAAGAAAATAAACTATCAAGGTACAAAGGCTTCTATGTTTTAATATACGTACCTTGATTGATTTTCTAATGGTTTCTCTATAACAAGTGTGATCATGGAAGTACTTCAAAGACCTCCTTCCTCTATGCGTTAAATGATTTCAAATAACCAACGCACATATTGAGGCGGAGCATTTACCAATAAAATCAAAAGGCTTTTTCAATGGAAACTGTGATCAAGGAAAAACTTTAAAGTCCTCTTGCCTCCATGTGCTAAACAATTTCAAAATCAGGGGGAGCATTTATAAATGATGTACAAAAGGCTTTGATATTATACCACAAGTACCTTGATTGATTTTCCAAGTGATTTTTCAATTGGTTTCAAGAAGGAAAGAACTATACCACAAGACCGACCATTTTATTTAATGCATTGGAGTTATAAGGATGGTAAGGTTAGGTATTAGTTCCCACGATCCCGCCAGAACCGGAGGGATCTACCCGGGACAATTCACTAGATAGTAGAAGTCCTTAGGTATGATGAAAAAAAGGAGAAAAGTGAGAATATGGGAAGAGTGCCGACTGAGATAGAGCTAGAACTGGAATAAACCCAACAAGGTTCTATAATGAAGTCTCGGTAAGCACTGAAGGGATTGAAAAATGAAAAAGAATTGAATGTGAAAAGGGTGAAAAGAAATAGCCCTCCAGTAATTCAACCTTATGGCAGAAACAGGGTTCAATACATATGCTACTAGTGATTACCAAGGTAACACTGGTATTGAAGACAAGACGTCATGGACCCAGTGACGCACTGCACCAAACTTCCCAAGCTACTCAAGTTCTCTTAAAAGGACTTGTTTCATTCTCACGGGGAACCTACGTAATCTATCGACTTTCTCTTAGAGATGGTTGATATTGAAGAAGGAGACCCTCTCCCTAGTGTTTGATATAGAAAACCATAGTGCACAATTGAGTCTAAAGCCAAGAGATAATCCACAAAATCTCATTTGGACACAAAATTAATGAAGACTTGCTGTTTCACACAATGTGGAAAGTAAGTATATATATTGAGAGTCCTACACATTATCCTTGTGGTATTGCCAGAACATCCGAGTGATATATAAAGTATTCACGATGAAGATGGAATTCCTTCTAGAGCCAACATCAAACATGCTCTTGGTGGGTGACATGTGAGATCTTTTCAAAAGATCTAGCTTGTGACAACTGGATAGAAACGATGGGGCGATTCATTCTTGAATCATCCTTGGTCAAGGAAATTAATTGACGAATACTTTCGGAAAAACCGTTCGATGTGCAAATCTATTCTTTTCTTTAGCACATCGAATGTGTATTCATGTTTCAAATATAAAAAGTATTTCAGATTGAAAATTGATCTTTCTCATAAAACCTTCGTCGTATTGCAAAACTTTCTCTTAAGCAATACGCGATTGTTTTCAAATCAATTTTTCATCAATCAGTGAATCTCAATTCGCTGGTTCACTCACTCCGTGTTGTCTACTTTGGGACGCTCCAGTTTGAGAACGGCTAGATCATGCTGCGAAACCTTGTCAAGGAGATTATTAGGAATTCTACCTGATCACAGGCAATATTTATACTGATCAACGGAGAACCGTGGTTGTAACACCCCCAAATCTCGGTACAGCGGAAGACTTAATCAAGTTTTCGGGGCGTTACTATTGGATTGGTATCGCAAACAAGTATAGCAAAAGATAGTCATTTAATCATTCAAAACCAACCCCAATTTAAGTATTCAAAACATTTAGTTCAAAAGTGTAAATATTAGGCCCAAAACATAATTTAATAGGATAGGTCCCCAAAGTTTATCAGAGTCAAAAATGATCCTTGCACCCCGCCTTCTTGCCAAGCTTCCACCGATCACGTATTCCAAACACCTTTTAAATTCCTGAGAAATCATGCTAAAAGGTCAACTTACGCTGGTGAGTTCATAGGTTTAAGTTCAACAAAATCATAGTGGACCTGTAAGAGTTGATTTGCTATGCAAGACCTAAGATAGATAAATACCGATCCTACCGGATCACCAACCATAAACATGTCCCGCATCCGGGGACTACTCGGCCCAATGACTCTAGTCCAAAGACTGCTTGTGGCAAAATCTAGAACAATTGCCAACCCGGACTAGGTCGAGGTAGAAGTCTATTCTTAGCTAGGCAACAGTTATAGCAATTAGGATTTCTACCCTAGTCTAAGGCAACAACTACCACACATCTATATAAACAGTCAAGCATATAAGCAAATCCAACTAGTTTTCACGGTCCGAAAACAGTAGCATAATTCTCACCCCAATATAGTTAAAAATGTAGATAAAAGTGGGGCTATGAAACTCACCTTAGCCACAGCAATGCACTATTCACTATTGACACGACTGGTATCAAAAGTTAATCTCCATGGCATCCAAAAGAATGTACAACGAGTACAATAGAATAGTTGTGACGCAACCTAATGCGTATACGATATTTTTAGAATACGACTCATACGATAAATAAATCAATAGAAAGTAATGTGTTGTAGTTTTCGTGGATCATTCATGTCGTTACTTTCAAAAGTACGTTATCATTCCCAAAAGTTCATAATTAATATCTCAAAAGTTTAGTTTTAACGTTTCGTGTGGTGGTAAGAAACATAGACGCGACGTACAACTCACGCGAAGAAAAGAAGACATCGATATAATCGAGACAAATAGACCATAACTCACGCCAAAAAGGAAAAGACATTGACAAAGTCAAGAAATACTGATAATACTCAAGCTAGTCAAAGACTAGGAAGCGATGACAACTATTTATGTAACATAAATAGGTTAATTGATAAGTTTCGACAATTTACCCAATAATCCCCAAACGTACATGTTTAATAACAAAAGACAAGTTTCCATTTATCGCACAATTAATAAAGGTTTCTCAATCGCTATTCATAATTATACAAGTTTACTATAAAGTACTTCATATAAGGTATATTAAGTAGTGTACTATAAATGACACGTTCGTTTGTTCCAACGTTTCCAAATCAATACGACTTCAATAAGTTATATTATCAAAATAATATTTCCAAACAAGTTTATAAAAGCTAGCATGTGTAATAAAACAGAAGTTATCGTCGTATTTAATAAGGGTTTATAATAGATTAAACCATATCCGTCAATAATATTTATAGTTATATACTTCAATAGCAGCTTAGATGTGAAAACGAAATATTTAGTTTTATCGCAAAAACAATTATACTAAACTCATTTAAACCAAAACGTCTAGTAGAGCACCACATACTAATCAATATAACTGTTATCAAAAGTTTATGAAAGATATTTTGTATTTATAAAACACAAGTCATTATAAAGGTTTATAATAATTAGAAACCATTTTCATTGAAAATATATATCTAAATATTTTGTTATTAGTTAAAAGGAGGAAATAGAATATTTAAACATACCGCGAAACAAATATTTTTTACTCGCGTCGAGTCCAACACATTATATTTGGTTAGCTCAAAATGTTTAATAAAGCACAACTTATTTACCATATGACTCGCATTTCAAGTGTTATTCTAATTTATAAACCGTATTAACCTTGTAACGTATACGTAATATATATATTACAAGTTTATCCGTTGACATATAGTATTTAACATTTCCTTATTAGTAACCGTTAATTCACTTTATCAACCGTTTACGACTTATACTTAAATCTAGTTATCATAATGAGAATCGACAATAACTTACCCAATCAAACGTTTTTATTTATCAAATGGCAATGTTGTTTATAAAATATTGAATGAACTAAACTCTTTTTTATAATCAACAACTTTTACCAATCATGTGACCACTGGTGAAATAATCCAAGGATACATTATACTAAACATATACTTGATTTATAATGATAGATATATGAAGCAAATAAAAATACTTTCAATGTGCTTATCGTTGGATTTGAGAATGCCTGGTCAAGTGGTCACCTAAGTCAAACAACTTCTACCTTTCTATCCCTTTTATTTCGTTCAACTTATTTATACGATCCCATATAACCAAGTCACTCGGCCCGATAAGAAGCTCGAACCGGTTACACTTTCAAAATAGAAAACAACCCAATATTCGACAAGAACCAATCTAATAACCTAAGTTTGACCCAATTACACATCCAACACAGCCCGTAAACACCTTTACTTTTATTATACCACACCCTTTTTACTACGTTTTCATCATACCTAGTTTAAGACCAATTCAAACACATCCAAGTGTGACCCAAATGAGCAGACCTCTCATTAGTTTCCCTTGCACCCGAAACAACAATGACCAAATATGATTTAGACCTGGACAATTACTATCAACACAAACGAGTTCCCATAGGGTCTCGTTGCACCCACTGAATACCAAAAAAGATATAACACACTCACTTTAACCCACGTTTTTACCACAAAAATCTGTACTAATGCTTCTATACTCGTTTTCACAATGGCTACCACACGAAACTTTTTTGTAAAATTTCTCTCTATCCGGTTTTAAATTCGTTTTACAAATCGTTTTTCCAAGACCCGTTTCTTATCTTTTATACATGAAACCACGAAACATAACTCAAACTAACACATTTAGTTGGTCCGAAAATAGAAAATATAAATAATGAAACGGTTTAGGTCGTTACCGAGAGAAAAAGAGATGAGGAGAGTCGGTGGTGTCTTCACGAGTACAACTCGTGACCTAACCAAGCTAGAACCTCCTTTGAAAACGTTTTGTCACAAAACCCTAAACATCCGAATCTAATAAATTAGATTTAGGGTGCGTGTTAGGGCTTGGACGTGCGTACGATGCATAAACGTGACCAAAATAATCCGATCTATCATTTGAGATGGGTGGTGTAATTATTAGAGGTCGCCGGAAATTGGCCGGAAAATGTGACGGCGCCGGAACCCTAATATGGGTGGCCGGATTTTAGAGAGAGAGAGGAGAGAAATATTTGTGTGTGTATTTATTAGAGAGAGAAAGAAAATGAGTGAAATGAGAGAAGGGTGGGTTGTGTGGATATTTATACACCCAGGAGGGACTAGACATGTTCTACTGAAACTTCAAGGGTGGCTACGTAAATTATCCCAAGGACCCTAAGTGAAACTTTATAAAACTTTCGTTATAAGTGATTCGGGGCTCGTTTTAACTAGAAAACAAGGGATTCGTGACACGAGAGTTACGCCAATGTTTTTAAAATATTATTTCCAATAAAAACGATATAAAATACGACTCGTATCTCAGTTTAATCAAAACAATCGCTCTAACCGATGTTTCTCCAATTACGACGCATCGAGGAATTTACGAGTTGTCACAGCCTCACCTCCTTAAAAGGAATCGCGTCCTCGCGATTCAATTCAAGTTTTACTCATTGAGGTTTAAAGAGGCTTGTGCATACACACAGGGGTTCACCTTCACGTTTCCCTATGTGAATCTAGGTCCTTACTGTGAGTTTCTATGAACTTCGAAGACAGAGAGGCAACTTTACTAAAGTTGCTAGGTTTCATCATCCATGGTTTTGATAGGTCAACGAAGTTTAAACGTCCAAAGATTAGGATTTCCTAAAGGGATAACGATTTCCTTATCGCCGAGTCTTTTCTTTCTATTACTCACGAAATGTTGGGAACTCTCTACTGATTCTCGATGGTAGCTTAAGGCTCTGAGCTACTGGTCTCAATCTAGCAAGGATTTTCCAAAAGATTGATATAGCGGGGATTAAGTTTTCACATTTACTACTCGCTTCACAAAATTTCATGGCGGCTCCGAAAGCTAAATTCTAGGTTACCTCGGAGGGTTCAAGAGATTCACGTTGTCTATGCCTCCAAATGGTTTGTGAGTAACTTACATATCCATCTCAACTTAGAACGTTTCCTTGGTATCTTTCTTAACTAGGTTCAGAGTTGGTAGGTTGGGTATTTCCATTTCTACCCAACAATCTGAATTTACTCTTACATCCATAGAGGATCTCTTACGGTGCCTTTGAGGTACTAAAGTGATAGGTATGGTTATAGGAGACGTTGGCCAAGGGAAAGTGTCTATCCCGACCATTGTCAAACTTGATAGGCACGCTACGTGTTCTACTAGGGTTCGAATGGTTTCTCTACTTCAGCCATTTGTCTGGAGATGATACACTGCAAGCATATCCAGATCGGTTCTCTCGGCTCTAGGAAGTGACAGATGAAAAATGGGTGTGTGGCGATTACCAAAATCCGGAAAAGGTAGAAATTAGCATTTCCTAAAGCACACGGTTTCCTTTACATGCAAAGAAGTCCATTTGTATAACTTAGGTTTTCCGATCGCACTTTTCCTTAAAGAGTATCGAAGGGAGTTGAAGGTTGAGGAGTAGGTATTCTCTCACCTCCTTAAAAGAAGATAGTTGGGTTCTCTAGTGTTGCTATATCTATATGAGGAGAGACGAGCATTGTCGTCCATACTTTTTCCTTTTTACTAATTCACGGGAGGTGAACAGGTTGGTAAGACTACTAACAACCACTTAGGTAAAGGCGGGAATCCACTTCCAAGGTTTCGTCTATGGTGTAGCTTATCGTTTAGTGAAAGGTCCGAAAGGTTAGGAGGTGCTTCTCGAAGGACGAGAGAAAGATTATGTGATTGTCCTAGAGAACGTGGTTCAGGCTTCTCCTTAGGATTTCAAGATTTCTGCTGAGTACAGAATCTCTACTAGATGAGAGGTCTAAGAAGTTCAGAGTATGTCTCTATTGGAAAGTGTTGATTACTACCATCAATCGGTCGGTTGACTTAGCATGATATCTAGGTTAGAGACGAAAGTACTACTCCTAAGAGAGATTATGGTTTACTAACCACAGTCTGTTGATTTACTCATTGGTGCACTTAACACTTAACGCAAAAGGTTTCAAGGTTCAACTCCAAAATCATAATCTCCAAAAGAAGTTCAACTACCAATCGATATCCAAATCACTTCCCACATACGAGTGAACGTCAATGGCTCTAAGTAGGTATGCTAGAGAATTTCTCATCTAGGGTGTGTAAGGTACCACGTTGATAAAATAGGGTAGGTATTACCATAACCGGTGGTGTGACGTAGCAGACTTTTGTTGACAAACAATGTTGAGGGTTCAATGTTTGCTAGAGTCAACATCGACGGAACAATCTCTAAGGATAATCCTTGGTGAACAATTTCACTAAAACAAGCCGTTAGATCGTTATCGATAGGGGTTCCTACATAGAGGTTAAGGTACGACATCAACATCACGTAAGGTAGTATCTTAACTGAAAGCTGTTGGCGAAGCAGCGTCGACCACAATATTATCGGTTTAGCAATGTCGTCTCGATGATGTCGCTTAAATCAACTTCGAGTGAATGTTATGGTTCCGGAAGTTTTCTCAACAATTGGTTCAAGACTAGGCTTGAGGTATAAGTGTCGGTAACAGGGTTACCAACGATATGAGGCTAGATGAAAAATCCAACAGTGTTACTACTGAAACGATGTGGAATGATAATTCCAACAAGATTACTATCGAAATACGGTGGAATGATAATTCCAATATGGTTACTATCGCAACGCGACCGGATGACGTCTCGAAATCGAATACTGACTACAGGTCGAAAGATGATTTTAACAAAGTTATCAACGAAACGGAGCCGAATAATAATTCAAGGCCAGATAATGTTTCGAAGTCAAATGACAAGTTAAAACTCGGAACGAGATCAAAATCTCAATTTCAAAAACCCAAAGACCAAAATCCAAAACCGAATCCAAAATAGTCAAGACCAAATCCAAAACAGCTCAAAACAATTTCAAATGCTCGGATAAGATCAGAGTCTTATGTCGAAAAACAATTCGGATGAAAACAGTGCCAATCGGGTCTCACCCGATTTATGGCGAACTACGCTCAAGTGCTACAACCAAGAATTTCACATAAACGGAGACGTATAGTGATGCCAGAAGTGTTACGATTCAAAAGGTGTTACGATGCCAGTGTATCGTGTGTGAGTGCGGCTTTTCGTGATGTTTAATGAGTGTGAGTGTGCGAGTCCACCTAAAGTTTATCGTTCTTAAAACCAATCTCAAATCCGAACACAATTTTGTTATAACAATTCCCAGTATTTGTAACATTCACCTCTGAGACGGACATAGGTGATCAGTCCATGTCCTGCTGTCTCTGGCTGAATATAGGTGATCAGTCTATATTCAATCGAGGTTCGATAAATTTTAATTAAGCAAGGCACAACCAGTTTATAATCAATTCTTAATATATCTTTCCAACTTCAATTTTATATGCCCCAAAATGTATTCATTTCCTCATCTCAAAAATATCTCGTTGTTCCATTTAGTTATTAGCGTTAGATATCATCGTGTCTGTGTGTATGGTATCGACTCGACAAAAACCATGAATGCACTCAAATAACCACAATGCGACTCATAATGACACAATGAGACGTCTAAATGATAAACTTTAAAGTTTAATAAGTTTCGGAATAAATAGTTAGACCTTATCGAATTCGTCAACTCGATAAACTCAACCATTTGTTCATGTCGCTTATTATCCCAAAACCAAACACATCCTAACGAGTCATAAGGATAATTCACCCATTAATAACGCTATCCTACGTAGATAGCGGGCGCCCATTAGGTTCGTCAACCTAATAAGTCCGTTATCTACGTGGATCGATGCTATTAATGTTAGGTCATCCGTAACCCACGCACAACACATAAATGACATTAAATATTCATAAATGACACCCTTCGATAAACGTGCCCTCGAAACATTTAATGACTCATTTATTACAAAACATTTCTATTTTTTTAACGTTGGTTCCCTCTTTAAAATGTCGAATAACAAGGCGAGCCTTGTTATCGAATGCTTAGTACAAAACCATTTATCATCTATATCTTCCAGTACTATTTACTAGTATATATATATATATATATATATATATATATATATATATATATATATATATATATATATATATATATATATATATATATATATATATATATATATATATATATATATATATATATATATATATATATATATATATATATATATATATATATATATATATATATATATATATATATATATATATATATATATATATATATATATATATATATATATATATATATATATATATATATATATATATATATATATATATATATATATATTTTGAGATAAATTTCAATATAAGTTTATTCGTTTCAATATAAATTTCAATATAATTTTTAATGTAAATTCCAATATAAAATTTCGATATAAATTTCGAGTCATTATTTGTTTTGAGTTCCCAAGCCCGAGTCATGACTCTTGGCTTCTACATAATCACATTGCCCAAATAAATACTAAAGACCATGTTACGGCGTTATCAGGGTAGTCGAGACTAGAAAGTCACGATAACACCTGACGTAGCGCAAAGTCGACATATATACAATTAAATCCAAAATAAACAATTTTCACAATTCTAATTAATCCCCCAAACAATCTCATACCAATCTCGCCATCTAGACAGAAAATCAAACATACCCAACACCATAAAACACTTCCAATTGACCCTTTAATTCCCAAACACAACCGATTAACGGATATCAAATCTAATTTTTGTCAATAACTTACCATTTACCCCAAAACACCATAATTAATTTGTTATTCAATCAAGACTGTTAATTGAAATGTCGTCTGATTCCATAAATCTGATTCATACCAATGATTCAACGTTAACCAAATAATCACACGTTAGTCCAATTTATTATCTGAAAACACTTAGTGGTTTCACATATCATTATAACACTTACGGAGATAGGCTCATTATTAATAATCAAAACCAATTACCACTTGTTTGACAATTCTAAAGAATAAAACAATGGTTTACGAGGGTTTCGACTCAAAATCGTGACACGAGACTATCACCAACCGACATCATCAAAATCATTATAATTCATCATCTAGTTATGATCCAGGGCACATAAACATGATAAGATGTAAAACACGTGAACACGACACACACACGATACCAACACACCAGTTTACATGCTTTATTAGCTTTAACGCGTTTTAGACTCGTGTTCATCAAAACTTAACTTTGGAACTCATGTTCACGAGACAAAAGGCCTCGTTTGTGACTCCCTGACGTAGTTATAATAGTACCAATTCCTTTATATTCCCAAATCATTTCCACGACCACTACTAATGTGCAAGTTTTAAATCAAGTGGTGAGATTACGCCAGGAAATTGCGTAACCCTGATACTTTGAGAGTATCCGCATTATTGATAAATAATGTTGAAATTATTGGTTATCACATTCTGTGTTCATTTGTTCACTTTAATCTTTCAAAAACATTCCAATAGATCCCACGTATTTGTGTATATTCATACAAAGTTTTCTCTTTATTGTTTTGGGATATACCCAAGGCAACTACTTAATATAAGTTAAGTGTTATAGATTTAAGGTTTGGGACTCCACACTCTGTGAAAGGTGTAGCGCGTGCGAAAGCATGAGGACATGCTTTCTGTGAGTGTATAAGCATGCAGAATGCTTATAGTGAACTACTAAGGTAGGCAGACCTAAATCGTCTACTAACAGGGCACACGCTCAATCAAGTGTTCAATCAAACCGTTCATCAAATATAAACATCTCCTCAATCATCTTATCAATCAATCGAGTTCAAAATTCCAAAATCATAATATACCGTTTACTCAAATCAAATTCCGTAATATCTCGATAATCTCATCTCATTTACCCAAAATCAATAATCATGTCTCCAAATCATAATGTTTCCATAATCAGTTCACAATATCCCTTAACAGATCATCTCATAATTCAAATCGCAGTTCATACCATAATCAATTAAGAAGCTTCGCTTGGCAAGCGGCGTCGTCGGTCGAGGATCAATTTTCTCAAAAGTGGTTATAGTTTAGGGTTTATAAAATACCTAATTCCTATAACCTTGAGCTCGATACCAATCAGAACACCCCAAATCTCGGTACAATGGAAGACTTAATCAAGTTTTCGGGCGTTACTATTGGATTGGTATCGCACACAAGTATAGAAAAAGATAGTCATTTAATCATTCAAAACCAATCCCAATTTAAGTATTCAAAACATTTAGTTCAAAAGTGTAAATGTTAGGCCCAAAACATAATTTAATAGGATAGGTCCCCAAAGTTTATCAGAGTCAGAAATGATCCTTGCACCCCGCCTTCTTGCCAAGCTTCCACCGATCACGTATTCCAAACACCTTTCAAATTCCTGAGAAATCATGCTAAAAGGTCAGCTTACGCTGGTGAGTTCATAGGTTTAAGTTCAACAAAATCATACTGGACCTGTAAGAGTTGATTTGCTATGCAAGACCTAAGATAGATAAATACCGATCCTACCCGGATCACCAACCATAAACATGTCCCGCATCCAGGGACTACTTGGGCCCAGCGACTCTAGTCCAGCACTGTTGTGGCAAAATCTAGAACAATTGCCAACCCCGGACTAGGTCGAGGTAGAAGTCTATTCTTAGCTAGGCAACAGTTATAGCAATTAGGATTGCTACCCTAGTCTAAGGCAACAACTACCGCACATCTATCTAAACAGTCAAGCATATAAGCAAATCCAAATAGTTTTCACGGTCCGAAAACAGTAGCATGATTCTCACCCCAATATAGTTAAAAACGTAGATAAAAGTGGGGCTATGAAACTCACCTTAGCCACAACAATGCACTATTTAATATTGACACGACTGGCATCTAAAGTTAATCTCCATGGCATCCAAAAGAATGTACGATGAGTACAATAGAATAGTTGTGACGCAACCTAATGCGTATACGATATTCTTAGAATATGACTCATACGATAAATAAATCAATAGAAAGTAATGTGTTGTAGTTTTCGTGGATCATTCATGTCGTTACTTTCAAAAGTACGTTATCGTTCCCAAAAGTTCATAATTAATATCTCAAAAGTTTAGTTTTAACGTTTCGTGTGGTGGTAAGAAACATAGGTTAATTGATAAGTTTCGACAATTTACCCAATAATCCCCAAACGTACATGTTTAATAACAAAAGACAAGTTTTCATTTATCGCACAATTAATAAAGGTTTCTCAATCGCTATTCATAATTATACAAGTTTACTATAAAGTACTTCATATAAGGTATATTAAGTAGTGTACTATAAATGACACGTTCGTTTGTTCCAACGTTTCCAAATCAATACGACTTCAATAAGTTATATTATCAAAATAATATTTCCAAACAAGTTTATAAAAGCTAGCATGTGTAATAAAACACGAGTTACCATCGTATTTAATAAGAGTTTATAATAGATTAAACCATATCCGTCAATAATATTTATACATATATACTTCAATAGCGACTTAGATGTGAAAGCGGAATATTTAGTTTTATCGCAAAAAAAAATTATACTAAACTCATTTAAACCAAAACGTTTAGTAGAGCACCACATACTAATCAATATAACTGTTATCAAAAGTTTATGAAAGATATTTTGTATTTATAAAACACAAGTCATTATAAATGTTTATAATAATTAGAAACCATTTTCATTGAAAATATATATCTAAATATTTTGTTATTAGTTAAAAGGAGGAAATAGAATATGATGGATCTATACACACTCCTTGTGTCAATGATATTTTGTATGATATTATTAAGCACGCGGAATTTACTTAGTAATACTTAGAAGATGGATTATATGATGTATTGTATGTAAACACAGATTAAACACAAAACTTAAGCTCCAATATTATTGATGAATAATACGAGTGATCTTAGCTTATCACTTGGGTTACACCTTGAAGCCTTTGTGAGTAATACGTAGGTAAAAATAGACTTGTACCTAAGACAATGACCTAGGACCTCCTTTTATACAACAAGGAGTCCTTTACAAGATAAGTATAATGCTAACATTGTAGAATATACACAATATCTCTTTATTGTTTTGGGATATACCCAAGGCAACTACTTAATATAAGTTAAGTGTTATAGATTTAAGGTTTGGGACTCCACACTCTGTGAAAGGTGTAGCGCGTGCGAAAGCATGAGGACATGCTTTCTGTGAGTGTATAAGCATGCAGAATGCTTATAGTGAACTACTAAGGTAGGCAGACCTAAATCGTCTACTAACAGGGCACACGCTCAATCAAGTGTTCAATCAAACCGTTCATCAAATATAAACATCTCCTCAATCATCTTATCAATCAATCGAGTTCAAAATTGCAAAATCATAATATACCGTTTACTCAAATCAAATTCCGTAATATCTCGATAATCTCATCTCATTTACCCAAAATCAATAATCATATCTCCAAATCATAATGTTTCCATAATCAGTTCACAATATCCCTTAATGATCATCTCATAATTCAAATCGCAGTTCATACCATAATCAATTAAGAAGCTTGACAGCAAGCGGGCGTGCGTCGGTCGAGGATCAATTTTCTCAAAAAGTGGTTATAGTTTAGGGTTTATAAAATACCTAATTCCCTATAACCTTGAGCTCTGATACCAATCTGTAACACCCCCAAATCTCGGTACAATGGAAGACTTAATCAAGTTTTCGGGGCGTTACTATTGGATTGGTATCGCACACAAGTATAGCAAAAGATAGTCATTTAATCATTCAAAACCAATCCCAATTTAAGTATTCAAAACATTTAGTTCAAAAGTGTAAATGTTAGGCCCAAAACATAATTTAATAGGATAGGTCCCCAAAGTTTATCAGAGTCAGAAATGATCCTTGCACCCCGCCTTCTTGCCAAGCTTCCACCGATCACGTATTCCAAACACCTTTCAAATTCACGAAATCATGCTAAAAGGTCACTTCTGTTGGTGAGTTCATAGGTTTAAGTTCAACAAAATCATCTTGGACTGTAAGAGTTGATTTGCTATGCAAGACCTAAGATAGATAAATACCGATCCTACCGGATCACCAACCATAAACATGTCCCGCATCCGAGGACTACTTGGGCCAATGACTCTAGTCCAAGACTGTTGTGGCAAAATCTAGAACAATTGCCAACCCCGGACTAGGTCGAGGTAGAAGTCTATTCTTAGCTAGGCAACAGCTTATAGCAATTAGGATTGCTACCTAGTCTAAGGCAACAACTACCGCACATCTATCTAAGCAACAAGCATATTAGCAAATCCAAATAGTTTTCACGGTCCGAAAACAGTAGCATGATTCTCACCCCAATATAGTTAAAAACGTAGATAAAAGTGGGGCTATGAAACTCACCTTAGCCACAACAATGCACTATTTAATATTGACACGACTGGCATCTAAAGTTAATCTCCATGGCATCCAAAAGAATGTACGATGAGTACAATAGAATAGTTGTGACGCAACCTAATGCGTATACGATATTCTTAGAATATGACTCATACGATAAATAAATCAATAGAAAGTAATGTGTTGTAGTTTTCGTGGATCATTCATGTCGTTACTTTCAAAAGTACGTTATCGTTCCCAAAGTTCATAATTAATATCTCAAAAGTTTAGTTTTAACGTTTCGTGTGGTGGTAAGAAACATAGGTTAATTGATAAGTTTCGACAATTTACCCAATAATCCCCAAACGTACATGTTTAATAACAAAGACAAGTTTTCATTTATCGCACAATTAATAAAGGTTTCTCAATCGCTATTCATAATTATACAAGTTTACTATAAAGTACTTCATATAAGGTATATTAAGTAGTGTACTATAAATGACGCGTTCGTTTGTTCCAACGTTTCCAAATCAATACGACTTCAATAAGTTATATTATCAAAATAATATTTCCAAACAAGTTTATAAAAGCTAGCATGTGTAATAAAACACGAGTTACCATCGTATTTAATAAGAGTTTATAATAGATTAAACCATATCCGTCAATAATATTTATACATATATACTTCAATAGCAGCTTAGATGTGAAAACGGAATATTTAGTTTTATCGCAAAAAAAAATTATACTAAACTCATTTAAACCAAAACGTTTAGTAGAGCACCACATACTAATCAATATAACTGTTATCAAAAGTTTATGAAAGATATTTTGTATTTATAAAACACAAGTCATTATAAATGTTTATAATAATTAGAAACCATTTTCATTGAAAATATATATCTAAATATTTTGTTATTAGTTAAAAGGAGGAAATAGAATATGATGGATCTATACACACCCTTATGTCAATGATATTTTGTATGATATTATTAAGCACGGAATTTACTTAGTAATACTTAGAAGATGGATTATATGATGTATTGTATGTAAACACAGATTAAACACAAAACTTAAGCTCCAATATTATTGATGAATAATACGAGTGATCTTAGCTTATCACTTGGGTTACACCTTGAAGCCTTTGTGAGTAATACGTAGGTAAAAATAGACTTGTACCTAAGACAATGACCTAGGACCTCCTTTTATACAACAAGGAGTCCTTTACAAGATAAGTATAATGCTAACATTGTAGAATATACACAATATCTATTCTATACTTATCTAGACGCGTTATCCTAATCATAAACTGATAGCAGTGGTAATAATGTACTGGCAGTGGGAATACGTTTCCACTGCTAGTGTTAATCCGAGCAGTGTAAACCACAACTATCCGTGGTAACGGATTATTCCCAACAATCCTCCCCTAAACTTATGATTTCTATGCAAATCAAAAAGTTTCTTCAGTCTTCATTATCTTCAAGGATTTGGAAATTTAACCAAACACTTCACTTCTTTCTTAACTTCTGAATAGCTCTTGAACATTGATCTTGAAGCCTATGTAACAATGCTCTGACCTTCTCATTGTCTTCATGAACTCTTATTGTTGTACATAACATCACCGTGAGAGCTCCAGCTCTGAGTGGATATTCCTTCTCAGCAAGAATGAAAGCATCTTCCATTTGCTGTAGAGACATGATGAACTTCACATGAATCATAGTAAAACCATTTAGTACCAGAACATGTGCATGAGAATTTCCAGATATTATCATCAACATTTGGTTCATAGAGCCTTCTAAGATTAATCCATAACTGCATCTCCTTTGTATCTTTGAGATCTTGAGCATTAAATCTTTCTTGAACTAACCTCCATAGTGTATCAAGGTCATCTCTGTCAAAAGCTTTTATAAGATCTTCAAATTGAATGAATGATGAAGTTTCACCACCTAGCCTTGTGATCTTCCATGTTGGAGCAAAATTGCTAGCGATGTAAACCTCCCAATCAATTATAGGATGTCGAACTTGCGGTGGTTACGGATAAAATCTTCTTCTTCAATCACAATCATTCCAATCATTGTTCTTGATGAATTTCTCGGTAGGAATTTCTTGTTCTTCACCAACCTTAGTCTTCTTAACAGTTTGAGAATCACTTTCTTTAGCCTTTCTCTTCAATCCAGAAATCGTCTTGCTTCTTCTTGAGCCCATTGCAATAAAATCTTTATCATGTTTTTGAACTCGTAGTAAGCTCTTTCAACTTGATCATCGACATTCCTTTGAATTGATGCTTCTTCCAACGACCAACATGACAACAATAAGTCTTCATATATGAAAGAATTTGTGCCTTGGTTGGTTGTCTTGGTTTCTTTGACCCTTTTGGTGAATTGATCACATCTTCAAGTGCTTGATTGTTCTTCATTTGAATAAAATCCTTTAACCGAGCGGTTCTTTGTTCTTGATTAAGGATGCATCACCTACTGTGTCAATTGCTTTTTCTTGATTATTTGATTATTAGCAATCAAGAACTCAATATCTTCTTGATGGAACATAGCTAAACTCGGAATCTTTTCTCTAAGAATTGTTGGTTGAATATTGAGCGATGGATCTTCTTCCATTCTATCCAATCTTTAGCTTCCATAAAGCTTGCAACTTCCAATTATTCAAGCTTTTTCTTTTCACCATTTGTTCTTCGGGATCTTTTCAAGAATTTCTCTATCAAGAAAAATCCGTGCTTGTCTTTTCTTTGAAATCTTTCTTCCAATTTGCTCTACATTTTCTATAACCTGCTTTACCTTTGTCATCCTTCGCTTTATCAAATTCTTCACTTGCAAAGGCAATAATTGGCTCTGCAGTGGAAATAGAATCGATGGTAAAATCGGTTGCGATCTGAAAATGTCTTGATCATCAAGTTGCTCTCCATGAGTATCGCCTTCCTTTGCTCCTTTACTTGTATCTCCTTCATCTTCAAAACAATTTTCCTCCCTCGATATCGAACTGTTTTCCTCCCTATTTGGGAGAAATTCCCAAATCATGATCACCGAATCACCATCGGTGGGTGAGGATGAAGATGAAATCACCAACTTTGCGTCTTATTGTGCCTTTTCAACCCCTGCAACTCCTCCTTTAAGGTCCGAATCTCTTCCTTTAAATGTGTAACATCCTTGGCATGCAGACTTCTTGACATTTGCCAAATCCTTCAGAGATTCAACACGCTTGGCTAACTTTGTACACAAACCCATCAATTCCAATTGGTTCCCACCGCCTCATCACTTCCAACCGTGTTACTGTTGGGAGAGGTGAATCATGGGAAAAGGTTCGATTCCTCCCTAGTTGGACTAGGTGGAAGTTCAGAACCACCAACGCTTGTTCCTAGACCAAAAGGTTCAGAAACTTGCTGTGTTGTCATGAGAGGAGTTGACTGTTTAGACCTTCTCACATAGGTGTTTGAAACTGGTGAAGTATAATTAATGTTTGGAACATTAATCATGGGTGTGTTTTGTTCAGTTGTAATTTTAGCAAGCATTTGAGGAAGGAGAGGTGTAAAAATCATATTGCCATCTTTGTTCAAATTTTGAAAAACTTTAGGCTTTAGGCAACTGATTTGATAAACATTTGTATGGGGTTGCAGTTGAACTCATTTAGCACTGCGTGCACAAACCTTGGATACATTAAAAATTTTGTTTTACTCTGTACATTGCCTTTCATACTTGTAAAAATATAATTTGACCACTTAAAAATCTTATCAGTGACTAGACAAACCAAAGGGTAAGCCATGGTTGAACTAAATTGCTCATAAGATGTTTTCTTTGGACTTAGACAATGCAACAGAGTATGAATCAAAAATCTCCATTGGGGACAAAAACCACTCTTTTTGAAAGTAGACTTTTTGTCAATGGTGTCATACCCCATGGATGATAAAGTATCATGAATTTCGGGCATAGGTAATGTAATTAGACCATTGAGATCACCCAATTGGAGTACTCTCCTCAAGGATGCCTCAGTAGCATCAATAGTTACCCCATCCACAGTGGCTCTTAGAGCATCCACGGTTTCATTTGTATCTCCAATCTCAAGTGTGATGGACTGTGCAGAAGTCCAAAACAGTTTGATTTGAGAGATATAAATTGTGGGTTTTAAAAGCAAAGCATACCTTATATGTGTGGTATGGAGAAAGTCCACAATCTGATGATAAACAGGGCCACTCTTCTCATTAGACTTTTTTAGGTAGGCCACTAGGTTGTGCTCATCTGCAAAGTTTAAAGGTGCCATAGAAACTTTTGATGAAAAAAAAGCGATATTGGGTCAGTAAGAATCGAAAGAATAACTAGCCAATTGAGAGAAAAAGATATATAGGGTTAGGGTTTAGAATTATTGCGCAAGTAAAATTATCTTTAGAAAGTAGTTATCACAATATGGAAAGAAGATAATTTACTTAAAATTTTGACCCTATATATATGACAATTAGTGGTTACTTTCAATGGCTAGTAAAAATTAGTTCTTGACACAATCGGTTATAACGGCTATAACAACGGTGGTAAAATAACACCGTCGGTGGAAACTGTGAACTAGCGATGGTAATTTTCACAAAAATTTCAAAGAGCGATGGTAAATAAAATCATGTGATAACAAGATCGCTCTTATCATAGTTTTTATCAAACTACCACTATCAACGGATTTGATATGTCTTTACCATGAGTCGCTTGCTATGGACTAGCCAACTCTTAATCATAAAGAATATGGTGAGTTGATAACCATATAGTTTTGGTAAACTATCAACCATTAACGGTTTGTCAAGTCTTTACCGAGGCGTTTGCTCGGACTAGTTGATTCTTATGTGGGTAAGACATGGTGAATCAATAACCATTTGTTGTGTATCTCGATATACACTTTTAAATTCAACTCCATCAAAACTTCATAAACACATAAACAGAATACAAGCAAGCATATGCAAACTCATATAACAATTTCGGTACCAATGACCTCCTCTCAACACCAGAGAACATTTTGACAAAAAGATTATGGATTAAGCATTCCAATACTTGTTACCAAGTACTGAAATCTCCCCACATCAAGACATTTTGTAAAAAAATCAGCATAGTTGTCATCAGTATGAATTTTGACAACTTGAATTAGTCCCTTTTCATAGCAATCTCTAATGAAATGGTGCCTAATTTCAATATGTTTGGTCTTTGTGTGTTGAACAAGATTCTTAATTATGCAAATGGTACTGCTATTGTCAATATGAATGATGGTATTCATGAAATTGTACCCATAGTCCAAAAGTTGATTCTGAAGCCATAAAACTTGAGCACAACAACTAGCGCACCACATACTCGCCTCGGTTGAAGAATTAGCCACCATAGTTTGCTTCTTGCACCGCCATGACACTAATCATTGCCAAGAAATTGGCATCCACCTATTGTAGATTTTCTATCCAAGCTAGCTCCAAGATAGTCACTATCCGAGTAAGTAACCGATTTAGAGGAGAATCTATGGAGTACCACAATCCCGAGTAGGAAATGCTTTAAGATATCCGAAAATCTTTTCACACAGTCAAGTGAGAAAACTTGGGAGTAACTTGAAACCTTGCAGGCACACACTGCAAACATGATATCTGGTCTAGATGATGTAAGATACATCAAAGAACCAATCATAGACTGTACATGTGCACATCAACAGCTTCACCACTATTTTCCTTGATAGATGTGTAGTCTTGTCTGCAGGGTCTTGGATGACTTTGCATCGTTGAACTTGGACTTTCTTAGTATCTCACCACATATTTATCTTGATTAATGAAAATACCATCCGCCTCTGTATTACTTGAAGTCCCAAAGAATGTGAGTTCACCCATAGAACTCATCCGAAATTCTTCTTTCATCGGTTCTCAAATTCTTTGCACATCTCTGTCTTGGTAGATCCAAAATGATATCATCAACATACACTTGAACAAGCAAGATATCATTCTTATCTTTCTTGATGAACAAAGTTTGATCCACTCTGCCTCTATGAAACCCATTAGTAAGAAGATAAGTAGTTAAGGTTTCATACTATTTCCTTGGTGCCTGATGCAAGCCATACAAAGCTTTAACTACCCTGTATACTTTGTTAGGATATTTAGGGTCTTCAAAGCCTGGAGGTTGTGAGACATAAACCTCCTCATCAATCTGCCCATATAGAAAAGCACTCTTTACATCCATTTGGTAGACTTTAAAGCCCATAAAGGATGCATAAGCTAAGAATAGCATGATTGCTTCAATTCGTGCAACTGGGGCAAACACTTCTTCATAGTCAATACCCTCCTCTTGAGTGTATCCTTGAGCCACAAGCCTAGCTTTGTTTCTGATAACAATTCCTCTTTCATCCTTCTTGTTTCTGAACACCCATTTAGTACCTATTACCTTCTTGCCAAAAGGCAAATCACAAAGCACCCAAACCTTTTGAAGCTTATATTGGAGCAATTCTTCTTACATTGCTTCCACCCAACTTTCATCTTCAAGTGCCTTGTAAACATTATTTGGCTCCATTTGTGACAGAAAACACATAAAGAGACATTTATTCTTGCCTTCATGACTCTTAGATTCATATATTTTACTAATGAATCCATGGACATCAGGCAACTTAGTTTGTCTTCTAGTCTTCACAGGTGAATAGACATCCCCAATCACATTTTCAAGAGGATGTGATTTATGAATAGAAGTGTGGGGAGTCTAAGGAACTGCAATCTCACTTGGCATATTTGAGATTTCAACATCATTGGCTTGAGCTTCCTCAATAACTGGAGTTGTGATTTCCACATTTGGTGTTGCGGTGGAAACATTTTGCCTAACGATGGAATATGAATTTCCACTTTTTCGAATTTTCGACATTCAAATTACTATCTCCTTCCTTTTCCAAATCACTAGAAGGATGAGCATCTCCGCTTTTGATATATCATCATTATCTCGCATAGTCCCAAAGGGTAGACTTAATTCATCTTGATCATCTGCATGATCCTTGCTTGGTTCATCATCATCAAGAAATTCTTACGAACTGCAAAATCAAAGAAGATGTTCTGAGAAACAGTACATAATTCATAGTATTGGTTAGAGTATTAAGATCAAACGACCTTTACGGGCGGTTCCTTTGAGATTAACTTTGTTTTCCAGGAATTCTACATGCAGATTCTCTTCAATCTTTTGGGTTCTTAAGTTGAATACTCTAAAAGCTTTACTAACCATGGAATACCCAACAAAATACCCTTTATCAGCTTTTTCATCAAACTTGCCCAGATAATCTATGGTATTGAGAATAGATACATGACACCCAAATGGTCTTATGAAGTCAAGGATAGGTGGTCTACCCCTAAACAATTCATAAGGTGTCTTGTTCTTTGTCTTTACCACTAAAACCTGTTTTACACATAACATGCGATGTTAATCGCTTCATTAAAAAGTGATTGGCAATTTAGAATCGGCCAACATGGTTCTAGCAGCCTCTATTAATTTTATGTTCCTCCTCTCAGCAACACCATTTTGTTGAGGAGTTCTAGCCACACTAAATTCTCTTTTAATACCTTTATCTCTGCAAAACTCATCCATAACTCTATTCTTGAATTTTGTTCCATTGTCACACCTAATGATTTTAACTTTCATATCATATTGGTTTTCGACTTCTGTGATAAAGATCTTGAGGATGCCAGTTGTTTCATCCTTGGTTGCAAGGAAGAAAACCCATGTAAACCTGCTAAAATCATCAGTTACCACTAGACAATATTTCTTTAGATTCAAGCTACTCACTGATGTAGGACCAAATAAGTCCATATGTATCATTTGAAGAGGATGAGCAATAGAGTTAACCAACTTTGACCTGCAAGAAGCTCTGTGTTGATTGCCTTTAAGACAAGCCACACAGGTTTGATCATTTTCAAATCTTTTTTGAGGTAAACCTCTCACCAAACCATCTTTGACAATCTTGTTAATGGTTTTGAAGTTAACATGACCAAGCCTTCTATGCCATAACATGGATTCATCCACTATGGCCTTTGCAAGCAAGCAAGCATAATCATCTTTAGCTACAATGTTGTTCATATCAAAGCTATAGAGATTGCCTTTTCTAGGAATTTTAAGAAGAATCTGATTTTCATCGGGCATCTTAAAATCCTTAGAGAACAAAGCACATATCTTTGGTAAAAAGAACATTGTTCATTTTGTCACACATTTGTGACACACTAAAAGATTGTACTTTAGCTCTTTTACATAGTACACGGTTCAAAGTCCAAGTTACCGTTTGATAACACCTTTACCAAAGAACTTTTCCATTTACTCCACCTCCAAAACTGACATACTATCCATCATAATGCTCAAAATCTGAAAGATAGGACTTGTTGCCAGTCATGTGCCTAGAACACCCACTATCTGTATATCCTTGATCTGATCTTTTTGTCCTTGGATGTTCCTGCACAAAAGAGTAAAGAGTTAGTTTCTTTTGGGGACCCAAGCCATGATTGACTTGGATCTGCCTCGTGTTTCAATATAGTTAAATCTATCAAAGGTCATTGATACACCATTGGGATTGGTTGTAGAGGTATTTCCTTTTGGTTTCCATTCCCAACGTGTTGAGGCCTTCACATCATTGCCCATGTCCCCCCCGTTTCTTGTTTACAACCCTTGCAGTGGTAATTTTTGAATGAGCAGTGGAAACTGCTGGTTTCTTTTTAGGCAACCACTGTTGGTTATAATTAACCTTTTTAGCTTGAAAAGTTCCTTTTCCTGTTTGTGTAGATTTTGCAAAAGTTGTTTTGGTGTTTGCACTTTTAACATATGACTTAGGGTGAGCAGTGTTACGGTTTTGCGATGGCAAAAGTTTTGAGGCCACTTCTAAGTTGAATCGCTCTTGGGACCATTTTGCAATGTGAATTAGGGTGTACATTATGTTGAAACCTGTTAGTCTCCACCCTTTTATTCCCATGGACTTCCCTTCTCCCAACATGATAGTCACAATAAGCATGTAAATGATCAAAACTACCACATATATAGCATGCTTTATTGTACATTACAAAATCACTACCTAGTTGTTGAGATTTAACATGATTCCAACTCCTCTGGTTACCCCTAGGAGCTAAAGGCTTGTTCCTATACATCTCAGCATACCTTACAGTTGGTCTAGGTTTATTAACTGGTTTCCTAGGTTCCTCTGTAACAGTATTAACAACTTTTGGGATAGAAGCCTCTACATTCTTTTTAACATTCTCATCAACAACAGATGAGTCACTAGCACTCTCAAAAACATCATTATCCTGCTTAAAATCTTCCTTACTTTTCACTACTGTCTTTTAAAGGACCATATTCTCTTTCAAGATCCTTAAAATCTTCTAAGCCTGTATGAGCTAAGTCTATACCTGGAGGTGAATGAACACCCCTTAGTGGTGGAGGCACATTATTATAACCCATACCAGACTTAACTTTACTATGTACTTGAGCATTCCAAATTTTATCAATTGACTTAGACTGATGATAGCATGTGTCTAATGTTAAATTGACATTTTCATTTTTCTTTTGAAGGTTTTCCAACTCCTTTTGGTATGCTTCATTCACAGCTGTTGTATGTTCTACCTCTCTTCTAAGAAGAATCATATCATCATTATATTTAGACTCATTTGCACGATAGCGCTCTATTTGCTTTTCTAATCGCCATAGCTCTCCTAAGATTAGACACGTATAATTAGCGATATATAACTCTTGTCTTTCATTTGAATATAAATCATTAAGCCTTTCAACTTCTTTAGCAGCCCTACATGTTTTAGAACAACTATCAAAGTTTTGTACCTCAGAGTCAGAGAAAGCCATGAGAGCAAACTCAGTAGCAACAAGAGCAGCATCAATATGTTCTTCTTCTTGTTCATCAGCCATGAAACTTCAATCATAGCTCACACCATCAATAGCCACCATTGCCTTTGGTTCTTCCACAGTTGGTCCCTTCATTTGCTTGTACCAAGTAGACCTGTTGTCCTTGGTCTTTGGTCTTCTGCATTCTCTAGCAAAATGTCCAAACTTGTGGCAGTTAAAGCACTTCAGTTTCTTCTTATCAAAGCCTACAGTTTCATCGCCATTGATGTGAATAGGCTTGCTAGTCTTCTTGTAGAATTTCCTAGCCCTCATGCTAAGAAGAGCTATCTGCCATTTTATATCCATCTCCTCCAAGTCATCTTCATCAATTTGCTCTATGTCTTCATGAGTTAAGATAGAGCCATCAACTTGTGTGGATATAAAAGCATAAAAGGTAGGATCTCCAATACTAGCAACCTTCTTCTTTGAACCTGCAGTGGTAACATTCACATTACCAGTGGAAACTTTAGAACCAGCAATGGCAACTTCATCATCACTGTCAACAGAGGTTGACAACAATGCCAAGCTACTAGAGCTTGTGCCAAGTTTCCCTGCCTTCTTCAACCTTTGCTCAATTAGTTTGAAGTTGTTGTAAAGATCATTGAGCTTCATTGTTTCTATGTCGATTTGTTTTCCCAGACGGTAACATTGGTTTGAAACTCAAGGCAAACTTCTTAGAAACTTCAAATTGAGGTCTTCCTTTTCTACCTCAATGCCAAGCACGATCGGTTGTGTAACAATCTTACGAAGTTTGGTGAAAATGCTATCAAGTGAGTCATTACTTGAAGTAGAAAAGTTTTCATAACTTTGCTTCAACAATGTCTTTTGTGTCTTCTTTGTAGCATAATTACCACCAAACACCGAGAAAATCTCTTCAAACAGTTCCTTAGCGATTGTGTACTTCTTTGAATGCAATGATCGATCTCTAGGAAGAGTCATCGACAACAAACTTCTAGCTTTAAGATCATTCTTCCCGCAAGCTTTTTCAACACTAGATTCGGCATAGAAACTTTCACAACATCCGTGTCACCAACCTTCACAAGACTAGTCACGGACTTGAAAGAATCACCGGTTTGAATGATCTCCCATAGAGCATAGTCCTGAATGAGAAAGTATTGCTCAATCAGTATCCTCCACATCTCAAACTCATTTAGTTTAAGCTTAGGTAGCCTTGGTGTAGAAGAGTTTGATTGGTTGTTTTCCATCTCCATTGAATTGAGTGAGTAGGTTAAGCTAATTCCTTGGATCTTCTAAAACAAAATATCAGAACCTTCACTCTGAAACCACTTGATGGATCTATACACACTCCTTGTGTCAATGATATTTTGTATGATATTATTAAGCACGCGGAATTTATTTAGTAATACTTAGAAGATGGATTATATGATGTATTGTATGTAAACACAGATTAAACACAAAACTTAAGCTCCAATATTATTGATGAATAATATGAGTGATCTTAGCTTATCACTAGGGTTACACCTTGAAGCCTTTGTGAGTAATACGTAGGTAAAAATAGACTTGTACCTAAGACAATGACCTAGGACCTCCTTTTATACAACAAGGAGTCCTTTACAAGATAAGTATAATGCTAACACTGTAGAATATACACAATATCTATTCTATACTTATCTAGACGCGTTATCCTAATCATAAACTGATAGCAGTGGTAATAATGTACTGGCAGTGGGAATACATTTCCACTGCTAGTGTTAATCCGAGCAGTGTAAACCATAACTATCCGTGGTAACGGATTATTCCCAACATAATATTTAAACATACCGCGAAACAAATATTTTTAACTCGCGTCGAGTCCAACACATTATATTTGGTTAGCTCAAAATGTTTAATAAAGCACAACTTATTTACCATATGACTCGCATTTCAAGTGTTATTCTAATTTATAAACCGTATTAACCTTCTAACGTATACGTAATATATATATTACAAGTTTATCCGTTGACATATAGTATTTAACATTTCCTTACTAGTAACTGTTAATTCACTTTATCAACCGTTTACGACTTATACTTAAATCTAGTTATCATAATGAGACTCGACAATAACTTACCCAATCAAACATTTTTATGTATCATATGGCAATGTTGTTTATAAAATATTGAATGAACTAAGCTCTTTTCTATAATCAACAACTTTTACCAATCATGTGACCACTGGTGAAATAATCCAAGGATACATTATACTAAACATATACTTGATTTATAATGATAGATATATGAAGTAAATAAAAATACTTTCAATGTGCTTATCGTTGGATTTGAGAATGCCTGGTCAAGTGGTCACCTAAGTCAAACAACTTCTACATTTCTATCCCTTTTATTTCATTCAGCTTATTTATACGATCCCATATAACCAAGTCACCCGACCCGATAAGAAGCTCGAACCGGTTACACATTCAAAATAGAAAACAACCCAATATTCGACAAGAACCAATCTAATAACCTAAGTTTGAACCGGTTACACATCCAACACAGCCCGTAAACACCTTTACTTTTATTATACCACACCCTTTTTACTACTTTTTCATCATAACTAGTTTAAGACCAATTCAAACACATCCAAGTGTGACCCAAATGAGCGGACCTCTCATTAGTTTCCTTGCACCGAAACAACAATGACCAAATATGATTTAGACACGACAATTACTATCAACACAAACGAGTTCCCATAGGGTCTCGTTGCACCCATGAATACCAAAAGATATAACACACTCACTTTAACCCACGCTTTTACCACAAAAATCAGACTCATCGCCTCTATACTCGTTTTCACAATTGCTACCACACGAAACCTTTTTGTAAAATTTCTCTCTAACCGGTTTTAAATTCGTTTTACAAATCGTTTTTCCAAGACCTGTTTCTTATCTTTTATACATGAAACCACGAAACATAACTCAAACTAACACATTTAGTTGGTTCGAAAATAGAAAATATAAATAATGAAATGTTTAGGTCGTTACCGAGAGAAAAAGAGATGAGGAGAGTCGGTGGTGTCTTCACGAGTACAACTCGTGACCTAACCAAGATAGAACCTCCTTTGAAAACATTTTGTCATAAAACCCTAAACATCCAAATCTAATAAATTAGATTTAGGGTGCGTGTTAGGGCTTGGACGTGCGTACGATGCATAAACGTGACCAAAATAATCCGATCTATCATTTGAGATGGGTGGTGTAATTATTAGAGGTCGCCGGAAATTGGCGGAAAATGTGTGTGTAGGAACCCTAATATGGGTGGCCGGATTTTAGAGAGAGAGAGGAGATAAATATTTTTGTGTGTATTTATTAGAGAGAGAAAGAAAATGAGTGAAATGGGAGAAGGGTGGGTTGTGTGGATATTTATATACCCATGAGGGACTAGACATGTTATATTGAAACTTCAAGGGTGGCTACGTAAATTATCCCAAAGACCCTAAGTGAAACTTTATAAAACTTTCGTTATAAGTGATTCGGGGCTCATTTTAACTAGCAAACAAGGGATTCGTGACACGAGAGTTACGCCAATGTTTTTAAAATATTATTTCCAATAAAAACGATATAAAATACGACTCGTATCTCAGTTTAATCAAAACAATCGCTCTAACCGATGTTTCTTCAATTACGACGCATCGAGGAATTTACGAGTTGTCACAGTGGTTCTTGCAACTGTATTCAACAAAAGTGAACAAAGACACTTTCGTGTGTTTTAGTGCTAATTGTTGTTTGCAGGAACTGTTGACGGTTGCAGCTGATCGATATTGAGAAGTCAATTCCTAATTGCATGCTCACAGCATTTACACTTAATTGAAGAAAACCATGACAATCAAAGACATACAACGATGCTTCCGCTACTCTGATGAAAAGATGTCATGATCCAGAAAGTGTGAGCATGTCGGTTCAAAAGTCACAACATCACATGAAGACAACACAACAAAAGGTGATCCAGAGATTTACTGTGGCTGATGATCTCAAAGAAAGCTTGAAGATCATCAAGACGTGGATCAATTCAAATACCTCTACTGAAAGTACAAAGCATTCGGACTTTGAAGAATCACTGCTAAAGCACAAAGATTGTGGAACTTGAAGAATTGAAGTCTACGAGCTCAGAACTGAAGACAAAGATAGTCTAGGATGCAAAATGTATTTCATGGGGTGACCTCCCTTAGGGGGAGATTGTTAGGATTTGGAAAATCCATATGGAAGAGTTGGTCACCCAAATATAGTCTAGTTAGTTAGTTAGTTAGTTACTTAGTTTAGAGCAACGCCGTAGAGGACAGACGGGTCTTTACCCACTGTATGCCTAATCCAAAGTCCAACAGGAGGACGTTTTCTTTGTAACTATAAATACCTCTTCCCACTTGGGAAGAGGTGGTGTTTCTCTTAATCTAACCTTTCTTTTTTATTTTACTTTCTCTCTCTAAAGAACACCCTCTCATCTCTTTCTCTTTCTAAATGGCTAACATGTATTTCCATTATCCAAGAACACCTGAATCATTAAACAACATAAAAGTATGATCCTAACAGAGAGGAATTAGGGTTTAAGGATAAACCCCACAAGGATGATAAAAAAAACTACAAGACATGACCCATGTTGATCATCCGGTGCGTAGACAAGATAGAGGTGGCAACTTCTCCTTGGCTCATACCAGGTCGTGCCCGTCTCCCTAATTCTTGCTAGTGTGTCTCACATTGTCATATGTTAGATAGTACATCTTTGATGTTAGTGACAGTTGGGATACATTCATCCCATGTCTGTCTGTTACACGACCTGAGAGGTCTTCCTAGGCTGTACGAATCCTGAGAACTTGACCGGGCTTATCAAATGTTGATAATTAGCCTTGCTAACTTTTTATGATAGGCTTGACTTTGGTGTATAGTTAATGGGCTTGAGCCATTAATATTGAAATGCTATAAGTCCCCTCACTCTAGTATTACAGTATGAGCTAATGATATGATGTTGGACTTTTGATAGTGCTTTGTTAGGCTGGTAAACCTGTTTGTTAGACTGACTATAGAGTCCCCCCAACCGATATGATTCCAGGTCAATGTGAGCCAGGCTAAGACTAGCTTTGTTTGTATTTATTGCGATTTGATTTGCCTGTCTTCCGCATTGAATGTTTACATGGGAAAGGCAAGGGAATCTCTTCTGAAATTACTTCAAGTTAGTCAAATAGCCGTTTAGGCAGTGTTTGAGCTCATCCAGTCAAATGTTCATGACGCCAATGAGTCATTCAATGGTACACATGCCTGACAAGCTGTAAATGTTATGTGCTTGTTCGTGGAGCATGTTAACTGTTGGGACGTTGCTACGTGTAACCTACGTGTAACCCATTTATTTTGTTATAAATAAAGGATAAGTGGGAGTGGGATGTTACAAATCAACTTCCCATTTTCCTTGTAACAAATAATCCTTCATTTTCTCTTGGTGTAACTTCTTA
Source organism: Chrysanthemum lavandulifolium (assembly GCA_022545495.1). Classification (NCBI taxonomy): domain Eukaryota; kingdom Viridiplantae; phylum Streptophyta; class Magnoliopsida; order Asterales; family Asteraceae; genus Chrysanthemum; species Chrysanthemum lavandulifolium. The sequence goes on from CM040244.1 coordinate 117,680,432, forward strand.
ACCAAAATCTTCTAAGTAATATTTTCAATGCCAAATGAAGGAATAATAATATAATAGGCTAAGTGATGTGTCTAGAAAGCTTTAAATTTATAATACCAATTCTACCGTTTTCTTAATTTCAAAACACACGGGTAAAAGTATATCTATCATTTTTAGTAAGGTTTATAGGTAAGGCCAGTTTGATCCACATGGACTATTTTATTCTAGTTATCACAAAGATTACTTAGAGTGGTTTAAACAGTTTTAAAGTTAAGTTCAAATATGAGACGGATATGATCACTTGGATAGTCTTTAAAACTCAGTGGTACATAAATGACAATGATCTCAGTAGCAAGAACAAGTTTTTATTAGTTTAATTCACAAAAAATCATACAATATCATAGCATTATCAAACTACTTTATTATATTAACATTGTAACACCCCAACCCGACAAGGGTAGAAGTATTACATTCTGGTGTCATATCAGAACATACAACTAAAATTCTTGCAACGGAAACCTTACAAAATGAAATAGCAAGTCATATAAACGAATGACTTACAAAGAAGATTTCAAATTCCAAAATATTAAAATGAAATGAAAATCAAAACAATGGATCTTCAAAATAAGTCCCAAAGATAATAAGGTAACTAGGGTCGGTCCACTCGGATAATCCAACTCTCAGCCCATCAAAGCACATCTTCTAACCTAAAACCTGCCGCAGGAAAAGAAATGCGGCTGAGCTTAAAAAGCCCAGTGAACAGATATAACAAAACGAAAGCTAAACAAAATCAGAAATAGAAATGAAACAAAGGAAAAAATAACAAGGTCGCAACGGAAAGGAAACAATGAGTCAATGAGGATCCTGCAGAAACACAATTATACAGATATCCATAAAGAACAGCAATCAAGGAGAACACAGCAAGCAATGCATCCATGACATATATATAATCACATATAAGCAAACAGACATACAAGCACCGAAACCAAATCAAGCATAGCAGACGTCGCATCCACTCAACATAAGAATAACATGCAATCAGATCAGGAAATCAGAAGATAAATAAGCCAACAGGAAAACTAAAAGCAAGCGGAAGCAATTAATTAGGAAGTGAACATGGCAATCCCACAAGACAAATAACCCACAGTTAATAACATAACAGTATCATAACAGATATAGGCATGGCAAGTCGACAATTAGCAATAAGACACCAATGGATAATCATAGCCCATAAACATGATTAAATGGAGGTATCCATAATAAACAGCTAATCAACTGATTACACTCAAACATGATCACCAGACCAATCAAGGTTCACATAACAGTAAGATAACATATATTCAGATGACAACAGTTGAATCATATAGTCGCATATTAATCATATCATAGCAGGATAAACAGTAATCACATAGGACATATAACAGCATAATCAAATTCAATAATCATATAATAACCCGGTATGTGAATGGAATGATAGTCTGAAGTAATGGAATAAGAGTATGACAGATCAAGGCAATGGAATATAGCAGGGTAGTAGAGTGAGTCACATAAGGGTACTAAGCAATTGGCAATTAATACAGAATATGGTGCGTTGGGGAATACAGAAGGTACAATATAGGTATATCAAAAGTGTAATGGTTGTCAAAAATCTATCCAGAGCCAACAATACAATACAATACAATACAATCAATAGTGGCATTAGCAGCCCAGTATCCAATAGTAGCCATCGTATTTGCAGGGGTGACCTCGGAATACCAAACCATTATGAGGGGAGACCTCAGTAACCAATGGAGTAGCTAGCTCCCAGACTGTGAGGGGGTGTATTGTACACATGCACCACATCACCAATACAATATATCAATATCAATCCAATACAATACAAATCTAAGATGCATCCATACGCCCCCTGCAGAACAATAGTGGCCATACAATATATCTGAAGCGCGCATAATCAATACAATATGGGGACGATGTGGAACATCACTCATCCACACTGGAGTCATGCCATTGGTGCATCAATGACACGGACATGGAACCCCCATGCCTAGTTAATGGCTCGGGTATCAATCTGACAGGTCAATACAAAAGTTCCAAAGTGTAGCAATATATAAGTCTTCATAATCAAAGGTTCAATATCAATGGTTCACAATTCAGAGTTTCATAGCAATAGTTCCATATCAAGGTCCAATATCAAAGGTTCAATATCAATGGTTCAATAGCAAAGGGTCAATAGCAAAAGGTTCAATAGCACAAGTCAATAGCAAAGGTTCAATATCAAAGGATCAATAGCAAAGGTTCAATATCAGATCAAGGTTCAATAACAAAATGGCAAGAGATCAAGATGCAAAGAGATCATGAGAAACCTTATGAGAATTAACGGATTGATACTTATTAGCTCATTTAAGTCATAACGGATTGATCGTACTAATATTCTTAGAGTTATAAGCATATTCTCATTTTTAGTAATGGACGGAATTAAAATACTTTAGGGCAAAAATCCTTAATTAGCCAAGCTTAAGGGTTACAAATGATAAATGGCAAAGTTAATGTTTAATATGACAAATATCCTATTTTTAAGGCTTTATTAGACCATACTTCAAAGTATAGGGTTTGCATGGTAAATATCTCAAAGTTTAGGGTTTACATTGTAAATAATTCAAAAATAAGGTTTAAAGTGTATTTTATTAATGTTTCAAAGTTTCAAATGCCAAAAGGATAAACTATAGGACTCAATGTTATCAATATAATAGTTTAGGGTGTATTGTGTCATTTCAATATAGTTCAAGGTTTGCATGTGACAAACTATTAAAGGTGAGGGTTGAAAGTGAAACTATTAAATATTGACAAAAGATCCGTGCAGAACATATATTTCCCATAGAACATTTCCTCCCATCTTGACCGTGCGTTTTAATTACATCCAACGGATAAGAAAAGAAGCAGCTTTTCATTTATTTTGTGAACAGAGGTAGGTTGGGTATATCATTTCACCCAAATAAATTCCTCATATCCCGCTCATAACTCTCATTATCAACACACACAGATACACACACACTCTCTCACTCTAGTAAACTCTCTCACTATCCCCAATTTATCAAACCCTAACCCCCAATATTTTGATTGATGTTTTTCAATGGACATACGAGATGAGATATCAACCGCAAAAGGTGGGTCGTTGCTCCAATCATCTTCATTGACACCTGTTGATCAAAATAAACCTGATTCTGGTACAGGTACTGATTCTGTTTATCAAACCCTAACCCCCAATATTTTCTTCTTCTTTTTATTATATTTTTTTATTTTTTTATTTTGTAGGTTTTTATTGTTTTTTGTTTGGTACTGATTATCTGTGTAGTTTTCTATATACTTATTTTTTTGATTATATGTAAGTTTTATTTTGATGAAAATGGAGTTTACTGTTTTTGATGCAAATGAATTTTAGTTGATTTATATGTTATATTTTGATGAAAATGGAGTTTAGTAGTGTTGTTTAGTTGAGTATATGAAGGAGCACATGTGATTCTGTATATGAAGGAGTTTATTTTGATGAAAGTTGAGTATATGAAGGAGTTTATTATATGTTTAGTTTAGTATATGTGTAAATAAAATGTAGTTTGTGATTGATTTTATTGTTTGGTAATGGTTATTTGTTTAGTTAAGTATATATTTATTTTGGTATTGAAGGAGCACATGTGATTCTGTATATGAAGAAGTTTATTTATTTGGGATTTAAAGGATCACATGTTATTTTTGTATCATTTTGGTATTGAAGGAGCACATGTGATTCTGTATATGAAGGAGTTTAGTTGAGTATATGGGTAGTTGATTATATTAGTGGTTCATTAGAGCACATGTGGTTTTGATTTGTCTGATTTTGTTTGAGTGGTTCATTAGAGCATATTTATTTGCTATTTTACTGGAGAAAATGTGGTTTTGTATCATTTTTCTTCTTTTTGTTATGTAGATTTTTGATTTGTTTTGAGTTTGTATGTGGTTTTGATATGTTTTTATGCTTTTGTTTTTAGGTGCTTCTGTTATGCAGCCGGATACTGGAGTTGATGTTGTTAAGTCTGCTTCTCCGTCTTCAAATTCTCCTGGTCAGACAACTCGGTCTAGTATACTAAACCGACAGGTTTTGAATCCTTCCCCTGTTTCTTCGGTTAATCCGAAGGAAAATCCCAAGGTTAATGTGTCGAAATCAAAGGCTAATCCCAAGGATATTGCGAAGAAGAAGGTGTCTGAGGTTGCGAAGGAGAAGGTGTCTGAGGTTGCGAAGGAGCAGGTGTCCGAGGTTGCAAAGGAGCAGGTGTCTGAGGTTGCGAAGGAGCATGATAAGGAGAATGTGGCTAAGGATGTGTCAAAGGAGAATGTGGCTGAGGTTGTCAAGGAGAAGGATAAGGAGAATGTGGCAAAGGAGAATGTGGCAAAGGAGGTGGTCAAGGAGAAGGTGGCTGAGGTTCTGAAGGGGAAGGATAAGGTGGCCGAGGTTGTGAAGGAGAAGGATAAGGTGGCTAAGGGTGGTACGGAGAAGGTTACGGATGTGCAGAGGTCTAATCCTAAGGCTAAATCGAAGGTGGATGTTGTCAAAGATAAGGAGAAGGTTGCTGAGGTCCAGAAGTCTAAACCAAAGGCTAATCCCAAGCCGAATGTTCCTAGACGTAATACTTCATCTAAGCCAAAGGTTGATGTTGATTTGTCTAGTAGGAAAAGGAAGTTGTCTGAAGAAGAGGATAGTGGTTTGGCTGCAAAGAAGTCGAGGGGTTTGGCTGCAAAGAAGGTGAGGGGTTTTGATAGTGATGAAGTAGGTTCAGAATCATCGAAATTTAAGAGAAAGAAGGGTTCTAATGAAGGTAATGTCAAGTTAGTTTCATCGAAATTTAGTTTATGTTGAGTAGATATTTATTTTGTATTTTGAAGGATCACATGTGATTCTGGATAAAATTCACATGTGATTTTTACAAATTATTCTCTTGCAAGTATATTAAGTCTGATTCTATATTAATAATCACATGTGATCTTTTCATACAAATCATATGTGATCTTTTTTACTACTTTGTTTGTGTTAGAATAACCTAGTGCAATCACATGTGATTTTTATTCAAATCACATGTTAAGTCTGATTCTATATTAAGAATCACATGTGATTCTGTATGTTTTATTATTATGAAATTTAGTTTATGAATCACATGTTTAAGTCTGATTTGTATATTTTTATTTTTGATGAAGGTGTTTTTGTCTCTAAGAAGATTAAGAAAAAGAAAGGTTCTGATGAAGAAAGAGGTTCATCGAAGCTTAGGAAGGTTGACAATTTTCAACGTATGTTTGAGATGTTGATGGGCTTAATGAAAGATGCTTCTGATTCTGAAGATGAAGGTATTGCGGAGAGGTCGAAAGTGAAAGTTAAGAATCAAAAGGGTAAGGTGAAGAAGGTGAAGAAAGAGGTTTCAAAAACTGATTATGAAGATGAAGATATTGCGGAGAGGAAGAAAGTGAAAGTTAAGAATCAAAAGGGTAAGGTGAAGAAGGATTTTTCAGAAAATAAGAAACAAAAGGGTAAGGTTAAGAAAGAAGATGCAGATTCTGAAAATGAAGATGTAGGTAATGTTGGGAAGTCGAAGAAGTTGGGAAAGAAAAGTATGTTGTCACAGGCTGAACAAGAGCAGTTAGAGTATCTTGAAAAATTTCTAGGTTTGAGGGTAAGGAATGCTCCTTCTTCTCTATTTTCTTCCATCCGTGAATCAAAGGCCGACATGGGTCCATTTCTTACTCAAATAGGTTTTCAGTATTTTCGTAAAATTTTCATTGATCAACTTCCATCCAAGTTGGGTAGGTTTGTTGTTGCTAATTTCAAAACAGCAACGAATAAGATTGATTTGTTGAATGGTTTGTCGATTGATGTCACTCCAGAGAAAATTCGAGATATGTTAGGGATTCCATTTGGTGGTTCTTCATTATTTTCATTTGAGGAAAGACCTATTGACCATCCTTTTGTGAGATCTTGGGTTGAGCAGTTTTATCCAAAGTCGTTGAAAGACATACGGACGGCGAATGTTGCTAGGAAGTTGGTTACAACAACGGTAGTTGATAATCTTTTCAAACTTAACTTCGTCATGTTGTTTGCCAACACGATGGGTAGTTGTGAAACGATGAAGGGGCAACTTTGCTTAGATGTTGTTAGATATATTCATGAAGATCTTCCGATATCTGACATCGACTGGTGTGGTTATATACATTTGTGCCTTCAATATAGTACCAACCCGAAAGGAGATTGCCATTACACTGGTCCGTTAGCCGTCCTCATGGTAAGTTTATAGATTTATTTAAATTTAAAAATGGTTCCTGGTTCTAGTGATATGTAATTTTTATTGTTTTGTTTTTCTTTTCAGCTTGTGTATCTAGACTCTACCAAATTTGAGAAGTTTTATGTTGTCCGTTTGCGTCCGGCCATCTTAAATTGGTCGACAACGTTAATGAGACAACGTATGGAGCTTGAACTGGCTGAAAAGAAGTTGGTGTGTTTAGAGCTGAATGGTGAGTGGACTGAGGTGGAGTCTAAAGAGTCAGAAGGGTTCATTGATGCTGGTTTGTCTGAATCTTCTGACAACGAGGTTTGTATAATACATTTTATAATTGTTCATTTGAATGCATTAAAAGAGAAATCACAAATCATTACTCAGAATCACATGTTATTCTTTTGTAGGATCACATGTGATTCTATGTAGAATCACATGTGATTTTATTATAATCACATGTGATTTTATTAGAATCACATGTGATTTTGTTAAGAATCACATGTGATTCTATGTAGAATCACATGTCATTGGCTTCAATATTACTTTTCATTGACATCATTATTGAATACAGGTTTTGTTTAACAAACTTGTAGAAAAGCTTTCTTTCATATGTTCTGAAAGACGTGCTCTTGAAGCTGATATGGTAGAAGCATATTTGAAGTATCTTGATGATGAAAATTCATTGAACTTAATGAGAAATATTGTGAGCTATTCAAGAAACACATTACTTTCGGCAACAATGAAAGTGAGGATAAAGATGGGTGCAGTGCGATAATGATGGTGTAAGTGATGGCGAAAATGATGGTGCTAATAATCTTGGAAATCGTAAGGATGGCAATGTAGAGGATTTGGATTCGGAAAATTAATTTAGATGATTTTGAAAAGATGCATCTCGGAAGCGAATTCTCGGGTTGACAAGGAAGCGAATTCTCGGGTTGAGAAGGAAGCATCTTTCAAAATGAATCACTCATTCCTAGCGATATTGATAAGCCGGTGAAAATGTGGCGGTGTTGAAGATGAAGAGTTGGAGATCACCGGTCTTTGAGACTTATACTCGATGGCTAGAGAAGAATGTCGATATGGTGAATGAGGTGATTGACTGTATTGTAGATGAATACCTATATGTAATACTCTAACATAATACAGCTTTGATTAGTTTGTCTTTTAATTTTCATTTTTCTTTTTAATTTAAATTATGTTGTTTTGTATCAGGGTCAAGAAGTTGATGAAGAGATGAATCTGAATGTGGTCGTCCTGAATCAAGGTCCGTCTACTCCTGAGAGAGTGGCTATTCCTGCATCGAACGTTAGTCCTGAGGTTGTTCTTCTTGAAAAACGAGCTGTGAAACCGTCTCCGTTCCTCTGCTCCCCATACATGAATAAGAAGACCAAAGTTGTACCGAACATTACAATGGTGGAATTTATGGTCGGAAATAGCTTGTTTTCTATGCAGGGTGACAAGATGTAAGTTTATCTGTTTATTATTTTAGTTAATTTTCTTTAACTTTGAGCTTATGTCACATGTTCTTGTAACTTTGAGGTTGTTTTACCCTGATCACATGTGATTCTTCACTGATCACATGTGATTTTACCCACATCACATGTGATTTTCACAGATCACATGTGATTTTATCCAGATCACATGTGATTTTATCTAATTACATGCGTTTTTTTGTTTCTGCAGTGAAACTATTTTTGAAACTCATTCTGGATATAAAGTTTCATCAGTTCGTTTAAGTATGGAAACTTTAACTCCCGATTTATGGGTCGATGCCAATGTCTTTGATTGTTGGGGTGCTGTTCTCAACAATGAAGAGAGTTTTAAGGAAGTTGGATCCCCATCGAGGCATTTCTTTCCGATTGGTTGTATTGTAAGTGTTTTTGTTATTTTTTATGAACTTTATTGTATAATTATATATTTTTGATTATACATTTTGTGTTTGTTATTTTCTACAGACAGAGCAAATGATTGATGGTAGTTTGGATTCTGAGCAGCAATGGAAAAGTTTTGAAGCACAAGTTTTGGGTCATTTCGAAGATAATTCTGATAGAATTAGCCTAAAAGACATTGATTTGGTAATGTCATTATTTTTTTAGAATTATAATTGTTAAATCAGGTATTTTTATTAAGTTTACTTTTTTTTTGTTAAATCAGGTATTTTTGTTAAATCATATTTGGACTATTGTTTATTTGCTGATGCATGTTAGTGACTTTAAACTACTAAGGCTTGTTTTCTGTTTAACACTTAACTGGTTTCCTGCTATGGACTATTGCTTATTTTTGTTGCTACTCACGTTGGTTTTAGCTACTCAAGTTATTAAGGAATCAATTTATATTACTTCCAGGTACGTCACATGCAAGAAATATTGGATAATCAACACGAGTAGGAATGTTTGAAGTCGCTTTAAGGAAATAGTTAGAAGACCACATGTAAGCTTGTGTAGCGCCACCGATTGGAATAACACGAAGCATTGAAAGTTTCCATTGATAGAGATTCAAAAGATCCCATACATAATTAATATCATTTTGACATCACTTGTAGCTAGATTTCCTATTATTTTTTATACATTTTCTTGTTCTAACTTGTAATCGAAATGTTAGATTGGTCCAATTTGAAATAATACTTGAATTTATAGCTTCACTTTAGATAATTTTGAAACTCTTTTAGTATTGTTTTATTGTGATTTTTTTTGCTGTAAAATTTGCATGTAATTGGTCAATAGTATTTGTTGGAATTCCGTTAGTAACCTGTCAGTAGTTCCGTTCATAATCTGTCGTTAATGAGCGTTGGTAATTTCTGTCACTAGACCTTAGGTAATTAGTGACGGATTAACATCGCTATTTTGGTCGGTGAATTCTGGGATTCATCGGTAAAACCCGTTAGTAAGATTACCAACGACAATATTACCGACGGGAGAAAATAAATCGGTGGGAAATCTTTGTCAGAAAACCGTGGAAAGTTTGTGGGAAAATATCCGTAGGAAATCAGTGGGTAACAAACCTACAGATTACACACAATGATATCTGTGGGAAAAATAGTCAACGTAGTGGGAAAATTTGTGGGAAAATATTTACCCACGAGGTTTTTACACATGGAAAGATTCCGTGTGAAATCTGTGGAAAAAGGCCCTTTTCCACGGAATTTCCCACAGATTTGACTGTGGGAAAAACCTGTTTGTGTAGTAGTGAATGGAATCTGTTTCGACCCACTATACATTTTGTTTTGAAGACTATATATCGACCCCTATGAAGTCCTCTTGAACCTGTTTTTCGACTCCCCTAATCACCCGACCATGCTCATGTTTTGTCTATTTTGTTACGAGTTAAGAGGGGACATACATACATTAATATTATTACGAAAACTGTTGATTTATAAAAGGCGATGTAAATTGGGTCGAGTTAGTATCAAACACATTAGTTAAATGCGAAACCTAGAACTATAACAGATTTCAATCATACATATTCATGTAATGTCGAGTCCTAGTTTTCTGTTCTTTTCGATCAATGTGTCCAAAATATTTTGGGAACTATCTTCTTATTATAAAATTATGCATGCATACATGAGTCATGGATTTAAATTCAAAGTATTTCATGCTAAGGTTTTAGAACAGTGGTTATGCGTGTCAACGTTTAACACACAAGAGTCAAAAAAATATAAAATGGAATACGTATGAATTGGTCTTGTGGGGGTAACTTCGAGGGTGTTCGCGGGATTTTTGGGTACGTTAGTCGTCGTGTTGAAAGTGTTTCGGGGAAATAGAGTCGGGGGCTAGTCATTATATGTGTTTATCTAGTTGTGTCGGTAAGCCGTTTGAATCGCGATCAAGCTCGAAGTTGGCATGTCAAGATATGAAAATCCTAATGAAATGGTTTACTGTATGAAATATTTGAATTGGTTTCATGTTAAATATTTAATGAGTTGAGATCCATGACAACCCACTATTTACTAAAGAACAAACCACAACATCTCCACCATCCATTCCTTTTTCATCCAATGGTGGAGATGATATCTGAAAGTTACAAACAAGGGCATGATTGTAATTTTACATCTATCCAATAAAAGAAATATCTGCACATGACCTATCATAAAAAAGACGCACCGTATCACTATCCTCTAACCACGCCTCTGCCGGAATCCTCTAACCACGCCGGAAAAATAAAAACCTTCATCACTATCCTCTAACCACACCGTATCACCGCCGTAAAACCACCGTATCACTGTAAAACCTTCGTATCACTGTAAAACCACCGTATGACCGCCATAAAAAACGACCTTCATCTACTTTCTCTCTCATAAAACACAGTATCACCGCCGTATCACCATAAAAACCACCGCCGTCGATTTAAAATGAATGAAAACCAGAATTTAATCGACGTTATAGATGAAAATAATCTAATCGAAGTTCCATTAGATGTTGTAAATACAACATCTGTTGTAGATGATTTACGAGATCTGGAAGATGATTTACCAAGTGTTGAAGACACAACAGGTTTTGTTAAGAAAGAAATTGAAGGTGAATCACGTGTGATTTGATCTTTGTTGGTTATTAAACAAATTTTTTGTATGTAGTAAATCAAAAGTGAGTTAGCTGTTTTATTATTCTGATTTGAATATAAATCACATGTGATTTTGCAAAATCAGCTGTTTTAGTGTTTTGTTTTGAATGTAGACAAAACAAAAATAGTCTAACAAACATGTAATTTGTTATAAATCACATGTGATTTACATATGATTAAGGAAATCAGTAAATAAAATGATTTAAATTAAAAAAAATATTTAAATAATTCGTAAATCACATGTGATTTTTTCTAAAATCACATGTGATTTATATTCAAAATCAGCTGTTTTAGTGTTTTGTTTTGAATGTAGACAAAGATGTAATTTGTTATAAATCAGATGTGACTTTCTATGAAATCACATGTGATTTTTGTTATAAATCACATGTGATTCCTAGTAATTATGTTTTTGTTATAAATCAGCAGATTCTATGAGATCACCAAGACCAACTTTATATGAGCATGCTGAAACACCGGGTGGATCGATATATTGGGAGCCTCATGTAGAAGGAATTCGTGTACCAGAAGAGGGGAAATACTATGACACTATAGAGGAAGCTATAGAGATGTATAGTACTTATGCTGAAGCAAGAGGTTATTATTTTTATTAAGTTTACTTTTTCTATGTTGTTGTGTTCAGCCTTTCTAAATCAATTGGGATGACAATCCTTGATAACATTGACAGTGGGGAATCTTATGATAAAAAGTATAAAGGAGCATGTGATGTTCTTGTAAGTTTGAGTTATTTTACCCATATCTCATTTGCTTTTACACAGATCACATGTGATTTTACCCAAATCACATGTGATTTTACAATGATCACATGTGATTTTACACAGATCACATTTGATTTAACATGTTCATTATTTATTTGTTTTTTGTAGAAAAATATGTTTTCCCGTCATCTACAGTTGTATGGCAATAAAAAGTATGCTAGCATCATTAAATGGAAGCCAAAGATCCCAAAGCTGAAATGGAGGACTAAGTCAAACTACCGTGATTGTGGTATTTTAGCCATGTTTCATATGGAAAACTATATGGGTGAAGCTCCTAAAAAGTGGGATTGTGGCCTTGTTCCCGAGTCAAAGGTACAGTTCGACATGTTAAGGAAGTTGAGGTTCAAGTATTGTACCAAGATGTTGTTACATAAGCTTAACGTGTATCGGGAGAAGATGCTTAGGGAGGCAAAGGAGTTTGACAAAGTTGATTCTGCAACAAAGTTCATAACAATTGTGGAAGCATATAAGAACAGGAACAAACGTGAGGATGTTAAAGACATGCGCTTGATACAACAGTGAGTGTTATCGTCAAGACTTGGAGAATCGTCTTTTGTGCCTTTTGTGAAGGTGTATAAAACATTACTATATCAGTAGTTTTAGTTTTATCTTAAGTATGTGAAGTTCAGTAATTTCCAGGGTTTGAACACTAAGTATGTGAAGTCTAGTAATTTCCAGGGTTTGAATGCTAGTAAAACTGATGCTAGAATAGTTGTTTTAACATAGCAGGGTTTTTCTTTTTGTGTTTTGGGAAGTCAAATTAAATCCTGCTTTTGTTATAACTGATTTCGACAGTAGTTGTTTCTTTTTAGTTTCTTTCTAGTGCCTTATTATTTATTTTGCATATACTTACTTAGGAATGAAACATCAATCACATGTGATTTCATATGCAATCACATGTGATCTGGGTACAATCACATGTGATCTGGCTTCAATCACATGTGATTTCGTATATAATCACATGTATTCAACAATCTTTTTGTAAATATTCCATAAGTAAACAGTAGTTTCATAAGTAAACAAGACTTTCATAAGAAAGTAAACAATCATTCAATGTATTATAGATTTGTAAAAATTCAAAAGAAAATCATTATATTTTTTGAAGTAAAAATGCTCAACCATCAACCTCAACACTCAACATCTGCTTAATCCACTGATGTTGGTTCACTTGGCACAGACCCGCCAACCTTAACACTAACGCCTGACCCATTAGGGTTAACCTTATCCGCTTCACGAGCCACAACATTTACTTGAACGACCTGACCCACCACCGACCCTGTCCCAACACCAAGACCTGACCCACTAGGGTTATCCACACCAGATTGGAGACGGTTATGTGGCGCCTTTCGCCTTGCTTTAGGGTTCAATGGACAAGTTGTTTTTGTATGTGAGTTTGTCTTCTCTCCACAATGTCCACAAGGCTTCATTTGTTTCTTTTTAATTGTAAGTTCTTTTTCTCTTTCACTCTTTCTCCATTTATTGCGTTCCGCTTCTGAAATATTCCCTTTGTTACTTGCTTTTGTTGGATTGTTAACTGTTTCTTTTTCAGGTTTAGAAATAGCAAAATGTTCCCTAATCACATCTGCCGTTTTTCCAGAAGGAGCATTTGGCACCTCATCCTCCACTTCTTTCTTCAATTTCTTCATTTTTTCAACAAATTCACCCATCTTTACTACGTCACTGCCCAACCGAAATAAACAATCATCTAATAGACAAGTTGCTTCATTTGTAAGTCTTTCAACTTCTACGTTTTTCCCCATATCTGTTTCTTTTTCTTCTCAAGTCAGGTGGAATTATATCCCTTGTCCACCGCCTCAAAATATATTGATTTGGAATGACGTCAATATCACGATTCTTGAAGACACAAAATATGTGTCGGCATAGGAACCCGTATCGAGCAAAATGTCTGCAGGAACATACAACCGACCCATCTTCTATAGTACGAAGTACCTTTCCAAATCAAAATAATACAATAATTATATTCTGTAAATGTTATTTATATGAGATCACATGTGATTAATATTGATATCACATGTGATTCAACAAGAATCACATGTTATTCAACAAGAATCACATGTGATTCAACAAGAATCACATATGTGATTCAACAAGAATCACATATATCACATATGTGATTCAACAGGAATTAAATGTTATTTATATGAGATTCACATGTGATTCTTTGTAAGAGATCACATGTGATTTCCAAGAATCACATGTGATTCAAAAGAATCACATGTGATTCAACAAGAATCAAATATGTGATTCAACAGGTGATTCTTTGTAAGAATCACATTTGATTTACAAGAATCACATGTGATTTACAAGAATCACATGTGATTCTCGTAAAAGAAACAGATAATTTTAGAATTCAAGATTACATACCTTATAGTCTACAACTGTTTGTGCTTCTGTATCGCTTTCGTCTTCAATTTCCTTGTTAAGTGTTCTATAAGGCATTGGATTTTTGTCTCTAACCATGACAATCTCACAACCGTCTTCTATTTTCAAATTCTGTATACTACAAGTCCAGCATGCTTCAGTTATTTCCTTTTGAACAAGCAGAAATAGATAATTTTAGAATCACATGTGATTCTCGTAAAAGAAACAGATAATTTTAGAATTCAAGATTACATACCTTATAGTCTACAACTGTTTCTGCTTCTGTATCGCTTTCGTCTTCAATTTCCTTGTTAAGTGTTCTATAAGGCATTGGATTTTTGTCTCTAACCATGACAATCTCACAACCGTCTTCTATTTTCAAATTCTGTATACTACAAGTCCAGCATGCTTTAGTTATTTCCTTTTGAACAAGCAGAAATATTGTCCTAGTATACACTTTTGCTGCATGACGCTCAATTTTTAACCTTGTTTCACACTTTGGGGCTTCGTCTAGTGTTTTAAAGTCTAAATGTTCCTGCCTATAACGTTGCCTTTCTATTGCTGCTTCATAGGACATCATAAAACTAACTAGTGTTGCTCCTGGGCTTGTGAAACTTTTGAAGAACGAGTTCTCACTCTCATACCTTGATGTGGTTCTCATCAATCCAAATAATGGAGAGTCTATAAAATATGCTGGAATCCACATTTTTCTAAGGTTAAACATCTTTGTCATCCATTTGTGGTTTTTCAAACCAAAATCTTCAATCAACTTGGCCCATTTCTCTTCAAATTCCAAAGGTTCCATGAACATATTCCAAATGATCTTCTTAAAACGGTTCTTGAAATCAGTTTCTTTGTATATTGCTTGACAAATCTGCTTTATTGTTAAATAGAGTTTTAGTGCCTTATTTTTCAACACAAATCACATTATATATTTCAGATTAGTCACATGTGATTCATATGATTTTATAAACAAGTCACATGTGATTGTCACATTATCATGTGATCCATATTTAAAGTGAATAAAAAACATATTGTTTAGAGAATATATTTACCTTTGCAGGAATTTTTTGATCAATATGCCACATGCAAAGTCTGTGTTTTGAGTTTGTGAAAACGACTTCAATAGCTTTCTTCATTGCTCCATCTTGATCTGTTACAACCATGGTCGGTTCTTTATTGAATGCACTCATAAATGCGGTTAGTAGCCATGTGTATGATTCAATATCTTCTTTTAAAAGCATTCCGGAACCAAAGGTGACACACTTTCTATGATTATCTACGCCAGTGAATGGTACAAACACCATGTGTTACCTAAGAACATTATCTCAAATAATTAGTGTAATGTAGAAGTAAATCACATGTGATTTCTACTATGATCACATGTGATTCCTAGTACGAGGTATGGTGATCACATGTAGTACATCTAAATCACATGTGATTTTCAATAAAATCACATGTGATTTTTGTTATAAATTAGTTCATATAAAAAAAATCTTACTTGTTACTCCTGAAGGTTGCATCAAAAGAAACTATGTCTCCGAACTCTTTGTAGTTGCATTTTGCAACTTCATTAAAAAAACATCGCCACTAACTCACTGTTTTCTACCTTATATTGAAATGTAAAGTTCGGGACATACATCTTTCTGTTTTCCATTTTGTTTATAAGCATTTCTGCATCACTTTCCCCTATGAAAGCATTTATATCCCTTTGATGATTCTTAAAATCATCAGATGTGCCATGAACGTATTCATACCCACCTTTCAAACTGGTTAAAAAGTTGTGTGCTTGTGTTGCGCCAATCTTGTTTGTTGCCGCTTTGACAATAAACATTTTGTCTGCTTGAGTCATTCTTCTTTGTTTTTTTGTAAAATGTTTGTACTCTTTTGGAATTAGGACATGGTTGTGTTTAGCAATAAACTGAACTAATTTATATTTTCCAGAAACTTGGTCCAATTCTAACCTTATACGAGCTTTACAACTGTTATATGCGAGTTGTATTTCTCTTTGTTTGTCATTGTTTTGAGGATCCAAAGTGTCGATATTAATACGTCTTGGAATACCTTCTTTATTACACATGATGTATTTGTGTTGTACCATTCCAGATTTTGTTAATCGTTGCCCTGACTTTTTAATTTGAAAACCTCCTGCTTCAGCATAAGTACTATACATCTCTATAGCTTCCTCTATAGTGTCATAGTATTTCCCCTCTTCTGGTACACGAATTCCTTCTACATGAGGCTCCCAATATATCGATCCACCCGGTGTTTCAGCATGCTCATATAAAGTTGGTCTTGGTGATCTCATAGAATCTGCTGATTTATAACAAAAACAGAATTACTAGGAATCACATGTGATTTATAACAAAAAGCACATGTGATTTCACAGAAAATCACATCTGATTTATAACAAATTACATCTTTGTCTACATTCAAAACAAACCACTAAAACACTAAAACAGCCGATTTTGAATATAAATCACATGTGATTTTAGAAAAAATCACATGTGATTTACGAATTATTTAAATATTTTTTTAAATTTAAATCATTTTATTTACTGATTTCCTTAATCATATGTAAATCACATGTGATTTATAACAAAGTACATGTTTGTTAGACTATTTTTGTTTTGTCTACATTCAAAACAAAACACTAAAACAGCTGATTTTGCAAAATCACATGTGATTTATATTCAAATCAGAATAATAAAACAGCTAACTCACTTTTGATTTACTACATACAAAAAATTTGTTTAATAAACAATAAAGATCAAATCACACGTGATTCACCTTCAATTTCTTTCTTAACAAAACCTGTTGTGTCTTCAACACTTGGTAAATCATCTTCCAGATCTCGTAAATCATCTACAACAGATGTTGTATTTACAACATCTAATGGAACTTCGATTAGATTATTTTCATCTATAACGTCGATTAAATTCTGGTTTTCATTCATTTTAAATCGACGGCGGTGGTTTTTATGGTGATACGGCGGTGATACTGTGTTTTATGAGAGAAAAGTAGATGAAGGTCGTTTTTATGGCGGTCATACGGTGGTTTCTGATGATCTGAAGGTTTTACAGTGATACGGTGGTTTCTGGCGGTGATACTGTGTGGTTAGAGGATAGTGATGAAGGTTTTATTTTTCCGGCGTGGTTAGAGGATTCCGGCGAGGCGTGGTTAGAGGATAGTGATACGGTGCGTCTTTTTATGATAGGTCATATGCGATATTTTTCTTTTATTGGATAGATGTAAAATTACAATCATGCCCTTGTTTGTAATTTTCGATATCATCTCCACCATTGGATGAAAAGGAATGGATGGTGGAGATGTTGTGGTTTGTTCTTTAGTAAATAGTGGGTTGTCATGGATCTCAACTCATTAAATATTTAACATGAAACCAATTCAAATATTTCATACAGTAAACCATTTCATTAGGATTTTCATATCTTGACATGCCAACTTCGAGCTTGATCGCGGTTCAAACGGCTTACCGACACAACTAGATAAACACATATAATGACTAGCCCCCGACTCTATTTCCCCGAAACACTTTCAACACGATGACTAACGTACCCAAAATCCCGCGAATACCCTCGAAGTTACCCCCACAAGACCAATTCATACGTATTCCATTTTATATTTTTTTGACTCTTGTGTGTTAAACGTTGACATGCATAACCACTGTTCTAAAACCTTAGCATGAAATACTTTGAATTTAAATCCATGACTCATGTATGCATGCATGCTTTTATAATAAGAAGATAGTTCCCAAAATATTTTGGACACATTGATCGAAAAGAACAGAAAACTAGGACTCGACATTACATGAATATGTATGATTGAAATCTGTTAGAGTTCTAGGTTTCGCATTTAACTAATGTGTTTGATACTAACTCGACCCAATTTACATCGTCTTTTATAAATCAACAGGTTTTCGTATAATATTAATCGTGTATGTATGTCCCCTCTTAACTCGTAACAAAATAGACAAAACATGAGCATGGTCGGGTGATTAGGGGAGTCGAAAAACAGGTTCAAAATGACTTCATAGGGGTCGATATATAGTCTTCAAAACAGAATGTAAAGTGGGTCGAAACAGATTCCATTCACTACTACAAAAACAGGTTTTTCCGACTGTCATATCCGTGGGAAATTCCGTGGAAAAGGGCCTTTTTCCACAGATTTCACACGGAATCTTTCCGTGTGTAAAAACCTCGTGGGTAAATATTTTCCCACAAATTTTCCCACTACGTTGACTATTTTTCCCACAGATATCATTGTGTGTAATCTGTAGGTTTGTTACCCACTGATTTCCTACGGATATTTTCCCACAAACTTTCCACGGTTTTCTGACAAAGATTTCCCACCGATTTATTTTCTCCCGTCGGTAATATTGTCGTTGGTAATCTTACTAACGGATTTTACCGATGAATCCCAGAATTCACCGACCAAAATTGCGATGTTAATCCGTCACTAATTACCTAAGGTCTAGTGACAGAAATTACCAACGCTCATTAACGACAGATTACGAACGGAACTACTGACAGGTTACTAACGGAATTCCAACAAATACTATTGACCAATTACATGCAAATTTTACAGCCAAAAAAAATCACAATAAAACAATACTAAAAGAGTTTCAAAATTATCTAAAGTGAAGCTATAAATTCAAGTATTATTTCAAATTGGACCAATCTAACATTCTGATTACAAGTTAGAACAAGAAAATGTATAAAAAAATAATAGGAAATCTAGCTACAAGTGATGTCAAAATGATATTAATTATGTATGGGGATCTTTTGAATCTCTATCAATGGAAACTTTCAATGCTTCGTGTTATTCCAATCGGGTGGCCGCTACACAAGCTTACATGTGGTCTTCTAACTATTTCCTTAAAGCAGCTTCAAACATTCCTACTCGTGTTGATTATCCAATATTTCTTGCATGTGACGTACCTGGAAGTAATATAAATTGATTCCTTAATAACTTGAGTAGCTAAAACCAACGTGAGTAGCAACAAAAATAAGCAATAGTCCATAGCAGGAAACCAGTTAAGTGTTAAACAGAAAACAAGCCTTAGCAGTTTAAAGTCACTAACATGCATCAGCAAATAAACAATAGTCCAAATCTTTGTTTGTCAATATTATCTTTTGCAAATAGGTCATCATTCACCATCAAGCCACATGTTTGGTAGAGAGAATTTCAAAGAAATGAAATGAAGCAGAGAATAGAAATTCAGAGAATAGAAATCAGTAAAGAATTTTGTTTAATTCTAATGTTTGGTTACAACAGAGACTTGACCCGAGAAATGAAAAAAAAATATTTTTTTTTAAATAACATTTTGTCATATGAGACTCACATGTATTTGTTTGTTGATTTTAGTTTTTAATTATTTTTTCTAAATAACAATTTTAAAAAATTATTTAAATTATATTTATTTTTTTTAAATATTATTTTTTTAAAATCTTATTTAAAATAAATTATTTAAAAAAAGTATTTCTTTAAATATATTTTTTTAATTTATTTACTTTCTTTAATTTTTTAAGAAAAACACTTATTTTTAAATTTTTAAATTTTTAAAATTTTAAATTATTTAACAATTATTATTATTTTTAAATTTAAAAATAATAATTATTTTTAAATTTTTTAAAAAATAATCATCTTACAAAATACTCTCATTTCTCACATTTCCCAACTAAAAGTAGTGGAAATGAAAGTTGAAAAATTGCACTACCAATTCTCTACAAATTCTCAACAATTCTCCACCTTTTTATTTCTCTAACATACCAAAGAAAGGAATTTGATTCATTTCCATTTCTCCATTCTCATTTCCCTTTACCAAACATGCCCTAAAAGCTATCTAAAATGAGCAAAATAATAATATGATAGCATAATAAACTTACAAGATCAATTTGGCATTTTTGTTGGATATAGAGCATAAGATACTGAGACTAGATTTTGTAACAAGATTGCCAAAAAGAGGACTTCAAAAAATTTAATCATATGTAGTTTGACAAAGGATTTCAGTAATCTAAACAATCTATAAATTTATTAGAAAATGTATATGGTGCTTGTTTGATTAACTTGCATATTCTATACATTCTCAAAGGGGTTTTAACGCAAATGAGTAGCATACTTATGTAACTATCTTGCAAAATGTATATTAAAATGAGCAGGTAAGTCTTACGATTATCCGGTGTGCTCCTCTGTTATATCGCTCGTTATAGTACAAAATCGCTCTTGGGCGCGGTATCCCATCGTAACAAGAAAAAGAGTCCAAATTAAACAACAAGCTACAAGTCAAGATAAAAGTAAAACATCCAGTTTCCATCCATTTGATGGTCTATACGAGAGATCATATCAAAAAGTATATTTTAGCCTAATTACATATACATACATTATCCAATCCCCTCTTATCATATGATAGTACCACCTCTTATCATATGATAGTAACCTACAAAATGATACTCACCTACCTATGCAAGACCACACAGATGTTCTACTAGAGTATTTAATAAAATACCGTAACTGTCATATAAGTAACCGTAACCTTCAACTTTAACAACTTTTTCCCCCAAATTTTACATATTACTCGTAACAGAGAAATGTAATGTCGGAAATTAAGCATTAAACTGAGAATATATTACAAAATACTACCTTTTAATGCGCATCAATTACAAAGAGAAGCATACTCCAACACATACGGATCGGGCTTACATGAGCCCTAATTCCTAAAATCACCCAAACACGATATTGACCCATAAACACCTCAAATTGATGATTAAATTGAAGATATAAGACATTAAAATACCTGATTTATGGATATATGAACCTTAAATAGGGAGTGATGCTTATGAATTTCGACAGTCTGTGGTGGTTGGAGACTAGCAAAGATCGATAACAGAGAGTCAAAAACATATTTGGTTTGGTCGAACACTGAGAGAGAGAGAGATGTGAGATGAGATAAAGAGGATAACTTTGAGGATGTGAGATGTGAGGCTGATAACAGATAACTTTGAGGATGTGAGATGTGAGATGTGAGATGAGATAAAGAGGATAACTTTGAGGGACGATTTGATTTTTGGGGAAAAGTCTTGGCAGGGCAATTGAAATGTCCGTGAGAAATTTCAAGTTTTTTTTAGGGATTACAAAATTTAGTTTGTACTCCATCTTTTATAAAACTAATTATGGTAAACTTACATAGATTTATGATTTATCACTATTAAATTTAACAAATTGAATTTATTTTGATATTGTTACTACTGTAAAATTAGTTAATCTTGAAACCGGATTTTACTCAACTCGTTTATGAAGTAAGTTCCATAACGTAAAAATGCTTGTGAGCCTAATCGAATTCAATGTCTGAAACCTTATTGCTTGTAGTGAATCTTGCGCAAGTAAAAGGAGTGTTGTTGGCATGTTCGAACTAAGCAAGTAGATTGCACTATTCTCGTTGCTTAGGCGAAGTGAGTTGGTTGTTTCAATCTAGGGTACACTAGCCATAAGTAATCCAAGTTGGAAGTAAGCCAAAGTTAGTAGGAAAAGTGAATGGTGAACCGTTATGAGCACCTAGTCACGGTCACAAGCTTATTTAATAGACAAAACTGACACCAGCTTTTTGAATTAAGTGGCCCGTGTTCATACATACATAACGTGTAACACCCCAATACCGAAAGCAAAAAACAACTTAGATACCTTGTGAGTAAATCACGATTTAAGACACCAATAGCTAATCCTTTTTAGGCTTATAAGGTGTCCAAATGTCTAGAGGTACATGAATACATATGTAGTGTATTTTAATATGTTAAAATATAAAAATTCATAGGTTATTCGTTGGTGATAGAGACACATATAGTGACGGCTTATTGATGGGTATGTTACCTTTTTTTCATCCCATCTCCTTGTGCGTTGGACGATCGACCAAGACAAACCAAAGGGTCGAAACCCTTTGGTCGATCTCCACAAGTCGACTTGGCTAAGTCGATCCCTAAATCGACTTCCTTAGTCGATTTAGGGTATTTACCCCGTTTCTTGCTCGCCTAATTTGCATAGGTTCCGAGCCCTAGTTATACTTGTGTAGTACCGATAGATACCTAACGTTGTCCGAGTGGTGATATTCAAGAAACCCTAAGACGAGATCGTGAAGCATCAAGAAAGTGAAGAATGTGTTCCGTGCTCATCAATAAAAGGTTAAAGGAGCTTACGCTAACATGAATAACAAATATGTAATCCTAAACATCCTTTATACGTGTTAGAACACCCTTTATACGTGTTAGATTAGGTTATATCCCCGATTAGAAGATCTCACTATTAAGGTTTTGGTCGACATGACTTTATGTGTTTATTTTTTGTTGTGCATGTTTTATAGTCGTACGGGTGACCACCAGAACCCTTCAATGTATTGACATATAAAATAAAAAATGTATAATGAAGGTTAAAATCAACTAAAAACATGTGTGTGTACATAATTATACATATACATTGGTTCATATGTCACATGTTTCCATAGTTAAGTTATACACATAAACAAATATGCTTGTGATACGCACAAATAGCTACATGAATAAGCAAACACGTACAATATGAAACTACAAGCACATCAAAACATATAGATAGTGATGTGAGAATGCGTAAGTACACAAAAACAATATCTTTTGTGGGAAATTCATGAGTAACTACCCACAAATTTCTCACAAATTTATCAAGTCAGTGGGTAATTTGTGGGAAAGTACCGACGGATTTCCCACGAACATAATCATCTATTATGTTTTTAATATACTTAGACATTTACAAGTGTACACATTAATATTTAAAGACATACAAAAGTGCAATGAAAGATAAAGTCAACATATAATACATATGGACATTTTTAATATATATACAATGGTCAACAAAGCACATGTCTACACAAACATGTTACACATATATCACTACAAGAATCTGATGGAATACCCACGAAAATTACCCACACTCATACTTCCGAGGGTATTTACCCACCTAATACCCACCCATCACCCACGATCAGTGACTTACAAAGTCGATATTATATTCCCTCGAATTTCCTACGGATTTACCCATAAAAATAGCCACATAAATATATTTGGTGTGCAATATGTGGGTAAATAAATGGCGCCAAAATATTTCCCACAGATTACCCACATTGTGAGTCATTGTGGGTATATATATGGGTAATTTAGTGGGTAAATGTTGTTTAGCCACAAAACGCAAGTATCCTTTATATTGGTGGGTAAGTTTGTGTGGGTATTTTGAGGGTGAATATATACCCATGACTTTACCCATCTTATTGTTTGTGTGGGTATTTTGTTATTAGTAATTGCTTAGGGATAATTCGTGGTTAGAAATACACCCACGAATTTACCTTTGATTTTTTTCATGGGAACTTTGGTGTGAATATTTTTGTGTGTTATTTATGGGTAACTAACGAAAAAGTAATAAATGCCCATGCCAGTTAGAGAACCGATCCCCTAGATGCTGACCAAGATGATGACAAAATCTCACATTCCCTTCTGTAAAAATCTATAGATCACTTGCAGTAGCACAAAGTAGAAGGAGCTTAGTGACACCGAACTTACATATACTTATATTCAAAAATTTACCAAGTATATCAAATAAACAATGGTGTCTAATACATGTAGAAGCGCCACATAAAAACACAGCCTCCACACTGACCTTTGACCAAATAAAATAATGTTGAAATAATCACCCACTGGATAGCATAACCAAGACCAAACACAACACCTCTTAAAATTTGTAGGATCCTAATTGTATCAAGATCAAGCACACATAAGAAAGGTTTATGAAGAACTAGATAAAGAAAGTGTTTAAAGAGAAGGTGGAACCAAAAGGGTGTGATATTAAATTAACACACATACAAAGAATGAGAACCACACCCCCTCCTCAACTAGGAGAGGTGTTATATTCTTCACCTAAGTCACGTTGTGCTTTCTAATGGGCCACACCCATTGGGCTTTACTAGTTTACATACTTAGCCCGATAATAAAACTAAGATAGGAACTTCTAATCCTAACAATCTCCCCATTAGGGGTGATCTTACAATTCATCATTACGTGGACGGTCTGTAACATTAGCACCATGTCTTTGTTCAGTACCACCCACAAACCTTCGATCCGCTTCATCTGCTTGCCGAATCGAATTCTCTTCTCAACTTGATCCTTGATCTTTCTGAGCTCTACCACTTGGGTTGACAACATTGGCGGTTGTACATTATGATCCTTGTTCTAGACCAATAGAACCTTGATCCCTACGTATAACATGCTTTAAAGTACTTGTGCAAAACTTGTGAATCTCTTCAGAGACAATGACATGTTTGTGCCCGTTCATGTTGAGATAGACAACTTCGAATTTCAGTTTGGTGATGAGCGTGTACGGTTCTTTTTTTTTTTGCATTATCTGGGATCTCCATCATCGGCTTCATAAGATTAAGTCTTTACTGATTCGTGTAGCGATGAGTTTAAATCTCGTGAATTAGTCGGTCAAAAGATCAAAAACATTAGCTCTCAAATAAAATGATATGAAAGATGTTTCAGTTAAAAAAAAGTCTTAAAAGATTTGGTTTTTTGAAAATAACTAGTTATAATACCCGTGCACGTGCGGGTTTTTAACTTTTTATATATTGTGCTTTTTTAAAAATCGATTACTAATTTATTTATTTTATATAAATTTGTAAATTGTTGATATATAAACTTTATAATTAATTTAATTATTATTTTTATTTTTGTACATTAGAGACAAATATTTTTAAAATCACTCCCGCTTTTTACTAAGTATTTTTCTTTATATTTTTGACACTTAAACGTTTGTGTTTATTTTTCTTTTCTTGACTATATATAAGAACGTTTTTTTAACTATTCCCAAATACGGAATATTTGAGTTTTTTTTAGTAAATATTTTAAAATAAAAATAATAATAAATAAATAAAATATTACTTCATCTGTCCCATATTAACTGTCCAGTTTGACTTTTTCAAGTGTTTCTTTTTCAACTTTGACCTTAAATATTTTTGTTTGTGTTATATAATACTTGATTCAAAATATATAAATGGATTGAGTTTTAAATGTATTTTTATTTGGTATAATTTTTATCAGCTATTATATAACACAAACTAAAATATTTATGGTCAAAGTTGAGAAAAAAAAAATTTAAAAATCAAACTGGACGGTCAATATGGGACGGAAGGAGTACCAAATAAGGTATGAATTGATTTTTTTTAAATGAAAAGTTCGCACTAAAAGTTTTGTTTTATTGTATAAAAAAATATAATGTTAATAATTACTGTATACAAATACAATACAAGTAATAATAAAACTGTATGTGAGATATTTTGTATATTTTTGTGAGCCATTTAAAAAATAAATAAATGGAATAAAATAAAACTTTAGGGCCCGTTTGGTTTGCATTAATGGGAATGGGACTATGACTTTCAAAGTCATAGTAGGTGTTTGTTTTGTTTTGTTTTGCGGGCCCGGTAATGAAATGGGTATATCATAGTTATAGATTCATTACACACCAATTTGGTGTCTATGAAATCCATTCCCGTGGACCCCTCTTTTTTTCACTACAAAATTAAAATATCTATACACTTTTTCATACCATATTTTATCAACCAAACATAAACAATCGTAATGATACATTTTTTCATACCCTTTATCATTCCACCTCATTCCAAATCCGATACCCATTGTCATTCCTGGCAACAAACCAAACGATCCCTTAGTGAATTCTATATTTCTAAAACATTCCGTGTACTTTACCATCACATATAAGAAATACAGTTATTGACCATGGGTACCATTTGAGTGAAATTTTTTGGCGGCCTTATGTAAATTTATTTGGCGCCCTAGATATGTGGGGATCTGTGGAGCAGCAGTGACTCCTTCAACAGAAGGTTTATGTTGCGGTTTAAGAGATGCAATATACTTTCAGGAGAAGGTATGTTAATACCCCATTTACTCTTTTAGTTCATAATTTATAGTAATTAGTTTAAATTAACCTTTTAATTTAATGTTAAAGTGCTTGATTCATCGAGTTTGATTGCATGATTATAGTTAATTAGGGTAAATTATTAGTTTTAAATTTTATGTTAGTAACCTAGGGTTCTTTGAATTAGCATTGATAATTGTAATTGTGTGGGTAGAATGAACCCACAAATATTGATTGTGTTTGCCACTAATTTCATTTGTGAACCTACTGGTGTTGAGCACTTGAAGTCTTGAACACACTGTTTTGGTTTCTAAATGCTAACAAGAGTGGAAATTAGGAAAAAATGGACATTCTTATTGATGCGCTCCCGAACAGTCAAGCTTTATCACACAAGCCTGCCACTTGTGAATGGCAGACCGTAACAAGCTTAAAACGGCTCAGGAACGAACTCAATGAAGATCTGGGGAGTATAGTGTTTCCCCGGGTCGTTATGTCCCAGCGAGCTATGCAATGGATTATCAAACGTATAGTGATCGAGAGATTTGAACGGAAAAGGAGATTGTGAATTATTATAACTAAGGAGAAGGACATAAACTACAAGGGCTAAAATGAAAATTAAAGGAAATTAAAAAGATAAAAAATATTAAATAAACGCTATCACTATATTTAAAATTGATGAACGTTTAAAACTTAAAACTAAAAACTTACGTTTAAAATAAAATTACGTAAACGTGTAAAATAAAAAAAAAGTGAAACTTACACAATATTAAGCCTAAAAATATGAAAAATACATTTTTACAATCCTAATGATAAAATAAAATATTTAGAAAAAGAAAATTATTTTTATAACTAATTATCTAGTTATTATTAATTAAAATCTATTTTAACTATTTAATAATTACCTAAAATACAAGAAAATAGGAAATAAAGCTAGAAAAATAAAATTAAGACTTAGAAAATCTAAAATATCAAAATAGACTTTTCAAAACTATTTTTGTAATTTTCGATTATTTTCTATTTTCTATGAATTAAATACTATTTAAAACTAATTAAATTATTTAAAAATACAAATTTAACTAAGAAAATCTAGAAAATACTTTTTCTCTTTTTATATTTATCTAAACTTAAGAAAATTGAAAATTATTTTTGAACCTTTTCTTAATTTTTGTATTAAATGCTATTTAAAATTGCTTAAAAACTAATTTAAATTAAGAAAAATAGCAAATCAACTTGGAAAAATCTGAAAACTTCAGGAAAACTCTAAAATAATATAAGGAAGCTAAGAAAAATGGAAAAACATGGGGTTGTGTACAAGAATAAGGAACTGATGTGCCAAGTGCTTATAAATAAGCACTTGGATAAGCCAAAAGCACACCAAAAGGCACCCAACTGAAACAGAAACTACTATGAGCTAAAAATGACCAAATGAGGCTAGATTCAACAAGCCACAACCTCTGGATTACAAGCTAGTACAGATTGATGATATGAGATAAAAGCTAAAAAACAGAATTAGGTACCTACTTGCAGCTAGATTATAAGCACTAAAATAAGCTGAAAAGGAAAACTACAAATTGGAACCTCTAGAGGACCTGGGTAAGACCATGCAAACCAAAGCTCGGACTTGGAGAAGCTAGACTAAGCTTTATACAAGCCAAGCAAAACCGCTCAAGCCACAATGCGGTCAGCGAGTGCCTCGCACAGGCACTTGCACCATATTGATAAGCTAGTTTGAGCTTATAGAAAAATTACAAAATCGCTAAAATACCCATAAGAAATTAGACCAGGATGACTTTTTAAAATCACTAGTTTCATTGAAATTGGCTAAGAAATGAGTTCAATAAAATTCCTCATATCTTAGCCAAAACTGAGTTTTTTGCAATTGACTTTTTAAGCAAAACTGAAAGATTGACTTTCTTGAGTTTTGATCTGGATTTAAGGACTGGAAATGAAGTAATATGATGTAATAAAACTAGAACAAGCTAAATCTAGGTATTTGGAACACAAAACAAGAATTGGATTAGCTAAAATTCCAACAGTGGACCTGTTAAGATGGTTAAAAGAAAATTTTGACTTTGATCTTATACATATGCAAATGGAGACAGATGTGGACTTAAATGAGCTAAGCAATCATGTATCAACAAGACTAGAGCCCTGAACTAACCTACATCACCTATTAAGTTGCAAATCCAAACACTGCTTAAGATATTGAATATGAGATTAAAACTAGACCAACTGTTACATTAACTCTTGCAAACACTTAATTGAATCTAACTATGCTAACTACAACTTAATCAACAAGTTCCAACTATTAATGATCACAGATTCACTACAAGCATAATATTCAAAATGGCTAGAAAAGTGAAGATAGGTAAATAACTCACCACTGTCCAGATGTTGTTGCAGGCCAAAACCAAACCCAAACCACTACCTAACCTAGTCTATTATAGCCCAAATCCACCTCTGCAACAACAATGTCCATCACCATGCCCATTTTCCATCACAGTTGACTTTTGTTGACCCTGAGCCAAAAATGCTTGAAACTGAAATGAGAGCTTATGAAAAGCTTTAACAAGCTTAAACAAACTTGAGTGAACTAAATATAAGCTATTAGAAGCTTTAACACCAGATTTGAAAACTCAATTTTTCAACAGTGGACTGCAATACATGAAATATAAATGAAACTTGAAATTGAGACTTGAACCGAATTACAGTGACAAAGTAGATTACTTTGAGTTCAATGAAACTTAAAATTACATTCTAATGCACTAATTTGGATAACTTCATAAAAAACGACATACAAAGAAAACTTAAAACTAACTAATCGCCTTCTTGCTTCTTTCTTCCTTCTTTTTATAGTCCAAATGCTTCTCTCTCATCTCTGATTAATCCCACCATTTTTCTGACCCTTGGATGAGAAAATGTGATCATGGCCCTTCATTCCATTTTTGGCGGGAAATGGAGTTTTAACAGTTGGAGTGAGATAGAGTGTTTGGTGAGGGAAGAATTATTGTTTCTTGGATGTAGTGTTTGGAGGGGGAACATGTGAAGGGATAAGGTGAGGAGGGGGGTTAGAAAGGTTGAGTGTGCAGGGGTGTTGCAGGGGCAAGTGGGGAGGATGAGGAAATTGGCGCCAAGGGGTCTTTGTTTGACCTGTGGTTGACCGGGCTAATAATATAAAGGGGGGGTCAAATGGGATAAATGACAGGGGGTCACAATTAGGTAAGGGTCCAAAATGGCTTTTAGGCTTAATAATTATCAAGGGCCATTTATGTAATTTCTGAAAATGTAAGGACCAAACTGCCAATATCTCAAAGGTATTCCAAAGGACTAAAACTGACAAGCTTCAAAAGTACAGGGACCAATCTTGACAATTTCCAATTTCCAGGGGCCATTTCTGCCAAATTTCAAACTTGAAGGACCAATTTTGTAATTTTCTCAAACTTTTGATATTTTTCACCAAAGGACTAATTTTGACAAGTTATGATTTTAAAAGGACCTTTGGTGATTTTACTTTTGAAATTTTGACTCAGGGACTATTTTTGACAATTTTAGAAACTTGGGGACTGAAGCGCCAATTATGCAAACTTTGCTCATTTTTCATCCGATTTTAAACATTTTGCATCCGAAACATATAAAATGCAATTTTGGAATATTTTCGAGATTTTGATGCATTTCGAGCATTTTAAGTGTTTTGCGATTCAGATTGATTAAAAATGATGAGTATTTACACACTCATCAATCCCCACACTAAACTATTGCTAGTCCCTAGCAATCTTTTGAGAAAAACTTAATGGATTTGAATCTCTTTACCAAAAGCCATTACTTACGGAGTAGCCAAATGTTTCGGTTCAAGTAAGAACCATGGTACATCGATAACCATGTGATTTTGAGCAAACCACCGACTTTCAACGGATTTGATTTGTCTTTACTAGAAGCCGTTTTCTCGGACTAGCCAACTCTTAGATAAATTATCAATATTATCTTTGGTGAGCTGATTACCAATTATGGTTTTTCCACTGCCTTTACCACAAGCCATAACCTTGCGGGCTAGCCAACTCTTCACTAATTAAAGATATGGTGAGTTGAATACCATACAATTTTGGGCAAATTGCAAGCCATATAAACGGATTTGAGATATCTTTACCAAGAGCCGTTTGCTCCTGGATTAGCCAATCCTTTTGTTTTTCAAACAAGGCGGACTGATAACCAAATGAGTAAGTGTAAAACACTTACTCCAAAAAAACATTTTGGCCAAAAAGGGAATTGGTATAATTATATGATAAAATTCGTGAGAATTCCCCACACTTAGAAATGAATATTGCCCTCAATATTCAAAGTACCGCGTTATGCCGAAACAAAGAACGTAAAGGGAAATACTACGGCCATTATTTAGAAAGAAGATTTTTTTTTTTTTTTTTTTTTTTTTTTTTTTTGAAGAAACTCATATATACACAACATGTGGGCAACCCCCACACTAGGGTGGAACACATGGGTGAAAACCCATGTTAAGCTCTTGT
This sequence comes from Chrysanthemum lavandulifolium, assembly GCA_022545495.1. Taxonomy (NCBI): domain Eukaryota; kingdom Viridiplantae; phylum Streptophyta; class Magnoliopsida; order Asterales; family Asteraceae; genus Chrysanthemum; species Chrysanthemum lavandulifolium. The sequence goes on from CM040244.1 coordinate 117,710,897, forward strand.
TTTTGATTACCGAGTCGCTAGCTTGACTCGACCCCAATTCATTGGTTCATGGGAAGCAAAGTGGAAGAAACAATCTCCATCGGACTTTCATTCAAGATGTTTGAACAAACATTTGAAGCACGAGAAAGTTCCACACCGATGAGATATACGTGAGAACCGCTCAAAATGATAAATGAAAATGCCGGGGTCAAAGATAGTGTCTTCATTCCCAAAGGAGTGAAGATGAAGGGAAATCACAAGATATTTGAGGAAAGGAAGAAAGGTCTTGATAACAATCAAGATCCATTCTTCATCCTCAAATGTAGACATATCGGGAGGAAGGGTGAGGGTAGTATTATCAATAAGCAAACTCATACGATAGAGTACACCTTCCTCCGAGCTAATATCATCCTCAAGATCAAAGTAGAAATTATCATGTTCCGGAGGAGATATGTCATGAGAGAGTTCACCGGAGAACTCTTTATGAAGAGAATCATTCACATGAAGTGAATTCGTGAACTCTTGTTCCATTGTGGGCTCATCACTATCCTCAATCGAGTATCAAAGAGTGGATTCTCGAATTGAAGTGAATTCAGTCGAATTCAAATAGAGGATTAGTGAAAGTAGCTTTGAATGTTTCGGGAACAAAGAGATCAACATTCTCTATTGGATTGTTGGGATAAGAAGTGAGTGAACGATCATTATCAATGAGACTTTCGGTCTCTCCTAGATCGGCTTCAAATCAAAGAGTGGATTGATGTGAGTGAGTTCACCGGAGAACTCCTCAAGAAGGGATCGACATCGATTGTGGAAGTGATGCCTCAACGTACTCGATGTTTCCAAAGGAAGCACAATCGTCGCTAAGATCGGAGAAAGTTTCCAAATGATCATTTGAACACTCAAGAGGGAAAGAGAATCACACATCGATCGAAGTTCCTGTGACTCTCTCGGGATTGGGACAAGGTTCTCAACACTAGACTTTATGAATTCGTCCGATTCCTTTTCGTGAACAAAGTCAAGATGCTCGTCCCCATATTTAGAGAGTGAGTGGGAGCTTGGTGTGACAAAGATTGTTTGAGATGTTTGAGATGGAATCTCAATCTTGGAATATCAACCGATCGAGGAGTTGAGAAGTATTATCTTTAAAAGGATAAAACTCTCCTCGTCATCATCATAGAGAGTGCCTTAAGAAATTGGGAACGCCTTAGAGCCGCATGCTCTAGGACTAATAATTCTTCCCTAGATGGCGGGCCTCTCTTTCTTGACTAACAATTCTCCCATGGTCTTTTCACCACTCACTTGATTCTTAAAGTTACTAATCATATCCTCAAGTGTTTTCATTGCGGTTTCAAAATCTCGAGACTTCTTGAGACAACGGCTCGGTGGAGTTTGAACCGTATAATCTTGTGGAGGTTGGAAATTTTCAAATATGTGAGTCATGATTGTTACAAGGAACTGGGTTCCTATTTGACAATCGAGTGAAATGGGGACCTCCACAAGACTCACAACAAGAAACTGTTGAGTTTGGAATGGTGAATCATATGGATTTTGGTCATATCCAAAGTTCGAGCATCACCGAAAACTGCTCATAGACAAACGTGTTTCCGGATTGACACTCAAATCCTTGGTGAGGACCTCCACAAAATTCACAACAAGATTGTTGATCATATGAAGATAAGTCGGTGTGGTGGGTAATTGGAAAAATTTGAGGGTCGTTAAATGAGTTCGATTAGGATCATAATCAAATGAATTCCTCGAACCACAAAACAAACAACTCCGTTATGAATATCATTACCACATTGTACACAAGTACACCAACGATGTGGTGAACCAAAAGAGGCTCACCACAACCGACACAAGGAATAAACGATTGCATTTGAGAGTTATGAAGAGGAATCGGTTTATTCAAAGAATCAACAAAACCAACATGGTAATCCGAATGACTATCAAGTCTCGAAGAACATTCGAAAAAATCGGGAGGTGGGACAAGTGGTGTGCTCGAGAGCTAGCAATTTCCACCACTTCCGTTATGGTCTCTGCTTTTGGTTCTTGAGAAGCGTGAAGATTAGGCAAGTCATTCTTGCTAGTCACCGTGTTTGAACGGGTTCATCGTAATCAATTCTAATTCTCGACCTTTTTCATCGGCTTGAATTTGTTCGATTAGATTACGGACTCTATCTTCAAAGAAAGTGTCCTCGTAATCCTCGGTGGGTGCTTGGGGTAGCTCCGACGTTTGAACCGATTTGTCAAGATTAGAATGTATTTCGGGTTGTGGCGGGTGGTCGAAATAACTTTGAAAAGAATTTTTGATGGATAATTCGCACGAATTGCAAAATTCGCTTGAACTAGGCCCTCCACACCGCTCACACACATTTGTGACGATGATGTTGACGATTGTCGACATAAGAATTAAACATATAGAGGATTAAGAAGAGAATCAAATGGTTGAGAGGATACGAAGAATAGAATTAAACGGCAAAAGAGGGTAAGAGAAATAGAATCAACGAATAAGAGGAATGAGAAGAGTGTTTTTGTATTTTTGGATAAGAAAATATAAACATATACAGATGGATGGTATGAACAAAGAGTGAATATCCAAATTACTAATCTGCTAAACGTAAGATAATCAAAGACACCTCCGTGGCGCCAAAATTTGATGCGCTCCGAGCAGTCGAAGCTTTATCACACAAGCTCGCCACTTGTGAATGGCGGATCGTAACAAGCTTAAAACGGCTCAGAACGAACTCAATGAAGATCCGGGAGTATAGTGTTTCCGGGTCGTTATGTCCCAATGAGCTATGCAATGGATTATCAAACGTATAGTGATCGAGAGATTTGAACGGAAAAGGAGATTGTAAATTATTATAACTAAGGAGAAGGACATAAACTACAAGGGCTAAAATGAAAATTAAAGGAAATTAAAAGATAAAAATATTAAATAAACGCTATCACTATATTTAAAATTGATGAACGTTTAAAACTTAAAACTAAAAACTTACGTTTAAAATAAAATTACGTAAACGTGTAAAATAAAAAAAAAGTGAAACTTACACAATATTAAGCCTAAAAATATGAAAAATACATTTTTACAATCCTAATGATAAAATAAAATATTTAGAAAAAGAAAATTATTTTTATAACTAATTATCTAGTTATTATTAATTAAAATCTATTTTTAACTATTTAATAATTACCTAAAATACAAGAAAATAGGAAATAAAGCTAGAAAAATAAAATTAAGACTTAGAAAAATCTAAAATATCAAAATAGACTTTTCAAAACTATTTTTGTAATTTTCTGATTATTTTTCTATTTTCTATGAATTAAATACTATTTAAAACTAATTAAATTATTTAAAAATACAAATTTAACTAAGAAAAATCTAGAAAAATACTTTTTTCTCTTTTTATATTTATCTAAACTTAAGAAAATTGAAAAATTATTTTTTTGAACCTTTTCTTAATTTTTTGTATTAAATGCTATTTAAAATTGCTTAAAAACTAATTTAAATTAAGAAAAATAGCAAATCAACTTGGAAAAATCTGAAAACTTCAGGAAAACTCTAAAATAATATAAGGAAGCTAAGAAAAATGGAAAAACATGGGGTTGTGTACAAGAATAAGGAACTGATATGCCAAGTGCTTATAAATAAGCACTTGGATAAGCCAAAAGCACACCAAAAGGCACCCAACCGAAATGAAACTACTATGAGCTAAAAATGACCAAATGAGGCTAGATTCAACAAGCCACAACCTCTGGATTACAAGCTAGTACAGATTGATGATATGAGATAAAAGCTAAAAAACAGAATTAGGTACCTACTTGCAGCTAGATTATAAGCACTAAAATAAGCTGAAAAGGAAAACTACAAATTGGAACCTCTAGAGGACCTGGGTAAGACCATGCAAACCAAAGCTCAGACTTGGAGAAGCTAGACTAAGCTTTATACAAGCCAAGCAAAACCTGCTCAAGCCCTGTGCAGTCAACAGTGCCCTGCACAGGGCACTTAGCACCATATTGATAAGCTAGTTTGAGCTTATAGAAAAAATTACAAAAATCTGCTAAAATACCCATAAGAAATTAGACCAGATGACTTTTAAAATCACTAGTTTCATTGAAATTGGCTAAGAAATGAGTTCAATAAAATTCCTCCTATCTTAGCCAAACCGAGTTTTTGATTGACTTTTTAAGCAAAACCGAAAGATTGACTTTCTTGAGTTTTGATCGGATTTAAGGACTGGAAATGAAGTAATATGATGTAATAAAACTAGAACAAGCTAAATCTAGGTATTTGGAACACAAAATAAGAATTGGATTAGCTAAAATTCCAACAGTGGACTGTTAAGATGGTTAAAAGAAAATTTTGACTTTGATCTTATCAGATGCAAATGGAGACAGATGTGGACTTAAATGAGCTAAGCAATCATGTATCAACAAGACTAGAGCCCTGAACTAACCTACATCACCTATTAAGTTGCAAATCCAAACACTGCTTAAGATATTGAATATGAGATTAAAACTAGACCAACTGTTACATTAACTCTTGCAAACACTTAACTGAATCTAACTATGCTAACTACAACTTAATCAACAAGTTCCAACTATTAATGATCACAGATTCACTACAAGCATAATATTCAAAATGGCTAGAAAAGTGAAGATAGGTAAATAACTCACCACTGTCCAGATGTTGTTGCAGGCCAAAACCAAACCCAAACCACTACCTAACCTAGTCTATTATAGCCCAAATCCACCTCTGCAACAACAATGTCCATCACCATGCCCATTTTCCATCACAGTTGACTTTTGTTGACCCTGAGCCAAAAATGCTTGAAACTGAAATGAGAGCTTATGAAAAGCTTTAACAAGCTTAAACAAACTTGAGTGAACTAAATATAAGCTACTAGAAGCTTTAACACCAGATTTGAAAACTCAATTTTTCAACAGTGGACTGCAATACATGAAATATAAATGAAACTTGAAATTGAGACTTGAACTGAATTACAGTGACAAAGTAGATTACTTTGAGTTCAATGAAACTTAAAATTACATTCTAATGCACTAATTTGGATAACTTCATAAAAAACGACATACAAAGAAAACTTAAAAACTAACTAACTGCCTTCTTGCTTCTTTCTTCCTTCTTTTTATAGTCCAAATGCTTCTCTCTCTCATCTCTGATTAATCCCACCATTTTTCTGACCCTTGGATGAGAAAATGTGATCATGGCCCTTCATTCCATTTTTGGCGGGAAATGGAGTTTTAACAGTTGGAGTGAGATAGAGTGTTTGGTGAGGGAAGAATTATTGTTTCTTGGATGTAGTGTTTGGAGGGGGAACATGTGAAGGGATAAGGTGAGGAGGGGGGTTAGAAAGGTTGAGTGTGCAGGGGTGTTGCGAGGCAGTGGGAGGATGAGGAAATTGGCGCCAAGGGGTCTTTGTTTGACCTGTGGTTGACCGGGCTAATAATATAAAGGGGGGGTCAAATGGGATAAATGACAGGGGGTCACAATTAGGTAAGGGTCCAAAATGGCTTTTAGGCTTAATAATTATCAAGGGCCATTTATGTAATTTCTGAAAATGTAAGGACCAAACTGCCAATATCTCAAAGGTATTCCAAAGGACTAAAACTGACAAGCTTCAAAAGTACAGGGACCAATCTTGACAATTTCTAATTTCCAGGGGCCATTTCTGCCAAATTTCAAACTTGAAGGACCAATTTTGTAATTTTCTCAAACTTTTGATATTTTTCACCAAAGGACTAATTTTGACAAGTTATGATTTTAAAAGGACCTTTGGTGATTTTACTTTTGAAATTTTGACTCGTGGACTATTTTTGACAATTTTAGAAACTTGGGGACTGAAGCGCCAATTATGCAAACTTTGCTCATTTTTCATCTGATTTTAAACATTTTTGCATCTGAAACATATAAAATGCAATTTTGGAATATTTTCAGTATTTTGATGCATTTCTGAGCATTTTTAAGTGTTTTGCAGTTCAGATTTGACTAAAAATGATGAGTATTTACACACTCATCACTTATGTTGTTTCTTAAATATGCATTCAATAAAAACTCTAAATACAATTTATTGCTCAAGTACTCGTCCTTTAGGAAATGTACTTGAAGTTTAAAGGTTTACTCTTTACTTTAAAGTAATGTCTTGTGTTAAATTTGGTTGTGTTAAGTTACAGACGATATAGGTTCATACTCTTAGAGACAAGAAAAGTTTTGTTTGTGCTTCTTATTTCGATTCTTTCTTGACTGTGGATGCATCACTAAAAATGTAATACCTGGAATTTCTAAAGTTTACAAAAGACCAAAATACCCTCACAATCAAAAATATGAATAAGAGTACCAAATAAGCTAGGTGAATTCAGAAAATTTTAAGGAATATCACACATGACCTAAATAAATATTAAACACTTTATAAAGGTAATTTTTATAGTTTATGATTTTATAAAAATTAGTTTTGTATTTTTATAATTACCGAATATATTTAATTAACTTTATAAAAGAAATAAAACTAAATTAAAGCCCAATATAATTTATATTATTAAAAGACCATTTAATCTAAGTCCAATACATATTAAAGCCCACAAGAAAAATAGAAACTCAAGTATAAATACATATATTCGGTTCCCATAAATCCTTTATTGCCGATAACCCTAAAACCGACCTAAAAACCCCTCACAAATCGAATTCTAGTTTCCAGAGCTTGAGACTATTTTTATTGGACGAGATTCAAGGTATAGAAGGTGGGAAAAATAGTGTTTGAGTTCCAGAGTTGCTGTGGTAATCGTTGTGAGTTTTTGAGAAGATTAGGGTTTCGACAAAAGGAGGTTTTTGTGTCTTCTTGTTCTAACGATCCAAGGTCATCAAGGGTAAGTTCCTAATGATGCTTTCAGTCCTATAAGTTGTATATAACACATAAAAATTAGCCATGCATGATTTATAAGTCGTATGAAATTATTGAAACCTAAAACCCTAAAAGCGTATATAATTAACGATTGAGCTTATAATATTTTTAGAGATCATGAATTGATTTTTCCAGAAGTTGTTACATGTTATAATACCTGAATAAAATACATAATCATGAAATCGAAGCTTGTGTGAATTGTTTTGGGTTTTTCTTGTTCGAAAACGCATAAAAAGGAAAGCTTTTAAAAAGGGACGCTTAGGGTTTACATGAGCTAGGGTTTTCTTGTTGTCATTAAGGGTCATAAATGCAGTGGTAATGATGAGTTAATGATTGGTGTAACCTAGGTTTAGGGCTTGCTTTTGAATTATGCCTAATCGGTTCTAAATAAAAGGTTTGGGTTGGTTTTGTAAATATTGAAACTTAAAGGTTATTTTTGAAAAATAGTAAAAGACATGTACTAAACGTATAAAATAAGTGTGGGGGTTAAACGTGTGATTTTGGATATTTAGAGGGCTATTCGAATTTTATTTAACTAAAAGGGTATGTTTTGTAAATTCTAAAACCTTTGGGCTAAAAGTGTAAAATCTGATAATATAGGGTTAGTACGTATAATTAAAGATGTTAAAGGTGCAACATGTAATTTTGGGTAACTATGGGTCAACATGTGTAAATGAATTTCGTAAGGACATGCGTGAGTTGAGTTAATTTCCGTTTGAGTTTTCGTACGTTCTAGGTCAAAGTGGAAATCATTAAAGGAAGTATCATGTTAATTGAATGCGTAATAAATGATGTTAAAAGTATGGGAACCCTAGAACCTAAATAGGGAGTGATTAGGGTTAAAAAGTTAATTGTGTAATTTCGTTATTTCATGTGAGTTATAAATTATGTAAACTACTTTGAAAGAGAGTCTTAAAATCCGTCTTTGACATTTGTAAACCCTATGCTATGGATGATGATCATATAAGCTCTTAAAGAAGATAATTATCATATTAAACCCATACGTTTGGCTAATTAATAATCTGACAAACCTAAAAGTATTAATGAGATTAATCCGTTATACTAAGAAGTATTAAATAATCATAATCCGTGTAGATTCGTTGGAGGAGACGCGACGTCACATCTTCGTATTCGTTCATTCGTTTGTTTTCTTCTCATTTGCTTTAAGGTACGGATATTCTGTCTTACCTTAAGACACTTATGTTATCGTATATGAGTTCTGACCTTTTCAGTAAAGGTCCCTCATGTTTTCCTTCTTCATCATGTTCTCTTATGTTTATTAGGATTCCCAATGCCATTGCTATGAACCTTTTTCTGAATGTTTGATCTGTTACATATCTGAATTTATGTTCTAGTGAACTATGCTATATCTGATGTGAACTTATGTTAGGAAGACCTTGATATATACATTTGTTGAATCCTGCTATATTTGGATTATGAACTTATGATTATGAACCTCTGGTTATAAATTTCTGTTTATGAGCATATGATATGCCACTATGATATGAACTTATGATATATGATTATCTGAACATGGACTTTAGGATATGAACTATCTGGTATGATTCTCGTGACCTTGTGTGTGATGTGATCGTGTTACATTTGAAATCTGTTAGACTTAAGTTGGTTGACTATAACCAAATATTTAACTAGTCATGGGGTTCCATGTCCGTATCGATGATGCACCTCGATATGACTCTAGGGCGATGAGTGATGTTACGCCACGTCTACGGATGGTGAAGCATATTTTTGAATATGTAGGAAGGGCGTATGGATGCATCCTAGATCGATCATTATCCGATATGTTATCCGGTGAATGATGTCGTGCACACGCGTCTTCACAAAATTCTGGGAGCTAGCTACTCCATATATTTTCTGATGTTACCTTTTGAAGAAGAAAGATATTTCTGATATGATATGTTAGTGAATGTGCTTATGACGTATTTGTTGAAGTGATTATTAATTGCCATAATAGGATAAGATTGTTACCTGATTTGTATATATGATATTATGATTTGTTATCGTTACGTGAATGTGTTGATCTGCAAGATGAATGTGCTAGTGTATAATTGAGTGTTTTGAAGGTTAATTATCTGTCTGCATATGTGATCTGCCATGTTTAAACTCTGCTAAGGTTAGGATTTGATATGAGAACTGGTTTAGCTATATTGTCTGCCATGACTTGTCTGCCATTTCCGTTGCTACAATATTGCATGAAGTGCTATAGATGTTGATTTCTTGATTTGTATGAATGAAATGTTTATTTTCTAGGAACCGTTTCTGTTAGTTTTGGACTTTCCGTTTGGTTTATACGTAATCTGTTATTGTTGATATGTTAAGTGTTTGGTTGTTCCGATGTGTTTGTTTTGTGTCTTTAATGTGCTCGTGATGTTAAACTGTTATGTGGTGGTTGGATTTACGTATATTTGTGCTTCGAGAATCCTAAAAGATCTCTCATTATTTTATTTTGATTTCGTTATTCGTATCTTTGTTTTGTTTAGCTTTTGTTTCGTTATATCCGTTCACTTTGGGCTTTGTAAGCTCACCGACTTTTCTTTTCCTGCGGCAGGTATTAAGCATTTTCAAGATGAGCTTATGGGATAGCCGATCCGGGTTTGAGAGTAGAGTCGAGAGCAAGATTTCACCATAGAGATCTTAGATTTATTTTGAAGTTTTAGCTATTTATGTTTCTTTTTGGATATTTTGTAAAGGCTTCCGCTTTTGTACATTAGTTAAAGTTCTGATATGAAACCGTATTGTGATATCTTTACCCTTGTCGGGTTGGGGTGTTACAATTTATGGTATCAGAGCTCTAGGTTTTAGGACCCTTAGAGCTTAGGCTATGACCTGTGAGAAGTGGGTAGATTTAGGATTTTCCTTTCTGCGTACTTCTTTGCGTACCCTATCGTATTTAAGTTTTGCTGATAGTTGGAATTTCTTTTAGATGGTTATTCCCCGTCGCGCTAGTTCATCTGATAGGAGTAATCGAGGACCGGCTAGGCAACATAAGGAGAAGACGAAGTGGGCCGTTATCATTGCTAAGGGCTGCACGAGGTATGGTAAAGTGAAGAGGACTAATAAGAGGATAAAAGTTCCGGCCAATATGTGGCCATGTACCATCGAGGAGAAGCTGACCTTGAGGACCATTGACGGAGAGGTGGTGGAAGAATATGAAACTAAGGTGGTTGACAACGAAGGTTTCACTACTACATATCATGATAGGTGTCCCAAGTTCGTTGAGGATGAAGGAGTAGGACCAGCTGAGAGTCGCGATCAGATGCCTTTGTGGATCGTGTGCTTGGAGGAGGAAGAAAGGAAGCGTAAAGGTGGCTTTGCTAGTGGCTTCCTACCACAACTGAAGGAAACAAGAACGGATGGATAAGCGAAGAGGAGGAGGAAGAAGAGGGACCCAAGGAAGAGTACGAGGTGGAGTCGGAATCGAGTCTCGACCACTAGTAGGTTCAATCCGACACAAGAATAGGAGTTTCGTTTCGATTTGTTACTCTTTATGAGAATTTTCGGCGTTTGATTTTGAGTTAGGCCTTTTGTTTTTCATTTGACGTTTGAATCTGGGATTTTTAAGTTTTGTTTTGGAAGATCATCGTAAGACGATTCTGCGAATTTTGTTTGATTTATGGAAATAAAACAAAATTTTGAAAGTATAATTTCTGTCTGCTGTTGTTTCTTTCTAATAGATTCGCTAAGTTTCCGTTAGTCCTCATAAGTTTCGTCTGCTATTTATTCTCTTAGTGTTGTTGTTTAATTACCGCTTGTATGAAGTATGGCCATCATGATGGTATACTTATGTGTATCTGGTTTGTTATAATATGTTACTTGCTATCTGTGTATTATCTGTATGTGGTATGTTTCGTTTAGATTTTAGCTATGTGTTATGTCATGACCCGAGACTAAATATAATGACAATAAGAACTTTTTATGTGATGCAAGTATTATGACGCCTGATCAACGTAATAATACCGAGATCACATAATTTGAACTTATTGGAGGTATACGACGTCTAGGAAATGCCTGTGATTGATGTGTGTTTAGACTTTGACTTGTATCTGTTATTTGGTGCTTCTCATGTTCGTCTGAATTCCGTACCTATTTGTGAGACTCTTGTCGATATCTGTTACGTATAAGTTTTGTACGTTTGGAATCCGAAGATGTTATGATCTATACGAACCTATAGATTGCTATGACTACTTTAAGCTTATATGTCTCCCCATATTTCTGCGACTATTGAGGCCGGTAGAATTTATTTCATCTATGCATATGATGTCCTCATCATTAGGCATCTGAATAAGTTAGAATTTGTCGTTTGATTTTCTGCGTCTCATCTGTTCTCCGCCATTATTCTAATGAGTATATAATTATCTATTATAAGTATTTGACTATTTATTTGATTTCTGAATAAGTATGAGATTGAATATTTTGATAAGAAATCCATTTATTCCAAGATAAGATTAACGTTCGTTATATTCCTAGAAATTCTGAAATCCGATTCGTTTTCTGCTCTGTTCCGTTTTGTCCAATTTCGAGGACGAAATTTTCTTTTAGAGGGGAAGAATTGTAATACCTGGAATTTCTAAAGTTTACAAAAGACCAAAATACCCTCACAATCAAAAATATGAATAAGAGTACCAAATAAGCTAGGTGAATTCAGAAAATTTTAAGGAATATCACACATGACCTAAATAAATATTAAACACTTTATAAAGGTAATTTTTATAGTTTATGATTTTATAAAAATTAGTTTTGTATTTTTATAATTACCGAATATATTTAATTAACTTTATAAAAGAAATAAAACTAAATTAAAGCCCAATATAATTTATATTATTAAAAGACCATTTAATCTAAGTCCAATACATATTAAAGCCCACAAGAAAAATAGAAACTCAAGTATAAATACATATATTCGGTTCCCATAAATCCTTTATTGCCGATAACCCTAAAACCGACCTAAAAACCCCTCACAAATCGAATTCTAGTTTCCAGAGCTTGAGACCATTTTTCTTGGACGAGATTCAAGGTATAGAAGGTGGGAAAAATAGTGTTTGAGTTCCAGAGTTGCTGTGGTAATCGTTGTGAGTTTTTGAGAAGATTAGGGTTTCGACAAAAGGAGGTTTTTGTGTCTTCTTGTTCTAACGATCCAAGGTCATCAAGGGTAAGTTCCTAATGATGCTTTCAGTCCTATAAGTTGTATATAACACATAAAAATTAGCCATGCATGATTTATAAGTCGTATGAAATTATTGAAACCTAAAACCCTAAAAGCGTATATAATTAACGATTGAGCTTATAATATTTTTAGAGATCATGAATTGATTTTTCCAGAAGTTGTTACATGTTATAATACCTGAATAAAATACATAATCATGAAATCGAAGCTTGTGTGAATTGTTTTGGGTTTTTCTTGTTCGAAAACGCATAAAAAGGAAAGGTTTTAAAAAGGGACGCTTAGGGTTTACATGAGCTAGGGTTTTCTTGTTGTCATTAAGGGTCATAAATGCAGTGGTAATGATGAGTTAATTATTGGTGTAACCTAGGTTTAGGGCTTGCTTTTGAATTATGCCTAATCGGTTCTAAATAAAAGGTTTGGGTTGGTTTTGTAAATATTGAAACTTAAAGGTTATTTTTGAAAAACAGTAAAAGACATGTACTAAACGTATAAAATAAGTGTGGGGGTTAAACGTGTGATTTTGGATATTTAGAGGGCTATTCGAATTTTATTTAACTAAAAGGGTATGTTTTGTAAATTCTAAAACCTTTGGGCTAAAAGTGTAAAATTGTTGGAATTAGATATCAAGACATTCAAATAAATAATCACCAAAACATCAAAGTAATATTGCGGTTAATTGCGTATAAGGATGTATTAACGAATAATTAATTAACATAAAGAATATTGCGTACCTTTGTTGATTCTAGCGAACAAGAATCAAATCCACAAACTAGCAACGGATGAACCCTAATTTGATTTAGTTAGGATTATGTGAATTACCCCTTACCGTTTTGTAATTCAATCCAAGATAATAACAAAAGTATGTTATTACTAAGTTCTTGTACACACGTACTAAACCGAATTAAAGTACCGCTAGTTTTTATCAAACCAAATAACTTGTTATTGTGGAAAAGCTTTGGATCGAACCTTATGAAGGTGTCGACCGGTTTTGGAGACAAAAACACACACAAAACAATTTTAGGGTTTAGCTTATGAGCACAAGAGATCTAGAAAAACAAGACCCCTAGCCTTGTATATATACCCAAGTAAACTTGGTGAACAAGTTGTGGTTTGTTTCCTTTTCTTGATGGCCGATCGGTTTGGGATCCCCTTAAGGGATTCCGGAACCTTCCCAACTTTTGCAATTTAGTCCTTTTCCATAAACATTTAACGACCGTTAGTCCATTACATTAATTACTTAACGTCCGTTAGTTATTTCGTTTAATAAATAAATAAATACAACATTTATATTTAATTATTAACTTTAAATTCTCATACGTAAAGTGTGCAATCCCAAAGTCTCGAGTTCGATCCTAACTCACGTCTACTAATTTATATCCATAAAACTAACAGCTCCCACTTGGATATATCTTAATAGAGTGATCACATTCGGTTAGCGTCTAGCAACACTTGATGCCTCTAGTACAACTCGAGCAAGGCTCTGGAAAACCTTTTAATGATTTCTCATTATTATTATCCTTTTGTTTCTAATACCACGTTAAATAAAGATATGGAATTAAGTCATTCTTTATATAACTATTACATTTCTCGTTTGTAAGTGATTGACCAAGATTACGAATCATCTAAACATATTTAGGGAGATTTGGGTGCGGCCGCTGAAACATCTTGTCAACCCTACGAGGGCCCAAGATATTAAACTCCAAATAAATTTGAAGGAACAAATTCTATTTTGACTACAAGAATAACCCACAAACTTTGTAACATTTACGAAAACAACCCTTATGACTACCGATTCGTATAGCGTTAAGTTGCTCCACGAAATGCACTACATTCATGACACTTATCGGTATCTCAAGTGCGAGGATAACTATTCATAATTTACTTATAACAATATCCACAAAGTAAATTATGTAGTTGGGATAAGTCCTATATTCAATTCATTGAATATCATCCGAAATTGGTATGCATTCTCATCAATATACTTTCAAGTATATTCTACCACATCTCTCGATTTATCTTAATTTAATGATACTCCCATATCATTAATCGACAACGGACATTTAAAATAACTTAGTTATTCACGGATTAAACATGCAAATATAGGACAACAATATTATAAATGAAAATAAACATAATCCAAACTTTATTTCATTAAAATAATAAATGTTTTACAATATCCTTTATCCAAATACTAATCACGGTTATGCATGAAACTTTTAGCTAAGCGAAGTCCAATTCCATTGGCAAGTCCTACAAGCTTGTCTTTAGCTAAAGCCTTAGTGAGCGGGTCGGCTAAGTTATCATCTGTGAACTTTCGGTAGATTTATTTCACCTTCTGGACTTGTTCCCGAACATAGTGATACTTAGTAGAAAATGTCGGTGCCCTTCATGACTCGGGTTCATTGGCAAATATGATTGCGCGAAATTGTCACAATACATATCAATAGGCGATTCAATTGAAGGCATAACACCAAGCCACGAAATGAATTTCCTAATCAAACGACCTCCATTGCGACTTAGAAGCGACTATGTATTAAACTTTGCGACACATCGCAATCGTATCGCTTCTTGCTCTTCCATCAATTGCTCCTCCATTGATGACAAAGACATAACCCGTCGAGACTTCGTATCATCTTTATCACATTGCCGGGGCGCATCACGGTAACTGTAACACCAAGCTCGTATGCGGATTTCCACCATACACTAAAACATATCTTTAGTATTTACGAGATACTTGAATATGTATGACAATCGATGAAGTTCACCGGATTACATTGATATCGATGGTCATGTTTTGAGCGAGCGCCACATCGGCCTTGTACATCTCACGGCATACATAATAGATCCTACGACCGAAGCATAAGGAACTTTACGCATGCGTGCCACCTCGGCGGTGTTGAAGCACACATATCGCTACATAAGCCATGCTTTACTTCCATCGGCAAATATCCTTTCTTGGAATTTTGCATCTTGAATCTCTTCAATATTTTATCAATGTAAGCGCTTTGACTTAAACCAATTAACCGCTTTGACCTATCTCGGTAGATCTTAATTCCCGAAATGTATGCGACTTCTCCTAAATCCTTCATGGAAAAACACTTCCCAAGATATGCCTTAACATTTTGCATACTTGGAATGTCTTTTCCATAATTAATATGTCATCGACATAAAGAATTAGGAAAATTACATCACTCCCACTAACTTTGTGATATACACATGGCTCATCAAAATTTTGAACAAATCCATACCTTTTGATTTCTTCATCAAATCTTTTATTCCATTGCCTTGATGCTTGCTTCAATCCATAAATGGACCTTTGAAGTTTGCATACGGTTTGGAAATTGTGGATTCACATACCCCTCGAGTTGCTTCATATAGATGTCTTCATCTAGCGACCATTTAAGAAGCGGTTTTGACATCCATTTGCCATATCTCATAGTCATAGTATCTTGCTATAGCTATGAGAATTCTAATAGCTCTAATGTCCTTTCTGAGGAGAAAAGGTCTCCTCGTAATCAATGCCATAAGTTTGAGTAAAACCTTGCGCAACTAGGCGAGCTTTATAGGCGTGTACATTGCCATCCATGTCGGTCTTAATCTTATAGAGCCACTTACTTCCAACCACCGAGGCGTTTGGAGGTAAGTCAACCTCTACCAGACTTCATTTTCTCTCATGGATTGCATTTCCCATTCATTGCAACTGCCATTTAGCCTTGTCGGGACTTGCCATGGCGACTTTATAACTAGTAGGCTCTCCAAGATCTCTAACATAGTTTCCTCAACCTCTACGTTAAGACATAGGCGTTCGGTGCACGTATATTCCTTACGGATCTCTGACGGAATCACTTCAACCGGTGGAGGACCCGGACTATCGGGTTCTCTGGAAAATGCGTTAGTGTTTTCGAAGGTAATGCATCTTCATGATCATCTTCCGGATCATAAACTCTCCCATGAATTCTTGAGATCGAGATCTCTTTCAAGAAAATCTCCATACCTAGCAACAATTACTTTATTATCGGTTGGATAGTAAAAGTAGTAACCCATAGTTTCCTTAGGGTATCCTACGAAGATACACTTCTGGATCTTTGTTGGAGTTTATCTGTGAGTCACGTTTAACATCGCCTCAACCCCGGACCTTTAAATAAGACAGGGTTAGGAGCTTTACCATGCCATATTTCATATGGTGTCTTATCAACCTTCTTTGTGGGAACCATATTTAGAATCTGAGCAATGATTCTAAAGCATAATCCCAAAAGGATAAAGGTAGAGTGGTAAGATTAAACATAGATCGTATCATGTCCAACAATGTACGATTTCTTCTCTCGATACACCATTTTGTTGTGGAGTATATGGAGAAGTGAGATTCTGGACAATTCCATTCTCATTAAGTAATCTTTAAACTCTTGGCTTAGATACTCACCTCCTCTATCGGATCGAAGAGCTTTAATCTTCTTTCCCAATTGCGGTTCTACTTGACTTTGAAAACCTTAAATGTTTCAAACACCTCATGTTTATGCTTAAGTAAATAAACATAACCATAACGGTGAAATCATCGATAAAGGTTAAAGTAGCTAGCACCTCTCTTTGACACATGTCTAAGTGGTCCACACATCGGTATGAATAAGACCAAGTAGATCGAAGCCCTCTCCATATTGCTATGAAAAGGTTTCTTAGTCATCTTCCCGGATATGCATGACTCACATTTATCAAATGATTCATCATTGATATTTTGCAAAAGCCCTTCTTGTTGCGACTTATGCATGCGAGCCTTGCCTATATGAGCAAGTCTACAATGCCAAAGATAAGAAGAATTCAAGTCTAACTTTATCTTCTTGTTAATGCTAAACATCGAATTATTATTATTGTTAGATTCATTTCCAATCATATCAATTTCAAACACACCATTCACGATGGTTGCTTTAAAATAAAATACACCATTTAAAGAAACATCAATTCCATTACTTGAAATAGTATGAGTAAAACCATCATCCAACAAACTTGAAAGGAAACAACACCTCTAATTATAGAAGGTGCGTAATGACAATTGTTCAATAACGATTACTAAGCCGAAGGCAATACTAAACTAAACGTTCCTATGGCTTCAGCAATTGCATATGCGCCATTTCCCACGTCGAGATATTGCTCCCCATAGGCAAGCTTCCTCTTCACTCTAAACCCTGCGGTGTATTACAAATGTGAATACCACAGCCGTATCATATACCGAGAATTATTATGATTTAGAGTAAATAATTCAATGACAAATAAATTACACAAGTACCGGCGCCGGGACCCGGCATTCATCTTATTTGTCCGCATTCATCAAGATAGAAACACGCTTCTCTTCCAATGCCCAACTTGTCTTGCAATGGTGGCATGCTTGATCCTTTTAGGATTATCCTTCCTAGGAGTAGGGTTCTTCTTGGGTTGAGGTTGATAGGCCATCACTGTTTGCCTTTGTCAACCTTTCCTTACCCTTCCCTTCTTGTTGTTCGCAGCTGCGGTTTTGGCTTATTAATTCTTCCACCACGAATAGCAAGTACAGGCGGTAGGAACCTTTTGAGGCAACCCTTTCTCATAATCAATGAGCAATGCGTGTAGGTCGATGCTTGTCTTCCCAGCGCGTGCATATTGAAATTCGACAAAACCATTAAAATCCTTGTTAAGGGATCGATTAATCGATTCACGACCATGTCATCTTCATAAGTTTTGCCAAGTGCTTTTAGTGGTCCATGTAACCTTTCATTTCCGGCACATGAGCACTTACGGGTTTACCCTCTCCCCCTCTCTGTTGTGTGTAGCGTCGGTCAAGTCATAAATCTCGGCGGTGGTTTCTCAAACATAGTTCAAGTTCATTGAGCATATTATATGGGAAATAATGTTGAACTGCTTTTGAAAGCGATTCCATTGTTCCCAACATAAGACAAGCCACATCATTATGGCGCTTATACTCCGGTTTCCACTCGTCCTTTTGAGCTTGGTAGCTTGGGACCGGTTGGTTCGGCGAGGCAAGGTTCATAAAGATATTTCATACGATCGGCAACTCTAGACAATTCTCAAAGCGGTGCCAATCATTGAAATTCTTAGAGCGATCAACTTTTCTCGATCAAAAACTTTTGAGCGAAATTTAGAGCGATGTTAGTGTTATCGGTGTTTTGAGCCATTTCTACGAGAAAAAGTTCAAGTATTAGTATTTTCGATAATACACTTTTCAAGAAAATAAATATACCCAACGGTAATATAAACATATAACCATATAATTTTCTCGAAAACTAGGATCCAAATTATCATAGGTTCATCACATCGGTTGATCGCTAGCAACGAGCATATATAATAAGGTAATCATGTCGAACATTAATTGGCAAACAATTTCCAACTCCTAGATCATTATGGGATTTATATTTTCCAACGCTATTGCAAATATAAACATGTTTTATCCCATCTTATGCCATTGAGTCCAAGATCTCACTTCCTACTCAACTTAAGTGTCTAACTTAAAGAGCGCAAATATGTCCATGCAAGATCTCACTTTACATAGAGATTTACCTCTCCATCACAATCTAGCCAAGTACTCTCATGACTAAATTGCAACTTCAAGTGTTCCTTTTAATTAGATGGCATATTCTTAATTTTAAAGGGTACTAGTTTTGATTTTATGTGGTCAAATCAAATATGTACAAAGATGTCATGCATTCATCTTGTAGCATAATTTTAATAAAAACTTTTATTACCAATTCATAAAGATCAAATTATCAAAGTTTTGATTGAGGTATTGGGTTCACCAATCAAGGAATTTAGTATTAATTATCATCCATTATACCGTACTTTTGCATAAGTGTAAACACTTAGTGTTTGGGATAATTACCACCAAGTGGCGCATGGAATTAAAACTAATTCGCCTTAAGATGAGCTTGCACATTTATATGGCTTACTAAGTAGCTCCACTCGAACTTCTGAGGCGGAGGACCGGTGCGTGCTAAAGCACAACCTAAGACATCCATTCGATGTGACTATGCGCACTTCTTTAAACCCCTTTTATTAGTTCATTCGAATGGGTGAGCCGTTCGGTCATTGTACCAAAGTCACCAATCAATTAAACTATTTTGACAACTTAACTCTTCCAAAACAATTAAATTTCGCCATTGTTTAGTCCGTATTATTTTCTATTCAAAATTACCCTTTGCTTAAAAGCATCTAACATAATAAACAAACAAGTAACAAATAAAAATAAACTACTAAAAACAATGCGCACATAATAAACAATTTATACGTGTAAACAAGTAGCCACATGCAACTTATTCGATAAAATCCTATTAATAATCAATATCTAGGTTAAATTAATGTATATATTAATTTAGGGTTTTCACTCCAACAATAGAAAGTGAGCCACATACATCGATGAATCGATTAAGTAAACCCTTAATTAATTATACCAAATTGCACATAATTGATTCATTAATATATTAATTGAGTCTTCCCAATTCAAGATTTATCATAAATAAATATGTCTCAACAATTAAACAATTATCAAAGCAACTTATCCATGACTAACATGCATGTATAGTCATGGACATCATAACAATTATACAAGTAAGTCACAAGATCGCATATAAAAATTCCATGACACATAACAAATTATTCATGAATTAATCACGTAATCAATATTAATTCTAGGTTTTAATAAGGTTAGCAAACAATTTTCAAAACCCTAAAAAAAATATGTATATGTCGACTTTAAAAAAAAATGGTACGCCCAATTTAAAAAAAAAATCGACCAAAACATAAATTAAACATAAACCCTAGATTAACATAGCAAACAACATACAAGTATTTGTTTTATTACGCGTTTATGTAATTAATTACTCATTAAAACCAATGACTCGTGATGCCACTTTGTTGGAATTAGATATCAAGACATTCAAATAAATAATCACCAAAACATCAAAGTAATATTGCGGGCGTATAAGGATGTATTAACGAATAATTAATTAACATAAAGAATATGCGTACCTTTGTTGATTCTAGCGAACAAGAATCAAATCCACAAACTAGCAACGGATGAACCCTAATTTGATTTAGTTAGGATTATGTGAATTACCCTTACCGTTTTGTAATTCAATCCAAGATAATAACAAAAGTATGTTATTACTAAGTTCTTGTACACACGTACTAAACCGAATTAAAGTACCGCTAGTTTTATCAAACAAATAACTTGTTATTGTGGAAAAGCTTTGGATCGAACCTTATGAAGGTGTCGACCGGTTTTGGAGACAAAACACACACAAAACAATTTTAGGGTTTAGCTTATGAGCACAAGAGATCTAGAAAAACAAGACCCTAGCCTTGTATATATACCCAAGTAAACTTGGTGAACAAGTTGGTCCTTGTTTCCTTTTCTTGATGGCCGATCGGTTTGGGATCCCTTAGGGATTCGGAACCTTCCCAACTTTTGCAATTTAGTCCTTTTCCATAAACATTTAACGACCGTTAGTCCATTACATTAATTACTTAACGTCCGTTAGTTATTTCGTTTAATAAATAAATAAATACAACATTTATATTTAATTATTAACTTTAAATTCTCATACGTAAAGTGTGCAATCCCAAAGTCTCGAGTTCGATCCTAACTCACGTCTACTAATTTATATCCATAAAACCAACAATATGAGAACCGGTTTAGCTATATTGTCTGCCATGACTTGTCTGCCATTTCCGTTGCTACAATATTGCATGAAGTGCTATAGATGTTGATTTCTTGATTTGTATGAATGAAATGTTTATTTTCTAGGAACCGTTTCTGTTAGTTTTGGACTTTCCGTTTGGTTTATACGTAATCTGTTATTGTTGATATGTTAAGTGTTTGGTTGTTCCGATGTGTTTGTTTTTGTGTCTTTAATGTGCTCTGTGATGTTAAACTGTTATGTGGTGGTTGGATTTCTGTATATTTGTGCTTCTGCAGAATCCTAAAAGATCTCTCATTATTTTATTTTGATTTCGTTATTCGTATCTTTGTTTTGTTTAGCTTTTGTTTCGTTATATCCGTTCACTGGGCTTTGTAAGCTCAGCCGCACTTTTCTTTTCCTGCGGCAGGTATTAAGCATTTTCAAGATGAGCTTATGGGATAGCTGATCTGGGTTTGAGAGTAGAGCTGAGAGCAAGATTTCACCATAGAGATCTTAGATTTATTTTGAAGTTTTAGCTATTTATGTTTCTTTTTGGATATTTTGTAAAGGCTTCCGCTTTTGTACATTAGTTAAAGTTCTGATATGAAACCGTATTGTGATATCTTTACCCTTGTCGGGTTGGGGTGTTACAAAAAAGTTGACTATTATCTTTTCACAAGTCTTAAGATTAGAAAATGCCTACTTGATATGGAGAGGAAATGTTGTTTGAATGAAGCCAATGAACCATTGCAGTTTGAACCATGGTTATTATTTTATTGTTTCCCTTTGATAGTTTGCTAAAATTTTCACATTTATATCAGGTATCTAAACCCGTGTTGCTTATTTTTCTATGTAGATATGGCTAGACGAAGGTAAATGCTTGGAGCAGGCCGAGTAGAGTAGGTCTCATGCTTAGTGAAGGACAATCAAATGATATCCAAAATGATTCAACTATAAATGGTGATAGCAATGAAACTTCCCCTGAAAATGTAATTGATAACTTACATAATCCATCCCGGAAGGAAGAAAACCAGTTCGTATTTCTAAAGTATTGTAAGTAGTAATTATAATTTTGAGTATGACAACAGTTTTATAGTGAGTCTTCATTTTTTTTCCATCATTACAACAAATTTCACAATTCTAGCAAGTGTTCGCTACATATTACCAAGATATTCAAAGAAAGAATTGATGAGGCGCAGGGTACACGTGGACAAAAGTGTCTCAATCTACAAAAAACTTTTACTTTGAAGAATTCAAGGTATTCATTAGATTCTAATCGTTTGATATGCCTTTTTCGTCATTAATAAATACTAATAATTTTGCCTTTAAACTAGAAACATGTTGTATGAGATCTTGAAACTGAGACAAACGTAAGGAGATTATGGGATTCAAAAGTGTCCTCACGCTTATTCGATTTCTCGAGAGATATAGAGATAAAATGTGAATCACTTTATTCATGAGTAATGACGCGTGGAGGAATTTCACATCTTATTGGGGAACACCGAAAGTATAAGGAGATCCAAGAAAAAAATACACAAAATCATCTAACGGGTGAAGGTTCCGCAACTTGTACCGAAGGGTCAATCTCATTTCGCGAGCATGCAAAAAATCTTGTAAGTATGTTAATTAATATTGTTTGAACTTTGAACTAATATGCCTTTGATATTTGCTTACCATATGTCTAGTGTAGATGAATTCTGAAATTAATTTCTAGTATATACACGTGAAGCATTTGCTGTACATTTAGCTAAATCGGCCCTGTGTTTTACAACTTGGTTATTTTTAATATTTTGAGAAAACGCAGGTATGTGGGTAAACGTTCATAAGAAAGTGACTGAACTGCTTCTTCAAGAGGTTTTTGCAAGTATTGGTCCGGTTGAAGGATGCAAACTCATAAGAAAAGAAGGTAACTCTTTCTCCACAGCAAACCTAAACTGTGCGATAACGTGAAGAACATGAATTATCTAAGACGGGATTGGGATATATAGAGCAATGTTTATTTCAACTTGTGATTAGCGAGATTTTATAAGGATTTTTTTTATTATTAGCAAGGTTGCAAAAATCGCGAATCGGTAGTGAGGCGGTCGACCCCCTTGTAGCTTGTAATCGGTTTAGGCAGAATTAATCGGTGATTAATCGGATTGGCATTTTTGGCAAATTTTGGGTATTTCTTGGTAGTTTTGGGTATTCCCGAAAAGATTTTCCTTAAAAACATCTTGTAATAGATATAAACAACGACTGTAAGTGATTACATTTGTTCAGGGTTGCAAAAATAGTGAACCAGTGATTAATTGTATTGGCATTTTTTGCAGGTTTTAGGTATTTACGGAAAGTGTTGGTATTTTCGGCAAGATTTTCCTTTAAAAACATCTTGTAATAGATATAAAAAGTGATTATAACTGATTTACGACGAGTTTAGGGTATTTCCGGTAAGATTTCCATGTTTTCGGCAAGTTTGACCATCGTTAACCGCCATTGACCATGGTTGACCGATTTGTTTGAACGATTTACATAAATCGGAAAGGTCGGTGGCCCAGTAGCACCTAATCGGTGATTAATCGGCCTTGTAGACCTTTATTTGCAACACTGATTATTATTATTATTTATTTATTTATTATTTTTTTAAATTATTATTATTATTATTTTTCCATAGTCATCTTATGGATTCATTCACTACTTTGATCACAGATCAAGTGACACTTGCTATATTGTCTCTAAATGGAAGGCATTTGTAAGTGTTTTTATTATGGTATGTGCTTCCTTCTATCTTACCCGACAATTTAACTCCTGTTTTTAATTCACGTGTTTGCACAACTGTTAAAGTTAATTGGGCATATGCCGGTGAGCGAGGAGGATACCTCGTGTTTGTTTATGTGGTGTTCTTTTGTTTTGTATGCATGCTACACATTGATTGTTTTTTATTATTATCCAAGTGTTATATAGTCTTATATAGTCGCCATATATGTTTATAGGTCATTACAACATATTCGTTGGTGACCTTAGCCCTGAGGTTACAGATGTTACGTTGTTTGCATGCTTATCTGCCTATGCTAGTTGTTCGTAAGTAACCCGCGCACCCGCCTAATAACTCTGTCACACACTAGTTTTTCTCTATCGTTTTATCGCATATTGATACTTTTCTTTTTGTGTTGCTCGTTTCTAGTGATGCGAGAGTTATGTGGGGTCAAAAAACAGGTCATTCACGAGGTATGATTTTGTTTCTTTTCGGGACCAACAGATCTAACCTTTTTATAATGCTTTTTTCTAAATATACATGATTTCAATTTTTAGGATATATGATTCTAGTGTTCTTATTCCTAAAATAGCAGTGTTTGATCTAACATTCTTATTTCATGTTGTGATTATTATCATTTATCCACAACTCATTTTTCACGGAAGTGGCTTGGCGATGGCGACACGTTGCAAGCTGGGCTACAGGGTGCCGGTACTAGTGATGAAAAACAAGGTTCGATTCCAAAGCGTAGTGGAGATAACTAATGGATCTTCTGGTATGTAATGCTTGGAAGATACATTAAGATATGAAAAGTGCGAGAATACTAGAATCAAGAAGTGTTTGGGGACCAACAGTGTTATTTACTCTTTCAGGCTATTTTATTTGTTTTGAGACATCATTAGAATGATGGTTTGTTTTAACTAGGAAACTTAATGTTTATGTACGAATGATCTATTTATTATTGTGTGATTTATATTACGTGAATATTTGTGTTTAGTGTGCGGTTTTTATAATAGATGCTACAGATTAGTCACATTTTAAATATAAAAATAAAATCATATAATTAAATCATGCATTTACCTACGGATGTAACTACAAAATAGTCATGGTAAATATGTCATGTTTGCCCATGACATTTACACACGATCATATGTGGGTAATTTCACCGACGGATTATTATGGGAAAATTCGCTCACGCTTTTTACCCAGGACTATATACGTGGTTAATTCTATTCAAGGATAATTGTGGGAGATTTGACTTTTACACACGAATAGTTTTGTGGGCATTGTTACCCACATACTATCCACGAGTATATCTGTGGGTGTTTCGTGGTGAGTTAGAAAATCCCACAAACAATTTACCCATGAATACAAAACAATCACCCACCCAAAATGACGTGGGTAAACTTACCCTCAGTGTGAAAATATCGTGGGCAAGCAATTAGCTTCGGAGGTTTTACCCATCTATAGAGAATCATGGGTAATCCGTGGGTATTACCCAATTACCCACGAAATTAGGCCTTTTACCCACAAATTTTGTTCGTGGCTATTCGTCAGAATTCTTGTAGTGTGCATATGCGCTTGTGACACACAACAAATAGCTAAATAAATATGAAGACACATATAATTGAAACTAATAAACCACATTAAGACATATTGTAATATGAAAATTTGTAATTATAAAGAAACAATAAAACAATATTTATTGTGGCTAATGAGTGGGTAATTATCCACAGATTTCACACAGACTATTTAAATCATATTTTAATTAAATAAAACTGTGTGAAATCCGTGGCTAATATAACTACAGATTTGCCTCAGACTTATGAGTGTCACTAATATGTGTGAAATTTGTGACAGATTTCCCACGAAAGTCCGGTCAACACAATTAGTGTGAATATTGTCGCTAATCCGTGGGAATTTTGCGACTAATTTCCCACGAAAATTTGGTCAACAAATTAATGTGTAAATAGGGAAATCCGTGGGAAAACTACGACTGGTTTCCCACAAAAAATTTGGTCTACAATTTGGTGTGTAAATTGTCGGTAATCCGTGGGAAATTTCCCACAAATTATTTTCTGTGGGTATAGTTTGTGGGAAAAACCAGTTTGTGTAGTTTTGGCTTTGTCGTGGGTTTCATACCTCCTGGTCTTTGGTTTCTTCCACTTGATCACGACCAGGGTAAAGTATCAATGATCCCATTTGCATTTTTCCTTCCTTCCTTATTGTTTTGATGAATCGTGTATACTGAAATCAACCGAATGCATGCTACTCATAAAACCCTCACATGAATTGATACGTTATAACGTCACGTAAAATGATAAGATGCTACACATAAAATCATGAATGTCATTACATAAAATAGCAAATGAAGAAGGTGTAATTCGAACCATATATATGATTTTTCTGTTTTGAACCTTGCTCGACATCACATGAAATGATACGTTAAATGTCGCATGAAATCATGAACCAAGGTCACGTAAATTTAACGAATGGAATGGAATTATATGCGACTCTTATGGAAACCATTTTGAATCTGTTTCGACCCTTATATTCACACCAACACAAACAGGTTTTTCCCACGGTAAAATCCGTGGGAAATTCCGTGGAAAAAGGCCCTTTTTCACAGAGTTCCCACGAAATTATTCCGTTTGTAAAAACCCCGTGGGTAAATATTTTCCCACTAATTTTCCCACGGGGCGTTGACTTATTTCCTACGAATATCATTGTGGATAATCTGTGGGTTTAATTTCCCACAGATTTCTCTCAAATTTCCCACAGTTTTTAGTAGCCATTCTCCACACATATTCGTGGTTTTTTTGCCACAGATTTCCAACGATTTTCACACTAAAATTTCTCCCACAAATTTCTCACGAAATTTCCCACAGGTTCTAGCAGCCATTTTCCACACATATCCGTGGTTTTTTTGCGACGGTTTTCCAACGATTTTCACACTACAATTTCTAACGGTTTTATCACAGATTTCCCACAGAAAAATAAATTTTCCCCAAACAATTCTGTGGGAATTTTGTGATTAATCCGTGGGAAATACGTGGCTAAATTCCGTGGTATTTTTATTATAATAGATTTTTTTAATTTGTAAAACAATAAAAAACTAATATTTAAAACAATAAAAAACTATTAATATATCACCAAAATAAACAAATCCATTTCTCAAAATGACATTTGTAAAGAACATGTAGTCATAATCTAAAATATTACATTCCACCAAAACACATTTAAACTTACAAATATATTCAATACATCAATTTTGACAAAAAGTAAAAGTGTGATCTATTTCATCTTTTGGCCACAACTCAGTTTTTGTTGCCTCTCTTCTATAATCATTATATTTCTCCCATCTTAACCATGAGTAGCTCTCCGCCCTGTGTTCACAAAGATACAAAACCAAATTAGTGTTTGTAACCAAAATTAAAAAACCTAAGGATACACAAAATTAGAGCTATTTAAATATAACAAAAAGACAATATCATTAGATGTAACAAAAAATCAAAAACTCTTTATCCAACAAATTTACCTACGACATATACAATAAAATTTACCAACAGTTTAAACAAAATTACAAATACACAAATAAACTTGCAAACATATTCGCAAACCAAAAATATCCAAACTTTAACAGAAATAAACTTTCTAACAAAAGTTACACAAATTTTAGAAAAAACTTTTAATAAACTTTGTATCTAAATTAATACAATAAAACAAATATCCTAACAAATTATAAAAAAGGAGTTTTGCATCTTTCAATGATACCAATAGTGGAAACGACAACTATTTCCGGTGGCGGCATAAACTCTTTCCAGCAACAGCACCGGTGAAGACAACTTTCTCCGGCGGGATGGCGGCGGCGGCTGAGGCGGCAAGCGGTAGTTGGGCGGCTGTAACAAAAATAAATATACCAAACAACTTAATGTACATAGATCGATAAAAATATATATATATATGTCTATAAATACAATCCGTAGATCTACTTTAAAAAATGTATAGATCTATAAAAAAACCTTCAAAAAATGATGAATATACATATAGATCTATTAAAAAACTTAGAAATACCTCAAAACTTGAAAAATCCTTTTTGTCGATCGTGGGTCTTCGCGGGTCTTGGTGGTTCCGGCGGCGGTAGAACCCTTTACTCGGTGGTGCGTTGGTTTCTGTGGCGGTGGAGTCCTGTGGTGGTGAAAAAGATGAGAGGGTTTGTATGTTTTTGATAGTTGTGTGTTCTACCGCCACAGAAACCCTTTACTCTTTTTGTATATGTGTTTTTGATAGTTGTGAGATGAGAGGTTTTGTGTAGAGTATGGTTGTGTGTTCTGAGATAGATGAATGGTTTTGTGTAGAGTTTGGTTTTGTGTAAAGTGATTTACTCTTTTTACAGTAAAAAAGATCCTTCGGTTTCTCATGGCCTACTTATATTATTAAAAACTAGCAGGGTACCCGCGCGTTGCGGCGGCGGGTACCCTGAATAAAATTTTCCTGCGAACCATGTTCTTTTAATATATACATTACGTTTTTCTGACAATAAATTTACATATGTCTCGAATTTCATGTCACATGTTTCACGTTGACAACTAATCTTTTCTTACACGGATTTTTGTTACATTCTTGTCTTTAAAACATGGTTGGATATTTAGCAATAAGCATTGTAGAAGGAAAATTTAAGTCTTATAAGAGGCTTTTTGAAAAACATATTATGAGAATCAAACTCTATAATATGTCTTTTGTATTTGGGTATTAAGATGGTCACAAGAAAATTTGATTTTAGTCATTTATTGTTCTTAAGTTTTTTTACCCTATTAAGTATCATGGTTTTTCTTTTTCTATTAGAAGAATATTCACTATTAATCGTATATGTTCTTATAGTTTCTAATTTTATGGTAAGGTAACTGTATTATGCAACACATTGAATAACATAGCAAAACTGTTCATACGTTTCTCATTATTTAAGACACTTTATTTTCAATGGTTATTTTTTTATGAGTATGCTACAAGCTATTAATTTTATTAAAAAATTAAACAATTTCATTATTAGAGTGCGGAGTGACGAATAACACGTCATTCGTCTGGCACCTCAGTACCACCTCATCAGCCTTACAATAACACACCAACAACTAAGTGTGTTGCTTAAACTATCAAGCAAAAAATACGTGACTACCCATATGTGTATTTGTTTTATAATCAGATCTTCCCACGTTCAAATCCAAACATAATATAAAAATTAGAATTTTTCAATTTCGCAATCACATGGCAGTGTAAACATTATAAAGAAAAAAGATCAATACATTAAAAGAGGCTCAGATCATGTTAAGAAAAAAGTTATTTTCTTCAAATAGCAGTCTTAACAAAGGTTGGTTTTTTTTGGAGAAAAGGATCAACTTCACCATCCTCATATTGCCAAGCTCAAATTATGTCAAACATTAATTAAGATCTATCATCATCGCCTCAAAATATAATAAGCAACCTTTATATATTTGATGAAATCCACAGTAAAATAACAACAAATATCAGCCACAACAAATCCAAACATACTCAAGCGAATAACAAATCCCACCTCTCTTATGAAATCATTTAGATCTAACAAAAGGGCAAACAAGTTAGAACTAATTCAAGACGGTCTAGCTCAAACACTATCGCCATGGCCGGTTTACCAGTAACTGCCACACAAAAATAGAACCGGTGGGCACCAAAACCATTATCAAAAAATAAAAAACAAAATGAACCAATGATTGACCTAAATAGTCTATAATATAGATCATCGAAATAGATGCAAACACATTCGTTTTACACAAATCCAAACAGATTTGGTTAAAGCCACAAAACGCCATCAGCCATAATCCTTGAAATCTTAGAAATAGAGAAAATCCTATAGATCTAACAAAACACATACATTATCCAAACTTAAAAGTCATCCTCTCCTTCTTCAACCCATGGCTGCCAAACACACCATAAATCAAAATTAAATAGAAAGACAATCTTAATATACAACTTTGTTTTCAACCCCTTTTAGTTACTTTATAACTATTTTATCTTATTATTGATACCTAATTGTGGTGCCAATCGTCGGATAGTGGTAACGACGGCGGCGGTGCGACAGAGGTCGCCGGAAGGTGATGGTGACGACCGTGTTAGAACTATAATTTTGGTTTCAATCTTGAGATTACACAACACCCAATTTACCCGTTCAAGATTTCAGAAAATCCGCCCAATCTACCCATATTAGAAGATGAAAAGTCTGCCCATTCCGCCCATTTCGAGACCAAGTAACATCTCACTAAAACCATCATAAGCACCACCAAAACCACCAGATTTGCCACAAACAAAGTGAACACAAAACAACCAAAACCACATATACAACAAAACCGATGGTGGTCGCCACATATTCAGTTGGTTGTAGTGGTAGTGTAAGCGATTCTGCTGGATGGGCTGGTGTCTACAGTTAATCTGTGGGTTTCTTGAGAGGGAGAAGAGAGAGTATTTAGAGACAGAGAGAGAGAGCAGGGAGAATGGATGGGATGGTGTTTACAGTTAATCTGTGTGTGGGTTTTTATGTTTGGGGGTGGGGTGTGTGGGTAAGGGTAGCGGTTTTAGAATGGGCTGTTACAGTTTTTAGAAATGGGCTGTTATAATTTTTTTTTAAATGGGCTGTTATAAGCTTTTTAAATGAGGTGTATTAATATTTGAGTGTTACAAGTTTATATTTAAGACACTTAATTCTTGCATTTTAATTATGTGTATGATACAAGCTTTGTAAAACACTTCTTTCCATTATAAGTAAGTAGTTGAATCTGAATTTTAAGCCTTTCCACTAATAGAAGTCTCAAATGCATTATAAGGTATTAAGATTAATAAGACAAAACTAGCTAATATGTTCTCTCCATTTCAAGTTAATATATAATAATAATAATAATAATAATAATAATAATAATAATAATAATAATAATAATAATAATAATAATAATAATAATAAAAGTGTTGTTTATAAAAAAATAATAATAAATAATAATAATAATAATAATAATAATAATAAAATAAAATAATAATAAAGTGATAATAATAATAATAATAATAATAATAATAATAATAATAATAATAATAATAATAATAATAATAAATGTGCGGATATTGTGTCAGGTCGTGGGGTGATTGATGCCGCAAAACGTAAGCGTGTCAAGTACGGAGCTAAATGTGCGGATATTGTTTATGGGTTCATCCCTTTCTCGTTTTCCTCTTTGGGGGAACTTGAGGTAGATGCGGTAACCTTACTTAAGCGGATCCGGAAGTTCTCTATAACTCAAAACATCGGGGCGCGTGTTATTACTCATATTTTCAGTAGGATTAGTTTTGCTATTACTAAAGGTGTGGGAGCCCAGATTGTTTTGAGGCTCTCCACTAATTTCTTTTAATCCTATGATTTTATTTTCTAATGAAAGTGATGTTTTTAATAAAGTGATGTTTATAATAAAAAAATAAAAAAAAAAAAAAAAAAATAATAATAATAATAATAATAATAATAATAATAATAATAATAATAATAATAATAATAATAATAATAGTAGTAGTAGTAGAACTTTGACTCCTAGCTCCTAGTGTTTTTGTGTGGGCGATCTCCTCCGATCGTCTCCACCGATCCTCAGACCGTCTTCTCCGATCGTCTCCAGCACCCCTGTTACAACACTTTGTTGCATCAGTCTTCCAACAGCTTCGTTGGAGTTTGGGGTGCGTGTTCTTGATCGTGTGCGTGTGCGTGTCTCCCTTTGTAGCAGCCTTGGGTTTTTCACTTTGAAACCTTATCACTGTGACCGCTGCCTCCTTTCCCATATGTAACAGCTTTTGGTGGGTATTGCTGTGGTGGTATGATCCCACTTCTATCCGCTGAGTTGGAAACGATGACAGGGTAGCGACTTGCCTTTTTTTAAAAAAGTGGTTTTGTTGGCTAGTGTTTTTCAGGTAGCGTGTTGCTTTTATATACCTGTAGCGAGTTGCTTTCCACTTTTGGATAGCGAGGTGGTCGTTTTACAATATGAAGCGTTGTGCATGTGTTTGGTCTATTGTATTGGTGGGGCCCACGCTATCCTCTCTTGGTTATTGTTATGTTTTGCTCCAACAGTAGGCTTTGCATGTACAAGCTTTAGTTTTTTTTTAGTCCTATATTATTTTCTCGTGGTTTTTGGAAAAAAAAAAAGGATTCCATGTTTCTTTTTAGGTGGTAGGACCATGCATGTATGAATGGGTTGTAGATAGCGTGTTGTTTTTGTTTTATTTTAGTTTAAGTTTGTCTTCCTACGGTTAGTGCCAAAAAAAAAAAAAAAAAAAAAAATCTCTATGGCTATTATTCGTTTTCATTGCCCTTTGTGGGTTTGAGTGGTTGTCGGGACGGTAGTGGAATGGGCTTACCAAAACCTCGTTGATTTCTCATCTTCGTGATCGTCATTTCAATGAAGACGCTAGCCACCACCAAACTTTCTTTGGCCATTAATCTGGTTGTTTTTAGGTCACGAGGTTACGTTGAAACGTATGGGTCTTTGGTTGTGTGGGGTTTGTTTTAAGACGCATACTCTTGATCTAAATTTCGGCATGGATCGATTTTGTGCCACCCCGATTGCGGTGACGGTGTTGTTAGATTTGTGTTATTTGATCTCGCTAAGCCCCAAGTTCCTCTTCGCTTTCCGCTTTGCGTTGAAGATTTGGTCTTGGAAGAGAACTCTAGTTTTGATTTACACTTACTTGACACTTTGCTCGCTAAAGGGTTGCACATCAAATCCATCCCACCCAAGTGCCGTTTGGGATTCTCACGCGTTTTGAAAGGAGCTCTTGATAAGGTGATCTGCACACCAGAAGACATTTCTTGTTGGGTTAGCATGTTAGCCTTGCCTCTTTGTCTCCTTAAAACCTTCTACCCGAGGAGTAACATGGAGTGTAGGTGCGCTACTAAGCGCCACAAAGAGGAATATATCGCTAATGCCATTCGGGCTTGGGGTACGTCGGTGGTAGTTTGCGACTTGTTAGAGAGGTTTTAGTGAACCATCCCTACTTGGTCTAATATTGAGGAGGAAAACCTGGAGGTGGGTGAGCGTAATGTCAAGCAATGTAGGAGGAAGATTTGTGATGGTCATTATACTGCTGCTGTCAGGGTTCTTTCTTCTTCAGGTGTTGCTCCTTACAATGATACTACCCTTGAGGACCTAAAGGCTAAGCATCCCTTTAAGTCTGCTCCTTCACTGCCTGATACACCTATTGATCATCATAACCTCATTGCATCTCCTGTTGTGGTTCTTGACATGATTAAGAGTTTCCCCCGTGGTACATCTTGTGGTCGAGATGGTTTATGCTCCCAACACCTTTTGGATTGTTTTAGCGGTCTTCTTTGTGGCTATATCGATGAGTTAATCAACTCCATCACCCGGTGGTAAATCTTTTTCTTGATGGTAAGTGTCCTAAGGCTTTGGGCGAGTATATTGCGGTGCTCCTCTCACACCGATCAAACCAGTGGTGGTATCCGTCCTATTGCGGTGGGGACTGTTTGGGCGTTTAGTCTCCAAGGTGGGAGCTTCTATGATTGGCCACTCTTTAGATGGATACTTGAATGATCTACAGTTCGGAGTTGGGGTTTCTGGAGGAGGGGAGGCCATTCTTCATGCCGTGAATCGGTTTGTTGAAGACCATGGAGATGATGTGGGTCTTTCGATGTTGTTGGTGGATTTCAAAAATGCTTTCAATCTGGTGGACCTTGAGGTTATGTTACAAGAGGTTCGCCTCCAATGTCCTACCATATCACGTTGGGTTGAATTTTGCTACTCCAGCCCAACCAGATTATATTATGGGGAACACACTTTATGGTCACACCAAGGCGTGCAGCAAGGTGACCCTCTTGGACCTCTCCTCTTTGCATTGGTGCTTCATCCTTTGGCTCGCAAGATCAAAGACTCCTTTTCTCTCCCCTTTCAAGCTTGGTACCTCGATGATGGTACGATCATTGGAGATACTCTGTTTGTTGGGAAGGCCCTGGAGCTCATTATGATAGATGGACCTCGTTATGGTTTGCACCTTAACGTCGATAAACCGAGGTTTTTGGCCAAGGAAGATCCTAGAAGCGAGACTCGCGGTGTTTTCCTCCTAATATTGCCCGCCCCGCATGGTGTCAAATTGTTGGGTGGGCTGTTGGTGTTGACCTTGAGTTTAGCGATAAGCTTGTTTTGAAACGAGTTTCTAAAACCATTGAACTTATGGACGCTGTTGCTAAGCTTAATGACCCCCAATGTGAGTTACTACTTCTCCGTGCATGTGATGGCATTTCCAAGCTGTATTTCTCTATGCGCACATGCTCTCCCCGTGTCTTTGAACGTGCTCAGATTTCATTTGATGAAGCACTTCGCTCCTCTTTGGAGCGAATTGTCACTGCCTCTGGGCCTGGGTTCGGAAATTGGCAATGGAGACTGGCCACTCTACCTTTTGAATTTGGGGGGTTTGGTATATACGCTGCTAGTGATGTCCTGAATTATGCCTTCCTTGCTTCTAGACTCCAATCGGCCAGCCTACAGACCAAACTTCTTCGGCAGTCTGGTGTTGGTGCTTCTCGATCTTCCTTTGATGATGCCCTGCATGTTTTTAACGAGAAAATGGAGACCGACCTTTTGGGTAGCTCTTGTGAAATTGTCGCCCCAAACTCATGAAGAAATTGGCGGTTATATTTCACACGTGTCACAAAAGAGGTGAATCCACCTTCCGCTTATCTCGCTAGACGGATGGCCCTATGGAGATCGCAAATGGAAGACCATACTTGAGCGGCTCGAGTAGTCCCGATAGTTGGGCTGGGTCAGACTATGAATGCTAAAACCTACCGGTGTGTGTTATGCTATCGTCTAGGTGTTCCCCTTTTCTCCACTCAGATGCCATGCTCTGCTTGTTCCAAGGTTTTTACAGGTGATATCTATGGGGATCACGCCGTATCTTGCGCAGGTATTATTGGTATCAAACATCGACATAATGTGGTGCGTGATACTCTCGTTGATATCTGCTCCCGGGTAGGGGTTTCGGCTCGTAAAGAAGTTGATATCGGGCTCTGCGGAGAGAGGGACAAACACTTACGACCAGCTGACTTGTTACTTTACTCGTGGGAGAGAGGCCTTGATGTATGTGTTGATCTTACTGGGTCATCACCCTTGACGCAAACTGGTATGACGGACTTTGTGGCAGGGCGAGCCGTGATTGAAGCCGCAGTATAAGCGTGTCAAGTGAAACCAAATGCGCGATATTGGATATGGGTTCATCCTTTCTCTTCTTCTTTTGGTGAACTCGAGAAGGAGGCGGTGACCTGTTGGCGAATCCGAAAGTTCTCATCACTCAAGATATTGGCGTGGTGCCAACTATATTTTAGTAGGGTTTGTTTTGCTATTGCTAGAGGAGTGGGAGCCCGTTAGTTTCTCGGCTCCCCACCAATTTCTTGTAATTTTCTATGATTTTCTAATGAAGTGATGTTTAAAAAATAATAATAATAATAAAATAATAATAATAATAATATAATAAATAAAAACCCTAGGGCATA
The DNA here is from genome assembly GCA_022545495.1 of Chrysanthemum lavandulifolium. Lineage (NCBI taxonomy): Eukaryota > Viridiplantae > Streptophyta > Magnoliopsida > Asterales > Asteraceae > Chrysanthemum > Chrysanthemum lavandulifolium. The sequence goes on from CM040244.1 coordinate 117,745,932, forward strand.
TATCTGTGCATGAATGATACAGAGTCATAGCTAAGCTAATGATTATTGTCCCAACAATTAGTTTTACCAAAACAATATTAAAATACACAAGTGGATACAAAAACCAACAGATGATGCAATAAGTTAAAGCCAATGCTAACAGTGACCGTAAATATTATGGTCATCCCTTCCCATATCAACGCCACATTAGATTTTTCTCTCTAAAATTGCACCAACCACAATTTGCTAACAATGATCACAATGGCAACCGTAACTTAAAAAAACATTATTTATTATTAAAAACATCATAATAACAATTTAACTAAAATAAAATACATTCCCATATCAATTTAACGAAGACAAACACTACGATAAAAACTAAAACCATTACGCCATTAATGCAATAATAGAGGTTGTTGTAAAAATTTAATTCATTTTTCAAAAACAAAAAAAAAATCATTTTGTTGAAAAAAACAAAACAACCAGATGCTTGACATAAATTAAGTTTAGGTGGGTCAAGTTAAAATCATGGGAGATGTGTACATTTACTCGGTTGGCTGACAAACCGAGTAAATGAAAAAGTTGGGTGTTTGATCGGTCGTGTCGGTTGGGCTAGCAGATGCAACTCGGTCGACTAGTCGGTTGGGGGGCAACCAACCTTCCATTAGCATTAGCCTAATCATACAAATCAATTCTAAATAAGGCTGAATACAGTCTTGACCAGACACTATCTTGTCATATCAGCTTTCTTTCTCTAACGACCTGACGACGACCAAGTTGCCATAGTCGATGACCAAATTATTAATTTTTAATTCACTAATAATAAAACTTAAATATAACTCTTTAACTGTCATTAGGGTTAATGTAGAAAGAAAATGTATGAAATGAATTTAAAAAAAAATGTAAGTGTAAAAATCGATCGAAATTTCTCCTGACTTGGGATCTCGTCCTTGCTTGATCGATACATGAACAAACAACCATAATGGCTCGACCGATCCATGACCACGCTCAACCGATCCATGAAAAATAAATAAAAAAATGAGTTATATTATCAAAATTGGAAAGTAACACTATATAATAGTCAATATTTTTAAATAAGCTATACAGTGGTAAATAAGTTTTTGAAGAAAATTAGTTAGTCAAAAACTTGTGTTTTTGGTGCATTTAAAAAAAAAAAAAAAAAGTTGACGTAAATGGGATGGGAGGATATGGGTGTTTGTGGGGTACTGTTTTGTATGGTAAGTTTATATAGTTTTGTTGGTTTGATAATTTTTTAGGATTGTATGTTGGTTTGTTGTGTGTAAATTTAGGTTTTATGTAGGTTTAGATGTCTGAATCTTAAAAATGAATGGTTGGGTTTTGGCCGGGGATATTGATGCTTTATAAGGGAGTATAGATAATACATTGTTTAGCCTTCTTAAAAAACTTGATTTATTTTTCAAATGGTAATGTTATTTAATTATCGTCGTAAATGTATAAAAACAACATACTCCCGCCAGCGTGCATATATTCTTTGTATGTAAACATGTATATACAAAAAGTGTGAAAATGTATATACAAAACCATTAATAGATCACCAAAATAAACATACTTCTAATATTGATGGGTAATCTGTGAGAAATTACCGATGAATTTCCCACAGACCTAATCAATTTCTTACTTTTTTTATACAGTTAGATGTTCACGCACAAACCCATACTTGTATATCTAATCATAAAACATCTAAAGATACAATGAAGGTTATTACAGACAAACAAAACATATTCGCGTAGATATTCATCCATATGCATTGATTTGATACACACAAAGTTATACCTAACCTACACATATACTTATGATACTCACATAAATAGTTACAATAATAAACGAAATCATATAATATGAAACTAAAAACACATATGAAGACATAATAAGTAATGTGGGAATGCGTAAGCATGCAGAAACATAAAAACGGTATTTTTGTGGGAAATTCGTGGGTATTTACACATGTGTTTCTCACGGATTTATCAAATTGGTAGGTAATCTGTGGGAAAGTACCCACATATTTCCCATGGATATAATCTTTTCTTTAACTTTTTTGATATAGTTGCACGTTCATACATATACACGTTCATATACTTAGATATAAAACATCTATAGATACAATGAAGACCATAAACAGAGATATGTAACATATACGTGTAGATATCCATACATATACAACGACTTGTTACAGAAAAAGGTTATACTTGAACCTACACATACACTTGTGTTACTGGCATAAATAGTTCCATTAATAGAAAAACACATATAATATGAAACTACAAACATATATGAAGACATACTAAGTAATGTGAGAATGTACAAGTAGGCAAAACACAAAAATGATATTTTCTGTGAGAAATATGTGGGTATTTACACACGTATTTCCCACAAATTAATCAAATTGGTAGGTAATCTGTGGAAAAGTACCCATTTATTTTCCACGGACATAATCGTTTTCTTTTACTTTTTTGATATAGTTACACGTTCACGTATATACACGTCGATATACCTAGATACAAAACATTTATAGATACAATGAATGCCAGAAACAAGCATACAGAACATATACGTGTAGATATCCATACACATATAATGGTTTGTTACAAAAACGGTTATTCCTAAACCTACACATACACTTGTGATACTAACATAAATAGTAACATTAATTGACAAACACGTATAATATGAAACTACAAACACATATGAAGACATATTAAATAATGTGAGAATGTGTAAGTAGACAAAATACAAAAACGATATTTTATGTGGGAAATCCGTGGGTATTTACACACGTATTTCCCACGGATTTATTAAATTGGTGGGTAATCTGTGGGAAAGTACACACATATTTCCCACGGACATAATCGTTTTCCTTTACTTTTTTGATATATTGTTACATATTCACGCATATACACATCGATATACATAGATACAAAACATCTATAGATACAAGGAAGGTAATAAACAGATATAAACATATACGTGTAGATGTCCACACATATACAAAGGTTTGTCATGTAGATATTTCCCACGACAAACATAAAAACAAAATTTTGTGGGAAATACGTAGCTAGTAACCCACTGATTTCCCACAAACCGGTTAAATAGTTACTTTATAAAAAAAGACCGTGTGAAATTCGTGAGTAATGGAGCTAAAATTTGCCACATACTTTTGGCCGTGGCTAATATGTGTGAAATGTGCCACAAGTTTCCCACGGACATCTAATAAACACAAATAGTGTGAATATGGTCGCAAATCTGTGGGAAATTTGCGACGGATTTCCCACAAAAACTTGGTCAACAATTTAGTGTGTAAAGAGAGGGAAATCCGTGGGAAATTTACGACATATTTCCCACCGAAATTTAGTCAACAATTTGGTGTGTAACTTGTTGGTATCCCGTGTGAAATTTCACACAGTTTCGTTTCTGTGGGAAAATTTTTGTGGGAAAAACCAGTTTGTGTAGTAGTGAACAAAGCAGCCACTCCTTCGAAACCAATACTCACGATCAACAACCTTCGACCTAGCAATACCACGATCAACAGCCCACGATCACAGCCTTTTTGGAACGCGTTACTAACCTCCCTCGTGCTGGCTTGAGATCGAATGGATGAGGACACAAAAGTCTAGCCGTCACTTGTTGCTTTCTAGGGTTTTATGCGTGATGTTTGAATGAGAAATGGCAAGTTAATAAAATGAAATTAAAAGGGATAAATGGGGAGTATAATTGGCCGAGTCAAGGGGAAATCACAACAGAAAATTCCACTTTCCAAATTTCACATATGATGGGCCTTCAAGTTATAAAGTGAGGTTAATTTTCATCCCATGCAAAACATAAAACGTGTGAGGTGCAATTGACATAGGCGTAGGTCAATTTTTGTACACGTTATGTATTTGGTGATTGTAGCTTTTACTTTCGTTAAGCCTCGACTCACATGTTTAGTTCAATTTCATTACATTGAGGATAATGTGGATTAAAGTTCGATAATTATTCGTATGTTAGGTTAAAATTTTCAATGAGCTTGACATAGTTTACGTATTTTATAAATATTAAATTGGAGGGTAAGATGGTCTTTTCACATGCTTTAGATTTTTAGGGTTTTACAAACATATTCAAGAAACCATAAGGAGTTTAGCCTAACATGGCCATAACAAACGTAAATTTAGTAGCAAAATGAAATAGAACAGAAGACATACAACTTTTAAATCGGATCCATGGATTACTGATGCAGGATTTCTGACCAGGTTTTAATATTTATAATTGGCTTGTTTACCTATGGTCCACCTTATGCACTCACGGGCAGTGTACCTGGTCGTGTGTAGTGTAGTACTGTAGTAATCGGTAAAATCGAGGTTGTCCCAAGAGCTATGTGAGCAGATCTAATTAAGTCTACGTGTCACTGTTTTTAACTGGTTTGAGGTTTAAATGATTAAATAACTAATAAACAAGAAATAAAAGCGTAAAATAAATAGAGGTTGTGATCAATAGAGGGAAATTGTGCTAACATAACTACTCATCCTATCATGGAATGCTCATGTTTTATTATTTCCAATTGATTCAAGTGGGGTTTAAGTCGCTAGGACAGCATTTGATGAGTTCTACCTAACCTATCAACAAAGGCTCCTACCCGACGTCAAAGGTGTACCCTTTGGGAGTCGAGTGGTTTCTAGTCGCCAAAGCCAAGTCATTAAGTACCCTACATGCAAGATTCGAAATAGTGAGTGCCCGGGAGCTAGCATCTTAGACACTCATCCCTAACGTCTTAAGTTCATCCGGACGACCGGTGATCATTTGGTCAGTTCGCACAAGTTAGGAAAGGGTCGTCAGTTGGTCAGTTCTTACCCTTCCCAACTCTACCTAACTACTTAGGGTCAGTTGGTTAATTCTCCTAAGCAACTAGATACGACCGCATTTCAAAACTACCAAAGATAGGGTAACTACCAACGAACTATGCATGCATACATTAGAAAAAATTATACGAAAGCATGAAAACATAAACAATACATTCAAGGAATCATAACTAGGCTAGCACCAAAGGTGCTTAGCCAATCATATTAAAAGAAACAATGAATTCGATGTTTAACATAATGAAAGACATGAATCGAAAGTAAAAGAGAGAAATGATCGCTAATGCTTATCGATATGGAGTGATTCCTCCCTTGGAGATGGCTTCGTATGCTCCAAATGATCTGCCTTTAGAACCCTCTTCACGTTCTCTGACTTTGAGTTGTGATTGAACGATGTGAAATGCAGAAATTAGGGCTTGTATTTATATGCATGATCCTATTGTTTTGTTTGCGTTTACATTGCTTCCGTATAATTATTTCTAAGTGTATGCATGTATAGTTTGTTGGTAGCTACCCTTGTTTCGGTAGTTTTTAATGGCGGTAGTGGCTAGTTACTTAGGAGATATGACCAACTGACCCTAAGTAGGTAGACTGTGTGGGAAGGGTAAGATATGACCAACCGACGACCCTTTCTCGCTGTCGCGATTTGACTAACCGATCACCTACCGTTTGGATGAACTTAAGAGGTCGGGGATGAGTGTTTAAGATGCTAGCGCCCGGGCACTCATTGTAATGAATCTGCATGTAGTGGTACTTAATGACTTGGCTTAGAGGACTAAGAACAACTGGACTTATGACGGGTCACCTGATTTCTCCAGTGGGACCCTTTGCTGATAGGTTAGGACGAACTGACCAAATGTTGTCCTAGAAACTTTGACCCCACCTGAAGTAATTGGAAGTAATTAAGCGTAGACATAACTAGTTAGGATGAAAAACTAGGTTAGCCCCACTCTCCTCTATTGATCACAACCCTTGCCTATTTGATTTAGTAGTTAATTATATCTAAATCATACTAAAATTGTGACACCTAGACTTAGTTTAAAATCCGCACACATAGCTCTTAGTACGACCTCGGTTTTACCGATTACAACACTACACACCACCGGGTACACTGCCCGTTAGTGCATTAGGGTAGACCATAGGTATAACGAGAAATTATAAATATTAAAACCTAGTGAGTAAAACCTGCATCAAGTTTTTGGCGCCGTTGTCGGGGAGTTATATTTGGATTTTTATTAAGTCTTTCATTTCTGTTTTGTTTTAAAATTTTCTCATGACCTCTTTTCAAGTTTCAGGTACCATGGAAGTTGTTAACATTGATGACCTCACTCTAGAGGAATATTTGGCGTTGACAAGAGAAGAACAAGGGCTAGGGCTCGTAAGACCGGCAATTGGAGCTAATGTCCATGTCGATATTAAAGACCAATTTATGAGGGAGCTTCGTGCTAACCCTTTTTCAGGAAATAGGGATGAAGATGCGTATGAGCACGTTGAAAATGTCTTGTACATCGCAAGTCTTTTCAACATTCCGGGTGTGTCTCATGACGCTGTTATGTTACGTGTATTCTCCATGACTCCTAATGGGGCTGCAAGAAGATGGATCGAAAGATTGCCCGCCGGGGCAGTTGATACATTGTATCAAGCCTGGGATATTGTCCAGAGATATTTTCCTCCATCAAAGATATCTAAACAGCTCTTGGAGGTCCATAATTTCAAGCAAGAAGACGATGAAACGTTGTATCAAGCCTGGGATAGATACAACGATCTCCTCTACAAGTGTCCTACACATGATCTAAACAACCAGCAAAAGGTCAACATCTTCTACAAAGGAATCAACGTGACTACAAGATAAATGCTGGACTACCAAGGACCAATTCCAAACATGACTTCTACTCTCGCAATTGAAGCCATCCAAAAAATGGCTGATCATTCCCAAAAATGTCACGATGGAGGAAGCAAAACAAACTGTCACAATTCTCAAATTCCGGTCATTTCTTAAATTATATATGCATCATATTAATTCATTCATGGCATTTCATTTCACATTTAACGCGTAATTTTTATATTTAATAATTTTTATCGCGTGAGTTATTATTTTAAATATTTAACCCGTTACTTTCAAAAATGATCCCGATGTATTTTTAAACTTACATTTAGTTTATAAAAACTATATTTTTAGTTTTCCTAGTGTTTCAAATTTATTTGGTACATGAATCGTTAACGTTAAATTGTTACGTCGTTTTTCTTAAAAATTATACGATAATTATTTTATCACTCAATTTTCACAAGGAATGTATTTTACAATTTTATAATATCATTATACTCTATTTTGATCTATTAACAATTACTTTTACCCAAAAATTTCCATTTACCTTTACTTGTACTTTTTCCTACACATTTACTTACACTATCTTGCAAATTATACAAGTATATACAAATACATTATAAAAGAAAAAAAAAAAAATATCTTGGGATACAAGATCCCCTAAAACCGGCCACATGGAGGGTATATTTATTGATTGGCATGGTAAGTTGATTTGTAATAAATACTTGCTTATACATAAAGTCTATCACCTCAAATAATTCACTTCATTTTTCTCATTTCAAAGTGTTAGAAATAAACTTTTCTCTCCTTTTCTTGGCTTCTCCAAACCGGCCAAACATCAAGAGCAAGGGATCAAAGATTTTTGCAAGATCAAGTGTTATAACAATCTAGTTTATACTCTTTTTATGGTTTTGAAATAAAAACCAAGGGTATTTAAGTTTAATCCTTGTTACTTTCACCTCATCACTATCACTTGTAAGCATGTTTTTATCATTTTCATGTTTCCTTGTCATTTTCATATGTTTCTTTTCATTTTTGGAGCTTATATGCATGATATGTGATTTATACCATTTTTCATGATTTATTGAGTTATATATACATATTGGTCATCCTATAAATATTCCCATGGTATTCTTTGGTCTTGATGGTGATTAGGAACCCATGACACCCTAAGAAGGTGTATGGTAGGATTAGATTAGTTTTGGAGTTGATTTGAAGGGATTAGAATAGGTTTTGTCCGAGAAAAACTATTTTCGATAACTATATAAATAGGTTCTGTCCTTGTTTCGAATTTCTGGAAACACCTACTGTTGGTACGAAACTTTGGCCTTGATATTTAGAAAATATACTTTAAAACGAATCCGTGGCCGCTTGAACGGATTAAAACGGACTTATAACGAAGCCGTGGTGAATTTTTAAAGTTTGACGACGAAATAAATACTTTTCAGAAAATTCAGCATGCAGTTTTTACATTGTTTGGGTCAAAAACGAGCCTTAAGCTTCACAAATTATTTCGACTTATCAAAAATATATTAGTTTACTTGATCTGAAGCTAAGGACATATTATACGTGAAAACGGATTTGAAACGACAAATATATGCACGTTTTATAAACTTGCCGTAACTATTATTTTCTCGAAAAACTATATTATTTTTACGATACAAGTATTTTAGTAGTTTATAACGTCCATGTTTGCGTTTTTTTAACCATGATGTGAAACTTTTGGAACAAAATGTCTTCTAGTAAAATCAAGTTCACCGACCATATTTTTCAAAACAAAAAGTCGTTTGTCAAGCGGAGTTATGGTAAATTATTTACGGATGTTCAAACTTGGCGAAACTTATTTTACGCACACATTAGCCAAAATCACTATCTTTAACCCTTGATATCTTTATGATCGAGACCTTTTGGACGAAAACTCCTGAACTGAAACTTCTAGATATCGATACAAACTTTCCAAAACCGTCGAGTTCGTTCTCTAACGATCGACGTACACCATTTTACGACTACTTTTCGAAGCCATTTTGTTACTTTTATAAAAATTCCGACGACATTGTTTTGCGACGAAAAGTGGTAATTTCACCAAAATTATTATAAAACCATTGTAGGATGACATTTTGACGTAAAAACTGGTAAAGTCATTTTTGAAGGGTCTAGACGTCAAAAGAGTATTTTTCGACGATTAGTAATATTTTCAAAACTCGCTAATGGTATAAATAACATACGAAGTGCATGCATAACATTACATTGCAACTCATTGCATATCATATCATTCGTGATAGGTCCCGGTTAACACATCACATTATACCTCGGTGTACTCACTTTTGTCATCGCCTCAGTTTATCAAGTGAGTAATCACATCCCCTTTTTACCGTTTTACTATATTTTGGGGCTGAATGCATGAACCATACTTGAATTAAATTGATCCTTAAAATTTTGAACTCTTTTGACTTGAATATTTGAACTCGAATCAATCCTTGAACTTAATTACGAAATTATGACTTATTTGAACTTATTGAACCGTCGTGTTATGACCTTGTCCTAAAGTCTCCAATGTTCGAGCATCACTATAAAGTCTCCCATGTTCGAGCATCACTATATAGACACCTTTGTTCGTAGTATATCTTTGGGAAGAGGCACCCAGTGTATCTTTGGGAAGAGGCACCAGTGTATCTTTGGGAAGAGGCACCCAGTGGGTCTTTGGGAAGAGGCACCCAATATAACTTTGGGTAGTGGCACCCGACTTAATTTGGTTTCATCGGTAGCATTCTGAATTATTATATTCGTGGTACTATATTGGGAACTATTATGACCACTTACACTTGATTACTTGACGCTATAATTTTTGTGCAATGGGTTGTGTACACACAGTTGCAAGTTTTGTATGGGCGAATTTGGGCGAGTGGATACACAATGCCTTTGCTTTGAGAACTATTTTTCGTTGACCGAAAGCTTTGTATATTTTTCTTATTTCACTAAACGTGTTTACTCACCAACTATTTTCATAGTTGACCCGTTTTTTTCTCTCATGCATTTCAGGTGATCGTTAGTAAGCTTTTCTATCAAGTCTTGCATAAAGAAGTTTTCACTGGTCGCTACAAGTCGTATGTAATAAAACTCAATATTTTGGAATCTAAACTTTGTAATATATTTGCCGATGACGGCTAAACTAGTATTGTAATGGAGTATTATTTCTTTTTAATCTTAATGTTGGTATGTTCTATTATCTTGTGCTTATGTTCCCTTCCGTTACACCTCGTGTTTCCGCCTCCGTGAGGTGTGACAGATTGGTACCGAGCCAAAGGTTATAGAGAATGCCGATTTTCAAAAATAAAAATCACAACTATAACCGAATAAATTTTTTTTGTATATTATTTTATTAAACATTGAACACCATTCGAGTCAACTAGTCCTATCGTTGCATCGTTACTCATAAATTATACATAGCCCGATCAACTATGTCTAATTTATGAAGAACCATGCAATGATAAGAAGGTAATTTTAAATCATGTTTGGTCGAGTCTTTTGAGTCCGGTCACTGAAGTTGCATTGGTCGGTGGGTATGCATAGCATGTTTTACGTTCACGTCTACATTACCGTACCTTGTTCATGTCTTCTCTTTTCCATCTTTCGACTTGTTAGACATAGCATGTCTCTGCTCTGTCATGTTTCGATCACTATAACACATTACCACCGCTCGCACCTCATCGACTTCGTTAGAATGTCGTTTACTCAACCCGATGTTTTGGTCCTCTGTGGGATCATGGCGCAAGAAACACACGCTCGGGAGGTAACAACAACGGCAACCCAAACAACAATGACAATCCGGACAACAACGCTGCTGGAATAGCGGATCTACTCACTCAAATTATAACCCATCTCGATGCTAGACGAACCAACAACGGAGAAGGTACTTCAAACGGGTCAAGGATGCGACTACAAAACTTTCATGACATGCAAGCCAATGGAATTTCATGGTACCGGGGTGCCATTGGACCGCTAACTGGTTCGAGAATGTTGAGTCGAAGCTTAGTATCACGAAATGTGCTAAAGGAAACAAGGTTGAGTTCTCTGTTGGTCTACTACGGTCGAGCATTGACACGGTGGAACAACCAACTACGAGACTAGAGGAAGAGGGCTGCAAATGCATTATCTTGGGAAGCATTCAAGAAACTACTAACCGATGAGTCTTGCAGAAAAGATGAAGTCGTGAACCGGAAGAAGAATTTTGGAATCACTTGATGGTAGGAGTAGAGATCGACAAGTACACGATCCGGTTCCACGAGCTAACTAGGATGGTTCCTCACATGGTTTCCACCGTGGAGAAGTTGATTGACCGATATATATGGGGATTGATACGGAAATTAGGAGGGATGTCACTGTCGAAACCAACCACTCGCAAGCCACGTGTGTATGGCGTATCGCTTGACGAATGATGTGATCAGTCCGGAGAACTAGCAAAAGCAAGCGACAATGGACGAAAGCGACAAGAGGATCACCAGGAAACCGAGACCGAATCGGCAAAACAAGAGGCGTGAATAACCCGAACTATGGGCGATCACCAGGGGCGCAAAGGATATGCAGTCCACATCCTTTGTGTACTCGATGTAATTATCATCACTCGTGAGACTGCCAAGGTGCGACAAATGTGGACGACGGGCCACTTCGCTCGAAATTGCTCAAACAGGCGGGAATCAAGGACGAGAGAAAGCATGTTACGAGTGTGGAAGTCTAGATCACCTTCGCAATACCGTCCAAAGTGAAAAGAACTCCCAATCAAGGAGGAAATCGTCCAAACACGGCGTTGGCAATAGAAGGCCCACAAGATCGAACATTGAAATTCCTCCCGCACGTGGTCGAGCATTCTATCCGGTACCGAGGAAGCCCGCAACGCTTAACGGGTACATTCTTTCGAACAACTACCTTATTTACATGCGACATGATTTTGAGTGCATAACTTCCTTCCAATCTTTACACGTTCACGACATTGATTAATTTGAGACCTATTGATATCGACCTTAGTTGTTATATATTTTGTTGATTGGATTTGATTGTGTAAGCAAATCGAATATCGGCGAATCTTTCAAAAGACTTCATTCAAGGATGTGGCATCCTACCTTTCTAACAACTTGTTTCCTAGCTTGATCTAGTGACGGTTCTTGTTTGATGAGTTGCGAAAATCAAGCTAAGAGACAAGTTTACTCAAGTCGGTTTAGTTTAATCTCATGACAGTTCTTGTTTGATGAGTTGTGAGATTAAATTAGAATCGACTACCTAAAGGTCTTTTGAGAGCTACGTTCGATATTGGATAAGTTTGCCCTATCAAATCGATCACGCACGCACGTTTAGTTGAATGGGGAACACATGCGCATGGGCATTGATATGATCATTTAGACTGCTCGACGATCATGAACTTTTAGAACTTTTGTCGAGGTTCGGACCATAGTATCGTTAATCGAATCACGGGGCGTGATTCACGACATGGGAAGAATGTCACAATTCTCAAATTCGGTCATTTCTTAAATTATATATGCATCATATTAATTCATTCATGGCATTTCATTTCACATTTAACGCGTAATTTTTATATTTAATAATTTTTATCGCGTGAGTTATTATTTTAAATATTTAACCCGTTACTTTCAAAAATGATCCCGATGTATTTTTAAACTTACATTTAGTTTATAAAAACTATATTTTTAGTTTTCCTAGTGTTTCAAATTTATTTGGTACATGAATCGTTAACGTTAAATTGTTACGTCGTTTTTCTTAAAAATTATACGATAATTATTTTATCACTCAATTTTCACAAGGAATGTATTTTTACAATTTTTATAATATCATTATACTCTATTTTGATCTATTAACAATTACTTTTACCCAAAAATTTCCATTTACCTTTACTTGTACTTTTTCCTACACATTTACTTACACTATCTTGCAAATTATACAAGTATATACAAATACATTATAAAAGAAAAAAATAATATCTTGGGATACAAGATCCCCTAAAACCGGCCACATGGAGGGTATATTTATTGATTGGCATGGTAAGTTGATTTGTAATAAATACTTGCTTATACATAAAGTCTATCACCTCAAATAATTCACTTCATTTTTCTCATTTCAAAGTGTTAGAAATAAACTTTTCTCTCCTTTTCTTGGCTTCTCCAAACCGGCCAAACATCAAGAGCAAGGGATCAAAGATTTTTGCAAGATCAAGTGTTATAACAATCTAGTTTATACTCTTTTTATGGTTTTGAAATAAAAACCAAGGGTATTTAAGTTTAATCCTTGTTACTTTCACCTCATCACTATCACTTGTAAGCATGTTTTTATCATTTTCATGTTTCCTTGTCATTTTCATATGTTTCTTTTCATTTTTGGAGCTTATATGCATGATATGTGATTTATACCATTTTTCATGATTTATTGAGTTATATATACATATTGGTCATCCTATAAATATTCCCATGGTATTCTTTGGTCTTGATGGTGATTAGGAACCCATGACACCCTAAGAAGGTGTATGGTAGGATTAGATTAGTTTTGGAGTTGATTTGAAGGGATTAGAATAGGTTTTGTCCGAGAAAAACTATTTTCGATAACTATATAAATAGGTTCTGTCCTTGTTTCGAATTTCTGGAAAAACCTACTGTTGGTACGAAACTTTGGCCTTGATATTTAGAAAATATACTTTAAAACGAATCCGTGGCCGCTTGAACGGATTAAAACGGACTTATAACGAAGCCGTGGTGAATTTTTAAAGTTTGACGACGAAATAAATACTTTTCAGAAAATTCAGCATGCAGTTTTACATTGTTTGGGTCAAAACGAGCCTTAAGCTTCACAAATTATTTCGACTTATCAAAATATATTAGTTTACTTGATACGAAGCTAAGGACATATTATCGTGAAAACGGATTTGAAACGACAAATATATGCACGTTTTATAAACTTGCCGTAACTATTATTTTCGAAAACTATATTATTTTTACGATACAAGTATTTTAGTAGTCATAACGTCCATGTTTGCGGTTTGTTTTAACCATGATGTGAAACTTTTGGAACAAAATGTCTTCTAGTAAAATCAAGTTCAACGACCATATTTTTCAAAACAAAAAGCTGTTTGTCAAGCGGAGTTATGGTAAATTATTTACGGATGTTCAAACTTGGCGAAACTTATTTTACGCACACAATTAGCCAAAATCACTATCTTTAACCCTTGATATCTTTATGATCGAGACCTTTTGGACGAAAACTCCTGAACTGAAACTTCTAGATATCGATACAAACTTTCCAAAACCGTCGAGTTCGTTCTCTAACGATCGGCGTACACCATTTTACGACTACTTTTCCAAGCCATTTTGTTACTTTTATAAAAATTCGACGACATTGTTTTGCGACGAAAAGTGGTAATTTCACCAAAATTATTATAAAACCATTGTAGGATGACATTTTGACGTAAAACGGTAAAGTCATTTTGAAGGGTCTAGGCGTCAAAGAGTATTTTTCGACGATTAGTAATATTTTCAAAACTCGCTAATGGTATAAATAACATACAAGTGCATGCATAACATTACATTGCAACTCATTGCATATCATATCATTCGTGATAGGTCCCGGTTAACACATCACATTATACCTCGGTGTACTCACTTTTGTCATCGCCTCAGTTTATCAAGTGAGTAATCACATCCCCTTTTTACCGTTTTACTATATTTTGGGGCTGAATGCATGAACCATACTTGAATTAAATTGATCCTTAAAATTTTGAACTCTTTTGACTTGAATATTTGAACTCGAATCAATCCTTGAACTTAATTACGAAATTATGACTTATTTGAACTTATTGAACCGTACGTGTTATGACCTTGTCCTAAAGTCTCCAATGTTCGGAGCATCACTATAAAGTCTCCCATGTTCGGAGCATCACTATATAGACACCTTTGTTCGTAGTATATCTTTGGGAAGAGGCACCCAGTGTATCTTTGGGAAGAGGCACCAGTGTATCTTTGGGAAGAGGCACCAGTGGGTCTTTGGGAAGAGGCACCCAAGATAACTTTGGGTAGTGGCACCCGACTTAATTTGGTTTCATCGGTAGCATTCTGAATTATTATATTCGTGGTACTATATTGGGAACTATTATGACCACTTACACTTGATTACTTGACGCTATAATTTTTGTGCAATGGGTTGTGTACACACAGTTGCAAGTTTTGTATGGGCGAATTTGGGCCGAGTGGATACACAATGCCTTTGCTTTGAGAACTATTTTCGTTGACCGAAAGCTTTGTATATTTTCTTATTTCACTAAACGTGTTTACTCACCAACTATTTTCATAGTTGACCCGTTTTCTCTCATGCATTTCGGTGATCGTTAGTAAGCTTTTCTATCAAGTCTTGCATAAAGAAGTTTTCACTGGTCGCTACAAGTCGTATGTAATAAAACTCAATATTTTGGAATCTAAACTTTGTAATATATTTGCCGATGACGGCTAAACTAGTATTGTAATGGAGTATTATTTCTTTTTAATCTTAATGTTGGTATGTTCTATTATCTTGTGCTTATGTTCCCTTCCGTTACACCTCGTGTTTCCGCCTCCGGCGAGGGTGTGACACAAACCAAGGCGGAAGTTTTGATGAATTGAAGCCATCACTAACACGCTAGAGAATCTAGGTCGGGATATGCTCAAAATCAAAGAAACTGTTCATGCCATCCAAGTAGGTTGCGAAAGCTATGGAGGAGGGTATCTTACCAAAAATTGCCCTCACATTAACGAAGATAGCACAATCGAAGAAGCTAAGTATTGAGAAAACCGACCATTCTATGGGGATAATAGGAATAATAATGGGTATCATGGAAATTATAACCATGGGCCTTATGGAGAAAGAAGGCCCAACATTGAAGAGACCATAAATCAATTCCTGGAAACTTCAGCCCAAAAGCAAAAAGAACAAGATAAATGGCTCAGGGATTTCCAGGAAAACACTAATAAAAATCTCTCCAGATACGACACAACCCTAAAAAACCTTGAAGCCATGGTGGAAAAGCTTAGTGCAGAGATAGAGATGAGTAACATTGAACCTGAGGGGACCAAACCTATGGTGGTATGCAATGCCATTTTTGCTGATGATAATTCGCAGGAAGTAATTGAAGATTGCCATTCTCCAACCGAAAATTTGGAAGAGACGACTGTCGACAACCAGCCGCAGTTACGCCGTAACTATTTTCCTAAGTTACGGTGTAACCATAATTCAGAAAGTGTAAACAGGTCAGAAATCAGTTTGTTTTCAGTTAATGATATTAGCACAGACGGGTTAGTCATTCCATGTTCAGTTGGGAATCATATATTTTGGGGGTAGTGGATTTTGTATCTAGCATAAACATCATCCACTTTCCATATTTTTAAAACTTATATTGATCCATCTTTGGAAAACGGATATAGTGATTGAGATGGCCACTATGATCAAGGCTATTCCCTTAGGAATTATGGGTGGTACTTGTGTTAAGGTGGATAGGTTTGTTTCAGCCCCCGAATTTGTGGTTATGGACATGGAGAAAAACACGAAGGAACATTCGATTCTAGTTAAACCGTTCCTTGACTCGTTGGGATACTATGGTGATAGAGTAGAATTTAAAATGGATAAAAGTTTGTGCCATGAGCAGGATGAAATAACGACAAGCGAGGATCCAAAGGAGATTCAAGTGGATTATTCCGATAGGTTTCCTCCTTCACATGTTGGCCATTTACAGGGGACAGAATTAAGTGATGATGACAACAACGAAGAAGAAGATGATGATGTCCGACCTTCGGTACCGAGTTATGTTGTTACTGGCAAACTTCACTGTTGTACTCCGGAAATTTCTTTGATTGAGGGTTCTAAAGTTACATTTCCTACGTGTTCTCCTTTTCAAAAATGATGTAATAGGGGAGGAGAATTTCTCATTCGAAGGATAAAAAAGGTAGCAGAAGTTTGGTGGTGTTGGGAGAACAAAAAAATAATCAAAAAGCGGTGGATTCAAGGACACGATATTATGAATGATTGTTTTACTGAGGTAGATTGGACTATACACTTTTGCGAACCGGCTATGATGTCTAATGATTTCACCAGAGCATGGCCTACATACGACCCCAACCATAAGATCTGTGATGGAGGAGAATTCCCCGATCCTAATTGGCTCAAACGCAAGGAATGGGCATGTTTTGACGAGGAAAGAAGAATGGAAGTTGGATACAAGGGAATCTCATTCGAAAATTGGTTAAAAGTAAAATTTGGAGTTGTCAAGCTAAAATGGGAAGTCGAGGCTAAATTTCGCTACGAATGGGCGAAATCTAAATTTTTGCAAGAAAATCGATATTCCTTAACTCCGATTGCTCCTCCGTGTGTTTGGGACCAGCCATCTTCAAACAAAAATTTAGATAAGGAGGAAGTTGGGCAAGTCCAAAGGCCACCATAAAGCCCCGAGGCTCTGAGTCTAACTTAAAGAATCATAAATAAAGAGAAGTGCTCTTTCGGGAGACAACCCGAATTATCCCTTTAATTTGTTTTATTTCCTTTTCTTTTGGGTTTTGTGTTTCTAACCATTTTTATAGGATTTCAGGAAATGCTGCTGCAGCATGCTGAGTGGGGGCTTGATCTGACCATATTTACGGCGTAACTCATCCTTATGGTTACGCCATAACATACTTATTGTGCAGCGATCTTCTTCAGAGCATTACCAATTACGGTGTAACTCCAGGCAATGGTACGCCGTAGCCACACTAGTGTAACATCTGTCAGGTTTTGCTCAATTACGGTGTAACTCCTTATGGGAGTTACGATGTAACCTCCCTATGTAACACTTCTTTCATTTTAAACACAAAAACCTTGTATTAGTTTTTACATATGGTTTAAAAGGCTTGTTGCATACGCTAAATGCAACCGTGATTCCTATGAGAGTGAGTTGGGTTTCTTTTTCATTTTTCATTTTTCTTTTTTATGCTTGTCGGTAGTGTAATTTCAGGGATTGAAGTTTGCTCGTGGATGCTTATGCGAAGGCACGACTCTTTTTCGTGGGCCTTCTTTCTTTTTGGAGCAAATTTCAGGGTTGTTCTCGCTTTAATTCTACTTTTCTCTTCACCTTTATTTAACGCTTAGTACAAAAGGGACTTTGTACATTTCAGGTGGGGGGACGGGAGTAGAATTGTCTCTTGAACTTTATTTCACCCTCGTTTTTCTAGTTTATTTTGAAAAATTATGCCATTTTTAAAATTTTGACATGTTTTTCTTAACCTAACTGGATTAGACCTTAGTCGAGCACATTATAACCCTTGATTATATGGTGAGATTAGCCTTATCCATTTCCAAATTTGTACCCCAAATCCACCAAATTATGAATGTGCCGGTAGGTTGTAAACTTTAGAACTTGGCCTTTACATCATTTCGAGACCATAAACGAGGTATGTTGAGTTAGCTCGATGTATTTGGACTTTTCAGTTTAAGAAGGCAGTATTATAGGATTATCACCCAAATAGCCTACCATTGTGTGTCTATCGATTAGTCACCTCGACTTCTCGACGCCCATGTTAAACCCTTTTGTTGAACTCACCTTTAGTGCAAGATACCCTTAGATACACCCTTCTGAGCCATTCCTTTCATTTTGTTCACCCAACATACTATTTCGATACACCGTTACACCTTAGCCTACCCTGTAGTCTTTATTTGTAATTGGGAAGTCATTATTTACCTAAGTTCAAGGTTCAAGTGGAAAGGTTCGGAAATCACGCTCTCGTCGACGACATATCCTTAAAGATCATTGAAGACCCCCCAAATTCTCATATTGTTCGTCTCAAGTTGGGGGATGTTATGTGTAGTTATTTAGTTATGATTTAAAAAAAAATTATGTGATTCGAGAAAAAAATAGTTATTGTTATTTAGTGATTGTAAAAGTGCGATATTATAAGCACTATTGTTATGAGCTTAATATAGATTTAGTATCGAGGAGGCCACCTCGGTCACATTTGAAGAATGAAGTTGGAAGTGTGCCCATCATGACGTCCTCTAATGGTACATCTACCTGCTTATATCATGATTTGGTTTCTTGACTTCGAAACTTGAACATTGGGCGAACGGTAAGTGGTGATAACCTGGTTGTAGATTTAGACTATTTGCTTGATTAGGTTTTACATCAATGTTATCCCATGTCTTATCCTACCCTTAGTCATGAAGCGTGTCTAGGTGATGCAGTGAGTAATCTTTGGTGTCTTGGACATGGATTTGGTCATGTATCATTGATTTTGTCCACTTCGCCGTGACTAAAGCGTGGCTCAGAAAAACAACTCAACAGAAGATTACAGCGTAACTCTCCCAAAGATTACGAAGTAACCAACTAGGTCAAATAAGGATCCGCGCCGCTGCAAGCTACGCCGTAACTATTGTTTCAATTATGGCGTAACCAAGATTTATTGAAGATACAACGTAACTCCTTCCAGATTTACGATGTAACCAGCATTTTTAGTGCAAAATACGAAGAATTGGATGTTACGGCGTAACTCTTAACATTAGTTACACCGTAACCAGATCTGGCCTATAAATACCCCACGATCTACAGCATTTCAAAGCATCCCATTTCACACACAACACCAAGTGGACGTGAGTAGAAGTCAAAGGCAGATCTAGAGGAGCATACGGAGCTATCTCCAAGGGAGAAATCACTCCCCTACGATAAGCATTAGCATTTTATCTTTTCTTTACTTTCAATTCATGTATTTCGTAATGTTAAACATGGAATCGATTGTTTTAGTTAATATGAGCGGCTAAGCACCTCTGGTGCTGGCCTAGTTATGATTCCTTAATTGTTTTGTATGCGTTTACATTGCGTCCTTATAATTATTTATAAGTGTATGCATGCATAGTTTGTTAGTAGCTACCCATGTTTCGGTATTTTTGAATGGCGGTAATGGCTAGTTACTTAGGAGATATGACCGACTGACCCTAAGTAGGTAGACTGAGTGTGAAGGGTAATATATGACCAACTGACGACCCTTTCTGCTTGTGCGATTTGACCAACTGATCACCTACCTTTTGGAAGAACTTAAGAAGTCGGGGATGGGTGTTTAAGATGCTAGTGCCCGGGCACTCATTGTTATGAATCTAGCATGTAGCGGTACTTAATGACTTGGCTTAGGGGACTAAGAACAATGGACTTATGACGGGTCACCGATTTCTCGGTGGGACCCTTTGTCGATAGGTTAGGACGAATCCGACCAAATGTTGTCCTAGCGACTTTGACCCCACCTGAAGTAATTGGAAGTAATTAAGCGTAGACATAACTAGTTAGGATGAATAACTAGGTTATCACCACTCTCCTCTATTGATCACAACCCTCGCCTTTATTTGCTTTAGTAGTTAATTATATCTAAATCATACTAAAATCTGTGACACCTAGACTTAGTTTCAATCCGCACACATATCTCTTGGGACGACCTCGGTTTTACCTATTACTACACTACACACGACCGAGTACACTGCCCGTTAGTGCATTAGGGTAGACCATAGGTATAACGAGAAATTATAAATATTAAAACTTGGTCAGTAAAACCTGCATCAACATACAATATAATATACGAAGATATTTCATCAAATTTTGTTTTGCTTCTTATGTGATAATGCTACACGCGTCGTTCGGGGTCAAAGGAATTTCCTTTTCGCCGAGCAAGTTTTTCAACACCCTAGGCAGTGAACCTAATCGTTGTAGTGTAGTATTAGAGTAAGCCACGGGAATTGATATCGTTCTCTAAGGGAATAGGAATGCTAGTGAGGAGTTACTACGCTAAGGTTGGGGTTGAGGAAGATTATTTTTTTATATTTTTATGTTTTTTAGGAAATGAAAAAGTACGAATCTCGGGGTTTAGATTTGGGGGGTTGGCATTTCTACCGATTACTCTACTATCTAATTATCTAATTAACTAAGGTGAGGGTAGTCTATGTCTAATTATTGTGTGCTCGTATGATGATTTAAAGATGTGTTTACTTAGGTTTTATTACTCCTTAATTATCTCCTATTGATGGTTGAATTGTCACGTCCTTATTCTTAATTGCGTTGTGTGTCTAAGGTCATAGGGTATGCGTTTATCCCTAACTCTTTGAAACTACCAAAGGGTCTCGTCTACAAAATCTCTAGGATTTATAAACTCTAACTCTAAGGTACTCTTTGGATGGTTTAGCCTACAACTACTCTAGGTGTTATAGTCTAAGGTTCACAAAGATTAATCAAGCATTAACTACACAACGAATGACCTATCGCATTACTAGATCATTAAAATTAAGATAAGAGACAACCAATCAATATTCAATAGTTAAGTTTCATATTCCTAAGCAAACACACAAGTAAATTAGTCGGACATGGAGAACATGCAAGCATACACACAAATAATTGAAGACATAATTGAATTAATGAAGTAAAACACTTATCTTGGTGTAAGATAGGGTTTAGAACCCTAAAATCTTGTACAAGACAGCCTTGGTTCGGTTTAGGTTTTTACTCCAAAAGACTACACACGAAAACTAAAAATTTGGATTCTATATATAAGATTACATTCGCGACGGCGTCACCTTATGATTTGTGGCGCCGTCGGGTCGCCGTCATTAGGGTTTCGTCTTGGCCACGTTAGTCTTGCGGACGGCGTCACCTTATGCTTGTGACGCCGTCCTCTTACGCCTCGGCGTTGTGCGGATCAAATCTAGGCCGTCGAGTTGCAACGACCTACTCTTTTAAAGCCCGACACCGTCACTTGAAAATAAGCAATTTAGCTCTTGTATCGTCACAACATGTGCTCCGACGCGACGACCTACCCTTGTGTTTCAAAGACTTGAGTGTCTCGATTCTTGACTTTGGTCATTTTCTTCGTATATCTGCCTTTTCGTCCGAATAAGTGTCATTCCAGCATTTGCCTTCAAGATACCTAAAAGTGAAAAGGAACGATATTAAGTAATAACGGATACAAAAGTGATCAAATAAGGGCTTAAACGACCCTCAAAAGGTACATTTAAAACCTTATCAAATATCCCTACACTTGGTATTTGTTTGTCCTCAAGCAAATGTGCTTTTAGCCAATTAATTTATAAGTTAGGGGTCATGAAGCATTGGTTTAGAACAATCCACAACATATATAAGCCCATAAAAGTCATAACAAGCACGGAAATTACATACTAGCACCTCACATGGGGTGTTTGGATACTCACATCTCTCGGGTGTATATGGAATATAACAAGTTGGAAATGGAAGATAAACACTCATTAACCGGTCCTAGTACATAGATTACCATAGGCTTGAGACTAGATCAAACCTCCGTCGCTTTGGCGTAAGCACCTAGGAAAGACTATCAAAGAGGTCTTTTAAAGGGTTGTAATGTTAGGCTTATGGTAGAGAAACAAAGGGTTTGGTGGGATAGGCTATTTAGTGGTGGCAAGTCAAAAATCTTTATGTTACAAGCATATGAAGAATGGCGTTGCTAAGCCAAGACTCGACACTCTAAACTCTAGATAACTGAAACAAACAAACATAAATTTAAAGGATAGATGTAGGATGGTAGCCCGTTTTTTTTTTTTTTTTTTTTTTTTTTTTTTTTTTGTTACACTCTATTTTTTCTTTTCTCTTTTCAATTTTTTTTCGATTTTTTTTAATACACTTTTACTCTACCATCCTCTACGGTAACATCAAAATGATAGGGATTTATAGGCACATCCCTACACTTGAGTTTTATTACTCTAACACTAATTTGACCCGAATTGAAAAGATCAAAACACTTGGAGTACATTATTACGCAAATAAAGGGAATTTGAATTTAACGTTCCCTTCCTGTCATTTCATAAACTTTAACTTTTCCCATGAGTCCCAATCGTCCCAAAACTGTATACAAAGGATATGACTAGAGTTAGCAACTTATGCAAGCAACTAGATAATTGAACTAAGGGTTTTTAGGGTGATAACAATAATGCACTAAAAGTGAGTGCATACAAGGTAGGCTAAGGAGATTTGGGTGTACATTTGGGGGTGGGGTGTAAATAATGCTCTTCATTGATATTCCGGAAAACCGAAACATCACGAGAACCGCGAAAAGGATAGGCTCTGAGGGGTTAACTAGGGGTATCGTGTACTAAAGATGAGTACAACGCAAGGGTGTAGGGGAATTACTCAACCGATGTGGAAGAAGTAATTATATTACGGGTATCAAACAAGAGTTATCCTAATGCCTCTTATCATTTAGTTATTCCTAACTACACAAGTGTAGTCTTACTAGTGATCTTGAGATGCATCAGAAAACAAGATCTAGAATCTATTATACTGCCGGTTCACACACTAAGCATTAAAGATGAATGCTTTAATTCCTACTAATCTAAGGGTGATCCTCACATTTTGGGTGGAATTTAGGTGGTAAAGGGTTTTTGTGCTAGTCATGTAATTTCCTATCTGTGAGACGCTTTTGTTAAGACTAATGGCCCACTCCTATATGTCATGAAAAATTTTAAATTTGGTGCCAAAATTACCCTAACCGACATTTTCTCATGGTTTATTACACAAATACAATTGGACAAAGCAAATAATCAAGGATAAGCATAGTTTCAAACTTCCGTTTATTTTCCCTCCCTACACTTAAACCGAACATTGTCCCCAATGTTCCCGAAAGTATCAAAGTTATGATAATGGAAGGTAATAAAAAATGAAAGAAACTAATACTCCCCTGATTAGCTCGGTAGGATCCGTGTGTGAAGTAATGGTTAAATCCTTTCCAAGAAGAATGTATGCGTGAAAAGCTCCTTCCAACCTTATGTATCTTCTTCTTGATAAATAAAACCTGCACACTTGAAGAAAACAAACGAAACCTTCATGTAAAATCGGCGGTAATAATATATATAAGACTCTACTAAACTAGGATATAATGCTTGTGGAATGGATGTTTATAGAATTTACGAAAAATTAAGACACGAAAATTCCAAAATTTATAAGTAGCTCGAAAACGAGAAAAATAATCGATTGTTTTGCTCCTTCACGACACCGTCGAGTTGCGATCCCGAAAAAGCGGTATGCGATTTTACGGAAAAATTACGGAAAATTTACATCTTTAAAATGGAAATATTTTACGCAAAACATCCATTATGACTCGATACAAGCATTTGACTCGAACAAACACATGTATATCTTTTAATTAATTGAAATTCTCATGTTTACGTTTCTTTTGAAAACGTGTGTAATCCTCCCTACACTTATCCTTTATGTAAAATACCTTTATATGTAATTAAGACGAGGTTAAAGACAAAATAAAGCATTTTACAAATTCAAACATGAGAATAAACAATCAATAAAAGATATCGACACACAAATAAAATGAAAAACAAATACACATGGGTTGCCTCCCAAGAAGCGCTTGTTTTGTTCGAGTCACGAGCCTGACTCTACCCTTATTTAACGGATAAAGGGGAGGTTTTCCCTACACTTAAGTTTAAGTGCGGGTGATAGTAGCGATACACACCCTTAGGGTGGAAATTTGCTATGTGAGGAGAGGGTGATGGGTGATTTATATGCTCAAAGGAGTGTACTCCATTCATTATAACTTTACCTAAGTCTATCGGTATAGCGGGTGAATCAAATCTCTCTCCTAAAAATGGATCACCTTCTATCAACTTCAAAAGATTCTTAGTTAAGGATCCATCTTGACCTAATAAACCCGGTTTAAACCCATAATGTTTCTTGTTATCAACCATAAATGGGTGATATAAGTGTGTAAGGTCATGGGTTACTCCTATATTAGCTTCCACTCTACATGGCCTAGAGTCTACCACCTTTATCAAGCAACTACCCGGATTATTTATTTTGATGGGTGGATTGGGGCTTAATTCAATTCCAAGATTCACATCTAAAGACGGAAAATTGGGTAAGGTTTTTGGTTGAGGCTCCGGTTCATCAAAATTAGGAACTTCCCTAGGACTAAGAGAGAGGTCATGACAACAAGCATCTAAACCTACATTCTCTAGTGGCGTTTGGTCCAAAGGTTCTATATCAATCGGTGTTCCTATAGTCTCTTCTACTTCTTCCGGGTAAGTTATAGGCGATGTGTGTTCCTCAAGTGATGGTAGGGCTTGTGGGTTTAGAGTTTCCACCTCATTCTCCATTATATCTAGATCTCCTAAATGTTTAGTATGATCTGACCCAAATACACTCCTAAGCATCTGAAATCCTTCTTTGGCCATTTCAAATTCTTGGTCCGATTCATAAGAATTGTTCTAAAAAACTTGACTACTATGTTCTATTTGCCTAAAGGATTCCTCACGTGTGTCATATGTTTTGAAATCTATCCCACACATGCAACTAAGTATTTTAGCTTCAACCATCTCACAATCTTGTTCGGGTTTAGGTTCCATGTTCTTAAAAACTAGGTCTTTTTGATCATGGTGCCTAAGATTAGATAAATCCTCCTTATCCATTTCCTCAAGTTGTGACAACTGACGGTTTATACTTAGGAGGCTTTTCTCAAATTTTTTCCAGAGGGTCTCACTAAAAGGAGTTGATTCTAATAATGATCGTTTAATAGAAGCCACACAAGCACAAAATTTATCAAACCCATCCAACCTTACACCCGTCTCCTTTTGGATATCTCTAAGTTCACTCACAAATTCATTAGAACAATAAAAACCAATCCAATCTGCAAAATTCAATTGTTCCTCATTTGTTAATGATTCAAATGCAATTTCACTTGCCATAGCGACAAATGAAAAGGGCTTTACGAATACAAACACAAAGAAGGGGGATAGACTACAAGGAAGCAAAAAATGAGAAAATTTTTACTTGATTGGAATCAAGTAAAGAAACCTAAACGAGGTGGACTACTAACTAGCTATTCTATTCCCCGACAGCGGCGCCAAAAACTTGATAACGCTACACGCGTCGTTCGGGGTCAAAGGAACTTCCTTTTCGTCAAGCAAGATTTTCAACACCCTAGGCAGTGAACCTAATCGTTGTAGTGTAGTATTAGGGTAAGCCACGGGAATTGATATCGTTCTCTAGGGGAATAGGAATGCTAGTGAGGAGTTACTACGCTAAGGTTGGGGTTGAGGAAGATTATTTTTATCTTTTTATGTTTTTAGGAAATGGAAAAGTACGAATCTCGGGGTTTGGATTTGGGGGTTGGTATTTCTACCGATTACTCTACTATCTAATTATCTAATTAACTAAGGTGAGGGTAGTCTATGTCTAATTATTGTGTGCTCGTATGAAGATTTAAAGATGTGTTTACTTAGGTTTTATTACTCCTTAATTATCTCCTATTGATGGTTGAATTGTCACGTCCTTATTCTTTATTGCGTTGTGTGTCTAAGGTCATAGGGTATGCGTTTATCCCTAACTCTTTGAAACTACCAAAGGGTCTCGTCTACAAAATCTCTAGGATTTATAAACTCTAATTCTAAGGTACTCTTTGGATGGTTTAGCCTACAACTACTCTAGGTGTTAGAGTCTAAGGTTTACAAAGATTAATCAAGCATTAACTACACAACGAATGACCTATCGCATTACTAGATCATTAACAATTAAGATAAGAGACAACCAATCAATATTCAATAGTTAAGTTTCATATTCCCTAAGCAAACACACAAGTAAATTAGCCGGAAATGGAGAACATGCTAGCATACACACAAATAATTGAAGACATAATTGAATTAATGAAGTAAAACACTTATCTTGGTGTAAGATAGGGTTTAGAACCCTAAAATCTTGTACAAGACAGCCTTGGTTTGGTTTAGGTTTTACTCCAAAAGACTACACATCGAAAACTAAAAATTTTGGATTCTATATATAAGATTACATTCGCGGCGGCGTCACCTTATGATTTGTGACGCCGTCGGTCGCCGTCGTTAGGGTTTCGTCTTGGCCACGTTAGTCTTGCGACGGCGTCACCTTATTCTTGTGACGCCGTCCTCTTGACCTCGGCGCCGTCTGGATCAAATCTAGGTCGCCCGAGTTGCGACGACCTACTCTTTTAAAGCTGACACCGTCACTTGAAAATAAGCAATTTGGCTCTTGTGATCGTCACAACATGTGCTCCGACGGCGTCGCAGATAACACCTGATGCCGTCCCCTTGTGTTTCAGCGGTTTGAGTGTCTCGATTCTTGACTTTGACCATTTTCTTCGTATATCCGCGCCTTTTCGTCCGAATAAGTGTCATTCCAGCATTTTGCCTTCAAGATACCTAAAAAGTGAAAAGGAACGATATTAAGTAATAACGGATACAAAAGTGATCAAATAAGGGCTTAAACGACCCCTCAAAAAGGTACATTTTAAAACCTTATCATTATGCATTGTAGATGACTTACTGTACGACATAAAGTGGTGAATAAATGTTTTGGTGTTATGTGTCAGTGTATGATTTTTGTTATAACTCAATGATCTTTCAAAATGAATATTTTTTCCTTTTAATTAAAGATCTCTAAAATTTATCATACCTGACATTAACACTCTTAAAATTCCAAAATCTGTTCCTTATCAGTTAAGTTTTAAATCAATCCACGTCTTTCCCCAAAAAGTTTTTGTAAATGATTTAAATCAATTGGGATCACAATCTCAAAGGGTTTAAAATTTTTGATCGGGGGAGAGAATGTGATTTAAATATGAAATCTCATAAAAGGTGATCGTTTTGACTCAAAGTGCAGGTTCTCTCTAATATGTGCTAAACTCTTTAGTATGTCGATGCACATATTGAGGGGGAGCGATTAAATGTTCCTTATCAGTAAAAGTTTAAAAGAAAACCACATCTTTCCCGAAAATGTTTTCTAAAGTATTTAAATATTAGATTTGATCGGGGGAGAGATTGTGATTTAAATATTAAATTTGATAAAAGGGTGATTGTTTAATTATTCAAACAAGCACTCCTTCCTCCATGTGCTAAATGATTTCAAAAGCAATCGCACATGTTGATGGGGAGTATTTATAAATGATAAAAAACAATTAAGGGGGACAAAATGATTTGATTATATATGACAAGTACCTTGATTGGTTTTTCAAAATGATTTTCATTTAGTTTCAAGGCAGAAAGAACTGTACCAAAAGACCGGCCATTTTACTTTATGTATTGAAGTTATAAAGATGGTAGGGTTAGGTATTAGTTCCCATGATCCCGCCAGAGCCGGAGAGATCTACCTAGGGACAATCCACTAGATAGTGTAGAAATCCTTAGGTATGATGAAAAAAAGGAGAAAAGTGAGAATAAGGGAAGAGTGCCGACTGAGATAGATCTAGGACTGGAACAAACTCAACAAGGTTCTAGTACTTAAATCTCGGTAAGCACTGAAGGGGTTGAATAATGAAAAAGAAATGAAAAGTGAAAAGGGTGAAAAGAAATATCCCTCAAATAATTCAGCCTTAGGGCAAAAACCGGGTTCAATACATATGCTACTGATAGTTACTAAGGTAACGCCGATATTGAAGACAAGACGTCATGGACCCAGTGACGCACTGCACTGAACTTCCCAAGCTACTCAAGTTCTCTTAAAAGGACTTGTTTCACTCTCACAGGCAACCTACATTATCTATCGACTTTCTCTTAGAGATGGTTGATACTGAAAAAGGAGATCTTCTCCCTAGTCTTTGCTCAGGAAACCAAAGTGCACTATTGAATCTAGAGCCAAGAGACCATCACAATAAATCTCATTAGGACACATAATTCATGAAGACTTGCTGTTTCACACAATGTTAAAAGTAAGATTATATATTAATAGTCCTACGCATTATCCTTGTGGCATTGCCAGAACATCCTAGTGATATGTAAAATATTCATGATGAAGATGGAAATCATTCTAGAGCCAACTTCAAACAAGCTCTTTGTGGGTGACATGTGATATCCTTCATGGGTAAAACTTATGACAACTGGATAGAAACAATGGGGCACTTCACTCTTGAATCAACCTTGGTCCAGGAAATGGACTGATGAATGCTTTTGAAAAACCTTTCGATGTGCTCTACAATTCTTTTCTCTAAGTACATCGACTATGCGTTAATTTCTCAAACAAAAGTATTTATGATTGAAACTTGATTTTTCTCATAAAACCTTCGTCGTATAGCAAAACTCTTTCTTCAGCAATACGCGATTGTTTTTCAAATCAAATTTTCATCAATCAGTGAATTTCAATTCGCTAGTTCACTCACTATGTGTTTTCTACTTTGGGACGCTCTGGTTTGAGAATGGCTAGATCAAGCTGTGAAACCCTGTCAAGGAGATTCTTAGGAATTCTACCTGATCACAGGCAGTGTTTATACTGATTAACATGGAACCGTGGTTCTTGCAACCCTATTCCACGAAAGTGAACAAAGACACTTTCGTGTGTTTTATTGCTAACTATTGTTTGCAGGAACATCTGACGGTTGCAGTTGATCAATATTGAGAAGTCAATCCATAACGGCATGCTCACACTTCAAGCTCATAATCAAAGAAATCATGATAATTGATAACATCAAATCGTCCTGAATATTAAGTGTCAATTTCCCCTGATAATGCTCGTATTTTATATCATTTATATGGATTTACGCTTGTTTTCCTTTATATTTCACTTTCAGGTAAATTATGAGCATTGGAGCTAATGAGACGCGGATTTGGATATTTTCTTAGAGATTTATGATAGTATGCCTACTGTGAAGAAGCTGCTGCGTAACTCCATCTCTAACATTACGCCGTAGCTAGCGCGTTGACTCAGAAGACCAGCTCAGCATCAATTACGGCGTAACTCCAAACTAAGGATTACGCCGTAACCAACTAGGTCAAGAAATGTTTCACGCCGCAATCAGATACGCCATAACTCATTTCAATGATTATGGTGTAATCATACCAAATGTAACCTGTATTGAAGATACGGCGTAACCCTTCCCAAGAGTTACGCCGTAACCAGCTTACCGAGAGCATAACTGAGGAATTATTGAAGTTACGGCATAACTCTCAACTCAAGTTACGCCGTAACTAGATCGTGCCTATAAATACCAGCCCTAATTTCCGCCTTTCATATCATTCACTCCAAACCAAAAGGCAGAGAACGTCAAGAGGGGTCCAAAGGCAGATCTTGAAGAGCATTCGGAGCCATCTCCAAAGGAGAAATCACTCCCTAATGATAAGCATTAGCGATTATTTTATATTTTACTTTCGATTCATGTATTTCATTATGTCAAACATTGAATATTTGGTTTCTTTTAATATGATCGGCTAAGCACCTTTGGTGCTAGCCTAATTATGATTCCATAATTGTTTTGTTTACGTTTACATGCTTCCGTATAATTGTTTCTAGTGTATGCATGCATAGTTAGTTGGTAGCTACCCTAGCTTCGGTAGTTTTGAATGGCAGTAGTATCTAGTTGCTTAGGAGAATTGACCAACTGACCCTAAGTAGTTAGATTGAGTTGGGGAGGGTAAGAATTAACCAACTGACAACCCTTCCTTGCTTGTGCGAACTGACCAAATGATCACCTGCCGTTTGGATGAACATAAGAAGTTAGAGATGACTGTCTAAGATGATAGAGCCCGGGCACTCATTGTTATGAATCTTGCATGTAGAGGTACTTAATGACTTGGCTTAGGGACAAAAAAAAACTGGACTTTCAAGGGTAGAAGCTTGATCTCTGGTGGAAGCCATTGCTGATAGGTTACGACGAACTGACCAAATGTTGTCCTAGCAACTTAAACCCCCACTTGAATCAATTGGAAGTAGTAAGACGTGAACATTACATGATAGGATGAGTAACTAGGTTAGCACACTTTACCCCTATTGATCACAACCACTATTTACTTTCGCATTTATTTCTTGTTTTCTAGTTAGTTAATCATTTCAATCCTTAAAACAAATTAAAACCAGTGACACCTAGGCTTAATTGAGAATCCTCTCACATAGCTCTTGGGACTACCTCGGGTTTTACCGATTACTACACTACACACGACCGGGTACACTGCCCGTGAGTGCATAAAGTGGACCATAGGTAAACAAGACTTTATAAATATTAAAACCTTGTCACAAACCTACATCAAGTTTTTGGCGCCGCTGCCGGAGAGTTATATTAGGATTTTTATTTAAGTCTTTTATTTTTGTTTTAATTTAAATTTTATGTTTTCTCACGATTTCTTTGAAAGTTTCAGGTATTATGGAGGTTATGAACATTGATGACCTCACTCTTGAGGAATATTTGGCATTGACTAGGGATAAACAAGGGTCGGGGATTGTTAGGTCGGCCATCGGTGACGATGCTCAATTCGAAATCAAGCCACATTTGTGAAGAAAGCTTCGTGCGAGTCCCTTCTTCGGAAGCATTACCGATGATGCTTACGAGCACGTTCATAACGTGGAATACATTGTCAGCTTATTTAAAATTCAAATAGTCTCGAATGATGTTGTCATGTTACATGTGTTCCTTATTTCACTCACTAGAGCTGCTAAAAGATGGGTCGATAGATTACCAGCCGGGACCATTAATACTTGGGCTCTCCTAAGAAAGTACTTCATTCAAAAGTACTGTCCTCCATCTAGGACAGCAAAGCAACTCGAAGAAATCCATAATTTCAAGCAGGAGGGCGATGAAACGATGTACCAAGCCTGGGAAAGATACAATGAACTCCTGTACAAGTGCCCTACTCATGACCTTAATAGCCAGCAAAAGGTGAATGTCTTCTATAAAGGTTTAAAAATCTCCTCAAAACAAATGCTCGATTCACATGGACCAATACCTTGAATGACTCCCACAAGGGCTTTAGAGACTATTCAAAATATGGCTGACCACTCTCATAAGTGGCACAACGGAGGAAGCAATAGAAGTATAAGTGGGAGTGCGGAAGGCCTTACAGAAATAAATAACAAACTTGAGAGTCTTGGTAGAGACATGAAGAAGCTAAAGGAAAATGTGCACTCTATACAAGTTGGTTGCAATAAATGCGATGGCACTCACCCTGCCAAGGAATGCCCGTTTAAAGAAGAAGTCAAGAGAGCTAAATACCATGAAAGATCCCTAGGATACTATACGAGAATCAACAATAACCCTTCTAAACCAAGTCTTGAAGAGTTGGTGCATAAACACATCGAGGAATCTACTAGAAAAAATGACAGATTCAAAGAATGGATGGTCAAGGTAAAAGAAGACACATATATGAACTTACGGAACCAGGATGCAGCAATTGAAAACCTTGAGACCCAAATTGGGCAGCTGGCTAAAAATATCGGGACCAGGAATGATGAAGCTACTGCATGCAATGCCGTATTTGCACAAGACAAGCTGGAGGAAGAGCAACGCACCTCTACTATCACTAATGATCTGAAGATGACAGATCTGAAGATGACGAAAACCTGCCAAGCCAACTTCCTGAAAAGGAACTTTATCAAGAGAGTTTTCTGTTGCCTTGCACTATCGGTAACCTAAAAGTTCTCGCTTTAGCTCATTTGGGGGCTGGGGTAAATCTTATTTCCACTTCATTGTTTGATACCTTAAAACTAACCAATTTAAAAAGAAATGATGATTGAAATGACTGATTCTTCTAAAGCTGTACCTCGGGGGGTTGTTGATAATATTCTACTAAAAATTGGCAAATTCCTTTTTCCTGGGGAAGCGAGAGCATTACAGATGAATTGTTGGAAGGCCTTTTCTAGCTACTTGTCGCGCTCATATAAAAGTTTTTGAAAAACAAATTTCTTCGGGAACTGAGGGGGAACGAATTACTTTCAACATGAATGAACAATTGAATCCTCGTTTGGAATTTTCAAAAAAGGTTGATGTTGTCAATATACCATTACTGGACCCCTCTTATGCCATGAGCTAGGGACTAAAAATTGTAAACAAGATCTTGATAGTTGTAAACAGGAACACGGAACAAGTGGTCAAATTGGGGGCATCGATGAAGCTCCAGATCTTAACAAGCATTGATGCATTCCTATAATGGCGGAACATGACAGATATATGAAAGCATGGCCCATGTGTAACTCTTTTCGCGAGTATTGTAACGGGGATATGAATGTAGAAGAATGGACGTTCCTTCACGAGATTGAGAGATATGACATAAAGTTTAGGAATCTATCCTTTGAAGATTGGTATAAAGTGAAGTTTGGGGACTCGAACGTCAATACAGGTCTGATCAAACAACTAAAACTCGATTACAATGAACATCATCTTCCAGATACGAAGACCACTGATGAAGGATCAACCATGTGTGCCACCATTGATAATAATAATTCTATGATTGAAGACAACGACTACGAAAAATCATGTCTATCATTCAGCGAATTGCTTTTGCAAAAGTTTGATACCTGCAGCGTCGGCAACACAGTCAGAAAAAGAGTTTTTGCCGAATGGATCAATGATTGCCGCCAAGAAACGAAAGAATTTGGCCAAGTAAGAAGGCCACCGTAAAGCCCCATGGCTTTGAGTCTAGCTTAAAGACTCGGTAATAAGGAAAATTGCTCTTTCGGGAGACAACCCGAATTATCCTTTTTTATTTCTTTTATTTCTATTTTTGTTGGGTTTTGTGTTCTTAACAATTTTTGCAGGAAGTGAAGATGAATTCACAAGTGGCTTAAACGGGGACCAAATATGTCCATCAGTTACGGCGTAACTCATCCCCATGATTACGCCGTAACATATCATCAGTAACGATTCTCTCCAAAGCATTATCCATTACGGCGTAATCTCATCCCATGGTTACGTTGTAGCTATTCTCTAGTAGCGACTGCCAGGTTTTGCCACAATTACGGCGTAACTCCTTTAATGGGTTACGACGTAATTATCCTACAGTTCTAGTTCTTTCTATAATAACACAATAACCTTGTATTAGTTTTTAAATGAACTTTGTGGGTATGTTTTCTGTAAGTCCTCA
Source organism: Chrysanthemum lavandulifolium (assembly GCA_022545495.1). NCBI lineage: Eukaryota > Viridiplantae > Streptophyta > Magnoliopsida > Asterales > Asteraceae > Chrysanthemum > Chrysanthemum lavandulifolium. The sequence continues at coordinate 117,779,475 of CM040244.1, forward strand.
CGAGACTACACTCATCCACTTGGGACACCAAGTGGTTTAAAAGGCTTGTTGCATATGCTAAATGCAACCGTGATTCCTATTAAAGTGAGTTAGATTTCTTTTTGTTTTTCTTTTTCTTTTTTAGAATTTTGCTTGTTGGTTAGTGTGATTTCAGGAAATAAAGTTTGCTCGTGGATGCCTAAGCGAAGGCACGATTCTCTTCGTGGGCCTTCTTTCTTTTTAGGAGCAAATTTCAGGGAAGTTCTCGCTCTAATTCTACTTTCTCTTCACCTTTATTTAACGTTTTGTACAAAAGGGACTTTGTACATTTCAAGTGGGGGATGGGAGTAGAATTATTACTTGAAATTTATTGCCCTCGTTTTTCTAGTTTATTTTGAAAAATTATGCCATTTTTAAAATTTTGACATGTTTTTCTTAACCTAACTAGATTAGACCTTAGTCGAGCACATTATAACCCTTGATATTTTATGGTGAGATTAGCCTTATCCGTTTCCAATTATTTACCCAAATCCACCAAATTATGAGTGTGCTGGTAGCTTGTAAACTATGTAATTTGGCATTTGCATCATTTCGAGACCATAGGCGAGGTATGTTGAGTTAGCTTAATGTATATGGAATAATCAGTTTAAGAAGGCAATATTATAGGATTATCACCCAAATAGCCTATCCTTGTGTGTCAATCGATTAGTCACCTCGACTTTAAAACCCCCATGTTAAACCCTTTTGTTGAACTCACCTTTAGTGCAAGATACCCCTAGATACACCTATCTGAGCCATTCCTTTCATTTTGTTCACCCAATATATATTGTTTCGTTACACCCATTCACCTTAGTCTACCGTGTAGTCTTAATTTGTGATCGAGAAGTCATTGTTTGCCTAAGTTCAAGGTTCAAGTAGAGAGGTTCGGAAATGACGCTTTTATCAAAGACTTATATTTGAAGGTCAATGAAGACCCCAGTTCTCATAGTATGTTCATCTCAAGTGGGGATGTTATGTTTAGTTAAGATGTAAAATATATATATATATATATATATATATATATATATATATATATATATATATATATATATATATATATATATATATATATATATATATATATATATATATATATATATATATATATGTTGTATTTATTGTTTATTGTAAAGTGCAATATTATAAGCACTGTATTTGGAGCTCATCAAAGATTTAGCATCGAGGAGGCCATCTCGGTCACATTTGAAGAATTGAGTTGGTAATTATTGCGCCAACAATTGAAGAACAGGTAATGTGTCCATCATGACGTCCGCTAATGGCACATCTACTTGGTATATCATGATCCAGTTTCTTGGCCTTAAAATTTTAACTTTGGATGAATAGTAAGCGATGATGACTTGGTTATAGGTTAAGACTATTTGCTTTGTTATTTTTACTTTACACCAATTAAATCCCATGTCTTATCCTACCTTTTAGTCATGAAGCGTGTCTAGGTAATGAAGCGAGCAATGTTTAGTGTCATGGCCATGGATTTGGTTATGTATCATTGATTTTGTCCACTTTGCCGTGACATGTTAGTAATGACATTCACCCTTAACCCATGTCGTGTCTACCCATATTGCCTTCAAGAATTGTTTAGTCCTTAACTCTAGTGGTGGAGATTTGTGTAACCGCCAAGTTTATGATAGAATACATGTTATGACTGTGCTTTGAGTGATCACCCCGAAATTGACACTTAGAATAGTTGAGAGAATTTGAGTGTTTTGTTCCCATTTCGTGAGGTGTTCGTCTTTGATTTTTTCTAGCATAAGGGATTTTTGAACTCATATCTTCCAGGTAATGGGGGATATCTTTTTAGGAATTTTTCTAATAAGGTCTACTTGAGGGCAAGTAGAATTCAAGTAGGGGGATATTTGATAACATCAAATAGTCCTGAATATTAAGTGTCAATTTCCCAAAAATGCTCGTATTTTATATCATTTATATGGATTTAAGCTTGTTTTCCTTTATATTTCACTTTCAGGTAAATTACGAGCATTGGAGCTAATGAGACGCGGATTTGGAGATTTTCTTAGAGATTTATGATAGTATGCCTACTGTGAAAAAGCTACGGCGTAACTCCATCTCTCACATTACGCCATAGCTAGCGCGTTGACTCAGAAGAACAACTCAGCATCAATTACGGCGTAACTCCCAACTAAAGATTACGCCGTAACCAACTAGATCAAGAAATGCTTCACGCCGCCATCAGATACGCCGTAACATGTTTCAACGAGTACGGCGTAATCATACCAAATGTAACGTATATTGAAGATACGGCGTAACCCTTCTCAAGAGTTACGTCGTAACCAGCTTACCGAGAGCATAACTGAGGAATTATTGAAGTTACGGCGTACCTCGCAACTCAAGTTACGCCATAACTAGATCATGCCTATAAATACCAGCCCTAATTTCTGCATTTCATATCATTCACTCCACACCAAAAAGCAGAGAACGTCAAGAGGGGTCGAAAGGCAGATCTTGAAGAGCATACAGAGCCATCTCCAAGGGAGAAATCACTCCCTAATGATAAGCATTAGCGATTAATTTATCTTTTACTATCGATTCATGTATTTCATTATGTCAAACAATGAATCTTTGGTTTCTTTTAATATGAAAGGCTAAGCACCTTTGGTGCTAGCCTAGTTATGATTCATTAATTGTTTTGTTTACGTTTACATGCTTCCATATAATTGTTTCTAGTGTATGCATGCATAGTTCGTTGGTAGCTACCCTAGCTTCGGTAATTTTGAATGGCGGTAGTATCTAGTTGCTTAGGAGAATTGACCAACTGACCCTAAGTAGTTAGATTGAGTTGGGGAGGGTAAGAATTGACCAACTAATGACCCTTCCTCGCTTGTGCGAACTGACCAAATGATCACCTGCCGTTAGGATGAACTTAAGAAGTTAGGGATGAGTGTCTAAGATGCTAGCTCCCGGGCACTCATTGTTATGAATCTTGCATGTAGAGGTACTTAATGACTTGGCTTAGGGGACTAAAAACAACTGGACTTTCAAGGGTAGAAGCTTGATCTCTGGTGGAAGACTTTGCTGATAGGTTAGGACGAACTGACCAAATGTCGTCCTAGCGACTTAAACCCCCCACTTGAATCAATTGGAAGTAGTAAGGCGTGAACATTACATGATGGGATGAGTAACTAGGTTAGCACACTTTACCCCTATTGATCACAACCACTATTTACTTTCGCATTTATTTCTTGTTTTCTAGTTAGTTAATCATTTCAATCCTTAAAATAAATTTAAACCAGTGACACCTAGACTTAATTAGAATCCACTCACATAGCTCTTGGGACGACTTCGGTTTTACCGATTACTACACTACACACGAGTGGGTACACTGCCCGTGAGTACATAAGGTGGACCATAGGTAAATGAGACATTTTAAATATTAAAACCTGGTTAGAAAACCTGCATCAATAATCTAAATACCTCAAGCTATGCTTCCGCAACTCTGATGCAAACTATCATGATCCATCAACGTGTGAGCATGTAGGTCCAGAAGTCACAAATATCACATGAAGGCGATACAAAAAAGGATGAGTCACATATTTACTATGGCTGATTATCTCAAATAAAGCTCAAAGATCACCGAGTCATGGATCAGTTAAAGAACTCAACTGAAATTACAAAGCATGCGGACTTTGAAGAATCAAATATTACGATCTACAAAGCAAAGAACGTGTACTAGAATGTTAGTACTCAAAATGTAATATCCAGTCTTAATTGAGGTGACCTCCCTTATAGGGAGATTGTTAAGATTTAGTAAATCCGTAAGTAAAAGACACAGTCACCTCTTGTATATGTAAGCATTAGAAAGCTCGTAGTCTTAGTCGTTTAGTTAATATAAGTAGTTAGTTAAGTAACACCGTGGAGGACGGACGGGTCTTTACCCACTATATACCTGATCCACAACCCGTTGGTGGCGTTTATTGTAAAAACTATAAATACCTTCTACCTCCCAAGGTAGAAGGGGAGCTTCATAATATACTTTTACTTTCTCTCACTAGAAGTTCCATTCTCTCCACTTTATCTCTCTAAAACTCATTCAAGTTCGAATCTTCATAAGTGTGTTTGCGTGTTTATGATAACCAATATGTTACAAAGGACTAATTGCAGGTATACAAAGAGATGAAGTAGAAGAAAACTAAAAGCTTCTTTAACTATTCCATTTAACTAACCCCAATCTTCATCTTCATCTTCATCACACTATATTCACAAAACCATCCATCTTATAATATTTTGATAAGATGTGATGGATCTTCAAAAGTCAAAAATCCCCCTAACCCACACGCACAAGATCAATTGATTTCAGAAACAACATTATGATTCTATAAACTCATCCATAATAGAAAAAAAAGTGAACCGAACCAAGATTCACACTATATGGATTGGCCATACTAATTCTTATTATGATTTGGCAGCCATATTGAAGGTAAATGGATTACTCACTATATTTTTTATAGATCCGTTACTTTCGGATGGGAAGACAATTCTTTTTCTTGGATTCGATAGTTCAACAGAGTAAGTTATCTATGATACATGGTTTCATTGGATTCGGTCGTTCAACAAAGTAAGTTGGTTTTGTTATCTATTATAGCCTTTTAATAGTGTTTACTTATGTGGCAGAATAGCTTCCTGAGCCGGATAAAACAAAGCACGAGCTTTATGCAGAAAGAGTATGATCCTTGGATCTCTGCGCATATCATTATTCACCTGTTGTGTTTCTATCTTTTTAAGAACAAGTTTTTACCTAAGTTATTCATTATTCAGGGGTGTTTGGTTTCGCTTATTTAGTCGGCTTATGACCTTATTTGAGTTTGAAAAAGCCAGTAAGAGCACTTTTTAGACCTTAGTGGTCGGGTTATGACCTTATTTGAGTTGGGAAAAGCCAATAAGAGAACTTTTTAGACCTTAGTGATAAGTTCAAGTTGACAGATTCATAAGCTCTAAAAAGTTTTAATGCTAAGGTTTTAACATAAAGATTTTGTTTTTATTTGTTGTTTTCAATATATAACTTGCAGGTCAATGTCCTCATGCATACATATTGGTGGAGAGAAAATCATGTGGTTTGGTTTATGAGGAGGGTATGAAAGCTAATGAGGAGGGTGGTTCTATGTCGGATATATTAAGGCAAGATGTTGATAGGCTAGAGGAATATCTTAGGAATCACGTGCTTAAGCTGGTAATATTTACTTTTGCGACAATAAATAGACAATGCAATAGATATTATGTATTAAACTAATAATTGTGATGTTGCGGGTTGTTCACCCTATATATGACCGGGCTTTTTAATTTATTGTGGTATATCTCCCCCTGTTCGAAAAAGGGTCAACTGAAGCATCTTAATTTGAAAGTTTTGTGACGGAGCTACATTATATACACCCTTGATGCTAATCTATCAAGTCACAAAACAAGTGAAGTACCGCATGTTGTACTTTCAAGGGCCTGCATCAGTAGAACAAATGTAAAAAAAGTTTTAGAGTGTTCTTAAAGAAAGTTCGCCAGTGCTTATTGCACTTGAAGCTGATCAAGTAAGTCCTCATCAAACTAAAAATCAGAATCTCAGCGTGCCTTTGTATTAGTCAAAACAGGAAATGTTTATAATTTTAGATATGTATTTGAATGTATACAACTGATAGTTTTTCTCATGTTTTTTATCTGCTAAGTTTGTATTTATTCTCTTAATTTGGGAACATGTCTTAAACTTAATGTAATCATGGTCTTACATGAACTAAAGGGGTGTGGTGTCTTATCAGAGGATTAGTAACAGGTTGGGTTGTCAAAACTGGATCTAAGGTAGGTGGTAAAATCAAGAATATCAAGGGTAAGTTACAGTTTTAGTTACTGAAGATTAAATTTTGATAGATTGACCATGTACAGGTCAACAAGCACATTACTACAATGCATCAGAAACCAATGAACTTGATTTTTGAAGAATTGGTGCCTACACTATGGGATAAATGCAAGGTAGTTTGGCCTATATTTTCAATGTTCTACCAGTTTTTAAATAAATATATCATAGTAGATTAAATATCAAGTACCTATCAACGATCCTCATACCCTGCTATCTCAGGTGTTTATCAAGAATCCGTGTTCCCACCTAATTCAGTTGTTTATCCACCATCCTCGTACCCACCTCAGGCGGCCACTTGTCCTCCTCAGCCATATGGCACTCAAGCTAAAGGTAACTACTGATATCATGATTCATCAGCTTTATCTAGAGGCAAGTTTACCAGGCTACTTTGCTTTCTTTCGGGTCTTGTTTGAATAAACCAAAGTAGTGTTTAAGTTTAAAAAAAAAATAATAATGATAATAATAAAAAAGCGGCGTTTGCTCTCAACAAAAATAAGGATGTGTTTGTTTCATTAAGATGTTTTGGGTCTGAATCTGACTACCACATCTTACTGGTAAGAGGTCGTTAGAAAGTATAAATCTGAACGAAATAATGTTGTTTGTTTTTGTATAATTGTCCGAATGATTTTAAGTGCTCGTTTTTGCAATTTGTTTATTAAATCAACGCAATGCGATAATAAGTAACTTATGGGTAAAGGGGAGTAATCCTGCACCCTGGTAAATATAATAACCAAATAAACGTTTAAGTACAATGGATATGAGTGAAATCCCATATCTCAGCCCGTTACATAGGCATAAAGCTTACATAACAAGATACTTCCACTTCTCTAAACAAGAAAACAAACCACTACTCAAATGATAACATATGACACAACAAAATAAAATTACTTCCTAGGACCTTGAAACTTTGTGCCATACATGGCATTAAAAGAATCCAAATTCCCAGGAAGATCACGAACCTGCTTCGCATAGTCATCGAAGTCATAGTCATCATACTCATCTTCAAACATAATAAGTAACTTATGTAAATATGAAACAAGAGTTTTTATCATAAATATAACATAGTTAATAAACAATCAAATATATTATATAAGGTTTACAAAACGAGTAAGAGGTACTAAGACAAGTCTCTCACCTCTTACTGAGTAAGATGTTATATGTCTAATTGGGTCTTACTCAAAGAAAAATACAAATAAGCAAAAACATCTGCCCTTTTATTACTGGTAAAAGTAAGAAGGCTAGTAAAATTTTTCTTTTTTTAAAAACAAACACACCCTAAATAAACACAAAATAAAGTTAAAGCATAGTTGCAAATAAGTGGCTTTATCAGTCGGTGCTTAATGGATAAAGCTTAGAACAAATACTTGCATGTTTGCCACGTCTCGAATAAAAACAGTGTCAAGTTCTGACGTGTCGAAACCACCATGATTACAAATAATATCAAAGTCTTTTTGAGAGACATCAATAACAACATCTGAACATGCAATAGAGTTACTTTCAATTTTGAAGAATTCGTTAAGATGATATCGCCAAGAAGCTATGTTTATCTTTCTTTGATTCTGCACATCATCCTCTTACTAGCTATTCCAGCTTTCTCAGGTATGTATATCTCCCGATCTTATAGTTGCGTCTATGTCAAAAAAACTAATAAAACGTAATGATTATGGGTATTAATTAGTTATGTGTCTTTATTTTTTTTTGAACAAAAGTTATGTGTCTTTATTGATATATATTTACTATGATATATATTTATATTAAGACATATCAATTATTTTTTCAAACTGTCTATTGTCATGAATATCAGTTAGTGGTGTCATTAACGTTTTCGGGAAGTAATTAAGTCGATCAAAAAGACCAAACAAGTTAACTAAGTTGAACTGCTCTTCGGCAGATATAGATGTTACCGTGTATAAACGCAAAATAACTCAGTTAAACATTAACTAACAATACCGTCGATACCTATAAAAAAAAATCGTAATTACCTATTTTGTCAGACATATTGATAGGGTTCCAGCTCAAGTTGCAATTCAAAACTGACGGGGTTTGTTTTTTATCGAACTTTTTACAACTATTCTTTGAATTCGATATATATGTGTAACCTGATTATAAAACTAATTTTTTTTAGGGTTAACGGTCCAAAAATATACAAACTTGCCACTTTTTACTATTGTGACAATAAACTTTTTTTTTCCTATTAAAACAAAAAAACTTCTTAATGACCCTTATTGTAACCAAAAATGCCACGTGGCAAAATTAATTATCACTTAACTCAAAAAACGCATTTATACGCGTTTCAAATGTCTGGGGGACCATTTCTGCCAAGTTACCAAACATGGGGACTAATATTAATCATAAAACGTCCTTGGCTAGCTCTTGGCTAAACCAAGTTCAACACCAACCGGACCCTTTGGTCTCGGCTCACCCTCAACGACAACAATAATATCAAGAATCCATCCAAATCCGAATCAAACTCAAAACCACAACAACAATAATAATAATAACGACAATAACAACTAACTCGACACACACGACACACGATACCAACACTTATATTCATGTTTTTATTAGTAAAACTTAGTTTCCACTTGTTTTAAACCCTAACCCGAACCAAGAAATATATATACGTGACTCGGTGAGTCACCGGTCGACTCACACAGAGTCACTAACGAGTCAAAACTCGTTTCTCACCTTCTTTTTGTCTAATCAATGCGTACACAACAAAAATAATGGAAGAGGGTGGCGCGTGGTGATGGGCGGTGGTGATGGAGGTTTGTGGCGCGTGTGGTGTCTAGAAATGATAAGTGAGATGTTGTGAGTGTTTTGGTGGTGGTGGTGTAAGGTGACGCATGGTGGTGGTGGTGGTGGTTCTTGGTTTGCAATGCTCTCAAAGAGAGGAAGAGGAAGTGTGTTTTGATTAAGTGAGATGTTGTGACTTTTTTTTTTATATTCGTATTTTTGATAAGTTGGCGTTTTTAGTCCCTGTGTTTGGTAAGTTGGCGAAATGGTCCCCCACAATTATGAAACGCGTATAAATGCGTTTTTTGGGTTAAGTGATAATTAACTTTGCCACGTGACATTTTTGGTTACAATAATAGTCATTAAGAAGTTTTTTTGTTTTAATAGGAAAAAAAAAAGTTTATTGTCACAATAGTAAAAAGTGGCAAGTTTGTATATTTTCTGGACCATTAATAGTTTCCTAAAATTAAGATGATTGGGGTTGTAGCCTTGTAGGAAATATTTTGAAACAGTTTCGGCGCTTTTTATAAGGCGAGTTTGGAGCGATTTGAAGTGTTTATATTTTAAACGTTCCCGATAGGATACAAGTATACAACACTAAAATATTGTCCTTGATTTAATTTACATACGGAAGTGGAAGGTATATTGTATTTTTATAATATTTTAACTAATTAGACCCGTCTCATGTATTGTTTGTCATCCTAATGCTCTAATCAAGTATGAACATGTATTTGTTGAATCTAAACGTGAATTATTTTGACATTGTCAAGTATTGATTACTGATGGTATGTTATTTTTGGCATATCACCTCATATACAGATGAAGAAGACGATCTTCTTCAAGGAATAAATAGTTATCGTCAATCCAGAAATTTGGCAGCATTGTCGAAGCATGACAATGCTGGATGCATGGCTGATGAAATAGCCGAAGCACTAGAACACAAATCATGCGCCAGCGTCGCAGGTCCAAGTCTCGTGACAAGTACCCAACCCCGTTATGCAGACTATCCTAGTATAGTTAAAAAATGCAACATTGATGTTAACACGACAGCTGATGGTGTCATTTTGCCTGTTTGTGTACCTAAAAGGATCCCGACCCTCGTGCTCACAAACTACACACAATCTTCGTATGCTGGTTATCTTAACAATTCAAGGTATAGTGGAATTGGAGTCGGTAAGGAAGATGATTGGGTTGTGGTAGTGCTGACAACGAATACTCCTGCGGGAACATTTTCGAACATGGCAGTAAGGACGCTTGGTTCTGTGTTGCATGTGAGCCAGAGTTTGGTGCTTTTGATGCTCGTTTGGTTTGGTTTTATGTAAGTAGTAGTTTGTAGACCGTGTATAAAGGTTTGTGCTTAATATATATTATTGTATAAGACTTATGAATTGAATGACCTTGGTTTAATAAAGATCAAAGAAAAATTAAAGATCAAATAAACCATTTTCAACCATTCATTTTATAATTAAAACAATAAAATAAATTTTCATCTTCATTTTTAAAAACTAAATATCTCAAAAACTATTGTTCGTTAAACGAAACTAATCATATCATCATGACAAGCATAAATTTACCTTTAATTTGATATCTTACATCATATACTTTCGACGAATTTTTTTTCCGTTTTTTTGTGGGTTTACGGTTAGGGTTTAGGTATTTAGGGTTTAGGGGTTTGACTTTTTTGGGTTAAGCTTTTTAGCGGTTAAGGGTTTAAGTTTCTTACGGTTTAGCGGACAAGATTTAGGTTTTTTTGGTTTAGCGGTTAGGGTTTTAAGGGTTTAGAGGGTTTAGGTTTTTAAGGTTTAGGGTTTTTAGGGTTTATGGGTTAGGGTTTTTTAGGTTTAGGGGTTAGGGTTTTTAGGGTTTGGGGGTTGTGTTAACACAAAAGAGTATTTTTAGATTTTTCTTTTATAGTGTAATATATCGAAACCCGCAAAAAACAATAAAAAATAAGTTCGTCGAAAGTATAAAATATTGAATCTCTATAGAAAGATAATCTTATTCTTGTCGCAATTGTATAATTAGTTTTATCTAACTATTAACGGTTTGTGAGATGTTTAATTTTTAAATATAAAGGTGAAAGTGAAGTTAATTAATTTGATAAATAATGAATGATTGAGATTGATACATTTGATCTTTAATTTTTTATGTGATCTTTATTGATCTCACTTCTGAATGATGTATGTTTCAGATTCGACAATACACTACAAGAAAAAGTTCTTTTGGTGACAATTTTTGTGACATTCTTTTCAACGACACGTATATTAAGTCTGAGCAGAAGTCCTGCACCTGTACACTTTTAGAAAAAACTCTGAGCAAAACTTCATGTACCTCTACACTAAGTGTGAGCATAATTTAAGTTTTATTTACACATTCTGAAAATTATGCTTACACCAAGTGTGAGCGTAATTTAAGTTTTATTTACACACTAAGTGTGAGCATAATTTAAGTTTTATTTACACATTCTGAAAATTGCCAACACTAGGTGTAAATTTTAGAAAAAGTGTAAGGAGATATGAAGTTTTTCCTACATTTTTTATGAAGTATAGGTAAAAGTTTATAGTTTTACCCACATTTTTAGTAAGTGTTGGCAATAATTTACACTTTCTGTGAGCAAGAATATTATTTTTAATACACTTTAAAAAAGTGTGAATGAATGTTTAAGTTTAACACATACTTTTACGTAATATTAGTAGATAGAAAGATACGTAATATTAGTAGATAGAAAGAAATGTGCGAGTTAATTGATAGAAAGAAATGTGTAACTGTGTTTATTTTTTTATTGTGTTAAACAGTAACTAATTTTTAACTAAATAAATGTAAAAAAATTTCGCAAATTAAATTCATAAAACAATATATGATTTTTTATAAGGGTCTTATTCGGGTTGACATGGATGGGTTTGGATCAATTCAGAGCAAGGCTTAAAAAACATACTCGAATCTGGCCTTATTTAAAACTGGGGTCATTCAGGTTAACCCGAATTAGCTCGAATATAATTATAAACCCGAGTAATCGGAATCGGATAGTCATATTCGGGTTCGGGTTTTATGGCGTCCTTATTTATAGACATTATATAATTTATAAAAAACCTTTTATACACATTCACATAACTAAAATACACATTTTGTTAAAAAAAAATCAATTAACAATGCTCAAACTCGAATCAAGGCTTAGAAAACATACTCGAATCTGGCCTTATTTAAAACTCGAGACATTCAGGTTGACCCGAATTAGCTCGAATATAATTATGAACCCTAGTAATCTGAATCGGATAGTCATATTCGGGTTTTATGGCGCCCCTATTTATAAACATCATATAATTTATAAAAAACCTTTTATACACATTCACATAACTAAAATACACATTTTGTAAAAAAAAAAATAATAATAATAAAAATAAGAAAAAAAAAAAAAACCAATTAACAATGCTCAAACTTACCTGCTCAAAATAACTAAACGCCCTCATGTTCTACACATAATTAACGAAACTGCTCAGGTATTCATTGTTACTTAATTACTTCACTAGATGTTGTGGTTCGTTGTTGTTGAACTGAAATTGCGGTGTTTAATTTGTGAATTTGATCTTATTCATTGAATTTAGTTAATTACTCCCTCCGTCCCAAAATTATTGTCCCTTTTTGACTTTTACGGTCTTTACTTTTCAACTTTGACCTTAAGTGTTTTTTTTTATATTACATAATACTTGATACAAAATATATGAATGGATTGAGTTTTAAATATATTTTCATTGGTATAATTTTTATCAAAAATTGTATAACACAAACAAAAATATTTATAGTCAAAGCTGAGAAAGAAATACCGAAAAAGTCAAAAGGGGACAATAATTTTGAGACGGAGGGAGTAGTTCATTAGAGGTTCGTATTTACATTTATTTTAGTTGTGATTCATTGAATTTGAACTTTAACATTGTTTTTGTTAGTTGCATTAATTGTTGAATATAAAATATTTGAGGATATGCCTAACTCAAATTAGTTTATGATATACATCAAGTGTTGCTTGTACAGTGTTTGATAATTGATAGCTGAACGTGATGCATGTAAGGTGTTTGATGATATGCCTAACTCAAGTCTTGTGAAAGAATGAATTTGAAACGCCATCTCTATTTGTTTGACAAACGCTAGAATCACCTCATTGAAACTATATTAGATGAAACGTCATTGCAGGAATGGCTATATTAGTGGAAGGGTGTAGTAGGATTAGGGAGTTAAAAGAGATGATTCGGCTCGTCACATACATAATTGGAATGTTACGAGAAGTGATTTGTTGGCGTTGCAGGATAAACTTAGGCTTACATTATATGATTTACTCATACTGTTTGTTCAAAATCTTTGTTAATATAGTATATAGGATTGAATTGTGTACTCGTATTTAAGTGCCGTTTATGTAGATTATGTAGCATCTAGTAGAAATAGATGTAAACAAGAATTAGTAAACATAATAAAACCCCTAAAATTGCCTTTAATATTAAATATGAAACATGCGAGACTTGTTTATTTAGATACTACTAAATTCTTTAGAATGTGCAAAATTATTATATATGGGTGATGCGGCTAGTATAAAATGTGTTAACTCATATAAAATGTATCTTTCTTTTGGCAACCAATTAAGGGGGGGCATTGGCTAAGGGGGAGAATTTCGCTCGGGCTCATTGCATTTTCCGCCTTGCCTCTTCTTTTTGTTTCGACAAAAAGAGGGAGAATATTATTGAACTTGACAATTGACTTTCAAAAAGTCAACATCAGGATTTTGACTTTTAAAAGTTAAAATTATAAAATATCAAATCTTGGACAAACAAAAGTTCAACTAGTCTTAAGATATAAGAATCTTTTGATTGTCAACCTTCTCTAACTAACTAGTTCTTCCAAGTTCATATTAATCTCATATTTTTAAAATTCTTGTACATCTTTACATCTTTGATAAAAATAAAATTTATTATTTTTCCTCAACAAAAAGGGGGAGATTGTTAATACATATACCGTCCAAAAACGTTATTTATTTTATGATCTTTACCTTGTTTTGTTAACGACAAAAGTAAATTTCATTTTGCAAAATATAAAGCTTGTCAAGATTATTAGACATTAATACAAGCTTTTCTTAAATAAAAGTCTTCATCACTTAAGCATTCACATCTTATCACATTTTGATTAGCTACATATCAATTAACATTGATAACCTTCTAAACTATAATGTGCATCAACATGTTTAGATCAAGTATGTTTAGTTTCTTAAACATAACATTACATAAGTATTTCCTTATGTAACATATTAATTCTTAAAATAGAAAACTACATATTACATCATAGCTTGCATCACATTAGAAATCTTTAGAAGATTTTATAGAGTATTTTGTTTAGATATTCACTTATCATATCTTACATAATCTTAAAGAGATTTGGATGATCTTTGAAAGTTTTTTTGTGATTTCTAATGTCAGACTGGCGGAACCAACATTTATAAAGGGCGGACCCTTTTTTTTGGTTCCGTCCAGTCCGTGATCTTGCTGATCACTTGGCCTATAAATAGCAAGCCAACCCAAGTTGTTTTCTCATCCCTCATTTGCATAAAACACATACATTCTCTCATTCTATTACATCTAACTCAGTTTTATTTCATTTTAGTGATCATCTTTTGTAGCAAAGAAGATCAAGGCATAATCAAGCTTCACCAAATAGTTGGAAGGCTTGCTTGTTTTGTTGTTGTGTGAATCATTATTGTTCATACATCATTGTTGTACCAAACCATTTTAAACCTCTGAGTGTGAGTGATTAGTATTTTAGTCCTCAAAATACATAATGTGTTGGGAGTGATTGTACCCTTGTAAAAGAACTCGACATCTAGCTTTGTGTTGGAAATATTGTGTGAGCGACGTGTAAATATTTTCTCCGCGTGTTAAAGGAGCTTGTTGATTAGTGAAGATAACTCTCCAGCTAGAGACTCGAGGAGTGGAGTAGGACAAGGAAAAAGAGTCCTTGTAGACCGAACCACTATAAACAACTTTGTCGTGGTTTGATTGTTTCTTTCCTTACTTACATATTATCTATTGCTTACATATTATTCATTCTTCACTAACACCTCATTTATCTATATTGATTGATATCACAATCAGTTTTCGAAACAATTAATTTTTTTAAACGGTAAAACTATTCAACCCCTCTTCTAGTTTTCCACAATTGGTACCAGAGCCTCGTTGCTCAAGATTTTCTAAAATATATTATTATTTATAAACTTAAAACGATCCATGGATTCTGAAAAACTTTAAAGAAGGGCAATCTATTCAAAGACCACCACTTTTTGAAACCAATGGATTTATCTATTGGAAAAACTGTTTTAAAACATATGTGAAATAAAAAGATATAGATCTTTGGATTGTTATCATTAAAGGTGATTTTAATCCTACAACAAAAGATATTTCAGATGATGAACAAAAAAAAAATTAATAGCTAAAAATAATGAAGCTAAAATGATGCTTTATAATGCTTTGCCTAGAAAAGAATATGAAAGAATTTTTATGTGTGAAACCGCCAAAGATATTTAGGAATCTTTAATAATTACACATCAAAGGAATTCACAAGTCAAGGATAACAAAATTGATCTTCTTGTTCAACAATATGAACAATTTGTTATCCCTGAAGATGAAACCATTGATTGTGGATTTGCTCGTTTTAATACTATTGTTACTTCTCTTAAAGCACTTGATGAATCTTTTCGTAGCAAGAACTATGTCAGGAAATTTCTTAGAGCACTCCATCCGAAGTGGAGAGCAAAAGTAACGACTATTGAGGAATCAAAAGATCTCTCAATAATGTCACTTGACGAGCTAATTGGAAACCTCAAAGTACATGAAATGGTAATGGAGAAGGATTCGGAAATCATCAAAGGCAAAAGAGAGAAAGTTAAATCCGTTGCTCTAAAGGCAAGAACGAAATCTAGTGATGATGAAGAATCTTGCTCGGATAGTAAAGACGAGGAGTATGCCATGGCCGTAAGAGATTTCAAAAAGTTCTTTAGAAGAAGAGGAAAGTTTGTAAAACAACCCTGTGATGAAAAGAAATCATTCCGGAAAGACCGAGATGATAAAAAGGGAAAAAGTGAAATGAAGTGCTTTAGATGCGGTGATACAAGTCATCTAATAGGAGATTGCCTCAAGCTACCTAAAAGCAAAACTTAACGAGCTTTTGTAAGTGGGGCTTGGAGTGAAAGTGATGATGACGAAGAACCAAGTAAGGAAGAGATCGCGCTCATGGCACATGAATCCAACGAGGTACATTCCGACTCATCTTACTCCTCTATTGATGATGACACTTTGCAAAAACAATATAATCAATTATGTGAGCTTAGCTTAAAAATCATAACTAATAACAAGTTTTTAAAAACTAAAAAGGAATTTTTAGAAAACGAAATTTATGAGTTAAAAGGAAAGGCACAACGATTAAAAAAAGGCAAGGCTAATGACGATGGTTGTAAATTATGTCAAGAGCTTGGTCTTGAGATAGAAAAGCTAAAACTCACACAGGAGGTTCTCATCGAACATAACTCTAAATTTAAGAAATTTAACAAAAATAGTTCTTGTGCCGATGAAATAGTAAGAATTAAAAAAGTACCAGGAAATACACGTGGATTGGGTTTTAATGAAGTAATAATTCCAAGTAGTCAAACCAAAACGGCCAAAAAACACAAATAAACTGTCCCAACTGCAACAGTACAGCACGAACGAGACGAAACCATAAATTTGGGTCCGGTTGTTGTAAAATTTGGTTCCGTGGTGTCTGCAGAAGGACAACAAGTTTGCAAAATGGACCGTAGTGAATTTGTCAAAGTATCTAATAAATCTAAAGATGTTGTTAAACAAAAACCTACTGTTACAATAGGAGTAGGACTTGTTAAAAATGAATTTAGATCTAAAAACACTCAACAAAGCCTAAAACACCTATTGCCAAACGCCCCTTTCCCAAAAGAAACTACAACATACAACCCAACTATCAACATACCGGTTGGAATCAAAACTACTCTAGACCATATCAAACTCCTAATTACATACCATGGAACCCATAACCATCATTTCCATACATGAACCAAGTAAATAGTATGTTTTACCCAAACAGACCCATGAGATATTGGGGACCAAACGCTTGAGTTATGTGTGACATAGGTATGCTTAAAAGTCGGCTCGAAGCCTGATGAATGGATAAAAGATAGCGGATGCTCAAGACACATGACGGGAAACAAAAGCCTCTTCTCAACATACCAAGAGTTTGAAGAGTTTGACGGAGGTAATGTTACTTTTGAAAATGTTGCTCATGTTGATAGACTAGGATTTAATCTACTTAGTATTAGCCAACTATGTGATAAAAGTATAAAGTACTATTTGAAGAAAATGGTAGTAAAATACTAAAAGATGGTATCACCATAGCAAAAGGAGTTAGGAAAAATAACATATACGTCATGAAAATAGATAGAACATCTAAAGACAAACTTTGCATAACAACCTTAGATGATAACTCTACCCTTTGGCATAGACGTCTAGGTCATGCTAATATGAGACTCATTCAATCGTTATCCTCAAAAGAGCTAGTTAGAAACTTACCCAAATTGAAATATGACCAACACTTTTGTGATGATTGCAAAATTGAGAAACAAGTTCATAGTAGCCATAAGGCTAAAAACATGGTTTCCACATCTAGGTGTCTAGACCTTTTACATATGGACTTGTTTGGTCCATCCGCTATACAAAGTTATGGAGGCAACTTCTACACTTTGGTCATAGTAGATGATTACTCAATGTTCACTTGGACAAAGTTTTTGAAAACTAAAAACGAAGTTTTTGATAAATTTGAAATACTTAGTAAGAAAATTCAAAATCAACTAGGTGTTAACATTGTGTCGATCTGAACGGATCATGGCCGCGAATTCGATAATGAAACACAATTTGGAAACTTTTGTGATACAAATGGTATAACACATAACTTTTCTGCTCCTCGAACACCCCAATCTAATCGTGTAGTAGAACGTAAGAATAGAACTCTTCAAGAAATGAGTAGAACAATGCTTAATAAACAAAACATACCCCTAAAAGTTTTGGTCTAATGCTGTTGACACTTCCACTTACATTTTAAATAGAGTCTTAATATGTCCATTCTTGAACAAAACACCTTATGAAATCTATAAAGGCAAAAAGCCTACTTTAGGACACTTTAGAGTATTTGGATGTAAATGTTTCATTTTAAATACCAAAGACTATCTCATCAAATTTGACCCAAAGTCTTATGAAGGTGTGTTTCTTGGTTACTCACAAACTATCAAAGCATACATCGCTTTAAACAAAGAAACAATGAGAGACGAGGAATCGTTGAACATAACATTTGACGGAAGCCCACCTCCCTCTAAGACATCACCTTTGGTAGATGATGAATTAGTTGAAAGTCAACTTATTGAAAGTCAAGAAAACAATGATTATAATAAGGAAGATGAACCATTACATAAAGATATTAATATCAAAGAGTCCAAAAGTCATTCTTTATAAAAGGTCATATGACAATTAAATCAAAGAACATTAAGATCACCAGCCCAAAATCAAAGTAACTACTTTTGTTTTGGGTCATCCATTGAACCGAAAAACGTAAACAAAGCAGTAAAAGACGAATCTTGGGTAATTGCTATGCAAGAGGAGCTAAACCAATTTGCTAGAAGTGATGTATGGAAATTAGTTCCAAAACATAAAAAACAAACTATAATTGGAACGAAATGGGGTTTTCAAAATAAAATGGACAAAAACGGTGTAGTGTCTAGAAACAAGGCTAGGCTTGTGGCACAAGCCTATAATCAACAATAAGGAATTGATTACAACGAAAATTATGCACCGGTAGCTAGGCTCGAGTCTATTAGAATTTTACTTGCATATGCATGTGGTCACTACTTCAAACTTTTTCAAATGGATGTTAAAAGTGCATTTTTAAACGGGTTCATTAATGAAGAAGTATATGTTGCACAACCTCCCGAATTCACCGAATTTGAAAAACCAAATCATTTTTTCAAACTTAAAAAGGCATTATACGGACTTAAGCAAGTACCAAAAGCTTGGTATGATCGACTTAAGACTTTTTTAGTTGAACACAAATACACCATAGGATTAGTAGATAATACTCTATTTACTAAGAAAAGGGAATCACACATTATCATAGTTTAAATATACGTAGATGACATCATATTCGGATCAACTTGTCAAGAGCTATGTGATGATTTCTCTAAAATCATGCACGACGAGTTTGAGATGAGTATGATTGGCGAGTTAAATTTCTTTTTAGGACTTCAAATTAAACAACTAGTAGATGGTATATTCTTTAACCAATCTAAATACATAAAAGATATGCTTAAGAAATTTGGTCTTGAAGACTCAAAACCCACTAAAACACCTATGTCCTCGGAAACTAAACTCACCAAGGATGAGGAAGGTGAATCCGTAGATATCACTAAATATAGAGAAATGATTGGTAGCCTACTTTATCTCACGGCTAGTAGACCCGACATTATGTTTAGTGTTTGTCTATATGCTCGCTTTTAAGAAGATCCAAAAGCATCACACCTAGAAGCCTTAAAATGAATATTTAGGTACATCAAAGGCACTACATGTTTAGGATTATGGTATCCCAAATGAATGGTGTAGAAACCATAGTGTATGCTGACTCGGACCATGTCGGTGACTATGTCGATAGAAAGAGTACAAGTGGTATTTGTACTTTTGTTGGACAATGTCTCACCTCATGGTTCGCAAAGAAACAAACGGCCCTCGCTATCTCAATTACTGAAGCCGAGTACGTCTCAGTCGGAAAGGCATGTCAACAAGCTCTTTGTATGAAGCAAGTTCTCGTGACTACGGAGTTCAACTCAACGACATCTCTATACTTTGTGACAACAAAGGAGCCATTGAAATCAACAAAAATATTGTCCAACATGCCCGAACGAAACATATTGAAATTCACCATCACTTCCTTTGCGACAATGTTAAAAAAGGAAACATCTCAATCGAGAAAGTCTCCTTCGAAGATAACATTGCCGACATTCTAACTAAACCTTTTAAACGAGAACAATTCGATCTTCTTAGACTTGGTTTAGGATTAATGGAACCAAACACATAATCAAAAACATAGCTTAAAACTTAGAATGACCAAACAAAACAAATTAGCAAAATTTTGCTACTGTTCCCAATGAACCAAACGTCAACAAAGATGGAACCAAAAAATTGGGCCCGTCTGGTCCGTGGTTTCCTTGGTACCAAAATTTTTAACTACAAAACACTTCCTTGTTCACAACCCACATAACCAAGCGACTTACAAACACACATAACTCATTATTGAGGTTTCTTCTTCAACTAAACTCAGCCAAAATCAACATTTTAAGTATCCTAACTACATTACTTCTCTTAATTCATAGTCTAGGGTTCCAATTTATGCACAAAACCAAAACATGGGGATTATGCATCTTCTTGCACAAATTATGAATTAAATTTGTTAAAATCATGTTTCCCTTAGTTAGAAGTTACATATCATAAGGCATTATCATAATTAACTAAAAACCCCATGTCAAAATTTTGAAAAATTTCTCACTGTAGGAAAAACAATTTCTCATTGTTCATACAAATAAAAACATTATTTTCATCACTTGCATAATGTCTCTTGGGTACTAAAGGTAATGCACAACTAATATGCATTCCCGGGTATATTCAAACGAAGCCACATAGAATTAGGAGCGTTTGGATTATCTCTTGCATTTTTGTCACAATTCTCATTTTCCGGTCATTTCTCATACTCCATATTCATCATTTCATAACGGTTCATGCATGATTTTGCATTTCACATTAAACGCGTAAATTTTATATTAAATAAACGTTATCGCGTGAGTTATTATTTTGAATATTTAATCCGTTACTTCTAAAAATGATCCCGATATATTTTTATACTTACATTTAGTTTATAAAAACAATATTTTGAGTTTACCTAGTGTTTTAAATTTATTTTGGATATAAATGGTTAAATGTATATTATTACGACGTTTTTCTTAAAAACTACACGATAATTATTATATCACTCAAATCTTACAAGTAATGTATTTTTACAATTTTTATGATCTCATTATAATCTATTTTGATCTATTAAAAATTTCTTTCACCTAAAATTTCCTTAAATACACTAATATATAAAACCTTACAAGTTACATTTAAACTACACTTTACTTACATTCTTTTTAACAATTATACATTATAAAGTAAAAAAAAAAAGATATTTTGAGGACAAACATCCCTAGAAACCGCCATAGGGGTTAGTCAATGGGTGGGTAGATTTTTTCACTTGTAAAGATTTGTACACAATCTTCTTACACAATCATTCACCTCAATATTTCACACACTATCAAAATCATTTTCCTCTCTTCTCCTTCACAAAACCGGCCATGTGATGAAACAAGGAAGAAACCATTAATTTTGAAGATCAAGTAATTTTACAAGTCCTACTAGTGATCTATGTAAGGTTTTGAAATAAAACCTATAGATTAATTAAGGTTTTCATCATTTTCATCCACAACATCATTCTTGTAAGCATCTCATGTTTATTTTCATCTTACATATTCCTTTCATGCTCATCTCATCATTTTTGAGCAAAACATGCAAGACTTATGTTGATTATACCATTTTACATGATTTTTAGACTTATATATATATAAGGTCATCCTATAATTATCCCCTTGGTATACTTTGGTCTTGATGATGTTTAGGAACCCATGACACCCTAAGAAGGTGTATGGTAGGATTAGATTAGCTTTGGAGTTGATTTGAAGGGATTGGAATAGGTTTAGTACGAGAAAACTATTTTCGACTAGTATAAAATGTGTTCTGTCCTTGTTTTACTTTTTCTCGGAAAATCCGACAAGAGGCACGAAATTTTGGCCTTGATATTTAGAAAATATACTTTAAAACGAATCCGTGGCGCTTGAACGGATTAAAACAGAGTTATAACGAAGAAGTTATGAATTTTTAAAGTTTGACGACGAAATATATATTTTTCTGAAATTTCAGCAAAGAGTTTTTGTTTTGTACGAGTCAAAAACGAGCCTTAAGCTTTACAAATTATTTCGACTTATCAAAAATATATTAGTATACTTTGATACGAAGCTAAGGACATATAATACGTAGAAAACGGATTTGAAACGACAAAGATATACACGTTTTCACAAAATTGCCGTAACTATTATTTTTAGAAAAACTATATTATTTTTACGAGATAAGTGTTACGGTAACTAAAACGACCATGTTGGAGGCTGTTTTTAACTATGATGTGGAACTTTTTGTAACGAAATGTCTTCTAATAAAATTAAGATCACCGAGCATATTTTTCAAAACGACCAACCGTTTGTATAGCGGAGTTGTAATAAATTATTTACGGATGCTTAAACTTTGCCGAAACTCACTTTTTACACAACAATTAGACAAAACCACCATCTTTAACCCTTATTATCTTTATGTTCGAGACCTTTATGTCGAAAACTCCTGAACTGAAACTTTTAGATGTTGATACAAGCTTTTCAAAACCGTCGAGTTCGTTTCCTAACGATCGACGTACACCATTTTACGACTAGTTTTTCAAAGCCATTTTTGTCACTTTCATGAAATTTCCGACGACATGATTTTACGACGAAAAGTGAAAATTTCACTACAAATCATTACGAAACTATTGTAGGATGACATTTTGACGTAAATACTTGTAAAGTAATTTAAGAATGGTCAAGATGTCAAAAGGGTATTTTTCGACGATAAGTATTATTTTCAAAACTCGCAAATGGTATAAATAACATACGAAATGCATGCATAACATAACATCAAAACTCATTACATATCATAACATTCATTCTAGGTTGCGGATAGTTTCCGAGTCTCACTTTCGTGCACTTCATTTTGGTAGCATATCCATCATACCAGGTGAGTTCATACCCCACTTTTACTCGTTTAAATTCTTACAAACTATTTGGGGGAGATACATGCTTAAATACTTGTTTCACTCTTGCGAATACTCAAACCATTTATACAATTGTGTGACAATGTACTTCTTATACACTTTGGACATTATGTGTGGTTTATTGCGATATATGCCTTAATGTGCTAAACTAGTTTTCAATTATGCATCAACATACAAACTTTAGCAACTGGTTAACTCCTGCGGGAGCCGGCGGAGAGGTATTGATAGTACTATTGGGCTGACGCCCCCACCCTTGGGTCCTTGATGACGCGACACAGGGTGAATATAATCTGTTATTCAATGAAACATATCAAACAAGTTAGACTCGTCAAGAGGTTCGGTTGGTGTGATTCTTTGCATTAAGTACATGTATATATCGTATGCACCTATGTCCTACTTACAAACAAGATTGACAATTCTATATTTTGGCAATGGGTTGTAAACACACAGTTGCAAGTTTTGTATGGGCGGAACTTGAACCGAGTGGATTTACAATGCCTTTCTTGCATAAACAATTTTTGAAAGGCTTTACATCTCATCACAAACTTATGAACTCACCAACCATTGTGTTGACACTTTTAGCATGTTTATCTCGGTCTTAAGGTGATAGCAATTCATGGAGCTTTTGGGTCGCATGGCATACATTGAGTCTTGTGCTTTTAACAATTACCATTCGACATGTTTTGTAAACTTTTATGTATTATCAAACCTTGTGATTTCTTGTGGTGTAAACGTTAACTTATTTATCGAATGGTAAACTTTTCAAAACGTCTCATTATAGAGGTCGTTTTAGTATCCATACTTTGTGCTATGACGTCATACCCCAATGACACTATCGTTCATTGCGATATTTTGGGGTGTGACAGATTGGTATCGAGACTTGGTTATAGAGAACTAGGTTGCATTTTAGTTCCTAGACTATAACCGCCTCACGTCGATCCTTTCGTTTCCTATTGCCTTACTCACTTTTCGTATGCGCATATGTTTTCTTAAGTATTCCTTCTAGAACCACCTCATTAGATAACGTAGTTTCCTTGTACCAATAGGGAGTCCCAAAATCTAGTTGGGTCATCAAAGATATGGAGCTCAAGAATGAGCACTTATCTAACTTGATCTCGTGACAGTTCTTGTTTGATGAGATGCGAGATCGAGCTAAATAAGTGTTACTATAAAGCTGGATAGATTTGATGATTTTTCCCGAGGATGGGAGTTCTCTTGAGGATACTTTGGGAACTGCTGGCGACTAAACCTCATCGTGACTTTAGCACCTAACGGAATTTCCTATACACCAAGTGCGACTCTTCCTAGATACTTACCCTAAATCCCTCCTTCACCTTTTAGAATCGGATGATAGACTGGCTACCTACTTAAGTAACACCAATCGCCGAGACATGTATGCTTGGTGGTATGTACACGTGTGGAATGAGGCAATTATAATTATGGTGGCCAACATAATTATAAATGCGTCACAACTCACGTGGACATATGCGACCACGCATACGTAGATCGGTGTGGACACCTTAGGAACCAATTTGTGGCGTGGTATTATGTTTGAGGACGTTAAGTATAGACATTGGGAATTCAACGGTTCTTTCCCTTGCAGAGATAATGGCACCAAAGAGAGTAACACGCAAGATCTTGGCCGAGGTGGTGCGGTACCAAGGGTGGAATGACAGTGGACGTGGAGGTAGAGGAGGCGGTAGCGACATGGGTAACAATGACAACAACATCAAGGAAACCCGATTTTGCCGCCATCATCGCTCAACAACTTCAAATCTTGCTTCCCACTATTGTCACACAAGTTGGAAATCATATGAATAACTCGGAAACCACGGAACGGAACGGCAGTCTTGGCGACACCAACAATGTAGTGGCGGAAACAACAACAACAACACCAACAACAACAACAATGTAATTGGATGCACATATAAGGAATTTTCAACATGCAAACCCGTGGAGTTTGATGGTATAGGAGGTGCTTTGGCGATACTCGATGGGTAGAGAAGACAGGCGTTGATCGACATCGACAATTGTGCCACACATCGAGGGGTGAAGTATGTTGCTTGCTTGTTATCGTGAAAGGCATTGACATGGTGGAACACACACTACAAAGCTAGAGGCGGAGAGGCAACTATAGGTATGACATGGGACGAATTTAAGGCGTTATTGAAAGAGAGTCTTGCCGGACAATGAAATGCGAAATTGGAAGATGAATTTTTCACCACTCTATGATAGGGGTGGTCACGCACCTACACCGACCGATTTCATGAGTTAGCTAGACTAGTTCCTCATCTAGTTACCCCGAGTCCAAGAGAATCTCGAGGTACATATATGGTCTTGTCCCGAAACCGTGGAACTGTGAAAACAACGAGCCGTCTACAATACAAAGTGCGATCATCGAGGCGGGAACCCCGATGCATTTAGATGGTTAGAAATGGTACCTTGAGGAGCGGTGATAAGAGGAAGGAAGCAAGTGGGTCGAATAAGCGAGATAGACGTGGTAGCGCATACAACAAAAGGGCAAGAGTTTTTGTGGCAACTGCATCGAACAAAGAGAGTATGCGGTACACATCCCAAATGTGCTAAATGTGCTTATCATCACCAAGACCAAGCCACGCCGCTTGTGTACAAATTGCAATCGATACGGCCATTTTAAGGAGCGAGTAAAAGGAATAATCAAAGGACTTGCTTTGAATGTAACAACCGAATCACTTCGGAATAATTGTCCTCGCTTGAATAAGCCACCGATGCAAGCTCCTCTAGTGTGGCAATTGAAGGAAATAACCCAAACCCCAGACTCAATATCGGTCCTCCCGAGGTCGAGCATTCTATATAGGGACCGAGGAAGCCCGCAATGCGAATCGCACGTTTTTCCTAGACCATTAAGTGATCCACCGTATTATTCTGATTCAGTGAGTCTCATTAGATAAGAAACCTAGACGCGTAAGTTTTGGCATAAGCACTTTGACCATACATTCTGATTTCTCTAAACCTTAGGGTAGAACCTTATGTATCATCGATTGAATCGCGAGGACGCGATTCCTCTATCAGGGGAAGAATGTCACAATTCTCATTTTCCGGTCATTTCTCAAACTCCATATTCATCATTTCATAACGGTTCATGCATGATTTTGCATTTCACATTAAACGCGTAAATTTTATATTAAATAAACGTTATCGCGTGAGTTATTATTTTGAATATTTAATCCGTTACTTCTAAAAATGATCCCGATATATTTTTATACTTACATTTAGTTTATAAAAACAATATTTTGAGTTTACCTAGTGTTTTAAATTTATTTTGGATATAAATGGTTAAATGTATATTATTACGACGTTTTTCTTAAAAACTACACGATAATTATTATATCACTCAAATCTTACAAGTAATGTATTTTACAATTTTTATGATCTCATTATAATCTATTTTGATCTATTAAAATTTCTTTCACCTAAAATTTCCTTAAATACACTAATATATAAAACCTTACAAGTTACATTTAAACTACACTTTACTTACATTCTTTTAACAATTATACATTATAAAGTAAAAAAAAAAAAGATATTTTGAGGACAAACATCCCTAGAAACCGCCATAGGGGTTAGTCAATGGGTGGGTAGATTTTTTCACTTGTAAAGATTTGTACACAATCTTCTTACACAATCATTCACCTCAATATTTCACACACTATCAAAAATCATTTTCCTCTCTTCTCCTTCACAAAACCGCCATGTGATGAAACAAGGAAGAAACCATTAATTTTGAAGATCAAGTAATTTTACAAGTCCTACTAGTGATCTATGTAAGGTTTTGAAATAAAACCTATAGATTAATTAAGGTTTTCATCATTTTCATCCACAACATCATTCTTGTAAGCATCTCATGTTTATTTTCATCTTACATATTCCTTTCATGCTCATCTCATCATTTTTGAGCAAAAACATGCAAGACTTATGTTGATTATACCATTTTTACATGATTTTTAGACTTATATATATATAAAGGTCATCCTATAATTATCCCCTTGGTATACTTTGGTCTTGATGATGTTTAGGAACCCATGACACCCTAAGAAGGTGTATGGTAGGATTAGATTAGCTTTGGAGTTGATTTGAAGGGATTGGAATAGGTTTAGTACGAGAAAAACTATTTTCGACTAGTATAAAATGTGTTCTGTCCTTGTTTTACTTTTCTGGAAAATCCGACAGTAGGCACGAAATTTTGGCCTTGATATTTAGAAAATATACTTTAAAACGAATCCGTGGCCGCTTGAACGGATTAAAACAGAGTTATAACGAAGAAGTTATGAATTTTTAAAGTTTGACGACGAAATATATATTTTTCTGAAATTTCAGCAAAGAGTTTTTGTTTTGTACGAGTCAAAAACGAGCCTTAAGCTTTACAAATTATTTCGACTTATCAAAAATATATTAGTATACTTTGATACGAAGCTAAGGACATATAATACGTAGAAAACGGATTTGAAACGACAAAGATATACACGTTTTCACAAAATTGCCGTAACTATTATTTTTAGAAAACTATATTATTTTTACGAGATAAGTGTTACGGTAACTAAAACGACCATGTTGGAGGTGTTTTAACTATGATGTGGAACTTTTGTAACGAAATGTCTTCTAATAAAATTAAGATCACCGAGCATATTTTTCAAAACGACCAACCGTTTGTATAGCGGAGTTGTAATAAATTATTTACGGATGCTTAAACTTTGCCGAAACTCACTTTTTACACAACAATTAGACAAAACCACCATCTTTAACCCTTATTATCTTTATGTTCGAGACCTTTATGTCGAAAACTCCTGAACTGAAACTTTTAGATGTTGATACAAGCTTTTCAAAACCGTCGAGTTCGTTTCCTAACGATCGACGACACCATTTTACGACTAGTTTTTCAAAGCCATTTTGTCACTTTCATGAAATTTCCGACGACATGATTTTACTTACGAAAAGTGAAAATTTCACTACAAATCATTACGAAACTATTGTAGGATGACATTTTGACGTAAATACTTGTAAAGTAATTTAAGAATGGTCAAGATGTCAAAAGGGTATTTTTCGACGATAAGTATTATTTTCAAAACTCGCAAATGGTATAAATAACATACTGAAATGCATGCATAACATAACATCAAAACTCATTACATATCATAACATTCATTCTAGGTTGCGGATAGTTTCCGAGTCTCACTTTCGTGCACTTCATTTTGTTAGCATATCCATCATACCGGTGAGTTCATACCCCACTTTACTCGTTTAAATTCTTACAAACTATTTGGGGAGATACATGCTTAAATACTTGTTTCACTCTTGCGAATACTCAAACCATTTATACAATTGTGTGACAATGTACTTCTTATACACTTTGGACATTATGTGTGGTTTATTGCGATATATGCCTTAATGTGCTAAACTAGTTTTCAATTATGCATCAACATACAAACTTTAGTAATCTGGTTAACTCCTGCGGGAGCCATGGAGAGGTATTGATAGTACTATTGGTGACGCCCCACCCTTGGGTCCTTGATGACGCGACACAGGGTGAATATAATCTGTTATTCAATGAAACATATCAAACAAGTTAGACTCACAAGAGGTTCGATTGGTCGTGATTCTTTGCATTAAGTACATGTATATATCGTATGCACCTATGTCCTACTTACAAACAAGATTGACAATTCTATATTTTGGCAATGGGTTGTAAACACACAGTTGCAAGTTTTGTATGGGCGGAACTTGAACCGAGTGGATTTACAATGCCTTTCTTGCATAAACAATTTTGAAAGGCTTTACATCTCATCACAAACTTATGAACTCACCAACCATTGTGTTGACACTTTTAGCATGTTTATCTCGGTCTTAAGGTGATAGCAATTCATGGAGCTTTTGGGTCGCATGGCATACATTGAGTCTTGTGCTTTTAACAATTACCATTCGACATGTTTTGTAAACTTTTTATGTATTATCAAACCTTGTGATTTCTTGTGGTGTAAACGTTAACTTATTTATCGAATGGTAAACTTTTCAAAACGTCTCATTATAGAGGTCGTTTTCTGTATCCATACTTTGTGCTATGACGTCATACCCCAATGACACTATCGTTCCGCTGCGATATTTTGGGGGTGTGACAATTTTGCCAAAAACTACTAATAAAAACTATTTTATGCATAAATAAGGAGTCGAGATAAACACAACTCCACATTGTTTGAATATAGGCACGCACTAGAACAAAATGTTAATTAAGTTTTCATTTTGACTAAAAAATGAAACTTTTTTCTCCTAGGAACAAACTTGCCACCCGCAAAGTATTATGATCACAAAGACACCCTTGGATATATCCCACAACACCACAAAACTAAGGGTCTTAACAAAGACCAAGTTAAGGTTTTTAAAGGTCTAGAGAAACACTACTTTTATGAGGGTAGGACAATTCACTCATCCTTTGTCGAGGGAACAAACCTTCTTCAAGAACTAGCAACCATTCACTTTGATGGTCTCCTAGACATAGACGAGCCCATTTGCCCTAGATTTGTCCTTGAGTTCTATGCTAGCGTAATTCTTGTAACAAATGATGATGGTCTTATGTCTCTTAACTTCAAAGTCAACCAAATTGATTTCAACATTCTCCTCACTCATTTTGCCCAAGTGCTAGGAATTCCTTGTGTTGGAACTTATCTATAGTCGGATAAATGGTCACTCACAATTCTTGACTCAATTCATGACCGTTCCCCTCCTTACCAAACTCCCTTGGTTGACAAAGATGTCATCCGTGAGTACCTCTTATTTGATAGGGTAGCATCAACACGTGTCACTAGAGCCGGAAAGGAAATCAACCGAGATCCATATGGAATGGAACTTAACGATCTTAAGCCTGAATTCAAGAAATGGGAAGAAGTTCTTAAAGCCAATGTCATAAGCACCATAGAAAACCGTGACTATATCAATGCTTGCCTTTGCTACATGCTCTATGGCTTGTCCACCCGTCAACCATTCAACTTAGCATACTACATTGCTAAGAGAATGGTCAACATTCCCACTCAAGGAACCGTTGCTCTTCCTTACGGGATGCTTCTTACCCGTCTCTTTAGAGCCTTTGCACCCATTCCGCCAATTCCTAGAGGGGTAAAACTTGACTATCCTCTTATCCCTCATATCTTTGTGACATTGAGTGATGAAAGGGTAGACAAGACGAAGACCAAAGGAAAACGGCCACAACCTCCTAATCCTTCAACTTCATCGTCAAATACCTCGGAAGACGGACTCGCCAACTCTAAGCTTCAACCTCACGAGTACTATGCCTCACTTCTAGAGATAGAGAACCCCTCAGAGGAATTCAAGCAAACGAAGGGTATGTTCAAGTGTCTTGGAAGATGCTTTCAAAGATTAACAAGAAGTTGGACAAGTGAGGGAGGTTTTAATGAGTGTTTGGTATAAGGACAAAAACAATGATGTATGATTTATTCTATGTGTTTTCGCTTTATAGGATGATAACTAAACTTAAAAAATTTATGTGAACTAACTTTGTCATGCAGGGGGATAACATTTGGATGTTATCAAATTTTCACCGTTTTCACTTTTTAGTGAAAATCACTAGCCTCTATTGGAAAAACATGCTCCTGTGTGTTTATATGTGTGTTATTCCTTGTTCCTAACCAGAAATAATTATCTCCATATGTTTTAAGAAATATTTCAGGATTCAAAAAAGTTCCCGAGGGTTAAAAAACGCCTCTTTGAACAAATCTGATCACCACGAATTTGACGGACCCAAAATTTTGGTTTCGTCCATTGTAAAATTTGGTGCCGCCAAATTCATCAAGTCGGACCAGACAGAACCAAAAAGTTGGGTCCGTCTTTGAAATTTTTTGGTGCCGTGGATCACTGCAGGTAACTTTCTGAATTTTACTAAATCCCGCACTCTAATTTACCAAATTTTGTTTCTAGTATAGTTTTTACCGCTTTTCATTTATATTAGGACTAGTTTAACTTACTTAGACCAATAGGATATCCATTTCCCACCAAAATTCAAAAATTCTCAAAATCCGCCCAAGGAACCCTTTTCTATAAAGGAAGGAACCATTATTCCTTGTAATCCATGGATGACTGATTTCTAGGAATTTGCAATAATTGAAGTTCATTTATTGCATATCTTGATCAATTTACTCAACACTTCTCGTATGGATTGACTTAGGGAGATTTGACATGCATTTAAACTCTTCCAAATCATTAGGAACTACTTCACTTGTATGGCTTAACATCAAATCAAATACAAATTTCCAAAATCTCATGATCCTATTAATTAAGACGTCAAGGATGATCATTTTCACACCTTAACAATTTTTCCTTCTTCTCTTAGCATAATCTTGATCACAATGACAAAGTCATCCACAACATCACCATCAACCAAACATCTCAAGAAAACCACAAGAATAAGTGTAAGACCTTGTTGCTTTGTCTATCTTAGTTCCTCCTCAGACTCATCATCACTCAACATTTCATCTCCAATAAGAGATGAAAACTTCCTCACCTTGAGTACTCCAACTCCACCACCAAAATCACCCATTATCATCACCACTCCACCACCTACTAAAACACCAATTGTCACCTCTCTTCGACCGGCTCCAATACAATCATCAAAATCACCATCAACACCAAAATCTCGAAAGCTTGTACCCATAGAACTCTTCTCAACTCCACCAACATCTTCAAATCCATTCTTGGATGAGTTGGAAGACTTACCTCCTAGGCCCATAAATCCACCACCTCTTCCATCATTTAGAACCATTGAGCTTATCGCTTATGAACTACCAAGATCATCATTTGAACCAAACGCCCCTTTTCAAAATGAACCTAGACCTCGTCTCTTCCACCCAATCCACAACGATATCCATGGGCCACTCTATTGAGATCATGCTCTACCACATACATCCTTTTCCCCACATATTGATGACATTGATGAGTCAATGTGGGAAGACCACACACAATCTCAAGTAGAGATACAAGCTCATCTAAAAAACTTTCACACCTTTTCAAACATGGTGGATTCTCATTTAAATGAGGCATTGCAAATGCAAAAATGCTTTGATTTCTTCCCTCATTGCTCCATCAAATACCAACAATGCTTCCACCAATATTCCACCACCAAACAATAAACCTACTCTCCTACCTAGACATGGTTGCTCCCATTGTGAGCGCACCGCCCATCTTAGTGAAAGGACCCGAATCATGGTCCACGAATTACACGATGAAATGAGGTTCATCCTCAA
Source organism: Chrysanthemum lavandulifolium (assembly GCA_022545495.1). NCBI lineage: Eukaryota > Viridiplantae > Streptophyta > Magnoliopsida > Asterales > Asteraceae > Chrysanthemum > Chrysanthemum lavandulifolium. The sequence goes on from CM040244.1 coordinate 117,811,410, forward strand.
TCATATCCTTGAGCGTATTAACGCTTTTTCTCATCCTCCTCCTCAATAGGATGGTTCTTGCTTTATTTTTAGGACTTTTAATTTTCTAAGTTATTTTTTTTCTAGGATTGTTTTTTTATTTTCTTAAGTTATTTTTCTATTTTTGGATTTCTTTTATGTCTCAACATCTCTATTATGTTCCATTTTATGACTTTTAAGTCATAAATTTTTTTAACTAATTAATGATGTTTATTATAATGTTGTTGGTGATTACTTGGTGGTTGGAATTATTTTTATACTTGTGATGATTAATGTTACTAACCTCTCTTTTGTAGCTTTTCAATCCATGTATCTTTCTTTTGGCAAAAATTAAGGGGGAGCATTGGCCAAGGGGGAGAATTTCGCTCGGGCTCATTGCATTTTTCGCCTTGCCTCTTCTTTTTGTTTCGACAAAAAGGGGGAGAATATTGAACTTGACCATTGACTTTCAAAAAGTCAACATCAGGATTTTGACTTTTAAAAGTTAAAATTATAAAATACCAAATCTTGGACAAACAAAAGTTCAACTAGTCTTAAGATATAAGAATCTTTTGATTGTCAACCTTCTCTAACTAACTAGTTCTTCCAAGTTCATATTAATCTCATATTTTTAAAATTCATGTTCATCTTTACATCTTTGATAAAAATAAAATTTATTTTTTTCCTCAACAGAAAGGGGGAGATTGTTAATACAAATACCGTCCAAAAACGTTATTTATTTTATGATCTTTACCTTGTTTTGTTAACGACAAAAGTAAATTTCATTTTGCAAAATATAAAGCTTGTCAAGATTATTAGACATTAATACAAGCTTTTCTTAAATAAAGTCTTCATCACTTAAGCATTCACATCTTATCACATTTTGATTAGCTGATATCAATTAACATTGATAACCTTCTAAACTATAATGTGCATCAACATGTTTAGATCAAGTATGTTTAGTTTCTTAAACATAACATTACATAAGTATTTACTTATGTAACATATTAATTCTTAAAATAGAAAACTACATATTACATCATAGCTTGCATCACATTAGAAATCTTTAGAAGATTTTATAGAGTATTTTGTTTAGATATTCACTTATCATATCTTACATAATCTTAGAGAGATTTGGATGATCTTTGAAAGATTTTTTGTGATTTCTAATGTCAAACTGGCGGAACCAACATTTATAAAGGGCGGACCCCTTTTTTTGGTTCCGTCCAGTCCATGATCTTGCTGATCACTTGGCCTATAAATAGCAAGCCAACCCAAGTTGTTTTCTCATCCCTCATTTGCATAAAACACATACATTCTCTCATTCTATTACATCTAACTCAGTTTCATTTCATTTTAGTGATCATCTTTTGTAGCAAAGAAGATCATCTTTTGTTGTTGTGTGAACCATTATTGTTTATACATCATTGTTGTACCAAACCATCTTAAACCTCTGAGTGTGAGTGGTTAGTATTTTAGTCCTCAAAATACATAGTGTGGGGGGAGTGGTTGTACCCTTGTAAAAGAACTCGACATCTAGCTTTGTGTCGGAAATATTGTGTAAGTGACGTGTAAAGGTTTTCTTCGCCGGTTAAAGGAGCTTGTTGATTGGTGAAGATAAATATCGAGTTGGAGACTCGGGGAGTAGAGTAGGACAAGGAAAAAGAGTTCTTGTAGACCGAACCACTATAAACAACTTTGTCGTGGTTTGATTGTTTCTTTCCTTACTTACATATTATCTATTGCTTATATATTATTCATTCTTCACTAACACATCATTTATATATATTGATTGATATCACAATAAGTTTTCGAAACAATTAAGTTTTTTAAACGATAAAACTATTCAATCCCCTTCTAGTTTTCCACAGTGTTTTATTGTTCCAAGTGTAGATCGGGAAGAAAGAAGGTAACGGAGCACGAGTTGTACACTCGTTTGAGACCCACGAGTCTTGTTCGTCCGTTTGATTTAGGTTAAGATGGACAAACAATCAAAAAATTTGTTTTAAAAAGAATAAAAATGTAATATAACCAGTCGGTATCGTGTGTGTCATGTCGTGTCTTGTGTGTGCATTTTATTTATTGTTTTGATGTATTTATTGTGGGTTGGTTAGTAGAAATGGACGATTGATGGTGTTGGAAAATCCACCGGGACCAAGAGGTCCGGTTTGGGTTGCGTTCGGATGAAGCCGAGAACCCCAAGGACCACAAGGTCTGGGTTTGGGTTGCGTTGGGTTGTAGCCGAGAACCCCAAGGGACCATAAGGTCCAGGTTTGGTTGTTGTGGAATTTGTTTGGAGGTTTTTGTTGATATTGGGAATAACCGGGAGCAAGATGGTCCGGTTGTGTTGCGTTTGATTGAGCCAAGAGGGAGCCAAAGGGCCAATAGGGTTCGTTGGGTTCGCGTGGGTTTCACCTTGGCCAAGCCGAGACCATTAGGGTCTCGGCATTTGTTTCGGATACGGTTTGATATATTTTGGATGACGGGGATGATGGCGAGTTGAATTGGAGGTTGTTTGATATGTTGCCGAGCCGTAGGATTAGGGACGGTAACTAGTGGAAATATTTATTTGAACTTGAAATTATATACGCATTAGGTTGCGTCATTTCCATTTTATCGTACCTTCCTTCCTCTGGATGCCATGGAGATTAGCTTTAGATGCCAGTCGTGTTAGTCGTAAATAGTGCATTACTGTGGCTAAGGTGAGTTTCATAGCCCCTCTTTTCAAAGTTTTTCATAACAACTTTGGGGGAGAATACATGCTGCTTTTAACTGACCATAATTGGATATGTAAGTATTATTTGAGAATAACTATTGTTTGGAATATTTGATTTGTGGATTGTGATCTTATGTGTTTATGTGAATACAAACTATTTCTTGGACCTGCCACTACTCTTTTGAATTGCTAATGTGTTGACTAGGAAAGGTTAGACATGTAACAGTTGTTGACTTAGACTATGGTAGCATTCCTATCCTATAACGCGATGACTAGCTAAGAGTAGACATTTGTATCTGACCTAGACCAGGGTAGCTTGTGTTCTAGGCCTTGCTACGATTGTGCTGGCTAGAGTCGCCTGGGGCCCTGCGGAGATCTCGATTGTGTTGTTGGATTATTGTGGATTGATTGTTGATTGGAATGTTTATTATATATCTGCCATAGTCGCACACAACAATTAAACCTTATCACATCCACTATTACTTTTGTAACTTAACTCTTTGAACTCACCAGCGTAAGCTGGCCGTTTTAGCATGTGTTTTCAGGTTTAAGGCGATAGCTCACTATTGGAAGACGCTTGGCATGGGGCATGGTCATAGGCGACTCTGATGAATATCAGGACTGCTTTAAACTTCTTATTGGGCCTATTTCCGCACTACTTTCATTCATGTAAACTTAATTTTTTCAAATAATGAATTTTAATCTGAAAGAATGGAATAAAAACCATTCTTTGTTCCTTATGTTGTGATACCATGATAGTGGCACCCCAACGTGTGTATGCTTCCGCTGGACCGTATTTTTGGGGTGTTACACGGGCCGACGCGTCAGCAATGCCAAGACAGTGTGAGAAAATGGAGTTTCATCAAATATTTTTGTTAAAACAATTAATCCTCAAGCTCCTTTTGCAAATACTCGAGGTAATAAAACACCCATTATAAGAAGAGAAAACCCAAAACAATTTTATAACTCGGATTCTCGTAATGGCCTCGGTTACACACAACCTCGAGTCAATCATTCACCACTCTTACCTAAACCCAATGTGAGACCTCCATCAACATACAACCAAAGGTCATCTCAATATCAAAATATCTCATATCAAAGGAGAGACAACTCCTACTCAAACCAAAGTTTCTTTAGACCTCAAATACATCAAAGCTATAGACCAAGTTTTCAAAACCAAAATGATTTTCAAAATAATCCTTGGTCCGCTTTTTCTAGATATGGTATTGAGAAATTATGTGTCTTGCTTCAAGACCCATGAAACTTGGGCACTTTAAATGCTAACCAAAATGGACCCAAGAAGCAATGGGTACCAAAAGCTTGAATTGCATCTTTGGTTGTAGGTTTGCCTCAAAAGTGATCTACAATCAGACGAGTGGATAGTGGATAGCGGTTGCACCAAACACATCACTGGGAATAGGAGATTATTTACCTCATACAAGGCGTATGATGACAATCAAGTCATTTTTGGAAGGAAACTTAATGGCAAAATCATTGGTAAAGGTAACGTCCTTCATGAATCTATAGAAATTACCAATGTTGATCATGTTAGTGGTTTAAACTTTAACTTGATTAGCGTTAGTCAATTAAGTGATGATGATTGTGAGGTTAAATTTACTAAAGTAGATTGTACTATTAGTAAAAATGGTGTAGTAATAGCTAAAGGTCATAGGAGAAATAACTTGTATACTTGCAAGTTGGGAGATAACTTCAACCAACACATATGTCTTACATCCATGGTGGATAACTCAATGCTTTGGCATAGGAGGTTTGGTCACGCCAATATGAGGTTAGTCCAAAGTCTAGCTTCCAACGAGATAGTAAGGAATTTACCAAAGTTGAGCTTTGAAAGACATTATTATGATACTTGTAGTCTAGGGAGTCAAGGACATGAATAAAATAGGAATAGGAATCCAGTGTCAACTAATAGGGTTTTAGAGTTGTTACACTTAGATTTGTATGGTCCATCTCCAATCCAAAGCTATAGAGGAAACTTCTACACTTTGGTGATTGTCGATGATTATTCAAATTACACTTGAGTGTTATTTTTAGTGTCTAAAGATGGAGTCTTAGGAAAATTTGATATATGAAGGAAAAAGCTTGACATCCTACTTGATCGTTCTATTGTTTCAATAAAAACAAATCATAGTAGTGATTTTGATAAATTACAATTTGGTAGCTTTTGTGAACAACATGGAATATCTTATAACTTATCAGGCCCGTTCACTTCTCAATCGCTTGAGATTGTTGAAAGAACACATCGTAAATTACGAAAGATGAGTCGTGCAATGCTTGACGAGCAATCCATACCACAAAAGTTTTGGTGTCATGCCCTAGATACCGCATGTTACATCTATAATAGAGTTTACATTAGAAAGGTCATTAATAAAACACCCTATGAGATACTTAGAAATAGGAATCCTTTAGAATACTTTAGGGTATTTGGTTGTAATGTATTTATACTTAACACCAAAGAATATGTCACCAAATTCAACCCAAAGTTGTATGAAGGTGTGTTCTTAGGATACTCTCAAACTAGTAAAGCATACATAGTGCTTAATAAGGAAACAATGAGGATTGAGGAATCTCTCAATGTGACCTTTGATGAGAGCATGCCCGAGCCTAAATCATCTCCTTTGGTAGAAGATGATGTGATAGATGAACAAATAGTTCAAGATCAAGAAAGGTTTCCGTCATTACAAGTTAATGTTTCGGATGAAGGTAATCCTAAGAAAGTGAGAGAAATGAGAGGTCATACTATAGAACAAGTCATTGGTGACTTGAGTAAAAGAACACTTAGGTCACAAAATAGACAAGACTAGGTTTTGGCATGACATTTTTCAAAAATCCAAATTACTTTTGGGATGGGTTTAGGTGTTCATGGTTGACATACATCTTAGGAGAACAATCTTATAGGATAAGTTAAGAAGTCTAGATAGTCGTTTTCAAAGTCCTTTAGGTGCTCTTAGAGCTTGTGTGCTTAGGTGACTAGGACTTATGTGAAGGTATGAAAGGAAATTCAAATGAATGTTTTTTGAGAGGAAAGATGTTTATCAATGCATTATTCAAACGATGATTGATAATATCCTAGATTCTACATGTCTATACTATGTGCTATGAACAAGAAATTTTGATACAAAATATTCTACTATATGTGCTAGAATTGAAAGTAATTGTGTTGAAGATTTTATATCTACCTCTACTTGTTCAATTTATATGAAAATTTCATGCTATGTGTTTAGGGTAGAAAAGAAATGAAAAGACTTCCATGCAAGTAAACAAAAATACCCTATGAATAGACTTAATAAACTAAGAATTTCATCCGAAATCTTAGTAACTTATTTTTTTACAGTAAAGTAGCAAATAAGGATTATTAAAGTCGACACACTACACAACAAACTATAAAGTTGAGATACTTACGTTGTATATTGACTTTATATACAATGTGTGGTGGTTTATAGGATCTAGTTTGTGTACTCATTAATATAAAATACACACTTGATTTCTATACACTAACAACTACATTCTTGAAATATCTTGCATGAAATACTTGAACTTGGTTCATGCATGATGAGATGTAGAATCTATATTTTGCTCTATAGAATCTAGGAACTAAATATGTGTAACTTGTTCATTCTAAACCAACTGAATCTAATTTCCGTTTTCACTAAATCAGTTCTACCATAAGGCATAATTCCCTTTTCCCGTATATTCTCCACTTCTTTAAATATCATACCTAGTACAAGTAGTTGGAAATCTATGTACTAATTTCTTTTATCCACCGGATATTAAGGTAACTATTATCCATACCTAACTTCTAATTCACCATTATTTAAAGCTTAAAAAGCTTTGCTAAACATTGCACCTAAATCTCAATCAAGTTAAACATGGATAACGAACCAATCTCACCAAACAAAGTTCTTGACAACCACATCTTCTTAAGTAGTGACACTTATTCTTTAAATACCAATAGTTGTTATCAAGAAGTCATGAAAAACATTGTGGTCACTCAAAATCCAAATGAGGATGTTGGGATTGGAGATGGGTAGTTTATGCATAATGACCAACAATTTCCTAGGGCTAATCTAGAAGGAATAATTCAAGATGAAATTTGGAGAAATCTTAATAATGCTCAACTCACATCATCTCCATGTAGGTGTCTTGGAGAAGAAAAATTTTAGGAAAAGGTAAGGAAGCCCTTAAGCCCAAAACTTCGTGAGAGCAAACATTCTTTTTTTTAGGAAAACACAATTGAGATGCTCAATGCCATTAAGGATAATAGGGAAGAAAATTGAAAGACGTTCACATCTCTTCATGAGGGAGTTAAAATGCTTCAAGCGTTAGCTTCCAGCATATCTTCCTTGGTGCATAATTATAGGAGCTATGAAACAAGTGGCGATAATTTAGAAGATTACAAGGACTAGCAGCGTGTTTGGTGTTTGTTTTGCTTATGTGCTTTATTAGTCTATTTCCCTTATCGGCAAAATATGATTGTATGGCTTGCTTGTAATTTCTATAATAATAAAGATGCACTTTCTTTCATTGTTGCACACTCAACTAATGGCTAATTGGAGTCATAATGGACTAATAATATTTATTGTTATGGACTAACCTATGCTGCAATAATTTGAACGGTCACCTAACCCATTTTAAACTTCCACATGTGAGGATTGTTTATGTGTTGCTTGTTGGTTATTTCTTGTGTAGCTAGGTTACCGCAAAGGTATGGCTCTTGACCCATGGATCCCCGCCTTGGAACAAAGGGGAGCAATGATCTAGGGGGAGTTATGTTCAAGGGGGAGAAAGTTCAGCTATATAGATGAGCTACATAATATCTCATAGGCCCAAGTTCAAAACCTCGCTTGATATGTAGTCCCGCCTTTTTGATTCGACAAAAGGGGGAGAAAGAAAGCAAAGAGCACATGCTCGGGTGAAGACCAATTCAAGATAAAGATAAAGAATTCACCAACTTACAAGGCAAGTTCAAGACGAAAGCTACACCAAAGGAATTCTTAATATTCGCCACGATTTTTAATTTTATTTGCTTTCGAAATTTATTTGTCATCATCAAAAAAGGGGAGATTGTTGGAACAACAATAGTTAGATCTCATTATGTTTTAATGATGACAAATAAACCTTTGAAACACATAAAATCACAAATGTTAGCCAAATTATCCCGACCCATAGCTAGGCCTAGCGTGCTGTCAGCGCTCCGACGTGCCAGCCTTCTGTTAAGGTCGGGACGAAATTTGAAAGTCGGCTTTCCCCTTACCCGAAAAATGTGGATCTTTCAATATTGGTATGAATATGTTATTTACTTTATTGGGAACACTCAAAACGGGTTTTATAATTAGAGGGATCCAAATTTACAACCTTCCATTTTTGGCAAAACGCCAACTCAAGTATTTGGATAAACGCCTCTATCCAAGGCTCTTCTAAACCTGGGGAACTTATATATTTCACATGACATTAAGTGAAAGTATTAATATGGCCATAATCCGTGTTTACGTCATCTCTAATCACGTAATTACTCCTTTATAGGTCACACTAAATCAAAGGTCCCTTTGCGTAAACGCATCCTTTCCCGTTATGGGATATGCTTTATGATGGTGCAAAGTACTTAGATTGTTTGCATCAAGATGATTATTGATTACGTCGAGTCGTGGAAATTCACGTATTATGAGATTATGAATACTAGACGTTGAGTTACTTGAGATTATAAGTAACCGTTTATTCTCTCAAAACATAATCATCTTTCTCAATTATTTTCTTTCTTAATGACAAAATGATTAAGCCTTAATCACTCCTTTGATTAATCTCCTCACCAAACTAGTCCTCCTACCATTTCAAATTCCTCGTAAATCATATTCCCAACATTCTCTTAATATTCCTTGTACTTTCATGTACTTCTTGTCCCCTACATTCCCACACCATATCTTCTAAACATTCCCTTCTCAACATTCCAATCTAACAACTTAGATTTCACTAACTCATCATCATCTTCATCTAACCATTCATTTCAATACACAAAGAAACCTTCACCACAAACCACTTCATTCTCATCTCCTACATTCAAAATTTAAATTTTGAATGCAAGCCAAAGGCTCCCCATCACCTCAACATCCCATCCTTATCTAACTCACTCTTACACATATACAACTCACTCCCTCACATACAACCTCCCTCACTCTCTACCTCACTCTCACACTTCAAATTTGAAATCCAAACCAAGGCTCCTCATCACATCCTTATCACATCAGTCTTAAACATCAAACTCATCTCCAACAATTATATTTCTAATTTGAAATTCAAACACTCCCTCTCACAACTCACCCAAAATCATCTCAACCCTTCATCTTCCCTTTGCCTCCAAGCAAAGCATATTCCCTTGGATATTCTTCTTAACTCAACCATGCTTACTCATCCAACTCAACCATGGTTCTTCTCTAATCTAACATCACTCTCTCTCTCACTTCCCTCTCACACATTTGAATCTCAAATTCAAATTCTTCCCTCTCTCCATCTCTAACATACACACTTCCTTTCCAAGCAAAGGAATATACCATGGCATATTCTTTCTCTATTTTCTATGCAATTTGAGGAATACCCAAACTACCCTTATCCAATTATCCCTTCCATCTTTCTCTCTTTGATAACTTGTTTTCACTTAAACACTTCGCAAAACACTTTTACAAATTGGTTATTCGAGTTGCTAGACCTTGAGGATGAATAATGTAAAGGTCTAAATGTGTGAAGTATAATTAGGGGTTTAGCAATGTTGGGTATTTAAAAGACCAAAAGCAAAAATAGAAAACACTAGTTATCCTGGCGCGTTGTTGGCGCTCCATCACGCTAGCAGTATGCCAGACACTGAAGTTGTTTTCTCACTTTTGGGTCTTGGCCTATAAATACCTACCCTTGCCTCTTGTATTCCTCACCGCTTGCCATTATTTATTTCTCTCTTATTTTTCTCTTCTCTTAATCCTCTAATTCTATCTTATGTTCTTAATCTTTCACATAACATCTTTGAAAGAACACATCCCCTTGCATGGGAAGAATTACAAGAACCTAATATACTCTTGTGATTGTGTCGAGGGTCTTCTTCTCAATACCCTTTCTATTACAATCAAGTTTCTAGGTTAGCTTAGGGCTTGATTAAACAACCAAACATTTATTAATTTGATTTGGTTGTAAGGGAAGTCTTGTGTCGAGATGACCAAGCCTAGATCATTAGGGATCTAGTTGGGGTTTGATACTTCCGGTGGGAAGTCTTTTTGGTCTTAGTGGTCTTAATGGTTAAGTCGAATTACGAGTCCTTGAGGGTGGTTTTCGAGGGCGGAATACCGTTGGTGAGTAGCTCTTCTTTGTGAGCGCCGATCTTAATGCATACCGGTGGAGTAAAATTGTAACGGTTTGTAGTCCACCGAAAGGACTATACTTTGTGAATAGTATAGTGTCATGGATTCGCAACTAGACGTACGGGTGGTATAAAACCCCATCCTGAAACAATATATATCATGGTGTCATTTACTCACTTTATGTTTGGATTGTAATTGTGTTACTAGTTGTTGTTGTATAAACCACTTGGTGCTCTTAGAGGCTCAAGGTTTTTAAACATCTAAAAAGCCGAAGAGGCCGTATTCACCCCCCCTCTGCGGTTCTACACTCTACTTACCGATAATTCATGAAAACTTGGAAATACATTTCATACACGCTATATAGCATTTATGTACAAATATATGTAGGCATGCGGAAGGTTTAGCATTTCAAAGTAGGGGAATTATGCCAAACACTCTCGTTTTCAACCCATTACCATTAGACTTGTTCTAAAACATATAAATTTAGCCATATAATAACCAAAAGCTATCTCGACTCAAAATACTTAAGACTACAACATTTATGGAGCGTTTACAAGCTAAATATCAAAGTGGTGATACGCTCGTCACCTATAACTACGAGCGTAACCATTCCCACAAAATGCACCTTCTTCTACTATCTACAAGCCCCAAGACTTCTTCAGATACCTACATAAAAATGTAACTAAGAACTGTAAGTCATTTAGGCTTGGTGAGTTAATAGAACTAATACTAAACATTTTTTTTAATCAATTTTCCTATTTTTCTACTAACTACTCATTTACCATTTGGATCACAACTTGTTTAAGGTCTTGCTGCTACTATTATAAGATACTTCTAATCATTTACTATATTGATCAGGAATTGTATAAGCTCTTGTTGCTACTATTATATAATACTTCTACTCTCGTACAAATGACTAGATTGGAAAGCTACTACTTGTGTGATATCTAAACCACTTGCTACTAAAATGCGATATCTAATTGACTTGCTACTAAAATGAAATGTCTAATTGACTTGCTACTAAAATGCGATGTCTAATCGACTTGCTACTAATATGCGATCTAATCGACTTGCTACTAAAGTGAAATATCTAATCGACTTGCTACTAATATGAAATATCTAAACGAATTACTACTAAAATACGAGATCTAATTGAATTTGTACTAATTTTAGGAATTCCCTTGTAGGCTGCCAATACTCATAATTTGGCCTATAACCTCTTGCACCAATATAATCCAGGTTCATGTATTGCTGAAAGGTGACATCGCTGACTCATATATGCCTACTATGTTCCACATGCTCCATCTGGGAGATCTTTAATCCAATCCCATATGAGCATTAAGTGTAATAGGAGTTCCTCTAGTGCACTAATTATGCAAAAATATAACTACAACTGAATCTGAATTTATAACTGAACTATATTGAAACTAGAACAGAAACTATTTTTTGACTGAAACTGAAACTGAAACTAATTATGAACCTTATGCTATCATGACTGATATTCAGCTATATCCGAAGCTACAATATAACATGACTAAAATTGACTATTTTTGAACAATATGGTTAAATATATCTACATTACTAAACGTGATACGCTAATCCATTACTCACCTTATACTTGGGTTTGGCGTTCCTCGTGCTTCCCCATGATCACCTATACACTTGATAATCATTCTAACATTATTAGGAATCACTATTCCATCAATTATACATAAGCTGCAACTATAACTATTAAACTTGGTCTATATAAATCATTGTGCCAAACACCCCTTTTATCAGTCATCAACTAATCACCATAACTAACTCATCAATTTATCAAATCATTATCTTTACTAGTTTACTTCTAATTAATTTCATTCATGCAGATTTTATCTAATATTCCTAGAAAAATAAAATAAAATAAGGTCTAAGTTCTAGAATCATCATAGAGCTTATTCCTTCTAAACCCCCAATTGAACCATAATCAATAATCTTGAAAACTAATAATTCTCTTTACTTACCTTGAAGGGAACCAGTTAAGAACACTTGAATCCTCCTTATGATTACCCAATATCTTCCAATCTTTAATCCACAATAACCCTTGTAACCCTTGGAATAATGAAAACGGCTAACCAAGATTTTCCCTTCTATTTTATGTGTTAACATAGTCTCAAACATGTGTCATAAGATTGGGTTAAAATCCGGAAAATTTGGTGATATAAGCCATAAGTACATGCCTGTAATTCTGTATTTTAACCTTCACTTTACACTGTTTCTCTCTGTCATTTATTCCGTTACACTGGTGGTCCTTTTTCGTTAAGTATTTGTGTTGCATGTCCTTACTCTTTCAAATACTAACTAAAAAACACTCTAAAGCCTTATAAGTATTATTATATTTCTGAAACTAAAACTCTAAATTTCGGGGTGTTACACTCTCCCCCATTCACTCAGTTTGTATCCCCATAAATGAGCCTTGGGATGACTACATTATCTAAAGTTCTTTCTATCTAAATGTGTCTCCCCGAATTAACATCCAATCGCATTTATAGGGTTCTAACCCAAAAATTACTTATTAAACTTCGCAAAATAATCAAGCAAGATTATAAATGGTGCCTGATCTATAATTGAGTGCATCCCTTACTTCTTGAGTAGTGATTTGAGAAAAATTAATTCGAAGGTCTTGCCATCTCAATGCCTATTCAAGTAGTTTCTCCATTTCTTACATGTTGCTTTGATCGTGTTTTTTTCTTAAATCCAACATCATTTGAATTATCTATCACAAAAGACTGATTATAAGGAAATGAAAAATTATGACAGTATTTACTAATATGCCCTAGTCCTCCACATTGATAACATTCATCAGTCCCTAAACGAAACCTCCCTAAATATTTCTTTCCACATTTCCTACTGATCGGATACTCTACCATTTGACCACTATCATCCTCTGACCTCATCCTTTTTGCTAAGGAATCTTGCTGATCAACCTTCTTATTTTCAAATCCTTCACTTATAGCTCACTTAACAAAATTTAGTGATTCTTGCATAAAGAAGGGGTATTATACATGTTTACTCCATGACATGTAAGGATTCACATATGCTTAAAAGTAGTTTTGTTGTTTATATTGCGGTCGTTAGTATCTACATTCTCATGGTGGCTAGACATTAAAACAATTAAGTCTTAGCAACTTTCTATCCATGTATACTAATCATATTTACACTATTACTTATTTTCTTAGTGATGGGATTAAAAGCCTTCTTGTTGAGATTGAAACATACTGCTGCTCATGTTTGTGTTACTGCTGCTCTATGGATTTAAGATTGCTCTTGAACTTCAAAGAAAAAGTGCTAAGTGTTTACAATTGCTGGTGTAAGAGATAAGACTGCTAGTAAAAGTTAATACTGCTGAAGAACTTCATTGAATATACCCTAAGTGGTTACTGTTGCTAGTATAAAGTTACTACTGCTGGTTCAAAGTTAATGTTGTTGAGAGTTAAGAATGCTGGTGTCAAAGTTACAACTGTTAGGCTTAAGTTAGTACTGTTAGAACTTTTTATTAGTACTGCTTATAAGATATGTATTAGATAAATTTTGATACAATATATGTATTAGATAAGTATAGAAAAGATTTGATATACTTAGGAAAGTATTGTAAGCCGTGTAGGACTCTTTGGTGTATAAAAGGAGGTCCTAGGGCATAGAGTTAGATATACACAACACACGAAATTCTTATAGCTTTAAGGTTTTGTAACCCTAATACTGTGAAGAGTATTCGTATTATTCACTAATAATATTGAGGCTTGTTTGTTTGTTAAAATATTTGTTCATCGTGACACCGTTTCATTAGCAAATTCTTCTTAATATTAAAGATTAGATTCCGCATAATCTTTAATACACTCAAACATTGTTTCTACCATTGTTGTGTTAGATTTTTATCAAATATAACTAAACCTTAAACAAGCTTAAGGAATCAGATCTAAGTTCAACTGGGATTCAACAAGTGATATCAGAGCTTGTTGAGAAGCTGTGATCAAGAAGAATCTTTCTGCATACACAAGATATAGATCAAGAGTCTGCACACATGGTGGCTGCATCTAAAGTTCCCATGATCAATCCTGTGAGTTTGAGATATGGAGAATGAGGATTGAACAATACATCTAGATGATAGACTATTCACTATGGGAAGTCATAGAGAATGGTAACACTTTGCCAAAAACAAACGAAGTGGAAGGTGTTGTGACTGAGTTTCCTATCTCAACTGCTGAAGATAAGGCTCAGAGAAGACTAGAGGTGAAAGCTAGAAGTAATTTAATGATGCGCATTCCTAATGAACATTAGTTAAAGTTTAACTTCATAAAAGATGCTAAGTTGCTGCTGGAAGCTGTAGAAAAGAGATTTGGTAGGAATGATGCTACAAAGAATATCAAGAAGAATCTCTTAAAGCACCAATATGAAAACTTCTTTGCTCCAAGCTTTGAGATGCTTAATTAGACTTTTGACAGGCTTCAAAAGCTTGTGAGTCAGTTTGAGCTTTTATGTGAAAAGCTTTCACAATAAGATGTTAATCAAAAGTTATTAATAAGTTTTTCACCTTAATGGAACACACACGTTGTTGTGCAGAGGAATAAAGCTGGTTGGGATACTATGAGCATGGATGATCTCTATAACAATCTCAAAGTGTATGAACCAGAAGTTATAGGGATGTCTAGCTCAAGTTCAAGCACACAGAACACGGCTTTTGTGTCCTCTTCAAATAACAACACTAGCAGCACTGTTGGAGAAGTTAATACTGCTCATGGAGTTTCTACTACTAGCACTCAGGCTAATGTTGCTAATATTGATAACTTGAGTTATGCTGTTATTTGTGCATTCTTTGCTAGTCAACCTAATAGTCCTCAACTTGTACATGAGGACTTGCAACAAAATCATCTAGATGACATTGAATAGATGGATTTGAGATGGCAAATGACCATGTTGACTATGAGGGCTAGCGGGTTCTTGAAGAATACAGGAAGGAAGCTAAATGTCAATGGCAATGAGAACATTTTGGTTTTGATAAGTCCAAAGTGGAGTGTTACAACTGCCACAAGAGGGAAAAATTTGCTAGGGAGTGCAGAGCTCCAAGAAATCAAGACTACAAGAACAAGGAAAGCTTAAGAAGGAGTGTGCATGTGGAAACTTCTACTTCCACAACTTTGGTGTCACGTGATGGTCTTGGTGGTTATGACTAGAGTGATCAGGCAGTGGAAGGGCCTAATTATGCACTCAATGCTTACTCATCTTCAAGTTCTAACTTAGATGTACCTAATGATTCTAATTGTTCAAAATCTTGCTTGGAAATTATTGAATCTCTTAAATCTCAAAATAATAAACTATTAAAAGAATTAAAGAAATCCGAGTGAATGGTTCTAGGTTACAAGACAGGTTTAGAGTCAGTAGAAGAAAAACTTGAATTTTATAAAGCAAATGAGACTCTTTATGGAGAAAATATTAAGGGCTTAGAATTTGAAATTCATTGTGGAGAAATAGCTATTAGAGAGCTTAGGAAGAAGCTTGAAATAATTTAAAAAGAAAAATATGACATTCAACTTAATGTAGATAAACTTGAATATTCATCTAAAAGTGTAAACAAGCTCATAGAATGTCATATTGTTGACAAATGCAAGAAAGGTGGTTTAGGCTATAATTAAGTTCCACCTATCTATACAAGAAAATTCATGCCTCCAACACCTAAATTGCCTTTTACTGGTCTAAATGAGTTTGTTAATGAGCCTGTAGTTGAGAAGAGTAAAGTTAAGTCTAGTGAATAAGAGTCTAAGTTGGATAGTAAGAATGATGATGCCCCAATAATTTAAGGCTGGGTGTCAGATGATGAGGAAAAGGATGCGTCTCAACCTAGAATTGAAAAGAAAATAGTTAAACCTAGTGTTTCAAAGATAGAGTTTGTTAATTCTAAAATTGCTAGAAAAACTGTTAAACATGTTGAGAAACCTAGGAAACACACTCACAGTCCAAGAGGCAATCAAAGAAACATGAACAATCTGATGTCTCAAAAACTAAGAAGTAATTTTGAGATGTTTAATAAGGCATGTTATGTGTGTGGAATTTTTGATCATTTGTAGGTTGATTGCAATTACCATAAAAAACAGTTTCAAAATCAAAGGATGGTAAAACCTGTTTGGAATAATGCTCAAAGGGTGAATCATCAAAATTTTGCTAAAAAGACTCACCCCTATGCTAAAAAGAGCATGGTTCCAAGGGCAGTACTAATGAAATCTGGCTGAGTATCAATTAATATTGCTAGACAAAATATTTCAACACCGGTAGTATTAGTTAATACTGCTAGACAAGTTAATGATGCTCACACACAAACAACAGTGAATGTTGCTAGACCAATGTCACATTTTCCTATAATAGCACATTCAACTATTAAGAGGCCCATTCAAAAGAACACATCATTTAATACTGCTAGGCCAAAAGCAGTAGTTAATACTGCTAGGCAAAAAGCAGTAATTAATGTTGTTAAGGGAAATAATGTCAATGTTGTTAAGCCCTCAGCTTGTTGGGTTTGGAAACCAAAGATTAAAGTTTTAGACCATGTTTCTAAACACAACAGTGCATCAATCACCCTTATTAATACAAATAAACCATAAAAACGTTTATTTATATTTTACGATCTTCTAATGTTTTGTCGATAACAAACGTAAAATCATTTTAACGAAAAAAATGAAATACGTAAAAGGTTTGAGCCAATAGTTTACTAACACACTTATACTAAACATATTAAACCATATCAAAACATGTCTAGTAAATAAGTTATATAAAACCAAAGACATTTTCATATAAACACTAAACAAGTAATATTGTTTACATCTTATATAAATGCATATGTATAACAACTAGTGTTTACGTAATATGGAAATGAACATATATACTTTGTATATATTGTAATGGGTAATGTAATGGATAAAAATAAAGTCCATGACTCATGACCCATAACCCATGATCCATTGACTAGGTACAATGAATGTTGTTGGGTAAAAACTAAAGTCCATAACCCATACCCATGGAGTATGATCCATAACCCATGACCCATTGCATGACATCATGCATGAAGTCATATTGGGTATTATCCATGATCCATGATCCAAAGTCCATGACCCATGACCCAAGATCCATAACCCAATTTTTAGATACATTGCATCTTGCTGGGTATCCATAATCTATTACCCATAACTCATGGTTTATAATCCATAACCCATAACCCGGTTTACAACCCGAAATCCATACTAAACTTATCCAATAGCCAGATCGCAAGGATTGCACTAGCCGGATCCCTCTGGGGAGGGAACCGTGGGACAGTAGACAATTTTGTCTATAAATAGTGAGCCATTTCTCTCTTGCTCACTACCACTTTTACACATACACTCTCTTAGTATTCTAACATCTATAACCTCTGATCTAAAGGATCATTCTATGTAGTTTTATGTTTGTGTGATTTTCTAGGTTCCTCTTAAAGGCGAGATCACTACCTCTTGAAAACGTGCAAGCTCAAGGTCATGTGTTGCTAAGCTTCGTCATCATCAAGACCATTGAAGTGTATCTGGTTGATAGTTCTTTTCTCCCTCTATAGAAGTGTCGTATTGAAGGGATTAGTGAAAGGTACTGAAGGAATGTGTTGAAGGCATTAGTGAAAGGTGTCGAAGAGTCGTGTCGAAGGCATTAGTGAAAGGTGCCAAGGGTGTACATTCGATATGATGCATCGATGTACAAGATAGATAGTTTGGGTTAAAGGATATTGATATCTTTCTAGTGTTGTAACAAGGAGTGTGTTTCCTTAGGGTTAGTTGTGTTGTGGTGTAGTATTGGGTAGTAGTTCCTCCTTTGTAATGGAACTCGGTATCTAGCCTTGTACCGGATAAAGTGTAGGCGACGTTGTAATAGGTGTGGTTCTGCCTCGTGGAAGAACTCGATGTTTAGCCTAGTACCAGATAAAGAGTAGGCGATGTTGTGAAGGTTTCTCCGCCACATTAAGGAGGTTGTTATGGTATAGTGCTTACGAACTCTTGAGTGGGGTACTTGGGGAGTGGAGTAGGGCAAGGAAGGTGTCCCTGTAGCCGAACCACTATGAATACTCGTGTCGTGGTTTAGTGTTTCTTTACTCTTTATCTTCACATTATTTACTTATATGCTTATCTATCATCATCCAACACACACATAATAAATAGATTGACATAAGTCGATCTAAATAGTTTAAAAACAAAGTTTTAATCGGTAAAACTATTCAACCCCCCCTCTAGTTTTCCACAATTGGTATCAGAGCTTCGTTACCAAGTTTCTTAGAGTATATTGTAGTTTAAAAACTTGATACGATCCGTGTATGTTTGAAAACTAAAAAGAAGGAAATTTCTTAAAACAAAAAGTCATGTTTTAGAAACCGTTAAACATTAAATGTTGGATAGTGACAGATCATTCTAACATTTTCTTTTGAGAATTATTCATGCTAGGATTCGTCTAAATGACTTCGCTCCATCTAAAAAAATGAAGTCAACACCCAAAGAAGAATCCTAATTGGTTAACTATTTGGTTTTACAAATACAATTAGGTATTTTAAAAGCTCATGAAGAATTTCGCGTCTATGATTTTCAAAAATCATAAAAAGAACATATAGCAAAGGTTCTTGTATTTATAATACTAATTATTTGTAGATAAATTAATAATATATGCTTCCTAATTATATTAGTATTATAATTTTATTACATATAGCATGTAAAGACTCGTAGACTTAATGCTTATACTCCAATATCACAACTCTCCAAAAGGTTGTTCTTTATTTTAAACACATCATCGAGAATAGTATTCTTGGTTGATTACTATACACAAAACTACAAACTAGCCATTATACATATTTACCTCGTAAGGATAACTTGACTAATCAAAAAATTTTGTTCATCATTTCTTACATGGAGATATTGACATTACGTTAGTATTCTATGTTAATAGTTTCCATGTGAAACTTTTCATATCATGATAAAATAGTATTTTGTCATGATTTTTAACTCCCAACTTTTGACTTACTCATAAAAAGGGAACCTCGTCAAAAAGGATTTGTAAACACGAAAACTCGTCAAAACCGTGAATCTAAAACAAACCCTAAGTTATAAAGCAAGAACACTGACAAAAATCAAAAATCAAAACTCCTGTGTCAAATTTATCAAACTCACTTAACTGTTTTTCTGTTGAACTTCCGGATCCCCGCGCTTTAACTAGACGGATCCCTTTTTCAAGAGATCCGTGGGAACCAGCATATCAGAAGACAGAATAAGTGCTTGATGATCACATGGACTTCTACTTCCTACTTTACTCTTCTACATACGAACATAAACCCAGAATTACTGTTCATAGGAGATCCTTCCTCAACATTCCAAGGAAAGAAATCATGTGACTTATTATAATTTTATCAATTAAACTTATTATTAAAAACCTTTATTATTGTGACAATCTATTTAATTAGACAGTTAAAAATCAACCGTTCTTGGGACGACCTCAGTCTTACCATAACCTCACTACATGCGACCGAGTACACTACCACCCGTTAGTGCATTAGGTAGGCCGTAGGTAGACGAGTAATTATAAATGTAAAACCTGGTCATAAATCCTGCATCAAGTTTTTCGCGCCGCTGCCAGGGAGTGGTCTTCTTATTTTTAGTTGTTTGATTAATCTTATTCTGAAACTTTTGTGCTCTGTCTTGAGATTACGGCGTAACCTAGTAATAATGCTTATGGTGTAATCTATTCTTAGACCAAGTTACGGCGTAATATAGTAATAATTGTTATGACGTAACTTGCTATTCGTATATAAAAGATTGCTATCATATTGAAGTTATGGCGTAGTTAGTAATTAGACTTATGACGTAACCACATCTGAAACATCTTTAATTATATTATATTAATATCCTCACTTGTTGCTTATGAAATTATTTTACACATTTAATGTGCTGGTAGTGTTAGTGTGCAGGTATAAGAAGAACAAGTGAAGGAAATCTCGACAAGATCATAAGCTGAAATCAGAAGAACAATGGACATAATTGGAGACTTCCAATTGATGGCTGTTGATGATGGTTGCATGAGTCTAACTTAAAGACTCGGGAGGATAAAGAAAAGTGCTCGTCGGAAGACTACCCGTCCCTATCTTAGATTTAGTTTTTTGTTTTTTATTTTATAAACCTTTTTGGATATTTTGGTAGTTTTTAGGATTTGTTTTTGGTTTGGCATGCTTTGTTTATCATGTTTGAATGTTTAAAGACCAAGTATAGATAGCAGGAGTTCCGTTAACTCCTCTTGAACTCGTAGGGAAGTTGACACTTTGGGCACAACAACATGAGTAAGTAACTATAGTGTAATGGGCCGATCCAGCTACGCTGTAACTGGCGATCCGTAAGGCCATCTGCCCACTTCAATATAACTGCGGTGTAACTAGGCCGATCTTGTTACACCATAATATCTCTGTTCCAGGTATTTCTATTCTCGGGTTAACTATTATGGCGTAACTAGGCCGATCTAGTTATGGCGTAACCCACTCCTGGTAAACATTTTCTTAAGTCAACTCACCTACGCCGTATTTGGGCTGATCCAGTTACGCCGTAACTATCCTCTATAATAAAAATTCTTACTAAAAACAGTTTCAAAACATTCCATAACCTTGTATTAGTAGTTAAATGAACTTTGTGGGTGTGTTCCTTGAAAACCCTCATGAGACTTCACTCGTCCACTCGGGACACCGAGTGGTTTAAAAGGCTTGTTGCATTCGCTAAATGCAACAGTGATTCCTACGAAAGTGAGTTAGGTTTTATTTTTATATTTCGTGCTATTTTTTCTTTTTATTCAGAATTGTGCTTTTAGTATTAGTTTTTCTTGCAGCAATACAGGTTGATGAATTATGGAAAGATATTTGGCTACAAAAAAACACTTTTTATCTGACTTAGTTGAATACTATGGTGATTGCAAAGATGAGTTGTTGGATGTTGCTCATGGAGGCATATTTAGTGCATGTTACGGGAGGTAACATTTATTGATCATGTCGAGAAAATCCTGAGGAGTTTTCCGTTCTGTTTCTAACCCTTCTTATTTTTCATTTATATGCTTAGTATGACCCAAGTAGGGGAAAGGGATTAGAAATAAACACCCGCTTGATTTAACTTACCTTTATTTTTCTAGTTTTTAGTGAAAAGTGTTTCATTTGTAAAATTTTAACATGATTTTATTACTTAACTGGATTAATCTTAAATGAGCACACCTACTCTATATTTACATTGTGTGAGGATAAGCCTTTCTATTTTCCCCTTATACATAATACCATAAAAATGAGTGTGCAAGTGGTTGTAGTAGACTTTAGAACTTGGCCTTGCATATTGTTTCGAGACTATCATGAGCATTACACTAAGGTAACTTATGTAATCGGTGCAACTAGGATATAAGGCAATTTTAAGATTAAACCCAAATAGCCCATCCATTTATGTATTGTGTATATTGACTTTTTACATTGATCAGTCAATCCCCTTGTTAAACCCTTTTTGTTGCACTCATCATTAGTGCAAGATACCCCTAGTAAACCCGTCTGAGCCATTCATTTCATTTTTTTTCACCCAATATATGTTTGTTTCGTTACCCCTATCGCCTAGCCTATCCTGTAGTTTCCTTAAGTCCATGATCCGGGCGCTGATAGTTAATATTGGTTCCACGGTGGAAGTCGCGGGTTTTGAATAAAGGGTTTTGGAAGAAGATCGGGTTTAGATGATAGTTGATCTCAAGTGGGGAAATTCTTTATATTTTTGTATCATTTTTATTCATGTATACCTTGTCTTGCATAAAAAAAAGTGAAAAAAAGCATGCAAGCAAGTGTTTGTTTATGATTAGTGATAAGGATTTAAAAGGTACACTTTTGAACGATCATTTAAGCCCTTAATCGATCACTTTTGTATCCGTTAGTGCTTAATTTTGTTCCTTTTCACTTTTTAGGTCTCTTGAAGGCAAATTGCTGGAATGACACTTATTCGGACGAAAAGGCGCGAATATATGAAGAAACTGGCGAAAGTCAAGAATCAAGACACTCAAGCTGCTAGAACATAAGGTGACGGCGTCACAGCCAAATGGCGACGTCGTCGCAACACATTTTGAGACGACTCAAAAGCCAAATTGCTATTTTGCACTCGACGGCATCAGGTTTTAAAGAGTAGGGCGTCACAACTCAGATGGCCAAGATTTGGATCCTGACGGCGTCAGAAGATGAAGCCGACGGCGTCACAACCATAAGGTGACGCCTTCACAAAGTTGACATGGCCAAGACAAAAACCTAATGGCGGCGACCCGACGACGTCACAAATAAAGAGTGACGCCGTCGCATATTGTAACTCTATATATAGAATTCGAATTTTCGGAATTTTAGAGAGGTTGTTTTGTGGAGTAAAACCTAAACCGAATTTTGGCTGTCTTGGGCAGTATCTTAGGGTTCCATACCCTATTTTACAACAAGATAAGTAATTTACTTCATTAATTCAATTATGTCTTCAATTGTTTGTGTGTATGCTTGCATGTTTTCCATGTCCGTCTAATTTACTTGTGTGTTTGCTTAGATCTATGAAACCTATGTATTGAATATCTATTGGTTGTCTCTTATCTTAATTGTGATTGACCTAGTATTGTGATAGGTCATTCGTTGTGTTTTTAATGCTTGAGTAATCTTTATGAACATTAGTTTATAATCACCTAGAGTTATTGTAGGCTAAACATCCAAAGGTAACCTTAGAGTTAGTTTATGAATCCTAGAGATTTCGTAGGCAATAACCTTCAGGTAGTCTCAAAGAGTTAGGGAAAAACGCATACCCTACGAACTTAAAAGATACAACACGTTAAGAATAAGGATGTGACAATTCAACCATCAATAGGAGATAACTAGGGAGTAATAGCATCTAGGTAAACACATCTTTAAATCATTATACGAGCACACAACAATAGACATAGACTACACTCACCTTAGCTTAGTTAATTAGATAATTAGATAAGTAGAGTAATCGGTAGAAATACCAACCCCCCAAATCCAATACCCCGAGATCCGTACCTTTCAATTTTCTAAAAAATATAAAAAAGGAATAAAAATAATCTTCCTCAACCCCAACCTTAGCGTAGTAATTTCTCACTAGCATTCTTATTCCCCTAGAGAACAATATCAATTCCCGAGGCTTACCCTAATACTACACTACAACGATTAGGTTCACTGCCTAGGGTGTTGAAAAACTTGCTCGACGAAAAGGAAGTTCCTTTGACCCCGAACGCGCGTTGTACGCGTATCAAGTTTTTGGCGCCGCTGCCGAGGAATAGAATAGCTATTTAGATTTCCACCTTGTTTAGGTTCTCTTGCTTGATTCCTATCAAGTAAGCTTTTTTCTAATTTTTAGCTTCCTCGTAGTCTATCCCCCTTCTTTGTGACCTTTGTTAGTAACCCATCACTTTTCATCATGGAAGGTGATAATCAACCACCACTCATCAACCCACCACCAAATGACCCACCAAGAGGCCGTACTCTTGGTGAATACTCAAGACCAAGCCACCTAGGCTATAGAAACACCATTGAGCTTCCCGACCAAGCCCAAACTACGGCCCTTCGATCCGACACCATCCGGTTGGTCCAAAACGGATGTGCATTCCATGGACTTCGTTCCGAAGATCCTACTCAGCATCTTAAGGATTTCCTTAAAATCGTTGATTCCATCGACCTCGACGGGAGACCATGCACTTGCATCTCTTCCAATTCTCTCTATGGGACCAAGCTAGTAATTGGCTTGAGCGACTTCCCGCCGGCTCCATCTCAAGTTGGGATGATCTCACCTCTCGTTTCCTTGCCCAATTTTTCCCACGAGGGAGAACTACTAAGCTTAGAAATGAAATCTTGATGTTCCAACAATGTCAAGGTGAATCTCTCTACGAAGCATGGACTCGATTCAAGGACTTACTCCATAGAGTCCTTCATCACGGCAGTGATCTTTGGCTTCAAGTCCAACTCTCTTATGATCATGTCAATTTCCCAACTAAGTGATCCATTGACCAAGCGGCCGGTGGTAAACTTAGTGATCTCACCGTGGAAGAATCGTGGGGTATAATAGAGGACCTTGCTCTCTATGACAACGAAAGTTGGAATGACCTCCGTGAGTTGCCCAAAACCGTAAAGGCAATCTCCTTGCCTCCCATTGACTCACAACCTTCCTACTGTAGGATGCTCGAGCTTGAAGATCAAGTCAAATTTCTAATGAGCTCCTACGAAAATCCTAAGTCTTCACGCCAAGTGAAAAAAGTTTCTTCCTTGTGTGAACTATGTAGTGGTCCTCATGACACTCGCACTTGCACAAGACTCCCCAAACAAGCTTCCGTTGACTATGCATCCTCGCGTACCAATGGAACAGGAGGAAGATTCCCTATAACACCCGGACCTAGGACTTTCAATGATGCCCGAGAAGCATGGAAGGGCAAACCCGACTTCTATTGGGGACAAACCAAAGAATTCACATCTAATGATTTCTCATGGCCCCCATCTCACGGCCCTAGCCAACAAAACATAGAAGGGATGTTGCAACACCTAGTTACATCCCAAGAAGCTCATATAGCTAAGCTCTTGGACCGCTTTAACCAACAACAAGCCGAAATGGATAGGAAGATAGATAACCTTTTGAAATCCATGACCAATAGTGATAGGAAGGTTAATGCTATCTCAACCCCCGAAGTTTCCAGTGTAGAAATTAAGGACC
Source organism: Chrysanthemum lavandulifolium (assembly GCA_022545495.1). Lineage (NCBI taxonomy): Eukaryota > Viridiplantae > Streptophyta > Magnoliopsida > Asterales > Asteraceae > Chrysanthemum > Chrysanthemum lavandulifolium. Next base: position 117,836,255 of record CM040244.1, read on the forward strand.
CAAGTAAGTTAGCCAAGCACGTTCAATTTGTCAATACCATCACCTTAGTGCCTAATAGGACAAATGACGAAGTGAACTATGAGATGGTACTTGAGGTTAGTGAAACTCCTAAGAACGAATCGACCGAGGAAGTAGATGAAGTAGGCAATGACTATTTCAATACATTTCCTACGAAATAAGAACTCTCTCGCCACCCACACTTAGTACGAGACCTCTGTCACATGTATGTTAGGAGAACCCCTAGGATCAAGTTTGGGAACCCTTGGAATCTCAACATACCATGTTGCATAGGACACCTTTTTGTGGCAAAGGCCTACCTTGATCGCAAGTCCCCGATAAATATCATGACTAGCACCTACTATAATTGGGTAATGAAGAAGCCTATCCAACTAGGCAAGATCCCGATAATCCTAGGGTTAGTTGCAATTTTCCTGGTAGAGTTAGGGGATTGCCCCGTCTATGTAGGTAGTTTCACGTTTCTTACGGATTTCATAGTTGTGAATGATATTAGTACGGCCATAGATCCTAGCTTGTCCCACGTTATTCTAGGAAAGCCTTTCATAGAAAGCACCGGGATGACCTATGATCTGTCGTTAGGAATAGTGAGATTCAAGGATGAGACCGATGATGTAGCTTACCAAATGCCCTTTAAGATTGAGAAATTTTCATCATTATCCAATGATGAAAAAGAACTTAAGCTATCGGTCTACTATAGGAATGAGGAAGATAAGGAGAAGGGAGTTGATTATGTGATGAATAAGATTTTCGGGTTCTATAAGGATTGCTTGACCCTAGGGCCTAGGTATAGAGTCGATGAAAACTTTGTCAATATGATAGAATTTTCATTGAGAATGAAAAACGAGACCACGTAGGGGCACGACTTCGAGTCTAGCTACAAGACTCATAAATAAAGAAAAGCGCTTCGTGGGAGGCAACCCATGCTTAATTGTTTTCTTGTTTGTATGGCGTATATCTTTTATTGATTGTTTATTCTCATGTTTGAATTTGTAAAAAGGCTTTATTTTGTCTTTAACCTCGTCTTAGTTACATATAAATGTATTTTACAAAAGGGATAAGTGTAGGGAGGATTACACACGTTTTCAAAAAGAACGTGAACATGAGAATTACGATTATTAAAAGATATACATGTGTGTTGTTTGAGTCAAATGCTTGTATCGAGTCATAATGGATGTTTTGCGGAAATTTTCCAGATTCTAAAGATATAAATTTTCCGAATTTTTCCGTAAAATCGCAGACCGCTTTTGTCGATATAACTGACGGCGCCAGATCGCAACTGGACGGCATCGGGAGGAGTAAAACGACTTCTAACTTTTTCTCGTTTTCTGTGCTACTTATAAATTTTTGGAATTTTCCAGGTCTTAATTTTCCAAAAAATCTGTAAACATCCATTCCACAAGCATTATATCTTAGATTAGTAGAGTCATATATATATTGTTACCGCCGATTTTACATGAAGGTTTCATTTGTTTTCTTCAAGTGTGCAGGTTTTATTTATCAAGAAGAAGATACATAAGATTGGATGGAGCTTTTCACGCATACATTCTTCTTGGAGAAGAATTTAACCACTACTTTACACGGATCCTACCGAGCTAATCAGGGGAGTATTAGTTTCTTTCGTTTTTAATTACTTTCCATTATCATAACTTTGATGCTTTCGGGAAACATTGGGGATAATGTTCAGTTTAAGTGTAGGGAGGGAAAATAAAACGGGAAATTTGAAACTATGCTTATCCTTGACTATTTGCCTCGTCCAATTTCATTTGTGTAATAAACCATGAGAAATATCAGTTAGGGTAATTTTGGCACCAAATTTAAAATTTTTCATGACATGTAGGAGTGGGCCATTAGTCTTAATAAAGCGTCTCATGGATAGGAAGTTATATGACAAGCACAAAGCCATTTACCACTTAAATTCCACCCAAAATGTGAGGATCGCCCTTAGATTTGTAGGAATTAAAGCATTACACTTTAATGCTTCGAGAGTGTACCAGAAGTATAATAGATTCTAGAACTTGTTTTGTGATGCATTCTGAGATCGCTAGTGAGACTACACTTGTGTAGTTAGGAATAACTAAATGGTAAGCGGCATTAGGATAACCCTTGTCTGATACCTGTATTATATTTACTTCTTCCACATTGGTTGAGTAATTCCCCCACACCCTTGCGTTGTACTCATCTTTAGTACATGATACCCCTAGTTAACCCCTCAGAGCCTATCCTTTTCGCGGTTCTCGTGATGTTTCGGTTTCTGGAATATCAATGAAGAGCATTATTTACAATCCACCCCCAAATGTACACCCAAATCGCCTTAGCCTACCTTGTATGCACTCACTTTTAGTGCATTATTGTTATCATACTAATCCCTTAGTTCAATTATCTAGTTACTTACATAAGTTGCTAAGTCGAGTCATATCCTTTGTACACAGTTTTGGGACGATTGGGACTCATGGGAAAAGTCAAATTTTATGAAGTGACGGGAAGGAACGTTAAATTCAAATTCCCTTTATTTACGTAATAATGTACTCCTAATGTTTTGATCTTTTCAATTCGGGTCAAATTAGTGTTAGAGTAATAAAAACTCAAGTGTAGGGATGTGCCTATAAATACCTATTATTTTGATGTTATCATAGAGGATGGTAGAGTAAAAGTGTATGAAAAAAAAATCGAAAAAAAAGAGAAAAAGTGAAAAAAAATAGAGTGTTAAAAAAAATGAAAAAAATAAAAAAAAACATACGGGCTACCATCCTACATCTATCTTTAAATTTATGTTTGTTTGTTTCAATTTATCTAGAGTTTAGAGTGTCGAGTCTTGGCTTAGGAACGCCATTCTTCTCATGCTTGTAACATAAAGATTTTTGACTTGCCATCACTAAATCGCCTATCCCACCAAAACCCTTTGTTTCTCTACCGTAAGCCTAGCGTTACAACCCTTTAAAAGACCTCTTGGATAGTTTTTCCTAGGTGCTTACGCCAAAAGCGATGGAGGTTTGATCAAGTCTCAAGCCTATGGTAATCTATGTACTAGGATCGGTTAATGAGTGTTTATCTTCCATTTCTAACTTGATATATTTCATATACACCCGAGAGATGAGAGTATCCAAACACCTCTTGTGAGGTGCTAGTATGTAATTTCCGTGCTTGTTATGACTTTTGCGGGGCTTATACATGTTATGAATTGTTCTAAACTAATGCTTCATGACCCCTAACATATAAATTAATTGGCAAAAAGCACATTTGCTTGAGGACAAACAAATACCAAGTGTAGGGATATTTGATAAGGATTTAAAAGGTACACTTTTGAGGGGTCATTTAAACCCTTAATCGATCACTTTTGTATCCGTTACTTCTTAATTTCGTTCCTTTTCACTTTTTAGGTCTCTTGAAGGCAAATTGCTGGAATGACACTTATTCGGACGAAAAGGCGCGAATATACGAAGAAAATGGCCAAAGTCAATAATCAAGACACTCAAGCTGCTGGAACAGAAGGTGACGGCGTCAAAGCCAAATGGCGACGCCGTCGCAACACGTTTTGAGACGACTCAGAAGCCAAATTGCTATTTTGCACTTGACGGCATCAGGTTTTAAAGAGTAGGGCGTCACAACTCAGACGGCCTAGATTTGGATCCCGACGGCATCAGAAGATAAAGCCGACGGCGTCATAACCATAAGGTGATTCCGTCATAAAGTTGACGTGGCCAAGACGAAAACTTAATGGCGGCGACCCGACGGCGTCACAAATAATGAGTGACGCCAACGCATATTGTAACTCTATATATAGAATTCAAATTTTCAGAATTTTAGAGAGGTAGTTTTGTGGAGTAAAACCTAAACCGAACTTTGGCTGTCTTGGGCAGTATCTTAGGGTTCCATACCCTATTTTACAACAAGATAAGTGATTTACTTCATTAATTCAATTATGTCTTCAATTGTTTTTGTGTATGCTTGCATGTTTTCCATGTCCGACTAATTTACTTCTGTGTTTGCTTAGATCTATGAAACCTAGGTATTTAATATTGATTGGTTGTCTCTTATTTTAATTGTGATTGACCTAGTATTGCGATAGGTCATTCGTTGTGTTTTTAATGCTTGAGTAATCGCTTTGTGAACATTAGTTTATAATCACCTAGAGTTATTGTAGGCTAAACATCCAAAGGTAACCTTAGAGTTAGTTTATGAATCCTAGAGATTTCGTAGGTAATAACCTGAAGGTTGTCTCAAAGAGTTATGGAAAAACGCATGCCCTACAACCTTATAAGACACAACGCGTTAAGAATAAGGACGTGACAATTCAACCATCAATAGGAGATAACTAGGGAGTAATAGCATCTAGGTAAACACATCTTTAAATCATTATACGAGCACACAACAATAGACATAGAGTACACTCGCCTTAGCTTAGTTAATTAGATAATTAGATAAGTAGAGTAATCGGTAGAAATATCAACCCCTCAAATCCAATAACCCGAGATCCGTACCTTTCAATTTTATAAAAAATATAAAAAAGGAATAAAAATAATCTTGCTCAACCCCAACCTTAGCGTAGTAATTTCTCACTAGCATTCCTATTCCCCTAGAGAACGATATCAATTCCCGAGGCTTACACTAATACTACACTACAACGATTAGGTTCACTGCCTAGGGTGTTGAAAAACTTGCTCGACGAAAAGGAAGATCCTTTGACCCCGAACGCGCTTTGTACGCGTATCAATTAGTGTTCTCGTCTTGTTCAATTGGCGCAATTTTTACATATCCCTTTTGATGTATTTTTACTGATAAAATTAGAAACCCATGCATTTTTATCTCTCCTTTCTATTTCAAGTTTCAATTTGTACAATGAGGGCATTGTACATTTCAAGTGGGGGGATGGAAGATAGAAATGGTTGATTATATAGTTTTTTGGTCGAAATATGTGCTAAAATTACCCAAATTTTAATTTTTTTTATAGCACATACTTTTTTTTCATTGATGATGAAGGCCGAGTTAATGCATCTTATTTGCCTAATTTATGGAGATTTTGAGGCACTACGTTATATTTTATATGCATTGACTCGTATATTGAAGACCCCTTGACTCTTGACCCCTCGATTTTTGCTATGGGATTGAATGCGATTAATGGTGAGGCGATTATGGACTTAAGAAATTATTTGTTTCATGTCTTTTTACTTATACACATTAAATGTTTTCCTATGTGTCATCCTACCCTTAGTCGTGAATCGACCTTAGGTGAGAAAGCGAGCAATCATTGGTGTCTTGGCCATAGATTCGGTCATGTATCGTTGGTTTTGTCCCCTTCGCCGTATAGTAATAGCAAAATAACCCCGTAAGCCTTTATGTTGTGTCAACCCATTGCCTATTAGAATAGCTGCATCTATAGACTCTAGTGGTGGAGATTAGTATATTTTACATGTCTAGATAGAATGCTCGCCATGACTGAGCAGTCGAGTGATCACCTAAAAATAAACACGTAGAATAATGAGAAAGAGTGTGATTTCAATTCACTTTTCGTGAGGTGCTCGGTTAGGAATTTTCTAGCTAAGGCGATTTTTAAACTCATATCTTCCAAAACTTCTTGGGAGATATCTTTTTAAAAATTATTTAAAAGGTCTACTTGAGGGCAAGTAGAGTCAAGTGGGGGGATATTTGATAACAACAAATTAACCTGATATTTTAAATATCAAAGTCCCATGTTTATGGCCTCATTTATATTAATATGATACTTAATTCGTTCATATTTGTTCATATTTGCATTTCAGGATAAATGAGGCGGTGGAGCGGAAAAGTTGTGAGAAAAGGCCTAAAAGTATATTCTGAAGGTTACGGCGTAAGTGGCACAATTGATTAAGCCGTAACCCACACTACGAGGGCCTAAGAATTATTTGTGAAGGTTACGTCGTAACTAGCTAATAATGTTACGGCGTAATTAAGGTATCGAGAAGGATACGGTGTAATCAACTCTTAAGGTTACGCCGTAATTATTAATGTCAAGGTTACGACGTACCGTGGTAATTTAGTTACATCGTAGAGAGATTTGAGGAGTAGATAAGTATACGCGGACGAAGAATTACGGAATAACCCGATGATTTAGTTACGCCGTAATTAATTACTTGGGTGCAAAGTTTTGAAGTCCAGGGACTGGAATCGGCAAAATTATGTTAAGTTTAATTAATTCTAGGACCAAAGATAATATGAAGAAGTGCGATGAGGGGTTGAATTCGTCAAATTCATAAATATAATTAACACATTTTAATGTGTTATTGTTGTGAAATATACCACAAGGACTTCAAATCAGACATGACACAAGTTTAGGGGGCTAATGCGGACAAACCCAAAATCTCTAATTAGTATATATAGATTTTATGTCATACGTATGACATATCAATTTGAAAATTAGGTTTTATAATATATTGTTTTATGTGGTTTCTTGCCGTAAGAGAAGCAAAGAAAAAAACAGCTTTGGTCGAAGGTTTTTGTGGGGCAAAACCTTCGGAGTTCTGCCCCGGTACTCAACAAGGGGATCGATAGCTTTTAATTAGCGCGATATGTAATCACTTTTCGACTTTCATTTATTACTTTTGTTTCATTATTTATCAATATAATTTTGATTCAGCTTTGATTATTGACGAATTGATGCTATTTGTGCTTTAATTAATTATCTTTTAATTTATTATTAGCCAATTAATTATCGATGTTTATTCCTAGTTTATTTTTTTTATAGGTTTGTCTAATTTTTCATTCCACAAGAGTATCTTTGTAATGTGGAAACTAGGTGTTAGCCTAGTTTTGATTCTTTTATTATTATGATTTCGCATTTATTATTGTTTCTAGTGTATGCATGCGCAATTTGTTGATAGTTACCTCGGTCTTGATAGTCTTGAAGGGTGGTAGTACCTACTTCTTTAAGAGAATTGACCAAAGGAGCCTAGAAGAGGAAGTTGCGAGAGGTAGGTAAGAATTGGCTATAGGGCGACCTATTCCTTGTGTGATCTACGATGGTAGCGCCCGTGTTAATTGTAATACCTACAAAATACGCTCTGCGGAAAACTTTACTAACTTTGGGGTGCTACGAAATTGGTACATAACACAAGCATAGCGGAACAGAATATACTTAATCCATAACTTGAAAACATAGTCAACAATAGTAAATAAGTTTTACATTTATTGAAAAGTGCGAAAGTAAGCCCATTAAAAATAGTTTAAGAAAACGGTCCCCAATTAACATCAGAGTGAAATGAATCCAAGACCATGCCATCACTACCAAGCGCCTCCCCAAAGGTTACCAAAGCTTTTACATCAATTACCAGAGATAAACATGCTAAAAGGTCAGCATAAAGCTTGTGAATTCATAGGTTTAAATGAAATACATGTATTTGGACCATATAGTAAAACCACTTATTACGCAGCATAAGTCACAACACGCAAGTAACCCTAACACTGGAAATCGCAATCCAAAATCATGATGTTATATGTCATGGCATATGATTGTATCCAAAGTCCAGGTGCCACCCTGGCAAGTTGGGCAACCAAGTCAAGACGGGGTGGTCAACCGCGATAGATCTATCCATAACATTAAGCAATGTCCTAATAGTGGCAAGTTCAAGATAGGCTATACCCTAGCCTAGACTACGTAATCAATGCAAGAAAAGCAATTTCATAAGTGGTCCAATCAAAAGGTTTTGCATGTTTTCTCACCCCAAGATTTAGCAAAGCAAAAGTATTAATAAAAGTGGGGCTACGAAACTCACCTCAGCCAAGAAATGCAAAAACAATCACTCTAAAAGAGAATAGCACAACAGCAACGAGAATATCACAGCACAGCGGACTCGGCACAATCTAATAATAACAAAAAGACGTGACTCAGTATCGATCCTCACGAAGTCGCCAATAATAAAGTCGTACAAAACGTAAATATTCTTGCAAGTTGAAGTAATACGGTAGAATGGAACACTTGGCCTTGTCGCTTGTGGAACGATGACTCAAATAACGCACGCGGATAACAAGATTAAACGAAGTTCGACCTATTCGACAACCAACTCATGCAAACTCACGCGACTATAACAAACAAGGATATGTGCGCCATATATGTCAAAAAGTGGTCGGGTCTAATAGATTAAACTAAGTGTTAATAATGTGCTCGAAGGATTCGTCAAGTCTTATTAAGCTCGCAACTTAATAAGGTTGGCGTTCCGTTTGTCTCGTTTATTAATTCAAATTTAATCTTGAAGGGTTGCACGTAACCATCTTAGGATGGGTTCCAATTAATAACCTTCTCTTCGCATACTTATCGGGCTCTTATTGGATTCGTCAATCCAATAAGTCCAAATAACTATGTTGGTAGAACTTTATTAACATTAACCAATCCGCAATCCAATTCAAATGAAGCTTCTTAAAGAGAAATCATGGGTTTCGTGTCTCGAAATGTATTACCTTTTTGTTACATATTATTTCTTTTTAAGAAAATTGTTTACTTGATCAAACCCATACAATTAAACTATCGTTTAATTGTATCATTCAATATTCATTGTTTCCAAAACATAGTATATTTAACTCATTCGACCTATCATTTCGAGTCAACCCTTATCGAGTCAATGCTAATTGACTCGAGCCCATCTAAACCCAAGTCCGTTTCCCAAGTCAAGTATCTACTTCGGGTCATAGTCTAATAGTCATATAGTCCACATTGTCCACATAATCATATAGTCCATATCGGCTACTCGTGGCCAATCCGAACCATGAGGTTTCGGATGGCTCGCGAAGTGCTCAAATCATCACGACTCAATTCCATGACATTATCATAACGACATACACATTTATTATTATTAGTAATATTATTATCCTTTCCTTTTTATTATTCAAGTTGAATAATTTTTAATCCAATCATATCAAAAGATTGACTAAAGTCAACCCAACCCATTCGGATATCAATCTTGTCACGCTAGCGGAGACCATATGGTCTCGGTCTCAATGAACCCCCTTTCGTGTGATAACCGCCTTGCCGAGGTTACCCTCGGCTGCGGATACCTTAACACGAACCATGCCGTGACACGAGTGTGTTCTGGTCTCGAAACCAAATGAAGATACAACCCAACAATACCACAACCGCACCACCACTCGAGGGTGGTGGTGGCGATGGTTTGACAACCGCAGCCAAAAGGCAACAAGAAACATCACCACAATAAAGATTAACCCAAGGAGACTTTTAAGTCTCGAAAACACACATAACAACATCACATCGAGGCACGGTAACCTCGGTTACCGTGTCGGCTACTCGAACAAACAACCAACACATCACCGCCGTACGGCCCAAAATAACACCACAAGTATCAAGACTCGTTTGTTCCACAAGGACCCAAGCAAAACACCATGAAAATCATGGCTAACAACTATAAAAAAACAAAACGAGCATGGTTCTACGCGTGGGAAGCCACGATAGCACATGCATGATAAAAACCCAAAAGGTTCAAAACTAAAAACTTAGATCTAGGGCGCGTCGGTAAAACATAACGCGCGTGCCCTATGTCAAAATGATCACCTTCTCACGATCTATCGATTGGTATAAGTGGTGTAAAACTCCGGTGACGGGTGGCCGGAATAGTGGCCGGAGAAGACGCTGGTTAAAGTGAGAGAGTGTGTGTGTGTGGGGGTTTTTATACCCCAGGAGGGACCAAAGGTGTCAAATTTCGAAACTAAGGGCGCGTTTGGTATTTATTGCAAGGGGCCAATTGTGCCTTTTTCCCAAACTTCCACGATAACGCTTCTCGAGCTCGTTTCGACCCTCAAACGTTGTCGTAAATTTACGAAAGTTACGCCGTTGGTCTTGAAATTGTTTTTCCAATCAAAATGACTATAAATTCGACTATTCTCGATAAGATTTAAATATATATATATATATATATATATATATATATATATATATATATATATATATATATATATATATATATATATATATATATATATATATATATATATATATATATATATATATATATATATATATATATATATATATATATATATATATATATATATATATATATATATATATATATATATATATATATATATATATATATATATATATATATATATATATATATATATATATATATATATATATATATATATATATATATATATATATATATATATATATATATGTATATATATAAATAAGCTCGTCGTGCGGTCCTCGTTGTGCTAATATCTCATACGTTCTGAGATGACCTCTCTGTTCTCAGCCAATTTAAGTTTTGAAAATGATCAAAATTACCAAAACAATGACACAAGCATGATGTGGTATAGAAATGTTTTTTCGAAATATTACCAGTTGTCACAGTCACCCCGCCTAAGAAGAAACCCATCCCGGGTTTCCCATCGAATTACTCATAGAGACAGGAAAAAGATGGGAATACTTTCGCATTAATTCATCTTTACTTTCTCACGTGAACTCGGGACCTTTTCGGGAGTTTCAACGTGTAACACCCCAATTTCGTGATATGCAGCGGAATTCAAACTTGGTGTTACTTCATGGCACAACAGTCATAACAATTGTAAAAGAACTCTAATGGAGTCGTTTTAAAAGGTTTATCATTCGAGTTATATAAATATCAGAGTTTTCAAAGATGAGGTCCCAGTAGTTTCACGGTTTACAAAATACATTAAATTGGGTTTCGAATGATAATAAAATTTATACTCTTGAGTATCCGCGCTCCTCCGTGCCAGCCTCGTACAATATGGACCTGAAATACATGCTTAAAACTGTCAACACAAAGGTTGAGTGAAATTCATAGAGTTTAGAAAACCAGTTGAACACAATATTCGTAACGTGAGGTAATTAGTCTCACATTCATAGTTTAGAAAACAAAACAGATATTATTGCACTAACCTCATGACACCGAAATATTAACAGCTTTGATATAATAGTAACAGTTGCCCTAATAGGTAATTTTCCATTTAACCTATGGATCTTCAAATAGAGTGTGTTTGTTTGCCTACCCGATCAACACAAACGGGATTCGTCAATCCCGATAGATCTATCCACATTATTCGCGTTCACTCGCAAGTGATTAATGGTTCATGATAATAGGGACTTAAGATTGGCAATAGCGGTACTTAGTGCAAATAATACATTCAAGTATAATTTTAAAGCAATGTGTTCGATTTAAAATAAAGCATGTATTTCCCCCAAGGGTTTATAAAACATTTAAGTAATAACAAGTGGGGCTATGAACTCACGGTAGTGATCAGCAGCGGAGTGTAACGATATAATGTTATCAACGTAGAGTATGACAAGATCACGATCTTTAACGATTACCTAAGAAAGCATAGTATTCATGTTTTAGTATATTGTACGATATAAGTGTACAAGTATATGTAGTTTGTTGGCTTATGATGTTGTACATGAATCCTTAAGTTAATGTATTTCTTAAATGTTGTTTGGCTATCAAAATCAAGAGGTCGTGAAGTAGTTTAACATGTCATATGGTCATTTACTTAGTTTGTCAAAGTCTAGTGAACTAGTTTTAAAAACAAATTTCTGTCATTAGACTTATACTAGCCATGCGGCTAAGTTATGGTTCAGTAATAATAATCAAGACCATATTAAGGATTAAGTTAGATAACCTCAAAACAACAATCTTGACTCAATCTTGGCTTTATATTAGCCTCAAATGATCAATGTATCACTTAAAGTTCTCACTAAGGTTGTTTTCTAGTCAATAACATGTTAGCTTAGTTTTTGCTATTTTTAGGTTTTTTCGTTCACTTTCTGCTTATGTGCCCCTTAGTTTTTATAGAAAAAGTCATTCTGAGCAACTTTCATGTTTTACAATTTTGTTGATTCGGACCAGAAAAGGTTTGAACCTCGTTTTAAAATCGTATCAGCAAGCTTTTGTTCCAACATCATATTTTCATCTAGAAAAACTTAACTAAGCATAACTTTTTAACCACTAGTCCTTTTTAAGTGAGTCAGAAGGTCAAGTTCATATTTTTATATTCTCTAACAGCTTCTTAAGCTTAATCAAGTCTAAGGTCCAAAGTTTACCTATATCAATGGTCTAATTACAAGTATATACTTATATTTCATTGCAGAAAGTTTGACTGCACATTTAGTCCTGCCAAAACGACCATAAGTTGAGTTCTACAACTTTTTTTGACATGTGGATTTCCCCAAACTTTAAGTTTAGGTCTTGGCTACATTTCATTGAACTGAGTCGGCCTCCAGAAATGGACATAACCATGGTCTTTTCCCAAATGAAATCTAGTGTGCATATTTTGACATGTTTTGCCATTTTGGCTCTCATTTACTCATCGGGCTGAGTTATGAGGTGCGCCACCCGGCAAAACGACCGTAAGACATAGTTCTAAAAGCTTATCTTATTGAATTAAGCACAAGGTTTACTGAGATGATCAGTTTAATCAATCTTTGGGACTGTTTCAGAATTCAAGTTCATAGAACTTACCTAGGACTTGTTTTAGCTTGTTTTTATTATCACAACCTCATGTACAACATCAGTTAAGCCTTATTACATATACTACTTATATCAAATTACATCAAATTAATATAGAGATTATTACAATCATATTGAATGACAAGAAAATAAACTCAAATCTTACAAGGATTAGGATGACAACTTACTAGTACAACAAGAACAATCCAACCCTTAACCCTTCTAATCTCTAATCCTTGTCTTGAATCTTCAAACCACTTGATTCTAACCCTTGTTAATCACCAAATAACCCCCTTTATATTAGCCCCTAACACCTTGAATAACTCCAAATCTAACCATGGAATCACTAAAACAACACTTGGACTATCTAGAGCTCACTTAGGCCTTCATCTTCTTAGTGTAACTTATTGTGTGAATCAAAGTGGGTGATGGTGATATAGGTTGAGGAGTGAACGACTTTAAGAGGAAGAGGAGAGGGTTTTGGTCATGTCAGGAAGATGAGAATGAAGTGTTATCTTCAAGTAGGGGGACATAAGGTGGGTGTGTAAGAGTGGGTGTGCTAAGAAGAGGCCACATGGGCTTGTGGTGTTGCCTTTGCATGCCTTCTCTCCTTGAGGTGGTAGTGTGTGCTTGTTTTGTGATAAATATTGGTTTATGAGGTGTAGTTTGGTCCCGGTAATTACTAATGTTAAGCCCTTAAGTCATGAAACTTAAAACTGGGTAACGAAAAAATATAATACTTACAAAAATGTCTAAACTTGTCAATATATTCTAACTAGGCATATTAAAAGTATGATAAGTCTAATAGGGTGCTTTATTGTTGTTAAAACCTAGTAACGTAGGTTTGAGTACGCGTGTTACGTAAAAAGTAACATATATACTTAAAAATGATAAAGTAGTAATAGTTCATATAAATTATGATTATTGGTGAAAATAAAGTATTTTGAACATATAGACTTATCGTAGTCTTGTGTTGGTTACAAGGAAAATTACCAGTTACTACCGGTTATCATATTTGCTTTTACGTTACGGTACAAGTCAAAGTCAAATGTCAACTTTAAAAAGTCAAAGGGTAAAATAGTCATTTTACCTTATGAAAAATTAAGGGTTGCTACAGTCTCTACCCCTTAAGGGAATTCCGTCCCGGAATTCAGTGTGTGTTATCCGATTTTGAAGTGTTCTAGGAAAATGTGGGTGCATGCGCCAAATTTTAATCTTTGCGTTCTCAAGTTTCTGGTCATAGAATGTGTTATGTACCATTCTAAGTTTTTGGTGGTGGCTTAAGTTGATAATCTAAAGGGTGTTGTTAAAATCTTATAGAGTCCAATATACCTCAAGTTTGGCTTTTCTCGATTCTCAAAACGAATCATATCTTATTATATTTGAGGCTTTCAACAAAACCTTAATTTCTAACATGGAGTTTTTGGTAAATATTAATGCCTTACATCTATGAAATTTTTGTTTTAGGCGATAGTGTGAGGCATGTAGCCTAATTTGTATTTGTATGGTTTCATTAGTTGTTTCGTGTGTGATCTCTGAACACCTTAGTCCAACAAATGGTTTACTGACACTTTCATCTATATAGTGCCTTAAATGGAATAGTTTTGTTGTTGTTATGGTAATTGTTGTTAATCAATGGTGTAAGATATTGTTGATGTGAAATGGTTTATAATGATGTGATAATTGTCGTTGTAGGAAAGTCTTGATAGTGGCAAGTGGTTGTCCAAACCACTTCCAAAATCGATCATGTATTAGGTAGTTTTGAGATGAAGGCTCTATCGTATAGTGTTTATGTCTACTAGTGTTTGAAAGAAACATGATACTGTGAAGTTTTACATACTGACTTATAATGGGGTTCAGATAATGAAGTTATATGTTGATTAGTAGGAGAGATTAGTGTATGTTTACCATTATTCTTTGGTAGAGATGTCAAGTTTGCTTTAAAATCATAAGTGAATTTTAAAGGATTATAGCGGAATGATATCCTTCAAACCTAAACAGGCTAGTAATTCTAAGAAATAATGAGAAGATTTGATGACTATACCAAGATAGTAGTTAGGATTATTTCATAAATGAAAACTTTCAAGAATGAAATTAGGTAGTATAAATAAGTATTAAGATCTCGCTGAGTGGTAAGACACTATTGTGTCTCTAGATCTTTTTAATGAATTATAGTGGTTTATCGAGTTTAAGTAGGAAATTAACCTGAATATAACCCTTGTATAACTATTCTCAGTGTTTGAAAAATTTAAGTCGAACATAGTTAATTAGGCTATGTTCCAATGTCCCTAGGTTAAATATAGGTGATTAGGCTATATTTAGCCGAGGTTCGATAAATTTTCCAAATACCTAAATTAGGTATACTTGTGATATGTCCATAGCTTTTGAGAAATTGTCCACTAAGCAAAGGCGATATCAAACCATTCAGTTGCAAGTCCCGACCATAAAAGGCTTGTAACCTATGTTTTCACATTCCATTGCATAGAAGATAGTATGGGTAGATATGTGTGGAAAGGAAATCTTAAGTAATTCTAAAATAGTCCATACTTGGCTAGCATCACGGACATTTAGAAATGAAGGTTTCAAAAGAGAATTTTGATGAATGTAGAGAAAGTTGCTGAACTTCAGCTTTTGTAGGTGATGAGTCAGTTTGTCCTTTAGAAATTCCATTTCTTGTATTTCCATTAGGGAAATTGATAGATTGTGACGGGTTTCATGTAAAACAATATCATATGAAGTTTATAAGATAATTTATAGAGACTTTGTAACTCACAATGTCTGAGAAGTAGTTGAGACCATTGTGCAACTCACAATGTCTGAGAAATAGTTGAGACCATTGTGTAACTCACAATGTCTAGGAAATAATAGAGACCATTGTGCAACTCACAATTTCTGAGAAATAGTTGAGACCATTGTGTAACTCATAATGTCTGAGAAAGTAAATGAGACCACTGTTTCACTCACAGTGTCTAAGGATATAAGAGAGGCCACTGTAGGATTTACAGTGTCTGAGAATGTAATAGAGACCATTGTATAAATTACAATGTCTGGGAAGTAGGAAAGACCATTGTAATCAGTTACAATGTCTTGGATAAAGTTTCGTAATCTTAAAATGCACGAGTAGATGCATGATTGGGAGATTGGGAAAATATGATTGTGCCGTAATGCCTTAGAATAGGCATACGCAGTTATGTTTAGTACATCGCTTATGATTGAAATTATGTCGAGTGTATATATCAATATACTAGTATGTTTGTGTAGCTTAAAATGCTTAAGATTCATATAATCGTCTGGAGGATGGAAGGAACGAAGAACGGAAGGCTATAAAATGTTTTTGTTTGAAAAAGTAGTTATAGTTTAGGTCACAATTAGACCCGTTTCTCTATAATTAAGGCTATGATACCAATCTGTAACACCCCCAATTTCGTGATATGCAGCGGAATTCAAACTTGGTGTTACTTCATGGCACAACAGTCATAACAATAGAAAACGAACTCTAATGGAGTCGTTTTAAAAGGTTTATCATTCGATTTATATAAATATCAGAGTTTACAAAGATGAGGTCCTAGTAGTTTCACGGTTTACAAAATACATTAAATTGGTTTTCGAATGATAATAAAATTTATAGCCTTCTTGAGTATCCGTGCTCCTTCGTGCCAGCCTCGTACAATATGGACCTAAAATACATGCTTAAAACTGTCAACACAAAGGTTGAGTGAAATTCTTAGAGTTTAGGAAATCAGTTGAACACAATATTCGTAATGTGAGGTAATTAGTTTCACATTCATAGTTTAGAAAACAAAACAGATATTATTGCACTAAGCTCATGACACCAAAACGTTAACAGCTTTGATATAATAGTAACAGTTGCCCTAATAGGAAATTTGCCATTAAACCTATGGATCTTCAAATAGAGTGCGTTTGTTTGCCTACCCAGTCAACACAAACGGGATTCGTCAATCCCGATAGATCTATCCACACTATTCGCATTCACTAGCAAGTGATTACTGGTTCATGATAATAGGGACTTAAGATTGGCAATAGTGGTACTTAGTGCAAATAATACATTCAAGTATAATTTCAAAGCAATGAGTTCGATTAAAATAAAGTATGTATTTCTCCCAAGGGTTTATATAACATTTAAGTAATAACAAGTGGGGCTATGAACTCACAGTAGTGATCAGCAGCGGAGTGTAACGATATAATGTTATCAAGGTAGAGTATGACAAGATCACGATCTTTAACGATTACCTAAGAAAGCATAGTATTCGTGTTTTAGTATATTTTACGATATAAGTGTACAAGTATATGTAGTTTGTTGGCTTATGATGTTGTACATGAATCCTTAAGTTAAAGTATTCCTTAAATGTTGTTTGGCTATCAAAATCAAGAGGTTGTAAAGTAGTTTAACATGTCATATGGTCATTTACTTAGTTTGTCAAAGTCTAGTGAACAAGTTTTAAAAACAAGGTTTGGTCATAAGACTTAGACTAGCCGTGTGGCTAAGTTATGGTTAATTAATAATAACCAAGACCATATTAAGGATGTGTCTAAGTTAGATAACCTCATGACAACAATCTTGACTCAATCTTGGCTTTATATTAGCCTCAAATGATCAATATATCACTTAAAGTTCTCACTAAGGTTGTTTTCTAGTCAACAATATGTCAACTTAGTTTTTTCTATTTTTAGGTTTTTTCGTTCACTTTCTGCTTATGTGCTCCTGAATCTCTGTAGAAAAAGTCATTCTGAGCAACTTTCGTGTTTTATAGTTTTGCTGATTCGGACCAGAAAAGGGTCAAAGCCTCGTTTTAAAATCGTATCAGCAAGCTTTTGTTCCAACATCATATTTTCATCTAGTAAAACTTAACTAGTCATAACTTTTTAACCACTAGTCCTTTTTAAGTGATTCAAAAGGTCAAGTTCATATTTTTATATTCTCTAACAGCTTCTTAAGCTTAATCAAGTCTAAGGTCCAAAGTTTACCTATATCAATGGTCTAATTACAAGTATATACTTATATTTCATTGCAGAAAGTTTAGCTGCACATTCAGTCCTGCCAAAACGACCATAAGTTGAGTTCTACAACTTATTTTGACACGCGGATTTCGCGAAACTTTAATTTTAGGTCTTGGCTACATTTCATAAAACTGAGTAGACTTCTATAAATGGAGATAACCATGGGATTTTCCCAAATGAAATATGGTCTGCAGATATTGACATGTTTTGCCATTTTGGCTCTCATTTACTCATCGGGATGAGTTATGAGGTGCGCCACCCGTCGAAACGATCGTAAGACATATTGCTAAAAGCATATATTATTGAATTAATCTCAAGGTTTACTGAGATGATCAGTGTAATCAGTCTTTGGGACTGTTTCAGAATTCAAGTTCATAGAACTTACCTAAGACTTGTTTTAGCTTGTTTTTATGATCAAAACCTCATGTACAACATCAATTAAGCCTTATTACATACACTACTTATATTAAATTACATCAAATTAATATAGAGATTATTACAATCATTGTGAATGACAAGAAAATAAACTCAAATCTTACAAGGATTAGGATGACAAGTTACTAGTACAACAAGAACAATTCAACCCTTAACCCTTCTAATCTCTAATCCTTGTCTTGAATCTTCAAACCAATTGATTCTAACCCTTGTTAATCACCAAATAATCCACTTTATATCAGCCCCTAACACCTTGAATAACTCCAAACCTAACCATGGGATCACTAAAACAACACTTGGACTATGTAGAGCTTACTTAGGCCTTCATCTTCTTAGTGTAAGTTATTGTGTGAATCAAAGTGGGTGATGGTGATATAGGTTGAGGAGTGAACGACTTTAAGAGGAAGTGGAGAGGGTTTTAATTAGTTTTTTGCATGTGAGGAAGATTAGAATGAAGTGTTATCTTCAAGTGGGGGGACATAAGGTGGGTGTGTAAGAGTTGGTGTGCTAAGAAGAGGCCACATGGCCTTGTGGTGTTGCCTTTGCATGCCACCTCTCCTTGAGGTGGTAGTGTGTGCTTGTTTTGTGATAAATATTGGTTTAGGAGGTGTAGTTTGGTCCCGGTAATTACTAATGTTAAGCCCTTAAGTCACGAAACTTAAAACTGGGTAACGAAAAAATATAATACTTACAAAAATGTCTAAACTTGTCAATATATTCTAACTAGGCATATTAAAAGTATGATAAGTCTAATATGGTATTTTTATGTTGTTAAAACCTAATAACGTAGGTTTGAGTATGCGTCTTACGTAAAAAGTAACATATATACTTAAAAATGATAAAGTAGTAATAGTTCATATAAATTATGATTATTGGTGAAAATAAAGTATTTTGAACATATAGACTTATCGTAGTTTTGTGTTGGTTACAAGGAAAATTACCAGTTACTACCGGTTATCATATTTGCTTTTACGTTACGGTAAAAGTCAAATAGTCAAAAGTCAAATTCAAAGGTCAACTTTAAAAAGTCAAAGGGTAAAATAGTCATTTTACCTTATGAAAAATTACGGGTTGCTACACAACGACGTCTGACAATGGGAATATGAATTTGCCTAAGCTGTTTGACTTTGCGGTCCATGATCTCGACAAGGTCCTCTATGAAATTCAATCGTTCATCGATTTGGATTTCTTCCAAAGGAATGACAGTGGCCTCATCTGCCAGACACTTCTTTAAATTGCACACGTGAAAAACGTTGTGAACACTACTAAGTTCTTACGGCAGCTCGAGTCTGTAAGCCACTAGGCCAATTCTAGCAATGATCTTGAACGTACCAATATAACAAGGATTAAGCTTTCCACGCTTAGCGAAATGAATTACACCTTTCCATGGCGAGACTTTCAGCATGACCTTGTCTTCCACTTCGAATTCCAAAGGTTTCCTTCGTTTATCGGCATAGCTTTTCTGACGATCGTGAGCAGCTTGCATTCTGCTCTTTATCTGAACAATCTTCTCAGTGGTTTCATGAATAAGTTTAGGACCAGTAAGTTGTGAATCCCCTACTTCTGTCCAACAGATCGGTGATCGGCATTTTCGACCATATAGTGCTTCATATGGTGCAGCCTTAATGCTAGCATGATAACTGTTGTTGTAAGAAAATTCCACCAATGGTAGGTGCCTAGCCCAACCATTGCTGAAATCGATGACACACGCACGCAACATGTCTTCCAATGTTTGAATGGTCCTTTTACTTTGGCCATCAGTCTGGGGATGATATGCAGTACTCATATCCAGATCTGTTCCTAGGGCTCTTTGAAGTGATTGCAAGAAATTTGAAGTGAAACGACTATCACGATCAGAGATTATAGAAATCGGCACACCATGACGTACAACGATTTCTTTCACATGCAGATGAACCAGAGTATCCATACTATCAGTTTCTTTGATCGGTAAGAAATGAGCTGATTTAGTAAGACGATCAACGATAACCCTGGTAGCAACATAACCGCTAGAAGTTTTCAGAAGCTTAGTGATGAAATCCATGGTTATGCGTTCCCATTTCCACTCGGGAATTTTGGGTTGAACAAGTAAACCTGAGGGTCTTTGATGCTCAGCTTTAACCTTAGCACACGTTAAGCACTTGCTAACAAAAGTAGCGATCTTAACCTTTATATTTGGCCACCAGTACAATTTCTTCAAATCAAAGTACATTTTATCAGAACCAGGATGAATAGAATACTTTGACTTATGCGATCCATGCATAGTCAACTCATGAATACCTCCATACCATGGGATCCAAATCCTTTCCTTAAAACATAGGGTTCCATTGGAATGTTTCACGAGTCCATTTTCACTTTCCAACATACCGTAGTAATTTTTGTAAGGTCGGTTATCTTCCTTGACAGCTTCAGCTTGAGCTGCAAGAATTTGAGCTGGTAGCGGAGAATTGATGGTCATTCCTAATGCTCTGACCCTAAGCGGGTTCGCCCTCTCCTTTCGGCTAAGAGCATCAGCAATGAAATTTGCCTTACCGGATGGTAGCGTATCTCACAGTCGTAATCGCTCAACAGCTCCAGCCATCATCGTTGTCTCATGTTCAGCTCCTTCTGGTCTAGGATATGCTGAAGACTCTTATGATCAGTGTACACAGTACACTTCGTGCCATAAAGGTAAAGCCTCCAAATTCTTAGTGAAAACACGACAACTCCCAACTCTAAATCATGGGTCATGTAGTTCTTCTCATGGGTTTTGAGTGGTTGAGAGGCATAGGCAATCACCTTTTCCTTCTGCATCAAAAAAACTCCTAAACCCTTGCATCACAATACACCACAAATTCTTGGCTTCCCTCAGGTAGAGCCAATATCGGTGCACTACACAATCTCTCCTTCAACAGTTGAAATGATTCTTCTTTATCTTTTCCCCAAGTATACTTCACCATTTTCCGAGTCAATGTGGTATGAGGCTTGGCTATCTTGGAGAAACCCTCGATGAATCTACGATAATATCTAGCAAGTATTAAGAATTGACGTATCTCAGTCGGGGTAGTAGGAGTGGCCCAGTTTCTAATGGACTCAATCTTGGCGGGATCTACGTGAATACCCTGACTATCAATCACATGACCCAGAAACTGTACAGTAGAAATCCAAAATTCATACTTAGAGAATTTCGCATAAAGATGCTCCTCCTTGAGTAGCTTTAGAATAAGTCTCAAGTGTTCCTCGTGTTCGTCTTTGTTTTTCGAGTAGATTAGGATGCGGTCTATGAATACTATCACAAAGTTATACATGTAGGGTTTTCACACTCGATTCATGAGGTCCATGAATACAGCTGGATCATTGGTTAACCCAAAAGGCATAACTTGAAACTCATATTGCCCATAGCGAGTTCTGAACGCGATCTTCGGTATGTCTTCTTCTCAAACTCAAAGCTGATGATACCCAGATCTTAGATCGATTTTCGAGAACACACTCGATCCTTGGAGTTGATCGAAGAGATCATCGATCCTAGGTAGAGGGTATCTATTTTTCACCATTAGCTTGTTCAGCTCTCTATAGTCAATGCACATACGGAAGGATCCATCCTTCTTCTTAAAAAACACGATTGGAGCTCCCCAGGGTGAGGAACTTAGTCTTATGAATCCCTTGTCAACTAATTCGGAAAACTGTTTCGATAGTTCTTCCAACTCCGAAGGGGCTAATCGATATGATGCCCGTGCTACGGGTGCAACTCCTGGCACTAAATCGATTTCAAATTTGACTTTTCTAACTGGCGGTATCCCATGCAAGTCTTCAAGAAATACTTCGGGAAAATCCCGAACAACCGGTACGTCTATTAACCGTTTACCCTCTTCTTCCTTGTTCTTCTTCTTCTCAACTTGGGCCAGGAAAAAAAGCTTCCTTTCTCTAGGTACTTCTAAGCCTTGGTGCAGGTGATGATATTTAATCTGGACGAGTTTCCTCAGCTACTACCATCTCCATATATAGTCAAGATTTCATTGCCGTAAGGCATATGTACGATCTTTTCTTCACAGAGAATAGCAGCACGGTACTTAGATAGCCAATACATGCCAATAATGACATCTAAACTACTTAGGGGAACTGGCATGAGGTCGATATTGAATGGGTGATCGAGAAGGTTCAGGGTACAACCTTTGATTATGTTGTTCACCCTTTCTATGTTACCATTGGCTAACTCTATATCATATGAAAGTCTAGGGTAATAGGAATCTTATCAAGAAGGGGGCTAAATGTATAACACAAAACTTCTATCGGCACCAGTATCAAATAGAACATGAGCATAACAGTTATTGAGAAGGAGCGTACCCGTAACAACAGTCGGGTCCTCCTTGATTCTGTTTCCTTTCACCACATATGCTCTTCCACAAGCCTCCCCAGTATTACTCTATTAATTCCTAGTACCTTGGTTTCCATGGTGTCCTCCTGCTCCACAATTCACTTGGTTTCCTCCATTCCCTTGGTTTCCTTGATTTCCCGGTTCTCGACACTCATTCCTATAGTGTCCCTTCTTCCCACACATAAAACAAGTAACATTATCTTTCCAAATCGGTCCAAGGGTTGCTTGAACCATTGCAAGCGTCTTGGACTTACAATCCTTGGCTAGGTGTCTAACCTTGGAGCATGAGTGACACACTACGGTACACGGTCCATAATGATGGAGCTTACAACAATTACAGTGGGGTTGATTTCCAGTATAACTATTCTTCTCTCCAGACCCCATAGCATAAGCTTTAGCAGTCTCCTGTCGCTTGTTAGGATACTTACTCTTTAAATGATCTTCTCACTTTCTTTTATTGTCGACCCCACTCCCCACGGTGTCGCGGATAACTGAATCCATCAAGCTATGAGCCAAAGTGATGGTTTCATGAAGATCAGTTGGTTTAGAAGAAAGAACATCATTCCTAGTCGAAGGTGGAAGTCCATCAGTGTAACACTCTATCTTAAGTACTTCAGTGCGAATCATCTCAGGACATAAGAGTGCCAATTCGTGAAAACGACGAGTGTAAGCTGGCATGTTAGTGCCCTTCACCTTATGATTCCATAATTCAATTTCCAACCTCTTCACTTCATTTCGAGGACAATAATTCTTAATTAGTTTTGTCTTAAACTCTTCCCAAGGCATAGCACAAGCCGCATCAATCCTAACAGATTTGAGGTAGTTATTCCACCAAGTTAATGCCTCATCCTTCAGTGAAGCAAACTTCACCTTTCATTCTTCCTCACAGTTACAAACCTTAAACACAGACTCCATCTTTTCTAACCAATGTGTCAGCACAACAACCCCCTGGGTACTGCTAAAATCCGTGGGCATACAGCTTCGGAACTCTTTATAAGTACAACCACGGTTACTACCATTTGGCCTTGGAGTTCCCACTGTAGTATTTGGATGATTTGGATCAGCCAGAATCTCAGCTACACGCTGAGCTACCAGTTGATCGATCAAAGCTTGATCAGTAATAGTAGTAGGTGGAGTAGGAATTTCGACATTCGGATTTTCACCAATAGGGTTGTCATTTAGGTTATCGACATTTGGATTGCTAGCATTTTGAACTGTAGGTCGACCATGACGACCAGCAGTTGAAGTAGCAGTGGTTGTTATTGCTCGCGTGTTCCTGGTTGCCCTACGCGTTTGAGCCATTGATCTGAATCATATAAAACAAATGAGAACATCGAGATCAGAATAGAGAAGTACATCACAAGAGAAAAGGGACAATAAAAGTGAACACAATATCACACTAAAAACCACAACGATCAACGAAACATAATTTATACCTTAACCATAAACCTAACATAACATCTCATTAAAACTCAAAACAAGTTTTCTCAAATAAAAGCCATATAATGGCGAGAAGTGATGATAGTAACGATAATGAGGAAATACGGGAATACAAATAGGCAAGGAGTGGTACAAAAACACTAGACAAATACTACTACTCAAGCCCCAAAGCGAAGCTCTCTGAAAGCACGCTCCAGGTCATCCAACCGCCTCCTCATAGTAGACATCTCTACATTATCCTCATATCTCTTCCTCATAAGGTATGCGTTCTGAGAATCTATCTCAGACTG
This sequence comes from Chrysanthemum lavandulifolium, assembly GCA_022545495.1. Classification (NCBI taxonomy): domain Eukaryota; kingdom Viridiplantae; phylum Streptophyta; class Magnoliopsida; order Asterales; family Asteraceae; genus Chrysanthemum; species Chrysanthemum lavandulifolium. The sequence goes on from CM040244.1 coordinate 117,860,260, forward strand.
ACGCCTCCACATCACCTGATCATACTCTCTCGCAATCTTAATGGATCCATCTACTGCTCTCACCCGATCATCCATCCTCTGTAGGTCTCTCTTCATGGCAGCAGACCTCCCCATCAACTCACTAATTTCGCTCTCAATCTTCCCTAGTAGCTTCACTGCCACCCCCACTAACTGCTCTGTTATGCTCTCAAGAGCCTCCTCGTGCATCCCCAACTGGGTCGCCATTGCGCCTAGGTGCTCAATGGTGGGACCAACAGTAGGAGAGTCTGGATCAACCCAATCCATCTCTAATTACAGGGAAACAGGCCCTATCATAGGCTCATCAACATCATCCTCCAAATCATATTCCTCCAAATCCCCCAAAATCCCCTGAGGCTCAGGCTCGTCCTCCTCCTGAGGCTCAGGTTCCATATCCTCCTGAGGCTCGGGCTCCACATCCTCCTGTGTCTCGGCCTCAGGGTCATCCTCCCCATAAGATTCATCTCATGGGTCTTACTTTTCTAGAGGGTCTTCCTCGGGGTCTACTTCCTCTTCGGGTTCTTTTTTGGGGTCTTCTTCTTCATAAGACACAAGTAGTCGACGCCTCCGAGCAGGCGGAGAGTCAGGAGATGAAGGTGGTGACGAATCACAAGGTGCAGAAGATGACGCACTCGGTATCTGAAATGAAGAGGTAGAGGGTGTAAGGGACAGAGGAGACTGAGCAGTAACTCGGAAAGAAGGTAGGGTAGTTGAACGTACGGACATGCGTGCAGTGCGACGAAGTGTCAAAGTGTGAGGTGTAGCAGTCTGCCACACGGAGATAGAAGGTGATCGTGCGGGTTAACGCACAGTGAGTGAAGTAGGAGAACCATAAATAGATGAAGAGGAGCACGAAGCAGTCCCATGCATCACTGGCGGTGCATGTCTCGCCATGACATATGGGTCTTTCAGGTCCATCCCCGGCACAGGTGATGCTGGTCGAGAGCCAGCGAGAAAGATGTCTTCAGTGATATCGAAGGAAGGCATAGGTGTGACAACGGTGTTTTTAACAAGGTCAATGTATACATAAAATTCCAAATGAATCGCAGTTTCCAAACATAACAAATTTCCCAATTAAAATCATATCATGACCACAGTAAAAGTATTAGTAATTTAATACCACGTCAATTTTAACTCGTAAACTTTTAGGCTACAACTTGGTAGGTAGGCACGTCGTGGTCTTTGGATCAATTTTTCAAAAATGGTTATAGTCTAGGTTTTGATAAGTACCCAGTTCTCTATAACCTTGAGCACTGATACCAATCTGTAATACCCTCAAAATACGCTCAGCGGAAGACTTTACTAACTTTGAGGTGCTACGAAATTGGTACATAACACAAGCATAGCGAACAGAATATACTTAATCCATAACTTGAAAACATAGTCAACAATAGTAAATAAGTTTTACATTTATTGAAAAGTACGGAAGTAAGCCCATTAAAAATAGTTTAAGAAAATGGTTCCCAATTAACATCAGAGTGAAATGAATCCAAGACCATGCCATCACTACCAAGTTCCTCCCCAAAGGTTACCAAAGCTTTTACATCAAATACCTGAGAAAAACATGCTAAAAGGTCTGCGTAAAGCTGGTGAGTTCATAGGTTTAAATGAAATACAAGTATTTGGACCATATAGTAAAACCACTTATTACGCAGCATAAGCCACAACACGCAAGTAACCCTGGCACTGGAAATCGCAATCCAAAATCAAGATGTTATACGTCATGGCAAATGATTGTATCCAAAGTCCAGGTGCCACCCTGGCAAGTTAGGAAACCAAGTCCAGACGGGGTGGTCAACCGCGATAGATCTATCTATAACGTTAAGCAATGACCTTATAGTGTCAAGTTCAAGATAGGCTATACCCGAGCCTAGACTACGTAATAAGTGCAATAAAAGAAATTTCATAAGTGGTCCAATCAAAAGGTTTTGCATGTTTTCTCACCCCAAGCTCTAGCAAAGCAAAAGTATTAATAAAAGTGGGGCTACGAAACTCACCTCAGCAAAGAAATGCAAAAACAATCACTGTAAAGGAGAATAACACAACAGCAACGAGAATATCACATCACACCAGACTTAGCACAACCTAATAATAATAAAAAGACGTGACTCAGTATCGATCCTCACAAAGTCGCCAATAATAAAGGCGTACGAAACGTAAATATTCTTGCAAGTTGAATTAATATGATAGAATGGAACACTTGGCCTTGTCGCTTGTGGAACGAGGACTCAAATAACGCACGGGAATAACAAGATTACACGAAGTTCGACCTATTTGACAACCAACTCACGCAGACTCACGTGACTATAACAAACAAGGATATGTGCGCAATATATGTCAAAAAGTGGTCGGGTCTAATAGATTAAACTAAGTGTTAATAATGTGCTCGAAGGATTCGTCAAGTCTTATTAAGCTCGTTAACTTAATAAGGTTGGCATTCGGTTCGTCTCGGTTATTAAATCAAAGATAATCTTGAAGGGTTGCACGTAACGATCTTAGGATGGGTTCCAATTAATAACCTTCTCTTCGCATACATATCGGGATCTTATTTGTAAGATATAACTTTTCACATACACATCAACCCATAACACAAAGTAGCATATAGATGGAATTCTAGAGAGAGAAAGTTAGAGGTTTAGGGAACTTAGTGAGAGAAAGTGAAAGATATTATTATGAGCTCAACTCTCTACCTTGGGAGGTAGAGTATTTATAATCTTACATAAATCGCCACACATCGGGTGTGGATCGGGCATACAGATGGGTAAAGACCGTCCGTCCTCCACGGTGTTACTAAACTAAATACTACTTAACTTAAAGAACTACGACTACGAGCTTTTAACGATTACATATACTTGAGGTGACCGACTCTTTAATACACGGAATTTCTAATTCCTAACAATCTCCCCTAAGGAGGTCACCTCAATCATGTACCAAAATTACATTGAATACAAATAGATATTACATTAAAAAGTTGTTCTTGCATTCTTGATGTAGTCCTTTGCATCTAAGCTCGTAGTCATTGATTCTTCACATTGCATGTTTGGTTACTCCAAGTGGAGGTCTTTCTTGATCCACGTGATAATAAGTTTGAGCCGACATTTGAGATCATCGACTATCAACAATCTCGACACATCCTTTGTGGTGTTGGTATTATGTGATGTTGTGACATTAGGACCGACATGCTCACATTCGGATCATGAAATCTTCTCATCAAAGTAGTGGAAGCTTTAGTTGATTCATGATATTGGCGCGGCGTAGCGCGAAGCATGGAGTGAAAATATCGAGTCGGTGATGCACTAATCATGATTTCTTTTGAGTTGAATGTGTTAAGTGAGCATGCGGCTATGGATTGACCGCTTCATTACGATCATTTGCAAGCGTCGGGCGTACACGCATACAACGATTAGCAACAAATCGCACGAAAGTGTCTTTGATCACTTCGTTGAATTGAGGTACACGCCCACGGTTCCCGTTGATCGATACAAATCTTACTGTGATCGGTATAATTCGAAGAATTTCCTTGACGGGGTTTCGCGGTTGCTCTAGCTTGTTCTCAAACCGAACATCTCAAAGAAGACAACACGGAGTGAGTGAACCAATAATTTTAAGTCCAGCGATTGATGAAAAGAGATTTGAAAAACAATCGTGTATTGCTCAATAGAAATTGTTTTGCAATACAACGAAGGCTTTATTGAAAATCAATTATCAATCATAAAAACACCTTTTGATTTGAAAAATGAGTACACGGTCGATGTGCTAGAAAAAAGTTTTTAAGCACAACGACCGGTTTTCAAAGGTATCCGTCAATCCATAACTTTGAACGAGGATTGATTCAAGAGATTGAATCGCCCCATTGTTTACATTCGGTTGTCACATGGTTGATCTATATAATAGATCTCACATGCCACCTACCGGAGCTTGTTTGATGTTGGCTCGAAGGCTTTCCATCTTCATAGTGAATATGTATACACATCACTCGGATGTTCGGAAATACCACAAGGATAATCGTGGGACTCAAGATATAATCTCTCTTTCCACATTGTGTGAAAGCAGAGTCTTCATTGAAAGTGTCCTAATGAGATTTATTGATGATCTCGTGGCTCTAGACTCAATTTTGTGCATATTTGGATCACGAGTCGGAGACTAGGGAGAGGTCTCCTTCTTCAATATCAACAATCTCTAAGAGAAAGTCGATAGATAATGTCGGTTCCCGTGAGAATGAAACAAGTCCTTTTAAGAGGAACTTGAGTGGTTTGGAAAGTTGAAGTGCGATCGTCCTTTGGGTCCATGACGTCTTTGTCTTCAATACCGATGTTACCATCGGTAGCATATGAAGTGAACCGGTTTCTACCCTAAGGTTGAATAAATGGAGGCTATTTGTTTTCACCCTTTTCTCATTCAATTCTTTTTAATTCTTCAACCCCTTGATTGCTTACCGAGACTTCATAGCTAGAACCTTGTTGGGTTTATTCGATACTAGCTCGGTCTTAGTCCGCACTCTTCCCATATCTCATTTTCTCCTTTTATCATCATACCTAAGGACTTCTACACTAACTAGTGGATTGTCCTGGTAGATCCCTCCGATTACAGCGGATCATGGGAACACATACCTAACCTTATCATCCTTATATCACCGTACATAAAGTAAAGTTGGTCGGTCTATTTGGTATTGTTCATACGCCATTGGAACCAATTGAAAACCATTTGAAAATCAATTCGATACTTGTGATATATTATCGAACATTTTGTACTGAATTGTTTTGATATTTTAGAACGAGAACTCCCCTCAACATGTGCATCAAGTATTTGAAAATGTTTTGCACACGGAGGCAAGATAAAGAATTAACTTCTTTGATTACCATTTTCTAAAGATATCAACATCACTTCCCACATCAAATCAAGTAGATATAGCATTTACGGGAAGGATGAGGTTTCCATAAATTTGCTCCCCTCAATATGTGCCTCGAGGTTTGAAAAGAGTTTTGCACATACTAGAGGACCACACACATGGGATGAATGATCACGTTACAAATCAAAGGTTTAAGATAGATGCTCCCCTCAACATGTGCATAGAAAATTTGAAATCGTTTGTCACATGTGGGAAGGACAACATGTACATCCTTATAAAATCATTTACCGAATTATCGGTTTAAATCCAATTTAAATCACACATTCTCCCCGATCACAATTATCAAATCATTTGAGATTTGTGATCTCTTATTGATTTAAATTGATTTTGAAAGCTTTAAGGGAATTGTGACTTGATTATGAAAGCGTTTTAATCGATAAGGATCGGATTTTAAGACTTTAAACTCCATTGATAAAACATGCATGTATATCTTTTGAAAACAATTTAATGCCAAATAACTTTTTAATTTAATTGAAATCATTCTCCCCTCAATCAATGACATAGGTTGTTGATTGAGAGATAGAGATTTTGACAAATAAGTCCCGATGATTATCAAAAATAGAGATCGAGTTATTTTTCAAAGCATTTAGTTTTCAATGAGATGAATGTTTATAGAATCGAGCATGGAATTTTGAAAACATGATAAAACATGGCTCTGTTCTTTCTTTTAAAACCGGTTATTGCACGAAAATGACAAGAAACCATTTTTTTTCTTTCTCTCAAATTTTTTTTTTTTTTTTTTTTTTTAATAAAAATTGAACAACATCTAAAGTCCCGTGTCATTCTTTGAATGACAACATTAAGACCATAGATATTATCGAATTGAGAGAAACATGACAAAAATGACAATAATTTTTGAAGATTTTTCGAATTTTTCAAATTTTTATTTTTATTTTTTTTTTTTTTTATTTTTTTTTTATTTTTTTTTTTTTTGGATTTTGAAAGTTTTATATTTTTGTATTTTGATTTTCGAATAAATATTTACAAGAGATAGATGAAGATAGACCTTTACTCCTCGTCTTCCTCACGAAGGCGTTTGAGAGTTTCGGTTGAAGGCTTTTCAAACCAAGGCGTGGAAGAATAAACTCAAAACGTTCTCTTGGAAGAGCTTTGGTGAAGATGTCGCTAACGATATTCGGACCTCACAAAATATAGTTCCACCACACCTTTTTCCACTTGTTCCCGATGAAATGATGTCGAATGTCGATATGCTTTGCTCTTGAGTGTTGAACATTGTTGCATGAGAGCAATAGCACTTTATTATCACACTACGAGGGATTTTGTTGAATTCAAAGCCATAGTCGATAATTGAGATCTCATCCATAAGATTTGAGCACAACAAGATGACATGGCTATGTATTCAACCTCTGTAGAGGAAATAGAAGTACTCATTTGCTTCTTTGAAGACCACTCACAAGCTTATCACCCAAAACCGAGCACCTCGGATGTACTTGACGTGTATCTTGACAACTGCATGATCGGCATCTCAGATAGGCCGTTAGTGACATACCGGTGTCCTTGGTACCATAGTCCCATATTGATGGTTCCTTGGAGATACCGAAAGACCCGTTTAAGCGCTTCAAGGTGCTTTTAGTAGGCTTAGCACGGTATCTAGCACACATGCAAACAATGAACAAGATGTCTGGTCTCTTCGGTGTGAGGTACATCGGGATCCAATCATACTACGATATTTCGTTTGGTCAATCATGATCCCCGAGTGGTCCTCATCTAGTTTGGTTCGGTCAATCATGGGGGTGTCAGCGGTCACTTGAATCAAATCCAAATTTCTTTAAGATCTCATTGCATATTTAGATTGATTTATGAAAATGCCTCCGGACTTTGTGAAATTTGTAATCCCAAGAAAATGACATTTGTCCCATCATTGACATTTGAAACTTTGAACTCATTTCATTTGAAAAATGATCACATTCCATTGGATGCATCGAGGCAAAAATAATATCATCAACATAAATTTGAACATGAATTAAATGTTTGCACGACTTCACGGTGAACAATGTAGGATCAATCGCTCCTTTGATGAATCCGGTTGATAGAAGAAACTTTGACATGTATCATACCATGCCCTTGGAGCTTGCTTTAAACCGTAAAGAGCCTTCTTCAAACGATAAGCGTGAGTAGGATGCTCTTGATTCACAAATCCTTCAGTTGGTGGACGTGAGCGACTTCTTTAAGATCTCCGTTCGAAATGCCGTCTTTACATCCATCGATATACTACCATGTTCTTACTAGCAACATTAGCCGAAAGATTACGATTGCCTCGATTCGAGCAACCGGAGCAAAAGATTCTTCAAAGTCTATACCTCCTCTTGACGATATCCTTTAGCAACTAATCGAGCCTTGTTCTTCAACACATCACCATGCTCATCAAGTTTTACTTTGAAGATCCATTTGAGAGCTATAATCATAGCACGATCTGGAGCGGTACTAACTCCCATACATCAAGACGATCAAACTCATGAATTTCATCTTGCATGGCATTGAACCAACTATCTTCATTCATGGCGGTTTAACATCTTTTGGTTCGATCTTAGATAGTACGGAGTTGAAGAAGCACCATAAGGCATCGGTTGCGAGTTGTTTCGGGTTGATACGGGGACGAGAGGATTTCCAATGATGTTGTCTAAGGGGTGATCGTGAGTCCATTTTCCGAGGTGTTCATGTGGCGGTTGTTGAGGCCGATGATGATTCGGGAGTAGCAAATATGTTTTCAAATGGAGCATCTTGAGGAGTCATAGGGATTAACTTCATCATTGATGCGAAACATTTCCATGATGTACATTTGAAGAATGATGATTTGTTGATGAGGCGAAGGATCGTGACATGTGCTTCTTGACTTAAAGATATTGAGGCCGAGGATTGATTTCATTCAACGGAATATGAGCATCCTCTTGTAGGAATCGGCACCTCATTAGTAATTGAATCATATAGGATCAAACAGGTTTCTTTACATCATCTTCGGATGGAGGTACATATGGAGTTTCTTGAGAGGAGTTTGGAACAAGGGATGAACCAATGGGACTGTTTTGAAGTGCGGGTCCCGGTGGGTGTCCAGAGCCATTTGACGGTCACTCATCAAACGAAGCGTGAATTGTTTCCATGATATTTCGGGTTCTTTTGTTGTAGATTCGGTATCCCTTTTGTTTGGTGCATATCCTACAAATACTCCAATGTCGACTTTAGCCCTAAGTTTGCCTAAGTCTTGACCCTCATTAGTTGGATAACACAATGCACCAAACACACGAAGGAAAGATAGATTAGGTTTTCTTGTGGACAAGTTCATATGGAGTTTTTCCATGAGCAGTGTGAATCGAGGAGCGATTTTGTGTGTAGCATGCGGTGGCAATTGCTTCACAATTTCGGAGAAACATTGGAACCTTTGAGTAGATAAGCATAGTTCTTGCGGCTTCAACAAGAGTACGATTTAGTCTTTCAACTACACCGTTCATTGTTGAGGGGTTCGTGGAACACTTCTTTGATGGTCGATTCCAACGCTTTCATAGAATTCACTAAGTTGTTTGTTGACAAACTCGGTTCCATTATCATTACGATAATTACGGCGGTTTTGTTTAGTCGAACTGCATTGTTTGATGAGTTTGATGATGATATCGGAGTTTCATCCTTTGTCCTTAAGAACTTGACCCGGTGAATCTAGGTAATCATCAACCACAACTAACACATATTTCTTCCCAAAGATATTACGCACCTCATAGGTCCACATAAATCCATATGAATCATATGAAGAACTTCGTGACGAGTTAGTAGGTTTGGGTTTATGGGCATACTTCTTGCTTTTCCCAATTGACATCTTGAACATAGATGATCCTTTTCATACTTTAGTCTAGGTAAACCTACAACTAAGTCCTTTACGGAAAGATCGTTGATGGTGCCAAGTTCAAGTGATTGAGACGACGATGCCATAACCATGACTTTGTTTTGAAGCCTTTGATAACAAGCGATTGAGAGGCCCTCATCATGTCATCGATAGAGATGGTGTAAAGATTTGAGCCACGAGTTCCTTTTAGCAGTTCCTTACCATTAAGATTTATAACAAAGCGGTATGTTTTACGAAGGCTACTTCTAGATCGTAATCACGAAATTGACCAACGAGAGAACAGTTATGACCTAAACCTTCCACATAATACACTCTAGAGATGACACTATCACCAACAACATAATCTCCATAACCCATAATAGCAATCAAATGATCATTACCAAATCTAATAGTCCGATGAATTTGCTCACGAAGTTCATGAGCATGACCGGTCTCGGTCATATGCTTGGAACGGCTGAGTCCGGTACCACGAGCGATTTGAGCGATCTGCGGTTGAACACGAGACAAGAATGGATAATCGGATAATTGGGATCCCCATGCAAGAATGGGTTCCATTTGGTTAGTAACAATGGTTGGAACACCCACATCGAGTAGAAGCATTCATATCGGAAAGTAAGGCAATGGAATCATTGTGAATAGATCAAGATACTAGTGTCTCAGATTAGCCTTGTTCACGGTGTGATCACTTCTTAAAGGAATAGTTCTACCAAGAGGCATCCATTTTCTAGTGGGCATTATCGATTAGTCTTATGACCAGCGGTATCCAATAGAAGCCTATTTTATCGAATGTTCTTCCGTGGGTTTCCACTGTTTTCTAACTTTCATTCGTTTTGCCTTTTAGCCTTCTTAGCATGAATTTTAGCATTAACAATAAGAACGGACAATTAACATCATTAGGCGTAACATTAACACCACATTCATGATTAGAAATGAATTCAAGCGGACATCGATTACAAGGTTTGCAAATAGTATCGAATTGAATTAATTACGATCGCCTATGGCTAATACTAGAATCAACACGATTCGTTTTATTCGATTCAAACTTAAAGTTCCTAGATTGTTCTTCTACTCTTTTCCAAAGGCACATTCTTATCTTGCGAGGTCCTATCATTCCTTGTATTGTCTTGAGACTTTGACTGCTCCCTTTAATGTCACCGATTACTCTGTAGAGGAATGAGAACATTAGTTTGTTTTACTACTCTTTGCACCACTGCTTAGATGTCTTGGGATCGAACTACATGCGGTGCACTACGGTTCACATTCTTAAAACTAGAGGTATTGAGATTTGTACTCCTAGAAGGCACACTTGAGTTCTCTTTCTTAGCATTGACAGATCTAGAATCTGAACCCCTTAAAGGCACACTACGGTTCATATTCAAAACATTGGGAATCGAGTGCATATCATGCTTGGCATTAGGCATCGAGCATGGAATCAAAGGATTAACTCTCTCACCTAATGACTTTGGGCATATTGTGATCAAGCATTCTAAGATTTCTTGAGATCGTTTGGCATATAAGCATGCATGTCCAATTGCATTATCATGAGGTTTCTCTAGCTTATCCTCTTCAACAATCTCACGCAGGCATTCTAAGCAATCCTCAAGAGATGAAAAATATGTTTGAATAGCTAGTTTGTTGTTTCTTAGATGAGGAGGGACATATGTCACGCATACAAGCATATTTATTACAAGAGTGAACCATTGATACACCATTCTCCCCATTGGTCATTGGCATTTTCCCTTTTACGACTCTTGATTCTCAATTTCCTTTTGCAATGAAGCTATTTGTTCGTTGTTTTTGTTCTGAGTGACTTTAATTGATTCAAATAACTCATTGAAATGACGTTTAACCTTTTCATTTTCTTCTAGAAAACTTTCGTTTTCCTTTTGTAAAGCATTTACTAGGTTTTGAAGATGAAACGTTTGAGAATTCGAGAATCTAAAGGTGGAGGCATTTGGGAGCATGTAATATTGTTTGTTTGACCCTTTAATTGAGAGATTTGGGCTTTCAACTTTCGATCGTGTTGCAACCGAGCTTGAATCTGCTCATCACGTTTGTTAATTTGAAAACCGCATCAAACTCGGAGCATCCGAAGATGTCTTGACATTTGAAGTTTTGACATTTTCTTTAAGATGTTGATATTTTAGTTGTAAATTAAAATGCTCAACTTCAAGTTTAGAAAAATGTTTAACGAAATTGTCGTGATCATCCGATTCAATTTTCTCGTTTAGTTTAGAATTAGTTTTTCCACTCAATGACACGATCATGGGAGACTTTCGGGGCCACAGATAGTTCATGAAATTTGGAAGCATTAATAGAGCAATTTGAGCGTTGAAAAACACATCTTGAGCAACACATTCGGTAATAAGATTCTCATTTAATGTATGCAAGTTCTTTCTCTCAATCTCATTATATTTTAGTGCACGCTCATAGTCACTAACTTCAACAACCATTGCATCAAATTCCTTTTCCATTCCCTTAATATCGGTTTCTATCCCCTTTTAAGACTCTCAAAGTGATCTTTTAGAAGTTTAAAGAAGGGCATGACCTCGATTAAATAACATTCTTTCATTTGTTCAAAACCCTTTCTCCTTGATTATACCAAGGTGTGATCCTTTTCTTGCAAGTTTTCTCAAAATCAACAAATAGTTGAAATATAACGTATTGGCTAATTAATGTCTTGCTTTTAGTGGCAATTGTTCTAGGTACAAGATGCATTGGTGTATTAGGAGGATACACAATCGCTCTAGGCATTTTCCAAAGGGAGGTTTGTTTCAACAATATTTTCCGCTTTACGCTTATCTAAATCCTTTTCCGAAGACTTGTTCGGAGTCAACAAAGTCACGAGGCTTAAACTTGTTCAAGGAAATCCAGTTTTCCTTCTTGTAATCATGAGGAGTGATAATTATGTTTTCTCTTTGCATTTGGGATCATTTTGTTTCTTATTCATCTTTTCCTAGTGATTTCATTTGATTTCTTATTTTCCTCGATTGCACTCAACGCAACTAGGTTTACGCCTAGGCTTAAGGATTTCATTACCATCATAAAGCACCTTATGAGCATTTCTAGCCTTTTAATTACCTCTGGATTTGGTTCCTCAACAAGGGAATGCTATGCTTATCGCTTAAGACTCGATGTTTAGTGACCATGTGAGCGATCGAATGGTGTTTCCTTGTATGTACAACTTGTTTTCAAGTTTGTTTTCAAAGTTTTCGATTGGAAAAATCTCTCAAGAGTTTTGATTCCTTTGCATTAAATTCTTGCTTAAGCATTTTCACATTTTCTTGAAGTTCTTGTTTTTGTTTAGCTTTGTTTTAGAAAGTTTTTCTTGCAAGGAATTTAATTCTTGTTTCAATACTTCTTCTCGAACTTACTTTTTCTAATTACTCTACTCACTTGGTCATCCATTTCCTGCTCACGAGTGGTCAACTCAAACTTAGCACGTTGTTCATAAATAGCAACACGTTCTTTATAGGCATTTAGTTCAGAAATTACGGAATCATCAGGGGCACATGCAGTGTATTCATCAAAAACATAGTCATTGTTGACTGCAGAAGATGCATCACTTGGTACAACTTCACTTTCACTTTGTTTCACATATTGATCATATGGGACAATATCGATATTACCCATATTACCCATATTTTCAATATTTGATTCAATAGTTTCAGTTGATTGTACTTTGTCATGCATCTGTTGCACATCAGCATCATCGTATAGTTTTAATACCTCTGAGATGAGCTTGTCATGGGATGGCCCAGCTAGTGGTGAAGAAGAGACCTTGGGAGAAACCATTGGAGAAATGCTAGCCATAAAAATTGTATGTGCCGTAGGTCCATCATCCACATCAGTCGTATGCATCACGATCGGCGACTTGAAAGGCATTCGATGATTGTGACCTATCTCCGAATAAGCCGCTCATCCACATCTCGCATCATAGGTCTTGGCATTGCCCTCGGCAAAAACAACAATTCCTCTTCATCCAAAGCGGCACCATTGTCCCGAGCTTGTGCCAAAGACATCTTATCTCTCAAGTAATCGGCGATACGTGGGCGCTTTGGAGATGTGCGGTTCCTTGCAATGTGTCCCTCACCACCACGCTTATAACATTTTATGGGCTTAGCTTGACCTTGGTTACCATTCCTTCCTCGATTACGGTTGCCAACATAACCTCTCCCAACTCCACCTCGTCCCCGATCATCTTGTCTTTCCCGAATGGTTGCACCACGATCCTTCCATCTTTAACGGTGGCTTGATTGTATGGGTTAGATCTTTGTTCGAGGTTGTTGTTGGTTTGTGGGAGAGTATTCATGTTTTGACTAATAAGAAGAGCTAGTTGATTAATGAAGTTACCCACGTGAGCATCGGCATCGACTTGTTTGTACATAGGATCGGGAATGAGTTTATGATTACCATTACCCAAGGGTATGACTTGTGATGCTTTGGTTGTGATTCCGATGTTTGAGTAGAAAGTTTGTAGAGTCATTAGACGAGCTTGTCTCTCCTGGTTGGTTTTGAGTGATTGAGAATCAATTTTTCAAACATAGCATGTCTCTCATTCAAGGAGGAAGGCATAGAGTTGTTCATAGTTTGTATTCTTCAATCCTTTAGTGAGCTTCACAATGTAACAAACTTGTGCCATTCGGGATTCATGTTGTTCACAAATTTTGAGTTCAATCGAATGTTAGGCATAGTCATTCGATGTTCCTCATGTCATTAACGAACTTATGAAATCTCACATAGTACTCATAGACATTCTCATCGGTTTCATCTTGAAGTGCTCAAATTCGTCATAGAGTTGGGATTCTCTGTCTTCCATAGTTAATTACGAACCCGAGAGAAGCATCTTAACATTATCCCAAACCGCCTTAGCATCGCAGTTATGATTGATCGACTTGTAGATGTCTTTAGGAAGACCTTGAAGAACAATGTTTGAAGCCACGATATCCGCATCGAATCTCTTTTTATCCTTATCATCAAGCTCATCATACATCTTAGGTCCGTCCATTCCGTAAACAGAGTACCATCTTCATTAGTATCAAGTATGTATCTAGTCGTCTTAACTCGATATGGTCCTTCATCAATGGATTTGAGAATGTTGACACCATTTTCCTTTCCAAGGCAATACAATCGATTCGTTGAGCCCAAGAATCGTAGTCGATTCTGCTAAGCATGGGTGGGCGAGTATCCGAGCCACCGCTTGAACATCCTCGGCAACGATGGAGATGACGGTAGGAACGTTGGTAGACATGTTAACAGTTATACGGGATTTTATAACTCTATGATTAAACCGGAAATAGATTCTTTCACGGATTTTACTAAATCAAGAGAAAACCGTAAACAATCACTCAAGTCGCTAGAAGATAATGCACTAAGTCGCTAGAATATAATGCACTAAGTCGCTAACACTTAAGTCGCTAGCAAAATTTTGGCGAGAATTAAGCTACTCAAGTCGCCAAAGATGCAAGTCGCTAAAGAGCAACTCGCCATGCACCAAGTCGCTACCACTGTCGCTACTCGTAGTGGAGAGTCCACTACTTGTACTTTAACTCGCTAGATCTAACTCGCTAGGTCTAAAAGCATGAATCGCTACAAATTTGTAAAGCAAGTCGCTATGATGAAAATAGTCCGTGAGCTAAGTCGCTAGCAAGAAAAACCATATAAACATCACTTTTCAATCCAAAACAACCCAACCAAGATGATTCAAGCTTACCAAATGAAAACCTAAACACTTGTGATGATTCTAAACATAAAAGTACTAACAAAATTCAAACTTTAACACAAGAAATCAACCAAATGATGCAAAAACCACTAAACTTTTCAAACTCAAAACCACCTAAAACCACTAGAAATCCAAAGATGTGCAAGATATGATCTAACCATGGCTCTTGATACCAATTGTAAGATATAACTTTCACATACACATCAACCCATAACACAAAGTAGCATATAGATGGAATTCTAGAGAGAAAGTTAGAGGTTTAGGGAACTTAGTGAGAGAAAGTGAAAGATATTATTATGAGCTCCAACTCTCTACCTTGGGAGGTAGAGAGTATTTATAGTCTTACATAAATCGCCACACATC